>OX243897.1:18213157-19413157 GCA_945859665.1 Anorthoa munda
AATGGGATACGTGGAGGTAGGAACCAATACGGTTTAGGGTCATGGATGTAACTTTCTGGTACAGACACTGGTCACAATCATGAATTTATTTCAAATAAGTAGCTAGTGACTTGATCAATAACACAAACTATGGTTTGAATTTTTATAATGATTTGGCATCTTTGCATTTCGCATGTATGTAAACTTAGAAATGTTGGTAAGACAATAATGAAATTTAAATGATTGATTGTATTGTATTGATTAATTGAATTGTATTGTTTTTTACACTATCGAATTGGTAAACTAATAATAGCTATATATATGTAAATAAATAAATAACTATCAAAGACTGGCAAGATATCCGAGACAATAAAAGTACTCACAAGCCCAGCAATCTGGACAGACATATAAACCTCCTTAATGAAACTATAACCCATACAACTACACATAAAAAGCCCATATCTGTACGTATTAACTTTCCTGAGTAAATAAGACAGAGCGGCAGAACACGGAGTAAATCAACAGTGTCGACAGATTGTTAACTACGACTTCGACGAGTATCTTTGGAAGTTCTTTTGATATTGATTTTGAAACATGAACGGGATCGACTTCCTTGTTTGATTTGTTGGAAGATACACTGAAGAGACACGTCAATAGGGTTGCGTTTGTGTGACGGTGACGGCTGTATCGTTCAGTTGTATTTAGAAATGGATTTAGGTACTGGTTGGAAAAATTCAATGAATCGCGTTGCCACTACATTGTAGCTTTGTCGTTTCGCACTTGTATTTCATCATCTAAATTATTTGATCTACGTTACATGTTTTAGATAGCATTTAAGTTAGTTAGAAAGTATCTACTCAAAATACTTGACACGGTATGGGTAGTGGTTGAGCGATCGGTTGCTGCGCTGCGTGTCGCGGGTCTGATTCCCGCACAGTACAAATTTTTGCATGGCCTTCAGATAGTTGTTCGGATCTAGGTGTCTTGTCTACGTGAGTTTAAATGTTTGTAAACGCACGATACAGGAAGAAGTTTCTAGTGTGGGGCAAAGTTTTATTATAGAAAACAAAAAACTTTGCTAGGCTATCTACCTAATACTTAGATATTGCATACATTTTCCATGGCTATGGTGAAAATAGTACCTTGTGTACAAATGAATACCCACTAGTTGGTTGTAGAGGGATAGGTACAAAGTCAGACTTTTATACGAACGGAACGGAGCAAGCCTGAATACACAATTTTCCACGGAAACCCACCAAACTCGCCTTTGCAAACGCAGCACGGAACATGCATGGCATGCATACTGTGATATCGTGTAACTCGCCACTGCAATGCTCATTCACTCGTAGTACCCTGGTCCCTAATTGAAGGTTCCAGGCACATTTACATGATGTGGTGTAGCAATGGCGTAGCGTGATTTTGCTGTACACGTTATTAGACCAATTAAAATTTAGCGATAAGATTAATTTATTCTCCTATTAGTTATGACGGGTCTCTTGAAATTTGAATTCGTGCTTTATCTTTTATTTGATGTACATGGAGCTCCAACTCTCACAAAGCTGCATTTAATTACTATTACTATTTTGAATATATAGAATGAGTTTTAGTTTATTAGGTTTCTTTTGGGGTTCTTAAAAATTTACAGTTAATTAAAGTGTCAATGAAGAATGTCAAAAATCAAGAATGTTTTATTGCCAAAAATTTGCAAAAATACGGAATGCTAGTGGCCGATTTAAATAAACACGCGAATTTAGCAATTGGGGAAGGGGGGCTAGTCTCAGTATCATATCACTGAAACAATGATAACTATAACTAACAAAATGAAATGATAACTATATTTTTTAAGTCGTAAATAAAAAAACATGTAAAAATCAAAAACCTGACTGCAGCTAACTAAAAAGCTGTAAACAAGAAAAAATCATGGTATGCAGTCGGAGGTTCAGGGGGTCAGCCAGTTCGCGAATATGTTTCCTCCGACTGCACAGCATACATATAGTTAGCATATTTAACTATTGGTTGAGTTAACAACGGATCAAAAAACTGGCCCTTAGTAAATTAAATTGGTTCATAGCAGATAGGAGGTTTTCATCAAGGCATCAATACTTTTGGGGTTCATACTTGAGGCGTTCAACTTCTGGCGCGTGTAACACCGAACATTATCTAATTCCACCATTCAGTAAACAAATTAAATAAGAACGAGAACTTCCGGGGTGATGTCAACAAGAGATTTAAACTGTAATAAAGTTCGTCTTATTAGAATGGTTAAACTTGTTTCTAACTACTTAATTTAATTGGAATAGGAACCGGGAGAGCAGAAAGCTTTGCAGTAACTTTTTTAAGCGTCATTCATACTCCTTTGTTCATTAAAGTCGAGACTCAATGGGGCAAGTGATGTTCACTAAGTATTACTAAGTCCGTTACCGAGTCAGTGTTCGATATTTTTTTGTGTTTGGAAGTACGCCTAAATTTATCACAAATTCGCTGGTTAGGTGTAATGTGAAGTAAAAGCTCTGACAGCTTTATCCTGTAGTTACTACAGATAAACTTAACTGTAATTCTTAGATAAGTTTAGTTTACTTTCTTGACGGGAACATTTATGATAAATAAGTTTATTAAAAATTAACAAAAGCAACCATTAACAATTCAAGATAAATTCTCGAAATTATGAAGAAAACCACATCAAAATCCGTTGTGCCGTCTAGAAGAACACTGCGGTTTTTCATTGTACACTTTGAATATCAAACAATTGTAGACCTACGTCTTTATAGTTAGCATTTATGTGGCTGACAGGACTTATCAGGCAGAGCATTTGGTTTAGGTACTGTCATACCTTTCAAAATTACCTACCAAGCATTGTAAAACCAAACCCTTAACCGAATGGCATCCCGTAACCACCCAATATTCCGCATAACGAGCACAAATTCTCACATATTTTTTAGCAAAGTTATCAAACCCTCAGAGGCGGTTATTGCAAACGACCACTTATGAAGGTCTAATAGTCAATAAACATATATAAATACGTTAATTTTGCGGGGTTATCGTCCTTATAGGTATAACATGGAGTCTTGTATGTAACGTGGTACATCGATCATTGTTTATCTTATCTGGTGGGTAGGGGGAATAACACTTGTGTTGAGAGATGTAGGTACATTATGTTTTAACATCCGTGTTATGTGTGAAGGAGGATCTGACATGCTTTGTGATTTCAGCTTTCTAAGTGCTTTACAAGGTAAGGATTTTATGTAGACTTCGTAAATATGTAAAATCCAAGTACGTACCCATTGAAAATGTATGCTTAAATACATATATTTAAAGATAAGCGAGCTTCAAGAGTGTTAAATTTAATATTTACTCTATATATCTCAAGTCTAAGTATGTAATTACTTCTACTGACAAGAAGTTCTCACTAATATCATGATTTTCGTACTATGTAGTTTCTGCAGTTGGTGTTTTCATACTTCTTAATATTGTGTTGTATTAAACCCTGAAGCAAAACATTTTAAACAATCTACACTTGGGATACATATATAATATGGAGCCCAGACACAGACTAACTTTTAAGTTATCCGTGCTATACGCGGTTGGGAACTTTAGCAGTAAGACGAAGCGAACTGTAATAAATCAATGAAAAGCCATTTTAATATTGCTTCTCAAGTTTCTCTGTATAATTAGGTATGCGCCTTTTAAATCGCAAGGGAATTTCAGACCTTCATCTAAGATGCTGTGGAGAAAAATATGGAAAAAAAGTAAGGTTGGTGATAATTTAATTCCTTATGATGAACTAACATAAGAGAAATGAAACACACATCACAACACATCATCAGCCTATTAATGTTCCCACTGATGGGACACAAGCCTCCTCTCTGTGAGAGGGAATGGGCCGTAATCCACCACGCGGGCCCAGTGCGGGTTGGTGGATGTCACATGTCTTCGAATTTTTGGTTCTAGGACATGCCGGTTTCCTCACGATGTTTTCCTTCACCGTTTTGAGAGCAGTGGTGATGAAATAATTTACACAAAGTAAAGCGCCTGCCTGGGCTCGAACCCACGACCTACAACTTGTAAATCGCGCATGATACCACCGGGCCACCACTGCTCAGAAATGAAACGCATGTGAATAAAAGAGTAATGAATATTATTATTTAACGAGGATGGACAAAGAGGGAGTCGAAGGACATATGAACACAAAAGATGATATTATTATGGATGAAAAGGGAATCAGTGGTAACGTGACGATCGGCAGAACGGAATGAAGGAAGAAATCGTGCTGCACGTTACTCCATATGCAACATTCAACATGGGACATATTTTTGAGAATATAGCTATTTTGAGAATATATATGGTAAAGAATCCTCAGTAAGTCGTAATAAAATTTTACACATATATTTCAATGCTTCACATTATCTGGGAATCAGTTCCATATCCCACTTTAAACAATACAAAATTCATAGAGTCAGACAGTGATAACCCAGTACTAGAACATAGAACATATAAGTAAGGTAAATGTGAATATATGAGCAGGTCGTAGTCATCGTGAAACACCGGTAATGCTCGACCATTAGGCGAAGTCGAAATATCGCGGCACCCGCTACGTGGTGCGAATACTGATAAAATATTCTTTATATTTATACCGCGGTGGCTGAACAAACTTTTATTGTACTTATAATTAAAATTTATACTATAATATCACAAGATAATATGTACTTTGCTTCTTGTGAAGGAGGATCTATTAGAATAGTGTCCGAAGATTAGAATTGTCCTTATAATCTTCTCAAGGTTGCATCAAAAAACGGCACTGTCCATACTTGAACGCGATTGAGGTGCCATCGAGTTTAGTTTCATTGTTGAATTTGGCCCTTCGTACATCTTATTTATTTATTATGACGATCTTCATTTCTTGTATTGGCAAGAGATATAACCAATAAGCAATACAAACCGCTTGAACGGTGGCAAAACTTGTTTTAGACCGATTAATTACTGAGACCGTTCCTGAATTAGCTGCGTGGTGCAGGACTTGACACCCATTACTACTAATTGGTGTCAAGTCCTGCACCACGCAGCTAAAGTGTCAGCTAAAGCTAAAGAGCTAAAGTGTGTGTGAAGACACTTCACACACACAGCTAACTCGAGAATTTATGGCTACAGTCAGGAAAATGGTAGCGGTCCCAAATACCCAGGTTGAACCGGACCTTAAAAGATAAGTTTGATGACTCTCTATTGATGAATAGCGACGCCAGAGCAACTACAGCAAATAACCGTACTAATGTGTATTAATGCAGGAAGCTGAGTACATAATATATTTCACACGTATGACTACCTAACACATTATGTCATCATCACTCATACGAGTTCAACGGATCCATTAATTTAAAGTCCAAATGTAACATGTGACCAAATTGTAGCATAAGTTGGAACTATTGTTCTAATCGTAGGTGTAAATGTTGAACCAGTCCAGCCTTTTCTGTCATGGTCAAGGTAGCGGTATTTTTTCTTTCTTACATACTCCTGCGATCACTGAACTCTGCCAACATTCATTTCGGACATCTGGTCTGTAAGGACTGTTCCAAATTGGACAGAGCTGCAGGAATCCGGTGAATGCGAGAGGCACAGGACCGGTTGAAGCGACAACACTTTAGGGAAGCCTAAATTCAGCAGTGGACGTCTTTCGGCTGAAATAATGATAATGATTTATTTAAGTATAACTTTACAGGTCACACCTAACGCGTTATACAATGTGCAAAAAAAAATACTAAAATTAAACATACAAGAATTAGGCAAAATTAAGTATCTCTATATAGAAATAGAAACTAATTAAAAAAAAAACCGGCCTAGTGCGAGTCGGACTCGCATACGAAGGGTTCCGTACCATTATCGCAAAATACTGCATAAAAATCACGTTTGTTGTATGGGAGCCCCCCTTAATTTATTTTATTTTAATTAATTAATTATTATTTTTTGATGTAAATATACAACTAAACATTCTGTGAATATTTCAAGCGTCTACCTGTTGCCGTTATTAATATCGAGCAAAAAACGGCAAAAATATCACGTTTGTTGTATGGGAGCACCCCTTAAATATTTACTTTATACTGTTTTTAGTATTTGTTGTTATAGCGGCAACAGAAATACATCATCTGTGAATATTTCAACTGTCTAGCTATCACGGTTCATGAGATACAGCCTGGAGACAGACGGACAGACAGACAGACAGACAGACGGATCGCGAAGTCTTAGTAATAGGGTCCCGTTTTTACCCTTTGGGTACGGAACCCTAAAAACGATAAAACAAAAAACAATAGAAGAAAAAAAAATAAACAAGTTACAGCAAAAAAAACTTACAGAAGTAAAAATGTACAATGAATACCTATACAATTATTCACTAATCTAACTTTCTATCCATCTTCTCACAGAAACTTTAAACATTCACGACACACATCTATCCATCTCCCAGCAAACAGGTCACTTTCAGGGTTGACGTCAGAAGGGCATTTAGCATTGTGAGTGCCCGAACTAGAGGCGAGTTAGCTCGGGACACCGTACGTGCCGATGGTATGGCCAAAAGCAGGTGGCTTCGTGGTCTAAGCTGTGATGATCATGTTCCAAACCTTGTCCCCTGTGACGGTAACTTGAGGTAATTCAAATAGGTAATCTAGTCTATTCTACCATCAATAATTATCCAGACAAGATCTGTCTCTATAGAGACTACGGTGTATGGATCGTTCAATCAAACTGACAGCTATCTAACTCTTTTTACCCGATTACAGTGAAGCCAAATGGAAGGGTTATGATGTCAACTGTTTATGTATGTATGTTTGTATTTACGTATGTTCCTCCGTAGCGCCTAAACTATTAATCTAATTTTGATGAATAAGGTGTCAATTGATTCGTCATTATGGCCCGGGTAATATAGGCTAAAAAAAACCGTATTCGGGTTAAAGATTTTATTAAACTTTTTGCTTGTGATTTTACTAATGTCTATATTATGAGATGAAGCTCTATATAAAAAGGTTAGATGGGTCGTGCCAAGTCATGCATACGATCGCAGGGCAAAGATTCCGCGGGTGTGCTGAGATAGGTAAAATAGCCCCTTTTTACTCTTTTATTTACTCTACCTTCATACATCTAGAATAGAATAGAATAGAAAACATTTATTCGACATAGACAACACAACAACAACAATCACAAAGTAACAGAGAAGAATAGTAAAAAAGTACAAACAAGTTTTAAAAATTATTGCGGCAGGCGCCCATACCGAAAGGGTTACCAACTCAGCATTTGCTGGGTGTCTGACACCCAGCGCTGATTTTCAGTTGGCACCCCGCTATGACATACATTTCTGTTATAAGTGGTCATCTCCATAGTAAACTTCTACCTAGCCTTATCATCTTGTACAATCAATATATCCATAATTTCTTAAGTCATATTAATTACGAACCAGATCTTCATATACTGTTCCTTGGTTATTAGATTTCGGAACACAATGCTTCCTAAAATTGCCTATCTTCATCGTCGAGATATGTGGTATATTGATATCGTCGGTACACATAGGACCATAGCCATATGGCAGCGTCACTAGCAAGGCTTAAATGGCGGCACAATGTTCTCGGGACGGCTTTACTCCTACTAGGACAAGCGCTGCCTTCCAGGATGTGGCGAATATCGATTTTAAATATTCACGCAAGTGAATTCGAATAGGATTACGGAATACGGATGTGGGATTCTCTCTCGACTTTCAATGTTGGCCTTGATTTTAGCTAAGCCGAGGATGCTTTGACTGATTTTTGAGTATGAATTAATAAAGTTATTTTTCTTTCGTTCATGCCGAATTAAAAAGGTAGCCGGTCAGCAACTTGGAAGCGCGGCTGAATGCCTTGGTTTAACGCTTCTACATCTATGTATATGCAATTTGTGGAAGCCTTTTATTGCACCCTTTAGAAGAGCTAATTATTGTTATATAAGCATAGTTATGCATCAATAAGTTCAATTTAGAGTTAAATTTAAGTTTGCAGAAACTTCACAACTATAAATAAATTTATTTACTACCCAACTGACACCCTTCTTCAGCAAAGTACATGTAGCATACCGTATTGAATCTAAAGCTCGGCGATTGGATTTGCCTCTCAACGCGGCGCCTCAAGACGGGTATCGTCGACGGCCAATAAGGATGCCAAGCTTAAATAGGATTGGACGTGCCACATTTGTAGAATGCATACGAAACTATTTCCATCCTTTGGATAGAGCAGATCGTCTGGAAAAGGCATGCAATTGGAGATAATGATACTTGAACAAGATCGAAATTATCTTCTTGAACACATTTTGTGTCTCAATAAATAAGTCTTCGTAACGTGTTTTTAAGGGTCGTATTTTAAAGTATCGAGACTAAGACTATCTTAAAAAATCCTTTCTTTATTAATGGATATTCTACTCTGGGAGGGTAAAATGCGCAAATAATACCATATTTTATAAGAGCGTATTTAATTGGGCATAGAAACATGTGTATGACATGGGACAATGTTACATTAACAGAACCTTTCACAATAATTAATTGTTTTCTAATTTCGGACGACACGGACACACCCGTTCATTTAACACAATAACAATTTATTTATGAAAAGCTTTCATGATTATTACGTGTAACATGTACTTCAAATTTATTCAACCAATGTTGCTTTAATCCCGTTTATCGGTAATCGTTGACCGCCCGAAGCGTTGCATTCACAGCACAAAAACCACATCTCTATAATAATTCGTGCCCATTTCAGAACGTCGATATCATCCACAGTAAATGTTCGTGCCTAATCACGGGACCGCTCTGTTGTACCGAATGCATCACCATTCACCTGTCTGGCCTCCACGTCACCATCGCTCGACGTAAATGGTTCTAAATTGCTTTGATCGTTTTTCCGGACGGCTAATGAATTTTCCCGCTCCAATAATTTGCATGGCTCACCCAACAGCGACACGGAACGCCTCTGTAACTAATATTAAGTCGTCAATTAAAATTGCTGTGTTTATAAGAGGTTGTTTGGAGCAGCTCCAAATTTGGTAATTTGGACGACAGTTCGTGGCGCCGCCATTGTTATTTTCGCACGTAGCTATCTTTTTGTTAACTTTTTATGGCTTTGAGTGAGCAATCACGGAGACAACTACAATTTCCTCCTTGTTTACTTCTAAAAATCTCGTATTTAAATGAGTAAAGAAAAGTTCATTTCATTCAAAAAACTTCATCATAAGATTACAAAATAAAATGAATTAATGTCAGCTTTCTATTGCGACTGCGAATATCTCGTCGCCTTTCAAGGAATGTTGATTCTGTCTAATTTTAATTTCGTTGAAATATTTACGCAAGTGTAAAGGGAATCGGGGAAATATTTACGCTAATTTAAATATTTAAGGATTTGGAAAACCTTCTTGTGGATTTTGAGACATTTTCCTGTTCACAATTTTCAGTATTCTTTGACTATTTGACAATAGTCACAGTTATTTGAAAATCAAGTTTCTCCGAACTCTTTATTGCATTTATTTGACTGTTCTTCGTTATTGGAAACTTGAAAGGATTTAAATGAAACAGAGTGCAGCAATCTATTATTTATTATCAGCCATCGCTTGTAAGTGTCAAGCTGGAGGTATGGGTAACTCAATAATGCAGATAGGCGGGGGCTTGGCAATCCGTCAATGTTCAGCCGGGATTACATCTCGTTGTACAGTACCAGCTGCCGGGGCTTGGGTAACTGGTGAAGTATGCGTAGGTAGGTAATGCTACTTTACTGGGCTGTCACATTATTAAATATCATCGAAGTTTTTAAATATTGACTACCAACATACTGCTTCGAATAATAATCCTTTAATATATTAGTTATTGGAGAATACCGCTCTTGTGGTGGATTGGACTCTTTTGTTCTTTTGATCTGAAAAGGGTAGACAACTTATCTGTGATACCTTTTGAATTGCAAATGTACAGTCAAGGGTCAAAAGTGCAGTCATACTCTCCCAAAACTCAAATGGCAAGTTTTGTAGAAGAAGTTAAATTATCCACAACTGATTTAATATTTTGTTTAGAAATTAAAGTATAGATTATTCCTACTAACCGCGAAAAGTTGAAATTCTGCTGCCTATAAAAAATTGCCTTTTCTGTTTTGGTAGAGTGTGACTGCACTTTTGACCCTTATAGTACTTAGACGGCGGTCACCACTTACCGTCAGGTATGCCGCCTATTACTTGTTTGCCACTTTATGGAAATACTTAAATCGAATTGTCAAACAAAATATGAATCTAGTTGCTCATTCGCAAGCTTCAGTAGGTCTCTATGGAGAAGAATGTGCAAGAAACGCCACATCATTCTTGTTGGAAAAATATATATGTGAGAAAGATGTAAAAAGACGTGCACGTAAAAGCGTCTAGAGTAAAACAAGCAGTTCAAAATTAAAATGAGTATGTAATTAAAAGCAGACCGAAGCAGTTAAGTTATGACCAATCCCAACTGAAAGCTGAAAACTATGCTAACATGGATTGGCACCACTCAGCCCAACCAATCAACTCAAATGTTAAATTAATAAAAAATTAATAAAAATAAAAATTCGTGACCTCTTAAATCTTTCATACCATCCATAAATTCGTCTTATGTCAGTCAGTTATTAATTCAAAATGCTCTAAATTCGAATTCTCCAGTCTAGTCTGAAAATACACAGAAGAGTATTATTTATTCACCCATTTCCTACCAAAAAGTTTGCTCTCTCAGTGTATATGCACATCCAGCATATCAAGCGGACAATCCGCAGCGAAAAGTGCTCTCGCTAGGAAAAGCCGCTCACCGCTTGAAATCGCGGTAGACAAGCGCTAGAGAAATAGATTGTGCCGTTTATTTTGACGGCAAGTGTAGTATACTGGCTGCGGGGTAAGCTTTTGCTTATGGGTCAATTTCAGAACGGAACCAAAGCTTGCTTAGACTACAAAGTTATTTTAATTTAATTTTAGTCAATACTGTAACATCCCACTACTGGCAAGTATTCTCTCAAACCCCTCCTGAAAATCTTCTTCTACGTCTCCTCGGACCAGCTCTTCCATCGGTCCAGGAAAAGGTGGCAAGATGGCCTAGACACAAGGGTAATGTAGGTATCACACTAATCACACTAATATTATAAAGGCGAAAGTCTGTGAGTTTGTATGTTTGTTACTTCTTCACGCACAAACGGCTGGACGGATCTGGATGAAATTTGGCACAGGGATAGACTATAAACAGGAATAGCACATAGGATACTTTTTATCGCGGGAATATGTTTCCTCGGGATAATTTTCGATATTCACGCGGGCGAAGCCGCTGGCAGAAGCTAGTTAATTATATGTTAGTTTTTTGGACTGGGTATTATTTTACTATATAAATGCCTGCGACCATGCCTGCGACCATTCCACCACACTTAACTATGTTTCAGGAAAATGCCTTGTAAAGACCAAACATAAAATTTTTCAAGATGAATCGAGCGCACGATGCTTCCGCTCGATTTGGTCAAGCGTACGCTGCCATGTGAATCGATAAACATCGATTTCGTGCTCATAGACTGGAAAACTGAGAACTGGAAATGTGGAGGGCCTAAACACGTAGGTACTTGACTGTGGAGGACTTAGGAAATCCAGCAATCATTTGAAGAACCTCAAACAACCTTATAGACCATAGAGGATATTTGGTTACTTGGATTCTTTTTTTATTGTTCGATTTTACACCTCACTGAGAATTGAATAAAATAGAATATAACCAAAAAGTTACACATTTATTTTACAAAATCTTTACACTATGGGTACATCATTGACAGACTCATCGCTGACAGCGATATCTAGCAGACAATCTTTGGATGGACTAAAATAACTTAGATATTTAGAGGGGTAATCTGTGGCTGTGTTTTTCAGATTCAACCATTGCATTATCTTTATTAGCTGTACGGACATAGGCTGTATTGTATTGACATTTTATTTGAATGATTTAATTTTAATATTTAATTTGATTTGTATTTGACTTATTTATTGGATTTGTCGAATATTCAGAGACATGTGGCAACCACCAACCCCCACTTGGCCCGCGTGGTGGGTTAAGGCCCATTCCCACTCTCACAGAGAGGAGACCTGTGCCCCAGCAGTGGGAACATTAAAAGGCTGATGATGATTGGATTTGTGTGATTTTCAATGCAATGGGTGAAATTACCAGAAAATTATAATATAATATAATATAATATAATATAATATAATATAATATAATATAATATAATATAATATAATATAATATAATATAATATAATATAATATAATATAATATAATATAATATAATATAATATAATATAATATAATATAATATAATATAATATAATATAATATAATTAACGAATTATTGTTATTATTAGATCAAAATTTTATATAATTAAGATTTAATACGAGCACTTATACCACCGACAAACTGTTACGCAGTTTGGTGGGTATAATTAAATGTGCAAAAGTGTTTGGTCAAAAATATATTTTTTTGTTTTTTTTAGTACACCTATTTTCATAATATCCCTCGGCAATCATCGCATTTCCAAATACAAACGAATGCTAATTGCCATGTCCATCAATTATTAGATTTATCGTGTATTATTTTAATTCAGAAATATGTTCTAATTTTTTTTATTTTTATTGCCGTGTGAAATATGTATAGCTGTAAAACTGTTTTCTCTTGCAACTTTAGCAGCTTTCCTCCCATTTATAAAATAAATTACATTAAGTTAAAAGAGTATTAACAACTCTATATACTGCCAAGCAATAATAGTTTCTCTGTGCTCTCAATAAACTTTATTGAGAGCGTCCGATCTGAATCAAGTGCAAAGGGCATCTGATAGAAAGCCGACGACTGACGTAACACGAAGTTTGCCGACAGAAATTAAGAAAATAGTTCTACTGTATCTATGTAAGATTCAAGGAGCCAACAACATTTCCAATCTGTTGATATCATCTCATAAATCAAATATTTCACGCTTTAACACGAAACATTTATAACATACACCAGATAAGATACGAGTAGGTAAAGCTACTGAAATTCAATCGCGAAACTTGGCACATACTTGCGTAACTTTAAACTTACTATTGACTGACTCCGGCTTCGAAAGTTTCTCGAATCGAAGTTAATCTGCCCAGCGAGCACGGCCTACTGTGACATGGCCTAAGTCACACTTTTTATCACAGTTTGGGCGATAAAGCCATTTTGTCTGAAATGCTAGCACGGCGGCGTGAGATATTTTCTTGACTTGTGGCATAACTTCTTGACATTAATTTGTTTTCTTTTTCGGAAATTTGCCAATTTTATGGCAGTTTCGGTTTAACCTTGGCCATAAAAACCATTTAGGTTCAGAGAAGCATAGTCCTACCACGCACTATTTCCGAATTATGGGCCTCCGAATTTTATTTTATTTTACATAAAACGCTCTATATCTCGAAAACGGTATGTCCTAGGCAAAAAATAACCAAAATTTAGCCCCCCCTTTGATACCCCCATGCTAGCAGCATCCCAACATGAATTTAAGAAAAAAAAAAATTTTTTTTTACTTTGCTTGTTTTTCGACTTGAACTACAAATTCTTAACAGAAAATATTTTGGGTCATGACAAGTTATGATAAAATATGTCATGTCTTACAATTTGTCTTAAATACTAGCACGGGACAACCATGTGACATAGTTTCAAGACGCGACATGCCTTTCTTGTGGCTGACTTCATAGTGCGACATAATCTGAATAGACGACCAAATAAAATAATACTTATAAAAGTGTGCCGTTCATACAGATAAAATACTTTTTAATTTTGTTGGGCACAAATTAATATTTGACCCACGACCATAGACTTATGCACACTTTATTTTTCTTTGTTTGTTTGATAACATATTAAGTGTTAATAAAATATTAATAATTACTTAAAAAATATAATAGCTTGGACCCAGTTCCCGATACCGGTGAGCCCCTATTTTTTTATTTTAGTTGTTTTTTGGGGGGTTTATTTAAGAAATAATTTAAAATGTAGAAAGTAAGAAGAATATGGAATATAAGAAAATAATTATAAAAAAGTAATAATCAAAATAAAAATAATAATTAAAAATAGAAATAACAATTATAAAAAAGTAATAAAATAGAATTAATTAATAATAATTAATAATTTATAATCCTGTAACATTACAATTAATTAATATTTTTTGGGGGTTTTATTTAAGAAATAATTTAAAATGTAGAAAGTAAGAAGAATATGGAATATAAGAAAATAATTATAAAAAGTAATAATCAAAATAAAAATAATAATTAAAAATAGGAATAACAATAAAAAATAACAATTATAAAAAAATTAATAAAATATAATTAATTAATAATCCTGTAAAATTTCAATTAATTAATAAGCATTGATCACCACACACACAAAATAAATTTATTGCCATTTGGTGCAGTAATTAGAAGGAAAATATTTTATTTTTCAACTATAAAATTTTATCACCACCTCCGAACGAAAGTGATACATTTTTCTTAATCATCTGTCTAAATGTGAAATTTGTGACAAAATGGGTGCGCCCGTATTAGCAAAGTAAGACCCGATAAGTCCCAAATAAACGTCAGGAAATTTTCTCACGCCGCCGGTACTAATAATTAAGACAAAATGGCTTTATCGTCCAAACTGCGATGAAATGTGTGACTCAAGCCATGTCACAGTAGGCCGTGGTCGCCGGGAAGCAACAAGAAAGGCATGTCGCGCCTTTAAAATAAGTCACATGTTTGACCCGGCTAGCATTTAAGACAAATTGTAAGACATGACATAATTTATCATGTCTTGTCACAAATGTCTTGGGTACGCCCATGCTCGCTCCGCTGTAGGCAATAGAAATCTTGGATCAAGTGCGCCACTTCACGTATAGCAAGTTAATCAAATGGAAAATATTTGAATCGCGCAATCTGTTTGTAGAAAATGGTAGAGCTGAGGCGGAAAACCTATTTGTTAGCACTTTTTGAAAATGTTGTATAGGTAAGTTTGTGTAGTAGGTAGGAACCTCCGTGTCCAGTCGGGGTTGAGTGCGAATTTACGTGTATCGGAGGCCCCCGACTTATGGTACTGGTACAAAGGAACGTACGTAGGTGATACGTAGGAACTACGTGTCAGTCGGTAGGGATCCAACATAATCTTTCGTTTGCCTCAAACGCCATACTAAGAGGATTTCCCCACAATAAAGGTACCTACCTGCTTATAGGTTTAAACACATATGACAAGAAACATACTGATAGATGAAGCAATATGTAAACGTTGTAGGATCATTTGTACATTTATCTAAATTAATAAACAAACTTTCAAAAGCTAAGCTACTCAAAGTGTCGATAGCTCTACCCAACTATGTAAGTAAGTATTTATTTATTTCTCAGTATATTTTACAAAAAAACTTTTTAACAAAAAACAAACTGACTTCCAAAAAAACACTGCAAAATGAAAAATAACTTTCTTTTCCGAAGTCAAGTGTAAATTATTTCATCACCAATGCTCTCAAAACGGCGAAGGAAAACATCGTGAGGAAATCGGCATGTCCTAGAACCATAATTTCGAAAACATGTGACATACACCAACCCGCACTGGGCCCGCGTGGTGGGTTACGGCCCAATCCCTCTCACATAGAGAGGAGGAATGTGTCCCAGCAGTGAGAAGGCTGATGATGATGATGACAATATAAGAATATTATAATATAGTGGCTTCTGCCCGCGGCTTCACCCGTGTAAAAAGTGTTTTATCATCCCAAGGAAATACAAACTATCCTATGTCCTTCCCAGGGTCTCAAAATATCTCCATGTCAAATTTCATCTAAATCGGTTCAGTAGATCCAGATATTTACCCCTACAACCTCACAAACTTTACCTCTTTATAGTATTTATGAATTTTATGTAGATAAAGTATTGACATTTTGTAATAAGTTTATTTATTTATAATTTTAATGGCAAATTAAAAGACTGCTTAATCAAAATGCATAATTTATTGTCAAAATATTTATAGTTAAATCAAAAATATAAATCATAATGTCAAAATGCTAGGTATATTGTTTGTATTAGTTTACCCGTAATATTGGACCCCATTCAATGCCTTGAATGCATCTTTTCATGTAAGATCTTGGTCTAAAGTCTTAGTGACCGTCGTCTGACCTCTGCCTTGCGGATAAAGCGTCTCGCCTTAGCAACGGTTAGCTATGCTGCCTTCGGGATATGGATTTTCACTGTAAAACCTTGTCTAGAGTGAAGTCACGGTGACTAGGGCGGGTACGGGTGGTCAAACGCGATTTGTTAAACGGGCAACAGAGGTTAAACGTGTTTCTTCAAGGTACAACAATAGACGATCGCTCGCTTGCGAGGTACGACCTTGCAAGCGTCATGTCGCGCTTGGCACTCGAAATATTTGAGCGCACGGTTGGCGCAGTGGTTGAATGATTGACTACAGCGCTGCGTGTTGCGGATTCGATTCCCGCACGGAATAAATATTTGTATGACCTACAGATAGTTGGTCCGGTTCTGGGTGTTTGTGTATGTGAGTTTATATGTTTGTAAACGCACCCACGATACAGGAGAAATTCCTAGTATGGGGCAAAGTTAAAAAAAAAAAAAATAGTCACGTCATATCGAGGCTATCTATATAAAAAAAAAGAAAAACAAAAAAAAAATATGGATGCCAACAGCAGTTCATAAGTTTGCTAATACGCGCTCACCTTTGCGCACCCTGGCCGGGACCTTAGGCTAGCTGTAAGCAAATATACACTTACATGTTGACGCTACAGTTTGGTTACCTTAGCTATACAAATAAGACATTTTCCTAGAACAAGAAGGACTGCAAAATCCTACCCAAATACTTCACTACCTCTGAATTTGCCCATTGTAATCTAAAGAAATAAGCTAAACAATCCCTTTACGTATCGTTTTGAAGCTTACCTTGAATAAAGGGGTAAATAAACTTCCACTTCATAATATAATATTACAATTTTGTTCGCTCATGTATGTATGCGTGTGAAGTTAGATCAACTTGGAAGTTTTTCCTGCTCTTTGATAGGGACGCTCCTTTGATGTTTGCAGATTAGATTATGCCGAAAGTCGTCCTTGCTTCCCGTTCACGGTTATTTGGCAACTGGATGTGCACGTGTAAAAAGCTACAATCTTTTATACTAGGTATAAAAGTACCTTTAGGAATACAGTACTGGAATTTGTAATTCGTAGGTAGTTCACTTTACACTGTTTAACACGGTTTTTGCAGTATAATGCTGAGATCAAACGTCACATGGCATTACAATACACGTTTTTACTGTATCAACAGTGGAATATAGCCGTTTGTCTCCAGCATAATACTACAAAAAGAGTGCAATATGTGGTTATTTATATTTATGGACCGTAGCGTGATATCAATTTTCCCTTCGCTAACCTAAAATAACATACAAACTATCCTAGCTCGCATTTTCGTCAGTTCATCTCATATCTTTCTAAGTAAATAAATATATATTTTCAGCAACAATTGAATATGTTCTGAAGGAGTGATTTTCAGGTCATATAAAAAATTTGTAACGCAGTTGCGTGAGATGCTGGGTTGCAGACGATTGCATATTAATTTTGATAACTGTAACATTATTTGCATAATAATTTTGGTAACTGTAACATTAAGTGCTATGGATACTAAATACTGCTATTATCTAGCCACTGTCGGTAAACTTCTAACGCACGTTGATCTAGTCTAGAGCAGTGTAGATCCCTAAAATTGATGCGATTCAGCAATGGAGTAATTGTGCCACCTGCATTTATAATTGAGATTCTTATATTTAAAAACAGAAATAAAGACAAATCCGTCCTGAACATTTCTTACTAATGAACTTAAACATAATTTATTGTTTGGGTTCCTTTTTTGGGCTAAAAAAAAAACAAAAGACAGACCGACAAACGAATATTTTAGCCGACCAGTGGGCTTGCTCAGCATACCAAATTACGCATGTTATCAACTATCAGATACTTCTAACACACGATTAAGACCACAATTTGCGGGGTTGCCCCGAGTGTTGAAAATCCTACAGTGCAACAATATGTAGGCATTCATTATGTGATTCCTAATGTTAGTGAAAACGGGCATACCTTTATTATCTAACTGCCACTGTTGGAAAGCTTCTAACGCACGTCAATCTATGTAGTTTAGCACAATGTAGATCCCTTCCTTTATTTATTCGCAGGTATTTGGCACAACCACGACAACACAGTCGCGTTGAGCGCGAGCGGTGCTGGGCGGGGCCGATAGTATCAAGGATCGCGTCCGCGTCGGCCGCACCCCCCGCACCACCGCCCTGCAGCCATGGTTCGCGACAAGAAACCAACGAAAACCGACTCACAGAAATGTGAGTACAATACCTAGCTTTTATTTGTGACTAAAAACCACGCCGGTGTTCCATCTTACACCTACGCCAGGGGTCGCGGGAACGTACGATCCTGCTGCAACCCCTGGCGCTTACCTACTCCTGGGCTAACATGTACTACAATGAGAGGATTTTTTTTCAGAAACTAGACCAAATAATATGACTACGAACGGCTACAGTTTCGGTTGTTTGTAGTTATAATAATATTCTCTTCGCGGTTATAAATGACTAAATCATTGTTTGTTTATTTTATTAATTATCATCAGTATGCTGCCCTGGCTCTTAACTTGAAGGTCACGAATCACAAGAGCCAGACCTCTCAATATACAGGGAGTTGTATCATTTTAGAAGCATGATAGACAAAGTTATAGTATGCTCTGGTAATTCGGCCAGTGATGTTTAAGTTTCTTTATTCCAGACAAAATCTGAAACATGTGAGGTATTATTCGTAGGATTAATTTTTCAGGCCTTTTCAGGCAGCTCTAATAAAGTGTATCGGTTTGGAAGTTGTAATGGTATCCTCTTATCTGGATTCTCGAGCATGGTGTAAATAGCTAGGCCCTTAGGTCTGGTTCTGTAAAGGAGGTCTTAACTGAGAACTGTCATGTCAAACGCAGACGGCCACTGGCTAGCCCCCGAGGACACTCTTGAGACGTAATGGGAAACGGGAACCGAACAAAAAACGTTAAATTGGAAAAACTGCAGTTTTATGTGGATTGCGAGTAGCTATTTAAACATTTAATGACTTTTGATGAAGTAAAGTGAAGTTTATCAGGATAACTCGAAAAAAGCACAAAGGTTTCTTCAAATTTAGCTGCGAGATTTATGAGCTGAAATATGAATGTGATCCTTAAGGAATATTTTTTAATGTTTTTCTTCCTGTCAGTTAACCCCTTTTATTGGATTGGATCCAACTGTTTTTATGCACCCCCATGATAGGGATCTATCATGGGGGTGCATAAAAACAGTTGGTTGGTTTTTGGTCTTTGGAAGTCCGCCATATGAGGTTTAGAAACATGTCACATAGCTAAACGTGCACAGTCGTCCAATTCAAACGTGTATACAAATATAAAGCTCAATCTGTTGGGGATATCTGTTTTAAAATTTAGTTGCGAAATTTCTTTCTATATGAGCTGAAATATGAATGTGATCCTTAAGGAATATTTTTTAATGTTTTTCTTCCTGTCAGTTAACCCCTTTTATTGGATTGGATCCAACTGTTTTTATGCACCCCCATGATAGGGATCTATCATGGGGGTGCATAAAAACAGTTGGTTGGTTTTTGGTCTTTGGAAGTCCGCCATATGAGGTTTAGAAACATGTCACATAGCTAAACGTGCACAGTCGTCCAATTCAAACGTGTATACAAATATAAAGCTCAATCTGTTGGGGATATCTGTTTTAAAATTTAGTTGCGAAATTTGACCCTTACATAAATACAAAAATGTACAAATAAATGTACTATGGAACAAAGCTAGGTAAGCATAAAAATAATTTACAAAAAATACCGACTTCCTACTAAAAACACCACAAAGTGAAAAATAACTTATTTTTTTTAGACAGTCGGTGTTTTCTTTTCTTCGTTTTTTGTCACTGACTTCTAAAACAGAATTTATTTTTCACTTTGTAGTTGTGGTACCTAATAAATGTCACCAATTTGGGAGCATATTCTTCCAACAAAAGAAAGAATTTTCAAAATCGGTTGACAATTGACGGATAAATCGGTGAACGTACACAAAAAAATACAAACAGAAAGTGGAACATAGAACCTCCTCCTTTTTGGAAAGTCGGTTAAAAAACAGCGCCCATTGAAGCATCAAAGCTTCTAACCACCTAACACTTTCCTACTAATTTACATAGGTAAACCAAATGCTAAAATATTTTCTCTTTAGTAAAATATATACTAGATCCGTCTATATAGGGATGCCCGATGTTTTCCGAGCAATACTTGGTTTTAATTAATTAAACTTGTGGTTTTCCTCGCAATGTATAAACTAGTAATAAATTAGTACACACAGGGATTATAGGCAACTAGGGAGGTTTTTAATATCTATTGACTATTAATATTGATTGGTACCTAATAATATTACTAGTATTTTCCGACCGCAGAATATGTTATTTGTTGTTAGAGAAAAACACATAAATAACCATGAATCATAATGATTCTTTCATCTTAGTTGGTACCTATAGGTAAAGTGAGCGTCATTTATTTTTATATTCGTTTTATTTCGTTTCGTTTTCTGAAACCAGTCACCGAAATCCAGCTGTGTAAGCATTATTTTACGGAACATTTTTAAATCGTTATTATTAAAATGCAAGTGTTTTGAAATGCCCATGAAATTACTAGCACTTTTATTTTCAATAAAATGAAAAACTGGATCAAATGATTATTTTTACATTTTACGGTGAGCAATAGTAGTTTTAATAAAAAGTGAATTACAAAATTTTTATATTTTTTATGTATAACTTGTTAGTTTTTTTTTTCGAATTAGGTACATTTAAACATATGTGTTAAATATTTTTGAAATCACCTCTTAAAACTCTTTATTTTGACACCCCACATTATGGCTTGAAAGAAGAAAAAAAATTAGGCACCCACAATATGGCGCCCGCCTTTTTTCTAAATCGGCCAACGGTCTCTAGAAGGCCACATAGGAAAAAACATACATAGTCTGATAAATACATTATCCTCCTTCGGCAGTCGGGTAAAAAGAAATAGCTCTTTAAAATTATTTTTGACGGCAGAATCTAAATATTTTTGCAGCAATTTATACCAGAGCTATCCAGGAGTTTTATCCTCGTACTGAATCTGTGTTGCTCTTTTGTAAGTAGACATTTTAAAACGTACCTCAGAATTTCGAGAAAACGAAAGGTTTAACAGTGGTCAAGCGCAAACTTATGGCCAACAAAAAATAAACCGTGTTTGGAACAATAAAACCTAAGATTAAGTGTAATTAATGTTTAGAAAATAAAACGATAATAAACGCCTTAATTAAATTAAAATGATTAACAGCTACTAACTTCAAAAGCATAATAATATTTAATTAAGGTACCTAATTAAAACGTGGCATTCTCTCCCCTCTAAGGCACAACGACCCATAACATAAGCAAAAATTACGACACCTGTATTTAATAAACTTAACAAATTTTATTCTTGGAGCTCAGTTTATTGGGCAATGTTAATAAAAAACAAATAAATATTGTCCGGAGGAAACAATGGAGAGAATAGGGCGCATTGCCCGTAAAATTTAACGGCCAATAGGCATTGTGAATATAATTAAATAGGCTCCGAGTTATGACATACTTTCGTAGGTAAGGATAAAAATACTGTATAAAATGTACCTAAAACAAAGCCCTGTATTTTATTTATTTACATGTTGTTCAATACAAAATGTAACAGTGGTGACAAATGTTTAGATCAATTATAAAAAAACCGGCCAAGAGCGAGTCGAACTCGCGCACGAAGGGTTCCGTACCATTATCTCAAAAAACCGGCTAAGTACGAGTCAGACTCGCGCAAGTAGGGTTCCGTACCATTATCGCAAAAAACGGCAAAAATATCACGTTTGTTGTATCGGAGTCCCACTTAAATATTTATTTTATTCTGTTTTTAGTATTTGTTGTTATAGTGGCAACAGAAATACATCATCTGTGAAAATTTTAAAATTTGAAGACAGACAGACAGACAGACAGACGGACCGCGGACTCTCAGTAATAGGGTCCCGTTTTTACCCTTTGGGTACGGAACCGTAAAAATGATGCTCTAACTACAAGCATAAACTCGCGCCTTTTCCCGTGGCAGTCGGCAGAAATTAAAGAACGCCACCTTAACTTCACAAACAGACCTTAGTTTCATTTAAGTTCATACATCTAGGCATATACGCACCTGGTTTTTCTGAAGAACAGCACCGATAATGTCCGTGTATGCCCTTCTAGGGCGTCCCCTTCCAACGTTTCCAGTCACATCTGCCATGTAAATACTTTTTGGTAGTCACCTTTCATTCTTCCTCTCAACATGACCAAACCATCTAATCATTTTCAATCTCTAATTTCTCGAAATCACCCATCGAAAAAGCACAGAGGTGCTAGGTTCTCTAAACCACACATATAAATAGTGGTGAATATCTAGTGTGACAGCATCTGCCCTCAGGCATCTTTAATTACTTCCTTACCTATCTAGGTTTCTAGGTTGACGCTTCACTATGACGCAAACGTCAAAGCTGAGAAAGGCCAACAAAGTTTTTCGCATGAAAAGCGCCTCTGTTGCTTGAGACTTAAATAACACAACGATTTAGAAACGGAATCGTAAAGTAAGCTAACTAGCCTTTTGACTATTGTGGGCTATTTGAGTAGAGGAATCGTTTAAATAATATTTAGGCAAATTGTTGTATAGTTACTCTACTTCATTGTTCATAACTGGAGATTTCATTTGTTTTTTCTTAGTTAACGGTAGTGTATATTTTTATAGATTCACTTTTCAATATTTATGTCCACCTGTCCCGGTGTCTGTCTGTTTGATAAATTGTCATTTTTGATAAAGATGTTTTGGCTTGAGATCATATTATGATCGTACAATTCGGTGAGATGTTATCAGCGTCAATGTTTTCTTTAAATCTGAGTGAAGGTTAGTTAAATGGATATTTTAAATGTTATTGTTTGGTCCTTTTTTGGTATTTGCGTACATAACCCTTTAAAGACGCAGGTAATAGTAGTGGGCAGTCCAAGAATGGTTTCTAGGATCGACTGGACTTTCTTCCCCAAGTTATTTTTGACAATGCAGTAATTCCCTTCAGTGAGAAAGTTAAAAACTTGGGGATATTCATCGACAGGCACTTCTCTTGGACTGCCCAACTGCAAGAAGTTAGCCGTAAGTTGTTTGCATATGCTGCAACTTTGAGGAGACGTAATTTTCTTCCGACTGCCACCAAGATTGCGCTTGCACAATCTCTTCTTCTTCCCATCCTTGATTATGCTGATGCCAGCTATCTTGACCTTACTCAAGAACAACTCGATAAACTTGAGCGGTTTCAAAATTTTTGTATAAGGTTCATAATCGGTTTGGGCAAATATGACCATGTTTCCGAATTCCGTGTAAAGCTCAAGTGGTTGCCAAGTCGCCTTCGCCGGAATACTCATATTCTTTCTCTTTTGTTTAATGTGCTCTTTACTCCTTCTACCCCTCTTTACCTCAAGGATCGTTTTCAGTTTATCTGCGATTCCCACACGAAATCTCTAAGGTCAACTTGCGACTTAAAATGCCAATGCATTCCTCAACTTTCATGGACAAATCTTTTACTGTCCAGGCTGCTCGTCTGTGGAATGCATTGCCTGACCAAATTAAACGTGCTCAGTCGTTGCCTGTATTTAAAAGACTCATCCAGGAACATTACTTATCGCTGTAATCGTGCTCTTAGTTTGTTGACATACATTTTGTCTATGATTGTCATACGTAATTTTTTTTCTCTCGCTTATTGTATATATGGATGTATTTATGTATCAAAATAGATACATAAATACATACATATTTAAAATATAAGCGAGAGAAAAAAATAATAATTTATTATATTATTATAAAATAATAGCAAATATAATTATCAATTTGTGTTTTTATTAAGTATTTTTGTACCTTTATGTTCTTTGTTGGTATTGTTGCACCACTGACATCCCCATGTCATGTCCAGGCTATCACTGGCCACTCCATACAACGGACGACCTTATCGCTTGCCGCGATCTCTTCCAGGCAGGTTGCCTGGAAGAGATCGCGGCAAGCGATAAGGTCGTCCGTTGTATATTTTTTTTTAGTTCCATGTTTTTGTTCCTGTATTTTATGGTGTACAATAAAATATAAAAATATAAATAAATAACCATATTGAAAATGAGACTGAAACGTAACAAAGTACTTACTCAAACGAGAACGCTCCAAAGACGCGTTCTAACGTAACGACGGAGGCCTAAGTTTAGGCGAAAGCTTGTTATCTTCTAAACGAGGCATGTATGTATGTAGATTCGGGCTTAACAGGCGCCACATTTCTTATTTATGGTAGTTCACCAATTTAAGAACTAAGAATGACTCATCTATGACACATTTTTAAATTCATATAGAAATGAGTCAATTTGATTTTTGTTTTTCTCAATCTGACACACTATCATCTTCTCGAAATTCATTCATCGTTTTTAATTGAAACAATTTTGGGAATGACTCAATATATTTTTTAGATTTACATACAGTTGAATCATATACCAAATAATGCAAATCCTGCTGTTCTATCTCACCAAGAAAGGTTACGTGACTTTTGTGACGTCGAAATAAGAGTAATTTTGCTACGATTCATCCTTCTTCGTGATTTAGAATAATTCTGTATTGAACGGTACATGATCTGTAAAAGTTACATTTTCATGGAAAAAGTTACATTTTCATGAGAAAAGTTACATTTTCTTATTTTATGTGGAACCCGACACTAATACGCTCACTCGCTCGCCGGAGTAAGCGGGATGAGAGAAAGATTTAGAATACACGTGAGTGATTGAGTGAATATGCAATACGTCAAAAGTCCTAAATGTAACGTAAAACACACTTTACTTTCTTCTTTCACTTACATTTTTTGTCGTGTTACATGGAGGTTACATGAGAAGGTCAAAAGTAACGGAAAATGTAACAAAAGTTACATTCTAGCAACGCTGGTGTCTGCATCGGTCGGTCTGATGCCAATTTCATTTTTATTTTCGACTACTTCCATTTTCGCTTGATAATATGTTTAAAGAGTGTACCTACTGCATAATTTATATTATTAGTGATAAAAAATGGCGCTTAAAGTCACGACATTGATATTTTGATCATGAAGCACGATTCATTAATCTGACAAATGCTAAGTTATTGTTTATTATCTGGGTATTGCCCACACATTTAAATAAAAAAAGTTAATTAGAAAAAGTAAAAATCTAATCGGTTAGTACCAACTTGTTATTCCACATTTAAAGAAAAACCGAACTTCTTTTCAAGACGTTATAAGCATCGTAACATCCGGTTGTAGCAATTTGTAGATGTGTGCTGCTTAGGGTATAGGGATGACATAACATTTCAGGAAAACAAGCGCCTGTTTATGAGTAGGTATATATCTACTTGTATACGTACTAAAAGGTTTACGTCCTCACGGGCCTGTTACAGTCACATCCTTTATTATAATGTGGAGCATCCAACATAATGGTATCGCAAACGTTTTATATGTATCACATCACATCATCAGCCTGTTAATGTTCCCACTGCTGGGACACTAGCCTCCTCTCTGTGAGAGGGAATGGGCCGTAATCCACCACTCGGGTCCATTGCGGGTTGGTGGATGTCACATGTCTTCGAATTTTTTGGTTCTAGGACATGCCGGTTTCCGCACGATGTTTTCCTTCACCGTTTTGAGAGCAGTGGTGATGAAATAATTTACACAAAGAAAACCGCCTGCCAGGGCTCGAACCCACGACCTACAACTTGTAAGTCGCGGCCGATACCACTGGGCCATATGTATAACTTGAATATATTGTAATTTTACAAACTGCTATAACGTACTCACAAAGAGATTACAGGGCTGCCCGTATTTTCAAATTGTAAAACTGGAGCGACCGTGTTTTTTTTCTAGGTTAGCCAAATGCAATTTTGAGGGACTGTGTGTTTGATAATTTCATTTGATATGTCTCGTCGAGTAGCTATATGAAAATGAGTTAAATTAAATGAGGTTTGTTTATAAAAAAGCTTTTGCTGGTAATACAATCAAAGTTATGGGCAGAACAAAGCCGTTATAACAAAATTTGGGCTTAGGGCTCATATAGATGGGTCTCATCTACATGATCCCTAAAAACATAACACTCTATTTTTTCCAAGTTGTGTAAAAGTAAACAGACACAATCTTGTTCAAATTGCGATATCTAAATAAGAAACACAATAGGGCCATCTAAGAGCGGTTTGATAAGAGAAAAAAAACATTTCCTCGTGTTAACAAGGGCCACGAAAATATACAGGAACTGCGGTGCAGAAATGTGTGTAGAAATATTTGTGGGGTCGATATCTTTAGAGTTCGGGCCGGGAAGGAAGGCGTCTGATGGCTCGCTTGAAGCGTCATTTGTGTGCCTCAATATAGTAAGAAAATACGAGGTGTGTACTCAATTTTATAGGAAACTAGCGCTTGCGAGGTGGCACCCGCATGAAAGCTGAAAGTTATCCCATGGGAACGGAGAACAGAATACAATTGAAAATCATTTTTTTGACACAGACACAGCAGTAATAAACACAAAGTAAAGAAGACAAATAGTAAAAAAGTTCAATCATAATTTATACGTTCTTATTAATAAAAATATAGTAATAAAGATTTATTTATTCCTCACAGACAAAATAAAAGAAATTTAACAAATTTAGTTAGAATAATATAAGTAATTAAAATAAGTTCATCAAAAACATTATTATTTGCGATTTTTCGGTAAAGTAAAAAAGATGAATCAGATTATAAGAAAACAATACATTTGAATAATGCATTATTCAAATAATTTCATCAATAACATTATTATTTGAGATTTTTCTTTAATAGACGAATAAGATTAAAAGAAAATAATACATTGTATACATTAATAAAATAGTTTCATGAAAGATATTAGTATTTGAGATTATTTTTTAGCGTTAGTAATAAATAGATGAATTGGATTAAAAACAAAACATTGAAATTATACATTAAAATTACTTCACATTGAGTAAAGAAATTAATAATTTAAATAAAAAACGTACACGTACTAATTACTGTGATAAAAATATCCTTTGCTCTTAGATCCTAGTTTACCCGTGAGTCCAAATCGGTTCAGCCTTTGTGGCGTGATTGATTAACAAACATACAGACTTTCACATGTATGTATCATATTAGTTGGATAGTAGGACAAGATCGGTAATAAGTATGTTGTTGAGAGACGTAGTGTAATATGAAGACATACCTTTTTTTTTTTGTGTGGGAAATCATCCAATGACTTCTCCCGCTCTGGGTGAGGCGGGAGGGCGTGTCAGACTTTTACTGACTAAAACCCACCCGTGTTCCTTCAGTTGCTTGAGTCAGGGCCGCGGTAACTCTTTTTCAAATTTATCCGCGACCCATGAAGACATACCTACATATTGAATTTCGTAAAGGTAGGAACTTTAGTTATCTAGGTAAGTCTAGCGAATGTACCAAAGCCATAAAACTGCTACCTGTTACTCCTCTACTCACTTAAATCCAGGTCTTTATTACATTTTTACGAGGTTTCCACCCCAGCAGTAATATGTTCTGATAAATTCACGCGAGAGAATTAAATTTTTAAATTTCGTTTCCGTTCCTTTGCCACACAGAGCTCGTGGTTTACAGAAAGGTTATTAAGTTTACATCCGTTGAATTAATAAAATAAAAGTGGAAAAATCATCCACTGCTGGATTTCTGCTCATCATGATCGTGATTTCAGCCAAAAGATGTCCACTGCTGGACATAGGCCTCCCCTAGGCGTCGCCACATTGACCGATCCCGTGCGTCTCGCATCCAGCGAATTCCCGCAACCTTAACCAGGTCATCGGTCCACCTAGTGGTAGGCCTTACAACGCATCGTCTTCCGGTCCACGGTCGCCATTCCAGAACTTTTCGGCCCCATCGGCGATCTGTTCTGCGAGCAATGTGCCCTGCCCACTGCTACTTAAGTGTGTTTGTTCTTTTTGTATGTACGTATGTTTTTTTTTTTTATGTCCTTAATTTTCATTTGTGCTCCTACACATAGTATTTATTAAAGCTTCATGTACATAGTAGTTGGTATTGCCACCACATATTTTTTTACGAAGAAGAGAATAATTCTGAATATACCACTGTATCTTTTCGGTTTAATTTTTCTTTTTTTATTACTTATATTATTTGTTTTGCAAAAAACGCACCCTTAGTATTAAATTGACCTTAAAGTAACATAAAAAATGCAATTTGTTGGCAGAGACCAAAAAAGTCTTCAAAAAAAAAGAATACTAAAGTGACCGATGTATAAGCTGTTCCTTTCTTACTCTAATTTGGGATTTTTTCGCCACAGGGTTTTAGAATACTTTTTAAGGTCAGTTTATAGCAAAATCAGAAGTTACAGGAATTTGAATTCGGTCACTTTAATACTAAGCGTGCGAAAGGTTAAATAAAAATGTTTGACTCAGCCCTGGATTTTATTTTAAACATGACTCATACCGAAGTCATATTCGAAAATATATTCTCGTTATTTCATAAATGTATTTATCGTGACTATTATGATTGCTAAAACCGCATTCCGATGTCTTCCTTACTTCTTGTTCGTGTTTGGTTGGCCGTTAAATAAACGCTTTTGCAAAATTTTATTTGTATGGGCAAATGTTATTTTTACTTATTCATCGGCGCACCTGTGGGTATGAAGTAAGATATAAGTTATTTTATTGCTACAGATTTATGAATGAAAACATTCATTGAGATCGACATTTTTTTTTTGTAGTGGCGCCCTCTTTGTTCTAGCTGGACCAATAGGTTAAATCGAAAAATATGAATCCTATTTATCACATCACACTAATATTATAAAGGCGAAAGTTTGTGAGTGTGTGTGTGTGTTTGTTACTTTTTCACGCTCAAACGGCTGGATGGATCTGGGTGAAATTTGGAACAGAGATAGATTATAGCCAGGAATAGCACATTTTTCGTCTCGGGAATATGAGTCCTCGGGATAATTTTTGCATTTTACGCGGACGAAGCCGCTGGTAGAAGCTAGTAATATTATAAATGGAAAAGTTTGTATGTTTGTGTTTCACATAAAAACGGCTGAACGGAACGAAATGTTGCACACAGATAGATCATAACCGGGATTAACACATATAATACTTTTCATTCCGGTATAATGCTCCCTTGGCATGATAAAAAGAAGCAGAAACTATTAACAGGTTTAGTGATATTAAACAGATCTAAACCAAAAATAGAACTATCAAGAGTTTACATAGCCCATGCGCATTTCTAGCCATCGTAATGACAGAAAATCAATGAGTTCGGAACTTCGGACCTCCAAACAATATTGCCACTCGAAGAGACAGCCAAGTGTCCAATTCTCTCCCATTTCTCTTCATCGGCTCTACGTCAAATCGTTTTCCGTCTCATAAGATCACTAATGAATCTTCTTGTCATTTGGCGAAAGCTGGTTCTTTTATGACTGCGAAGTTCGTAATAGGTACACTAACTAAGGCACTTCCCGCTTGGATTTGTTACGTTTGTGACAAATAAGTTTTGTCTTTATTGGGGACGAAGGACAATGAAACACTTTATGAGTTAAGACTAGCCTTTGCCGTGGTTCCCCTCCTGTCGCCTACCCTGCAGTGTATTTTTTCGAGATAAAAGGTAAAGTTAGGGGGATTCCTATGAGATAGAAAGTCAGCGATATTTATTTATTATATACTTTATTGTACACCATAAGTTACATTTATAAATGAAACTTAAATCTAAAAACACATACAATGAGCGGACTTATCGCATTCCGCGATCTTTTCCAGGCAACCTGGTATGAACAGTAATTGCTGGACACGAAGTGGGGCTGTTATTGGTGTGACAATACCAGTGTTAAACAATTATATTATAAAAGATATGCAGATACATACATATGCTATTTAATATATACATACATACTAAAATATAAAGGCAATAAATAAAATAATGACAACCACGAGTCCTTGGAGCTCCCTCACGAGACTTTTGAACACAGACAACGATTGGGCGCGTTTGATTGGTTCTCGCAACGCATTCCACAGACGTGTAGCCTGGACAGTAAAGGATTTATCCAGAAAACTCGTGGAATGCATCTCGAAAGTTATCTGATGACCTAAGAAATTTTGTGTGGGAATCGCAGAGAAACTGAAAACGTTTCTTAAGATAAAGAGGGGTGGAAGGAGTGAAGAACACATTATATAAAAGCGAAAGAATATGAGCCTTCCGGCGACGGCGAATTGGCAACCACTTGAGCTTTACACGGAATTCGGAAACATGATCATATTTTCGCAAACCGAATATGAACCTTATACAAACATTTTGAAGCCGCTCAAGTTTTTCGAGTTGTTCTGGAGTTAGGTCAAGATACCTGGCATCAGCATAATCAAGGATGGGTAGAAGAAGAGATTGTGCAAGTGCAATCTTGGTGGCAGTCGGAAGAAAATTACGCAGTCTCCTCAGCGATAGTGTACCTTTATATCAGTAATGAAAGAGTTAAGGTTGCGCTAGTCGATCATTCTTCCATACAAAGGTAGTCTGGCGATTATTCTACTGTTTGACGATGTACGTTCCAAATAAAAAAAATATATCAATTTGTCTCATCATTATCAAGCTCAGTATGGAAACAAAAAAGTAAAATAAAAAAATATTTTAATGTTATGAGCGAAAGTTCCATATTTCAACACTAATTTTAACGCATCTTTGGGCGGAAAATTGCAAAACAGCCATCATACGGGGATAGATTCAAATAATTTAAATAATTTTATTTTGAAAATATACATTTAGTCGGTTTTTCATGATATCCATACTCCCAAAGGTCTGTTTATAAAATTTCGCGCGCTCGTTTTCGTCCTAAATCATCATCCATTTCTTTACAAATTTGAAAAAGTGCTAATTCGTACACGAACAGGCTTCTTACTACTCATCACAGCATTTATCTCTTTTGCACGTGTTGTCGGATGAGATAGCATGCATTTTAATCCCGCGCACAAAATAGTTCGTGCCGTCGACTAGGGCAACCTTAAGTGTCGTAATCGGTTAGTAAGTTCTTTCAAAGAAGACACGGTTGGCGCAATGGTTGTGCAATCGACCGCTGCGTGTCGCGGGTTCATTTCCCGCGCGGAACAAATACTTGTAGAGCCTACAGATAGTTGCTCTGGATGGATAGTTGCTATGGAACTTACATAAACAAGACACCCAGTGTCTTGTTTATGTGAGTTCAAATGTTTGTAAACGCACCCACGATACAGGTAGAAATGCCTAGTGCTTGGCAACGAAATTTTATAAAAAATCTTTTACAAACATTTCATTTTACTCATTTTTATATGTATGAAGATAATTTTGTTCTACTTATTTTATGAAAGACTTTCTGACATAAAACATAGGGCATAAAATGACTTACTTAAGGAGCCGAGTTACGATATCAAACAAGATTTGGCAATGAACCTTGCTCATTGGTCCATCAACATAAGTTCGTTTGACGAAAATGTGAAAGGATCAAGATGAAAGTAGATATTGTGATCCTGGCGTTTTCTCATTTAGTATCGATAGCCTTTTCTCGTTTAGAAAAAGATCGCAGTTTATTTAAAATAAGAAGTTTGCATTTGGATTTCTCGTTTGCATTCCCTGTATCGAGTTTCAGATAAAGAAATTAATGGCTTCATCGGTATCGGGAAACAATCGGATTCCATTTTTCATTCCGTTTTCCATAGATTTTCAGTTCCATGTATTGTAGATATTCGGGCGCAATGTGAAACACATACTTTTTTATCCAAATAAAAGGCTGTTTCGAATATCATAGCCAAAAATACCGGTAAAAAATATTACGCTTCGTTCCACGCGAGCTTTGTACCTCGAATTTTGTACGCCTGTTATGCAACTGAATAAATAAAAGTAAAATATTACTATTTCAACGCAACATCGGAACTAATTACAGTCCGATATAAAAGTAAATGCTAAAGAAAAACAACATTAATTAGCTTTGGAGAAACAATATAGATGATTTATTAAGGGAAAAACGAAACTGAAGCATTATAAATACGGATTTTTTGCCTTTATTTTTTGTAGCTTGTACCCATTACTGACGGTAAGCTTCCAAGATAGGTTAGAAAATAAGGGCAGGAAAGACTTTTTTTAATAGTTTCTTGACGCGAATGTATTCTACATAATATATTCAAATGCGGTAAAATGAATTTATGTATATTTTTACTACATTCTTTTATTTGTCGGCCTTACCAGAATGGTTCCAGAAATCATGAATAAATGTCCTTTTTTACTACGTATTATTCTTTTAGGAACAATTTTCATATGATTGTAGCTATACTAGGCCTTGTAGAGTAACGATGACTGGGTATTTTGAGATTCATGCCAAGTCATCTGAATATAGAATATCCTTATTCTTCTTACTGTTTAAACTAGAATCAAGAAATCATTGAATATTTTCCAAATCGAGCTAACAACGCTACAATTTCTTCTTTAGCTCAAAAAAGAAAAAAGAATACCTTTTACAAAAAAATACAACTGACTTCAAAATTTTATTTTTCATTTTTAGTTGTGGTACATAATGGGTAAGTTTTATAGTAAGGTACCTACAATGCCAGAATAGATTACTCGAATAACATAAAACTTGAATGAAACCGGTGGAATATGTGTGTCCCAGGGTGAACGGTGCACATCTGCGTACCCCTTTCTAGCATACCGGTGTGATGATAAGTTATGAAATTTAAAATATACACATTAAACATACATGCGATTGCAGATATCCCAAGAGATTTGTCGTCATTTATTGAACAGTTCTGTTATATATCTCAGAAGTTTTTCATCAGATCTTAACTAAATTTATTATTATGGGACCACATGAGAAGCACGGGCTTTCAAATAAATGTGTCATCACAGAATCATCTAAATCGGTTTACCTAGTAAAAAGTTCATCACAAATAAAAAACAATAATTCGAATTGAGAAGAATAACCTCCTAAGAAGTTGATTAAAAAACCCTTTTTTTTTAAATAACGTTTCTAAACCTAGCTCCAATCAATTATGTGAATAATTAAATCAAAAACTGTAGATAGAATTTTAATATAAGCTGAAATCTCTTCGGCCAGCAACTTTCAACAAAGTTGAGCCACTTTGGCCTGTGTAACCAAAATCTTATTAAAAGATTACAGTGTAATCACACTGGGAAACAACAAACTAGTTCTGAGACTTCAACCTAGTTTCTGTGCCAGACACTGATATTTTAAATGAGTGATGTATTAAATAGTTGTCTTGCCAAGAAGTATTGTGTTACCCAGTTACTGGGTGTGATAGGTGAGGTGAGGGTGAGGTTGTCCGGCACGATTTTAGAGCGCTCGGCGAAAGTGATGGGGTGATTTTCACATATGTACATTCAAACATTCAATTACTAAGTGTGATTTGAACTAATTACTTGTAGGTAGTTAAAATTTTGTGAAGAATGGATATTTAAATAGCTAATTTTAACACAGTGTGGTTTAGGCACATTCGCGTATCATCATATTAATAAATGCTTAATCTTTAATAACTGATATAAATATGTCTCTAACTTAAATATAGAAAAAGAAAAACAGTTTTATGTAAGTTTTTCGTGCTTGCCTCGTAAACACTAATTTTTTTTCGGCCGATCTTCCATCGGCTACGAAACGAATGAAATTATTAAACACTATGCAACAGAACTTCTTAACACAATAATGCGCGACTGTGCCTAGGGGACATGAGACGCATGAGCGCGGTGAGACGGGGTAGGCGACACTGTTTGACCAATAAGTCGCCGGCGCCAGCCGATTCACTGTTGCGCCTCACTCCTCCCGCCAAACAGACCCAAAAATCGATTTCTGTGCTTTCAAGGTCAGCATTCTTAAACCGCGCCTATACCTGTAAAATACTGTTAGTCAGCAGACACTGACATAAGTCTTGTCAAGGAGTATCATGTTACCCAGATGCTGGGTTGCAAAGATCAGTTTAGTTGCGACAAAACTGATCTTTACTTTGTCTGCTGAGTACCAGTATTTTACTGGTGCGCCATGTAAAATACTCGTACTCTGCAGACACTGACGTCAGTCTTGCCAAGGAGTACCGTGTTACCCAGTTACTGGGTTGTAGGGGACAGGCTACTCACACCATGTAAAATACTGCTACTCAGCAGACACTGACATCAATCTTGCCAAGGTATATCGTGTTACCCAGTTACTGTGTTGTAAAGTTCAGGTTAGTCGCACCATATGAAATACTGGTACTCAGCAGACACTGACACCAGTCTTGCCAAAGAGTATTGTGTTACCCAGTTACTGTGTTGTAAAGTCCAGGTTACTCGCACCATGTAAAATACTGATATTCAGCAGACGCTGACACCAGTCTTGCCATAGAGTATCGTGTTACCCAGTTACCGGCTTGTAAAGTTCAGGTTGTACTCAACAGACACTGACACCAGTCTTGCCAAGATGTATCGTGTTACCCAGTTACTGGGTTGTAAAGGTCACGTTAGTCGCACCATGTAAAATTCTGGTACTCAGCTGAATCTAGTTGAAAAAGGCCAGGCAGATTGTTTTATTGATTAAATAGTCCAAGGCCTTTATGATGACTCTTTTTTACCCGACTGCAAGGAAAGGGTTCTGTTTTTCGCGCGTAATTTGTATGTATGTTTGTAGGTATATGTATGTATGTAATATTCTTCATCACCTCATAACTTTCAAACCGCTAGACGAATTTATATAATTAAGACATCGTTAGCACAGATAATATAATTCGTTAGATACGTATTGACCAATCAATTGTTCTTAGATAGGTGATGTTAAAAAAATAACATGGCGGATTTTGGGTGCCATATTGTGCGGGTCCCAATTATTTTTTCTTCCAAACCCATCGAGTCGAGAAAAATCATGCTGTGCTGTTGGAGGATCACGGTGTCAGCCAGCTCGCTAATTAGTATCCTCCGACTGCACAGCATGATTTTTCTTGTTTACAGCTTTTTAGTTCGCTTCTTATGCAGTCGGGTTTTTGATTTATAAAATAGCTTTAGGTTTTATTTAACAACAACGTTCTAAAATAAAAGCTATTTTTTTTTGAAAAATACAATTTTTATTAAAATTACAAACCCACCAAACTGCGAGGCAATTTATTGGCGGGATTAGCGCTCGTTTATCAATTGGTTTACACTTAAATATACAAACAACACAATTCAGTGTCAACGAACGCTGAGCTTTTGTTTTTAAATTGCTTTCAGTTATTTTTCATAATGTTTATTAAATGTCTGGCTAAAGTGACAAGGGACATTCATATTGTTTCATTAAATAATTTGAACGTCAAAACGATAAAACTAGCATGTTTTTAGAAAGTGTTTAGCCAAGAATTGTTTCTTAACATTATCTTAATTAGGCATGGTGGTAATAAATAAAACTGTGTTTTCCACGTGTTATTCTAAAAATAACACTTATCTCTTTAAAATTCATTTAACTTCATCGTCTGTTTTAAGTTAACAAATCCGATTCCCAACATACAAATGAACACAACCTTTTTAACCTTTAGCTAACCCAATTGATATACGAACACAGATATGCCTTCGCTACGAGAACCATATCGTGCTTCAGACCAAATCTATAGTACAGGAAATTCAGAAACCGTTATAGGCCTGTCCATTATATTAGAAGGCTAGGCGTGCCGAGGCATGGAGGTAAGGAAATTAGAAGCCGAAGAGAACGGGGTGCGGGGTGCGGCTGGTAGGTTCCTCTTAACGGTATTGTAAGGAAATTTATTTGCAAGATAATGCGCATTTGCAGCAATGCATTTGCTATTTACGGTAACCTGATGTTTGACCTATTTGTGGTATTCTGTGGACCCACCACTATTCTGGCCTTTAGCCACAGATAAGCCAAAATTATTAGATGTCAAGATAGCCAACTGCTGAAGTGTGGTTATAACTTGTAACATGTGCTAAATTGGGTCCAGTAAATGATAAAGCATATTAAACGATATCCCACACTAGGAAATCACAGTTACAAACAATCAGACCGGATCTGTGATCCATTCAAATATTTATTTTGTGCGGGAATCGAACCCGGGATACGCAGCCGCAGCCCCCAATTCAAAGGATTATAGTATTATAATGTACTGATTTATTATTTACGAATATTTAGCCAACGTTTGACCTGTATTTTCGTCTCTATTTCTCAAATGTATTCATTCGTCTCTTAACACTTTTCTGTCTTAGCTCTGTAGATAGATCACTCTCTTGACAACAAAAATTCTTGTTAAAGAGATAAGTTACCCAGATGAACAGAACATAAACTTCTTTGTTAACATTTTTCACTCTCAACACGGGATCAAATGCCGACAGCCAGATATATCGGGGTGTAACCCGGTAAGAGCAAGTACTCCGTCAAGCCTTACAGATTTAGTGATCCGGAGGGACGTTGCTATTACGTGTCGAAACGACAATCGATAAGAATTTTCTTTGCATACAGATTTGGGAATGGCGATTGTTAATTGATGGGTGGACAGGGACTAAGGTAATTAGGGTTCGGTACCCAAAGGGTAAAAACGGGACCCTATTACTAATAGTCCGCGGTCCATCTGTCTGTCTGTCTGTCTGTCCGTCTGTCACCAGGCTGTATCTCATGAACCGTGATAGCTAGGCAGTTGAAATTTTTACAGATGATGTATTTCTTTTGCCGCTATAAAAACAAACGTGATTAACAAAATATGATGAATGATATGAAAAAAAAAAAAGACAGTACAAAATAAATATTTAAGTGGGGCTCCCATACAACAAACGAGATTTTTTTGTCGCTTTTTGCGATATTGGTACGGAACCCCCCATGCGCGAGTCCGACTCGCACTTGGCAGGTTTATTTATTTATTTATTGAGACTTCACGCACAAAAGGTACAATCGCGGACTCATGCATTCTCTAACAGTCAACCAAGGTGGTGAAAAAACAACATGCCAGGTGCATTCAGGTGGTACTGTTATTCGGAAATACACATGTATGACACATGTCACATGATCTAACCAAGATTTTTGTCTGGACGTTAAAAGAGACTGTGACCTCTGAGTTTGTTTCCTTTGTTTCGGCCTTTCTTCTCAGAGTAGTCAGATAGGTAACGCCGACCTCATCTAGTTTTATAAAATATGATCGACATGTATAAGTAGTACAAACCAACTTACAGAAACAAAATAATTTATCATTAATATTTCAAGGTCACGTGGTAAAATTTATCATTAATATTTCAAGGTCACGTGGTAAATTATTATTTATTGTTTGATAGCTTAGATTTTATCTTAGTTAATCGATCGACGGACACTAAATTTTTTAAACAATAGAAATTGTGCATATTACAAAAACATGCAGTTTGATTCTAACTGTGCATAATACAAGCTCTTTATTTGTTCACGATGTCACAACCCAAATTATAATTATCCTTTCAAACATGTTAACGCAATGTTAGGTTATTTTTTTCTGACTGGACACGATTCCACGATGCGGTAATCGTATTAACAGCCACGAATAATTTGCTCTTTAAAAGCTTTAATTATGCGGACCAGTAATGAATTACGGTGGATCAGTGCACGATTATATCAGCATCATTATTTTTTAAGGTTATCACACAATCGTGCTCACGATTGACAGCCCTTTAAAAGGGTTACGAATGACGTAGATTAGAATTCATTAATTTTGTGCGCCCATGCGGATGCGTAATCCGACTGATGCTGATTAGGATGACTCATCTGTTAAGGATTTCGATCTGTAAAACTCGGAAGGATGTATAATAACTCTGACGTTTTTTTTACTGCCACCTCATTGATCTTGTCGACCAAGACAAAAGACAAAAATTCTTTATTTCAACTAGGACATTAAGCGGCACTTTTGAACGTTAAAAATATAAATTTAAAGTTAATAATAATTGATACTACCGTCCATTCGGAAAAGTAGCTTGTTATGGAGAAGAACGGACAAGAAACTCTTTTAATTCCTTCACTTGATAAATAGGAACATGGTTCTCACTTACTTACAAATATTGCAAACATAGGTAAATTATCTAATTCAACGACAACGGAACAGTGTGCGAGTCAATTTCTTAAACAAAAAGAGAAGAAAAATTAAAAAATAAAGCATTACTATAATCTATACTTCTTTACTAATATTATAAAGAAGAAAGATTTTTTTGTTTGTTTGTACCGAAAAGACTCCGAAACTACTGGACCGACGAAAAAAAAAATTTTCACCAATAGAAAACTAAATTATTTCTGAGTGACATAGGTTATTTTAATAACGGTAAAACGGGCCCTGTTTGGTGGTCCACGGGAGCAAAGCCGCGGGGTACAGCTATTTATGAATATAATACAAATTAACCAGTTCGATTTTGTCTACACTGAAGATTAGTTGCCCTATGGAGCAGGACCAGCATGTTTCCAAGCATTCTTATCTTGAATATAATCATGTAATTTGTAATAGGCTTGTTTACAAAGTGTTTTTTAACAATAGTTTTAAATTTTCTTTCATTTGGTTTTAATATCCCACAAGGTATTTTCTTATAGAATTTAACACAGGACCCGATGAAAGATGTGTGTACTTTAGCGAATCTATAAGATGGTTGATCAAACTTATCTTTATTTCTAATATTACAATTGTGTCTATCAATGACTTTACTAATGAGATGTATATTTTTCCTTACATACATAATAATTTCATAAATGAATTGGCAAGAAACTGTCATAATAATAATCTTTTTAAATAGCTTCCTAAGAGATTCTCGGTGACTTAACTTATACATGGCTCTGACAGCTCTCTTTTGCAATATAAACATTGATTCAATGTCAGCCGCCCGACCCCACAGCAAAATACCGTATGGCATAATGCTGTGAAAGTAACTAAAATAGATCAAGCGCGGTTTCTACATCAGTTAACTGTCTTATCTTTCTAACAGCATAAACGGCCGACCCGCAAGAGATGTTATGTGAGGCTACCTTTGTAATTTGTCGTCTAGAGTGATTCCGAGGAAAACTGTTTGATTTACAAAGTCCAGTTTTTCTTTATTCAATATGATGTCGCATTCGCTACTTCTAACATTCAGCAATGTGAACCTAATACATTTGTTTTTTTTTCATTTAGTACCAAATTGTTTGTCAATCCAATTCCAATTTTATCACGAAATATAAATTCACATCATAAAGATTTTGTGAATTTTTTTTTATGGGATGTCATCCAATGACTTCTCCCGCACAGGGTTAAGCTGATTTATTTTAAATATCAAAGACGTGTCATCAGCAAACAACACCATCTTCGGTTGACTTTGTAATAATTGGGGCAAATCGTTAATGTAAAGTAAAAAGTGGAATGGACTTAGATTGAAAAGAAGATGAAGAAGAGCCTTGAGGAACGCCCATTGCCATTTCAGACCCTAGTGAGTTTACGGTAAACAGTACGGGTAAACGGTACAGGTAAACGGACCTGAACTTTAACTTGTCTGGCTTTTTAATATGATCTAAGTAACTCAAAGGCCGTATGTTTAATCCCATAGTGCTCGAGTTTCAACAATAGTGTCTCACGGTTAAAGCAGTCGAACGCGGTCTAGAGGTCGCAAAAGATTTCAATGGCGTCTTGTGCTTCTTCCCAGAAGTTAAAGATGTTCTTTATTAGGGTGAAACCGTACTTTTGATCATGAAAGATGGAATGTTTGTTAAAATTACGCAACAATTGGTTGAGCATTAACTTTTCGAAGACTTTACTGAGAAACGGAATTGACTATTATTATTGGCTTCTTTACTATCCCCAGATTTAAACAACGGAACTACTTTACTATGTTTCATGAAGTCCAGAAAAATTCCTTGATCAACACTAGTGTTAAATATGAAAGTTAAATAGGGCGCAATAGTTTTAATGATTGATTTACATACTTTTACAGATAGTCGCCAAAGATATTCTGTATATTAAATTTTAAGATCTTTAAAAGCTTCTAAAATAGCCTGGGGGTTTGTATGTTGAAACTTAAACTCCGAAAGGAAAGTATTTACATTATTTCTAAGTAAGGCAGCAGAGAGCGCGGGTGAGGAGTTTAAAGCTACTGTAGTTTTAAGAGGAATATTAAAAAAAAAGTTTTCAAATGCCTGAGCTACTTCTACATCTGATTGTATGGGGCCATGTGCAGTCGCTAAATTAATTTCAGTATTACTCTGTTTTGTTCTGTCTGTTTCATTTTTTATTTTTATTGCCAGGTAGTTTTTATTTTATCGTCTGCTGATTTTATTTTATTGCCTAAATACGCTGCACGCCTCTGCCGAGTATGAGGTCGAGGTCGATTCCTAGGTCGGCAAAGTGTTATTGAGTTTTCCCATCTGAAACTACACAGTAGCAGGCCGGGGTCTTGATTTGTTCCCAGGAGATGTGAAAAGACCCCCTCGTTATACTTGGGATCTAAACATAACCCGCTGTTAGTTCGATTTATTCCGTTGTAATTCCAACAACTAATACCACTGGTATTTGTTTCAACTCAAATTTATTTTTTATTCCGAACAGATAACATTGTTTAAACTTATACCAAAACAAGTTCAAAGATGTACGGTACAGTGAGTATAAATGTTTTGTGTGTTGTTGTGTGACCTTTAATTGAAATTAAAATATAAAAAATCGATTGAAGAAAAGAGAATTTATTATATTTTGAACGAAATTATTAACTGGTCAAACTATATATTTTATCCACAAAACAATGAATTCTGGATTAACCTAATTTTATTTTATCTTTTCAGTACCTTTATTTTGCAAAAATGTTGCAATCATGTTTGGATAAATGATTACCGCGATTAATAAACATAAAACAAGATATTTTTAATAAAAGCAAATTGTTTGGCGTTTCATGACTTAAACTAGGTCTAGGTAGGTAGGTAGGTATCTTTAATTTGATAAGGTTTGACTGAGCCACAGACTGAGCTGACTGTACCAAATTTAATTTGTTAGTATTCTTTCGCACATTAAATTTAATTATTTAAGGAGTGGTATCCGTTCGGAATTGAAAATAAATATGAATTGAAACAAATACCAATGGTATTAGTTGCTGGTATTAGAACGGAATAAATCGTTAGTTCATCCACATTTCGCTAAATGTGTGTGTGTGTGTGTGTGTGTACTATAGCGTAAATTTCTGCCTAACCCTATGCGGAATAAATATGTGACGTTATGTTTTATGTACCGACAAAGCCCAAAGAATTGCGAAACTTAAGTGGCAGTGGGCATGGCACATTGCTCGCAGAACGCATGGCCGATGGGGCCGAAACGTTCAGGAATGGCGACCTCGAACGGGAAGACGATGCATTCGAAGACCTCCCATTAGGTGGACCGATGACCTGGTTAAGGTTTCGGGAATGCGCTGGATGCAAGACCCCCCGGGATTGGTCAATGTGGTGACGCCTGGGGGAGGCCTATGTCTAGCAGTGGACGTCTTTCGGCTGAAATGATGAAAATAATGTTTTATGTATGTTTGCAGCGATTCCTATTTTAATCGTTTTAACTGGAGAAACTGCCTGGAATTTAAGTGATGTGGAGATAATCAATTAATTTAGTTACCGAAATTACCAACATGGATTTTATTATTTTCAATCAAAAATCAAAAATTTCTTTATTCAATTAAGCCATTAGGCGGCACTTTTGAACGTCAAAAAAAAAATATTTTAAAAGTAACAATAATTGAATCTACCGTCCATTCGGAAATGTTGCTTGTTGTGGAGAAGAATGGACAAGAAACTCCACACTTACTCTTTTAAAATAAAAAGTGATTTACAAGTATTTGGTTACATCATTTCTTGTTAGAAAATAATAAATATATGTGAGAACGATGTAAAAAGACGTGCACGTAAAAGCGTCTAGAGCAAAACAAACAATAAAAAAATAAAATAAAAACAATACATAGGCAATTAAAAACAGGCCGAGGCAGCTAAGCTATGACCAATCACAACTGACGGCGCCCGTTCACGAACATGACACATAGATCGGCACCACTCAGATCAACCATTATGAAGGGAACCGAATGATTCAACATACGTGCCACCATCAGAAAGACATTAGAGAGAGCATGACACACTATTAACTGCCAGGGCACACTAGTCAACAAACGACATATAGGTACAGTAAATGCTAGATTTACAGTTGGTACATAGTACTCACATATGTGCTGTGCAGTTATATAATACTAAAATAAATTGAGTTTATACAACACAAATATATTCATACAATCTTCAGTAGGTCCAACAATACTTCAGAACTTTTCTGCTTATCACTTGTTTTTGTGCCCTAGTGGCTGTGGAGCAGGACTATCGTTGAGCCAAGCATTTTTATCTGCGATGTAATCTCCCAACCTATAATATGCCTGCCTGCATAGTGTGCGTTTTATACAATTTTTGAATTTCGACTCATTCAGTTCTAGAATGTGGGGAGGTATTTTATTGTAGGATTTTATACAGTACCCCATAAACAATTCAAATCTATTCCATGCACGAAGCTATAGGATGTTACATATTTGAATAATTTGAATGTCAATGAAGCACATACTTGTATCATGTAAGAATCACAGCGTGTGTAGTTTTGATTTTATTTCTGTAGTTTCTGCCTACCCCCATGGGAAAAGGGCGTTAAAGTAATTATGTAATGAAACAGTCGCTTTCCTACAGTCGTCTGGCTTTAACCGCAAGTATCGGGGTGTACTCTCAAATTTACCTCGTTATACAAACGCGCGTTTGTATTACTGCAAAAGTACAGCAAAATTTTTGTTAAATTTAAAAATTCTCCCTTCCAAGAAAATAACTTTTAATGTACATGTAGCCATGGGCACAGCTAGATGTAAATATTTACAAGTGTCAATAAACCGACGGCGAAACGGAGTTCGTCTACCTTTTATAAAAGAAGTTTAAGAAACTGGGGCAAGGGAATTGATTCTTAAGGCTGAAAAGTTTCGTGGATTAAAAAAGATAAATGGTGATTTTTTACTGAAACGAAGAGTTGCCGAGTTCTTGTGGCAAAAAAGGTGTTCTTGTAAAAAGAGGTATATTTAAAGCTTTTAAGAGTTTTCGCTTTAATGATCTTTCAAGGAGAAACTATTTATCCAGTACTCAAACCTGGTAATAAAATAACTTATTGTTTATAGCATTATTTAAAGTCTACACATAGTGAAACTTACACAAGAGTGGCGTCGATTCAGCTATAGCGATTGTAACAAAGGTCAATATGTATGGGGTTGTTTAATGCGCTTCTGAATAGAGCAGTGGCGGCTCAGGACTTATAAGTTGTAGGTCATGGGTTCGAACCCAGGCAGGTTTACTTTGTCTAAATTATTTCATTACCACTGCTCTCAAAACGGTGAAGGAAAACATCTCTTCATCAAAAATGTTGCGATGCCCACATATTTTTGAATTTCGAAAGTCGTTATCGATTACAAATGAACTTCGTCTAGAGTCCCATAAAGGTCATACTAATGTTGACTTCATTAAATTACAGTTTGCCTAAATTTAATTTACATAACTTCCCTAATCTCCAAAAAAGAATGTTGCAAAAAGAGAAAAACTTGCAAATGCGCTCAAAAAATGTCACGCAGCCCGAGTGAGTTGGGTTCTCCCTCTCATGGATGTCAAAGGCTTATAACCACGTGTGCTTTAGCACGTAACCTTGCAAAAGCGTTGTACAATCCTTTGCACATAACTTCGTTGCGGTATTTGGGACACGCGTTCCGAAAATGTTACTTTGTCCTTTGAAGTTGACAATTATTGTGGATCGCATTATTTATTACTTATATAAAATAAGACGATAATTTAAATTATTCGTCTTCATTAATTTTGTTAGGCGAGCCATAGGTCACTGTAGACGAAATCCGTTTTCGAGTCGATTTAATTAAACTACAAATTAGTGTATTAATCTAAGTCCACCATTGAGCAATTTATCAATCTACCTAGCCTTTTCGCAATTTTGAGTCTCCGCCCAACATTCCCTCTAAGATCACACTTCAGCCCCGGGTATACTCAAGAGCCGGAAGAATTTTCTCTGCTGCACACAGGCCATTCAAGACTAACCACCTACACTAAGAAGCAAGCTGTGGGAAAAATCTCACTCACTACCAACTAACTTCTTGAAATCCCAGGAACACCTGCCACCTGGCCGTGAAAGCCTGGCTGCAAAGACAATTTGGTGGAATCCAGTTTTATAGACTCGTCTCACACACAATGTGATTGCGGTGTCCCTGCGCAAAATATGACACACATGCTGGAGCGCTCCAAGTGCCCACACACTTGTACCTTGGAGGACGTAATGAACGCCACTGACGCTGCTACTGGCCCCAAAATATCTAAAGAGTTATCCATTGACTCGAAAAGAAGAGAACTACGAGTATGCTGGGAAAATGAAAGAAAGAAAATACATTTATTTAGCACAAACTAAAAGACACACAACATAATATTATAAATCAGATAAAACAAAAAAAAAAAATTTGCTAGGTGGTAGTTTCTGTCTATCCAATGGAAAAAAGGTGTGAGTTTATGATGACGATGAGTATGTTGGGGTCGGCTTCCAGAACAACCCTTTCTAGGTGAGTACCCACCAGTATTTTACATGGCGGTATTTTCTGCCTATCAGATGTCAACAACTGTCCACAACTCAGTAACTGGATAACATCATACCTCTTGGCAAGGGAGGAATCAGATTTCCTGGCTTCAAACTATCCGTAACGACTGTCAAATATGTACAAAAACAGCCGGGACCAATGGCAGCTGAGCACTTAAAGCGTGTAATTTTTAGGGTTTCGCACCCGAAGGGTCCCAACGGGACCCTATTGCTGTCACTCACGTGTCCGTCTGTATGTCCATCCGTCCGTCTGTCCGTTGTCTATCACACGGGTTTTACAGCCAAACGATTGGAGATATAGTCTTCAAATTTTTACAGTCATCTTGTCGACCCAAAGACGTACAAATTGTCCAATTTTTTTTTAAATATTTTTGTACGGGGGTACAGATAAAGTAGGGTGCGAAAAAAAAATACCTACCCCATCGACTGGGGTATCATTGTTTAGAATTATATTTTAATTATTTGAATAGTATTTTTTGTTTTAAACAATATTGGCAAACAAAGGAATGAGAAGACACCAAAGTCAGCTTATTTACAATATTTCTTATCTTAACTGCACAGTGACCTATGAACTTAAAATTTGGTGATAATTTTTGTTTATTATTATGTATATTTTACTAACAAATACCAATGGTCCAAGTAACAAGTACCAATGGTGATATATCGGCTTTTTCTTTGAAATTGCCTCATTTTTCCTATTACAATCAACTTGATTTTGCAGTCAAGGTACGGAACCCTAATTTAGTACGATATCCGACACGCACTTGGCAGGTTTTTTTATGTTATGTAGCATTAGCGTATCTATCCAACTAAAGTAACAATAAGGGTGCGTTCACACAGAATATCCGTATTTCCAGGATCGTTTTTAACGGATCCGTCGCTACTGAAGGTGGTGTTTACACAGCATTTACAGTACCGTTTTAACGGATCCGTTTCTTCTGGGGGTAATGTAACCACATTTAATCAGTGTACCACCAACTTTCAAACAAATCGGATTTGTATGAACTCGCTCATACAACTACCGAATGCCGAATAAAAACGTATACGACGATGAAATGGACCTGTAAAACGGATTGCTGTATATTTGGTCGGATCGGTATTTTTTACTGGATCTGGAATACTGTCATGTGTGTGAACTCCCTCACACAACTACATACGTCAGCGCCGAATAAAAACGTATGCGATAAAGCGGACCTGTAAAACGGACTTCTGTGTGAACGAGCGCTAACATGACAGATTATACCAAACCATTCCAGCCAAAATTCGATATTTCCATCTTAGGTTCGGTATTCCAACATATGAGTATAATGTGACGTCAGAGTGACGCAATAGTTATCAAAGTCAGTACTTTTGACAAGCTAATGCTCGAATATGGCTTCGTAAGTTTGACGTTAGCTTTGAATGCGAATTTCGAAGTATCGTATGTTTGGGCTTGAAATTAATGATGAAACATGGTATGTACTGTTGTTGGTACCGTGCGTTTCCTGAGCCTGAAATATGCCTCGTTTTTATTTTCTGTGGGTACAGGAAACGATGACTGATCATGGAAGACAAGAAAAAAATGTCACACATTACCAGCGGCCAATGACCTCGTAGTCAGCTGTAGTTACTTGAAATGAAAAGGTTGGCTTTTTCTACAAATATTCATTAGATTCTGATAGTAGCATACCATTTACGTCTGCGGAGTATCACTATTAAATTGACCCTGTCCACAAAACCGAGTTACTTGTGGTTCAGATAAAAAAAATATATGTATGGGAGACTGGGATGACTTGTTTCTACGGGAGATTTGGTATATAAAAATTATAAAGCTCCTAAATATCTTTGGTTGATTTAAAAAATCAAACCTTACTCTACTATAGGTTCTACTTCCCCGGCTTAATTACTTCCGTAGACTTGCAATTACCATTTTAAAACAATTTGAGAAGCTTTATTATTTTTATGACCAAGTCCTTTGTAGGATCAAGTCTCCCATGTGTACAAAAAATTGTGGTACTCGTGATTCTGATTTAATAAAATCTATGTATGGGAGACTGGGGTGACTTGATACTACGGGAGACTTAGTACATAAAAATTATAAAGCGCCTAAATATCTTTGGTTGATTAAAAAAATCAAAACATTTTTTTTTTGTTCCGGTTTGTAAAATCCATATTGGATATCCTCCGCCCTGGGAGGCAGGGTCTGTCAGACTCCTACTGAACCTAATAACTCCACTATAGGTTCTACTTTCCCGACTTTATTACTTGCGTAGACTTGGTATTACCATTTTAAAACAATTTGAGATGCTAAGTAGCTTTATTATTTTTATGAACCATGTCCTTTGTGACCTGTGCGGCTGTTATTATTCAGCCACGAGCTCCTCTCATAAGTTCACCCTCCTCATAAGCGATTTCCAATTATTTCTTTACTTATCCAGCAAACAAGACATCAGCAAAAAAGGTCATTATTTTGTTAAGTGAACATGTTTAAAATTCAAGGGTAGGTCAGAAATATCATTACGGCGAAGCTGTTGGTGCCGGCGCATTAATAATGAGAGGCGGCATGTACCAACAAGGCAAATCGTTTGTTCAACACAATTTTAATTGAATTTTATACGTGAACTGACTGGAATATAATTATTTTTTGGAGGTTTTAAGTAGTTCATAAATATTAGTTTTTAAGGAGCTCTTGGCTAAATAATAACAGCCGCACGAAAGGTCAAACAACACTTAATCTTAATTTGGATGGGTGACCATCTTTACATAGCAAGCTTCCTCCGTGCCTCGGCAAGTACGCTAAGCCAGGTATGATTTGAAGATCTTTGACAGTTGTTATGGTAATCAGAAGCCAGAAAATTCGACACCAATCTTGCCAAGGAGTACCGTGTTACCCAGTTACTGGGTTGTGGAGGTCAGATAGGCAGTCGCTCCATGTAAAATTACTCCATGTACTCAGCTATATCCAGTTAGACTGGAAGCCAACCGTACGTTGTTGGGTAAATGCTAGGCAAATTGATTGAAGTAAGTACCAGACGTACGGCGATGCACCATCGGTACAAGGTGGACATCCCACACGCAATAAACGTTTTGAGAATACTTTTATTATGCGTACAGTTAAGGAGTGTAATTCCCTGCCGGATTCTATGTTGCCTGATTGCTACAATCTAGGGTCTTTAAGTAAAGAGTGAATAGGTTACTTCTAGGCAAGTGCTTCACCGTCGACCACATCATCGCTTACCACCAGGTGAGATAATGGTCAAGCGCGAGCCTATTACAAATAAAAAAGTAGAAACTTGCACGTGAAAAAAAGATTTTGCAATATTGTTTTATGAGATCATCACTACAATCCTCAATTACCTAATCATTGTTTAAAATAACTAATCAATTGATAAAGATGCTAATATATTTTTAACTAGCTTCTGCCAGCAGCTTCGCCCGCATGAAAAGTGTTTTACCATCCCAAGGTGCTATTCCAGACTATGCGATAAGACCGCCCATTGTACACTTGCTTTTATGTTTTTTGTCCTGTGTATATATTTTTGTGGTGTACAATAAAGAATATAATAAATAATAATAAATAATCTATATCTGTGCCAAATTTCATCCAGATCCGATCAGCTGTTCTGGCATGATTGAGTAACAATCCATCCCAACTTTTGCATTTATAATTTTAGTAAGATTAGGGTGCTATGGAAACGTAGGTTTGTTATAATTTAACGTGATACATAGCTAGGTTTCTTGTTAACTGATCCCTTATTCACCTTTTATAAAACCCAGAGGCAAACAACCTTTTAGGTCGAATACCCCTCACTTAATTAAAGACATTTCGGTGAGTTTAAGAATCACCGAATCTCATTTAATTATCGCCTGCTTGTCTCATCCTTCGTTCACAGCAATATGATAGTTTACTGTCCGTCAGGTAGATTAATACAAAATATTGGACACGTATTATTCTTTTGACACGTAAACTTAAAGTGATGATGATATAATGCGTTGGAATGTCGTGTGACGTCACGCCGCCAGTACACTTTATACTACCTTAGTGACGTCACAAGCCCCCACTCCTGAACTTTGATGCGCTTTATCTTTGTAATTTTTTATTGATTTGGTAAAGCAAAAAATACGTGTCTAATATTATTTGATAATCCCACTGAAGGATTAAATAAAATTATAATTTTTCTACCCAGGAAACATCCCTATTAATTTGACACGCAGTCTCCACTCTAGGACTCTTCGGCTCTACCGGCTGTCCGTCCTTCGACAAACGGGTGGAACGTATCAATGCCATTATGATTGTGCTGTGAAAAAGCTATAGTGCTCTTCGTCCTGTGAAGCTCCGGCTCTCTCCCACAGTGAAACTAAAATAGTTTTAACACATCAGAATAAGGCCCTTGACCGACTGTCACTTAAGTTTACTTACCCTGCAAACTATGTCAGTTACTCCGATTCTTTTCTGGATTTACCAATTTGGCTGTCCGTATCCACCTATCGGCACCGTATGTCATAGCGGGCAGAATGCACTAACTGATGACCTGTCTTCAAACATTGTGGTATTAGCGTCAAGAAAACTTGATGAAGTTTTCATAACTCAAATAAAGAAAACGTTTAGTGCCAACACAGCATCCAAAAAGTTCCTGATCGCGATCGCGCTATTGAAGAGCGGGCTTCCACAAAGTTTTCAGAAACACATGTTTCAAAGAAACTTAAGTGTAATGATTACACTTAGTGAATAAGTTAGAGTTAAGCTAATATAGGTTTTGCGAAACAACTTACAAACAACAACTAGACACGCGTTAAAATCCTTATGTTAAGTCTAGATTAATATGTATCAACTAGTTCAGAAGATAATCTACTATTAAACTTAATTATGTAGACAAGCTTTTCTTGTAAAGGATTTGTTTCATTTTTGTATGGGACTCCGGCCATAACCTGTACCTTTAAGGAAAGCTGGGAAACTAACCCCTGAATAGAATACAGTAACATTTTTTCCACAATATCCAATGTTTTTTAGGTACATTATTAAAAAATAATAATGTTTGACGTTTATCGTGACATCTATTTGACAGCCATGACAGGTTTTATTTTTGACGTATATATAACTTAAAAAGTGATGTGACACTCAGTAGTCAAACAAAATGTCATTTTGAATTATTCGTTCAGAAGTATACTTCAGAGGAGTAAAATAAATATATTTTTAACGATGAAATCATCGCACTTGCTTTTATATTAGTCGTAAAAGATGTTTATGAGAATAATAGTCATTTTTACTAGTACAAGAACACTTACCTTTCATATTTAACATCTATTTTATTTATGCTTTGATGTGACATGATTTCAGAACGAAATCGAAATGACAACTATGAGAGACGCCATGTTGAATAGATAGTGGCAATGATTGAAAAACTATTACTTTTTGTACCTAAGAAATCAGGCTTAAAATCAAGAAAGAATATTTTTCCTGAATTCGTGGGTTTTTTTCCACTTTTTTGATAAATTTACATCTCATGGCCGAAAATGATACATCTCCTTTGTCCCCGCTAGATGTTCGTAGTTTTCCGGGACTCAAATTGCTTGTAGGTACCAAATCTAATCGAATCCTCGCAGATGTTACTTCGTGATTGAGGCTAATGTCTATCCTTACATGTACTAAGAAAGATATATCTTATCTTACCATCTACCCACGGAAACTTAAGGCTCCACAGACGATATAAACGTAGAACTATATATAATTTCTATGAAATCGCGTTGTCGAATTGTCGCGCCACTCAAGTCCGCCTATATTTCGTTAAACCCACAGATATATATATGGTTAGAGCATGTCATTTAGCTTTACAAAAAAACTAGATGATTCATATGCTCCTCGTTTCTTTAGAGAACATGTCCAGTTCAGGAAAAGAGGTCCTATTGTAAAAATTAAACCCAAAAATCGGTATGATTTTTCATTAGCGTGTAACTGTACACACATTTATGGTGATTGAAAAACATGCAATGATATAACTTCTGCAATTTACACAAAAATATACAAATTAATCTGTCCGGAATAATTTCCGTACCTTGAATTGTACGTGTTACGTCATCAGACGGATGCGGAGGGAAGAGGAAAACGTAAATTTGGACAAATTGCTCTCAAGGCGCACATCATTGAAATATATGCCTTTACTCGACAATACATTGTTTGAAAATGTATTACAGACGATAAGTTACTTAGGCTTTTCATTTTGCTATCTTTATTTTGTAGAGAAAAATCACCGTGTGCTTTTTTTGTCTAGATATACCTAGGTGAAATAAGCTTTCTTATTGCGGTGGGTCGTAAAAGGCCATAATTATGTGAAGACCACGGTATAAAATACTGGTATTTTATTCAAACTTTGGCAAATAGAACGCCAATACACTTGTCAAATGTTGTGATGTCTATTAACAGTGAACAGAACAAAGAAGTCACCCATTTCCGTCTATAAACCCCGCATGAATGCCTTGATACCCAGACCGTGCTTATATCTCCGAACTTACCTAACTATTCACCATTAATACCCTGAGGGACACCAAATTCATGCTGTCTGTGTTCCTAGCAGGTCATTTGCTGAACTATACCGATAGAATTGTACCAGGGTACATTTATTGAGTCGGAAACTAGCCGTCGGGCACCGAATTTGTGATATTATTCAAACTTCCGAACGGGAAGCAGCGGGTCGAATTATGGTGTTTAACTTACTCAGCTACGGTGAATGTTTAAACGCCTTGTAGACGTAAATTTTTGTTTACGTGCTAAGAATTATTTGCACATTAACGGTGTTTTTGTTGTGTTTGACAAACAAGCAAAGTGTTTACTTTGTTTGTGTGAAATTTAAGCATTTGTCGAGTACCGCGGGGAATTTATTGTGTTGATGTTTGACAAAGTTTTATAGATTTTGTACTCGCTTATTGCAAAAAATTGTGCATTATGTAGTTTTGTTCGCTTAAATCAATATAAAATAATACTTTTAAAAGAATAACTTTTAGGAGATTAGATATGTTTGCTTTTGATTTAATTAGTTTAATCCGGGGAGCGCTCAGTTGGGTCAGTGTGACCCACGGTTTGAAACACTTGCATTTTCAAGAAATATTGTGTGACGTTTCTGTACTTCTCAATAGCTGGAGCTAACAAACCCTAATTATGGTGTTTTGCCACTATTCAGTCGTATTGCCCCTGCACCAGTGAATAGGTCAAAGAAAAATATAAGCTTAAAAATTTACAGTTTGAAGGTGTTTTTTTTATATTTTTTACTTACATGTTTGTATGTTTTTGTGATTACATTAAAATTTCATTTATAATTATTATTACTAGGTATTTTATTGAATGAAATTATGTTTTGTTGTTATTTTTTTGTTAATTTTCATTGCATATTTTGTGATAATTAAAGTACCACATATCTGAAATTCCTCATTTAATACTTTTTTTTCTAATCATAGCAGAAGTTTTAATAAACCGTTTAAATATTGGAAATAAATTAATCTCTAAATAGTGGTTCATTCTGACCGATCCAGTCGATGTTATTTTTTTCACTGTGCTGTCGCCGGGTTATTTTTATAAAGGTATTTACTCGTTATAAGGCAAAAGAGCACTGGCGAAGTTCCGGGCAAATAGGATACACCTACCGGCTATTCCATTTTGTGCATTCGTTTTTCACAATGTCTATGCCCGAGGCATATACATAATAAAAACGAATTTACTATTATGATAATGACAATATTTTGAGGGTATGTTCTGCACCATAACAGCCTCTAGAGAAAACCTATGTTCAAATATGGTTTTCGGACGTAATAAAAAAAGTTAATTAAAAAAATCAAAAACCCGACTGCTTGAAAAGCGAACTAAAAAGACGTAAACAAGGAGAAAATCATGCTGTGCTGTCGGAGGATACATCTTCGCGAGCTGGCTGACCAAAACCAGACGTATCCTCCGCCTGCACAGCATGATTTTCTCCTTGTTTACGTCTTTTTAGTTCGCTTTTCAAGCAGTCGGGTTTTTGATTTTTTTAATTAACTTTTTTATTTATAACTTTTTAGTTATTTTTTTTTTCGAATTAGGTACATTTAAACATATAAGTGTTATATATTTTTGAAATCACCTCTTAAAATCCTTTATTTTGATACCCCACACGATAGGTTTAGAAGAAAATAAATATTTTGGCCCCCACAATATGGCGCCCAAAAACCGCCATTTACCTATTTTCCAATTTTCATGTAGCCAGTGACACTCGCGGAGTTAAGACGAATCGATTAACGTAAGAACCATCAAAATCGGCCCACGCGTTTGGCCTCTAGAACGCACATAGGAACAAACATACATACATACATACATACATACATAGACTGATAAACACATTACCCTCCTTCGGCAGTCGGGTAAAAAGGCAGCTCTTCGCTTCGGACCGTTATTGGCTATATACTAAGTAGTTATTTAAATGAGTAGCGCTTTCTCTTCATACAATTATAACTGTACACAATGTAAACTAATTGTTAGTTCAAATTCAATTTACTAAACTGACCGTAGAGTAAAGTTTGGGTTAAATTTAACGAGGGTCCGAAGTAGGTGTACTTAATTAATATTCGTTAATTTGCATTGTTTAATTACATTATCTTTATATAGTTTGTAAAACTCAGAACTATACACATCCCTCATTATCTCATCTCATCACTTTATCTTGAACTTATCTCAGTTTATTTGGGATCTTCGCAGTCCTTCCATACTTTTCAATAAGTTACTCAGTCATACTTCCTAGCCAGTAGGGTAAAACCGGATAGTTGCCAAACTTGTTGAAATCACTCTATAAATGTATGAAATGTAAAAATGTTTTTTTTTTTTTATGAATATTAACAATGATTTTTTTTTTTTTTTTTATGGTGTTTTATTATCTTTAGCATTTCTAGAGTATTAGCGATTATTGCGGACCTCTATTTTGGGACATCTATTCCTCATAGGGGATAGCTGCCGAATCCATGTAAATTACGTTTAGAATAGATGCCCCACCGAAACATCTATTCCGCGATAGCTTTGATCTCATTTTGCCTTCCCAAGCAATTGCACAGAGACATGAGACACGGTTAACTTAGTGATAGTTGGAGAATCTTTCAATAGATTAATAAAATGAAATAGCATGCGATTCATCCGCGAAATTACAATCAGGGCAACTATATCCCTGGGACAACTATCGTGGTTTTACACAAAATTTATTGTTTCTTTGGGTTTCTCTACACTCTTATTGATATTCTCATTTATTTTACTATGTTTTGCATTGTTTCGTTACATTACCTTTATATAGTTTGTAAAACTCAGAACTATACACATCATTATATTGTAGATATCCCGGTTTCTTCGGGAACAGCGCTACTTGTTCTGTTCTCTATAAGTCCTTCCATACTTTTCTACAAGTTACTCAGTCACCCTTTCTAGCCATATATATTCTTTGTCCCAGTACATTTACCGTTTCTTTAGGTTTCTCTACACTCTTATTGATATCCTCATTTATTTCAGAACTCATACTGTATGCTTAATAAGTCTACACTTATAGCTTGAATAAGTTAGGTCAAAGGATTTCTTTGGGAGTAGTGAACGCGGCGATACGATACGATAGAGTACGAGTAATACCGGGGTATATGTTTGTATTTTTATTTTATATTTGTTTGTACATATCGCCATTAATGAAATACGTGTATTAATAGTATTCATCCAGCGCACGGTTGGCGCAGTGGTTGAGCGATTGACTGCTACGCTGCGTGTCGCGGGTTCGATTCCCGCACGGAACAAATATTTATATGACCTACAGATAATTGTTCCGGCTCTGGGTGTTGTGTATGTGAGTTTATATGTTTGTAAACGCACCCACGATACAGGAAGAAATTCCTAGTGTGGGGCAACGTATTTTTAAACAGAAACAGAACAGAACAGAATTGCTCCTTTTATAAACAAAATATGTTGAAGATAAATTTTGAGAAAAGATATCGCTATTTTGTAATACAAAAAATATAAATATTTTACTCTCGATCAAAAAGAATGTTTTCATTCTTTTGATTATTCCTTTTACAATTTATTATCATCCTCAAATCTTTTATTTTTGAGGGTATAGAAGGGAACGTTGATTGATGACTTTTTATTAATTTATCGTGTCAGCGTTCAAAAGAATGTCGTCACTATGTATTCCCCTCGTCGATTTAACAGGCAAATATGGGACAATAGTGACGTTTGGATACCTTGATTGCCCGGATTCAACCCGGACCTGAAATCATCAATTAATTAAATCATTGTATTTGACAAAAGAAAGGGAAATTATTAACCGGGCGAAAAATATACTGAATGCGCGACTATTATACTAAGTAAGTAACTATTTATCCGGTTTGAGTAATACCTTTTAGGAAGTTTTTGTGAGCTGCGGTAATAATATTGTTACATAATTTAATTGTTTTTGGATTCATTTTTTTTTCTATTTTAGCATATTATTCTTTTGAAAATAGCTGAACAACTATCGAGGCAACATCGATGTGCAGCGCGGGAGTTCGGGTGTATTCGTGTTTTCAACGAATTTGTCCAAGAGTGAAAGAAGCGAGGTCGGGCGCTTATAGAACCCCGACACGGATAGGTCATCTCCTTCATATTAGGTTACTTTAGACCCTGCAGACAGAAAAAGGAGCACCGCGCAGCGGGTCTTCATCGACAAACTTTTATTTTCAATTCGCTGTTTTAAACATTTGTATTCGCCCACCGTTTGTCGCCCACTTAGTATTTCAGTAAGACATATTCAGTATTTTTTACACCTTTTATTTTCGCACGTTTAAATACTATCCAAAAAAAACATCAATTACTTAGGCTACGACGATTTAACTGCAATCATCATCATCATCTATGTTGGGGCCGACTTCCAGTTTATCTGGATGTAGGTTAACAAATACCAGTTATACAAAGATAATCTGTGTATCTGGCCTCAACAAACCAGGTACTAAATAATACGATACTCCTTGGAATACTGGTTGTCAAATTTACGGCTTCTGATCCGTAATAACTGATTTGTAATCTAGTTCTGCAGTAACCATACCTAAAGTAGTTAAATAGCAGTTTAACAATTTTTACATAATATACCATCTACTTCTATGTACCGGACTACTGTAACAACCAACCAATTAATTATTTCTAAAGTTAGACTCCCCAAAATGTTAAATGAGGTCTCCTAATATATGGTTGGAACTAAACATTAACTGGGAAAACTTTGCTAATGCCAATTAAAGTGGCGGAAAACAAAACAATGCGTCAACTGTCCCTATTTCCCTAACAAGTGAAGTTTTGCTGAATTTCCACTCCAAGAAGCAATTAAATGTAGAATCGGAGTTTCTGACGGGTGTGGGTTCTATCTCACGAATCACATTCGATTTTTGAAAGCCTACTGAAGTCTGGCTGGCAAAAAATGTTGTCTGTTGTGATTGGTGGGTGAAAATAACAAAGGGCAATCAAATCGCATGACATTGTGGAAATCACTGCCAATCAGCCAATCAAATCGTTGACGTATGACAAATTGTATTGAATAGGATTTCATGACAAGCCGTAGATTGCCGTTGATAGGATGCTTTTGTTTTGTGTAAACTTTTATTTAACCATTTTTTTATCGAAACCATCTTTGTAAATACTTATTTGTAGTCGATGATTATACTAAAAACTGTAAAGGTGCCGGTTTCACGATGGAAAACATGACCTAGAACCAAAAATATTCGAATACAATATATAATAATGTGACATCCACCAACCCGCACTGGGCACGCATGGTGGATTAAGGTTCATTCCCTCTCTCACAGAGAGGAGGCCTGTGTCCCAGCAGTGGAAATATTAATAGGGGAATAATAATATAGATCAGACAGATAAAGTAATTGGTGCTCCGGGCTCCCAACTCATGGTAGGAACTGTGGTGTTTTATTCGTTTGGAATCTGACATTAACCTCCAATCTCTCCAGACGAAGATTGTCCATGAGAATTTCCTCTAAACAAAAGGGTGATATCGAAGATCCAAACAGATGAAGAAACATGGAATAAAATGAATTGGCAATCATCAGCAAATTATGATTTATCGACTATCTACATTCTATCCAACTATCATATTACGATCAGACGTGTGAATATAAAATACTGATTCGAAACTAGTCGTTTTGCGAAGATAGCGAACTTTGGCGACGTGAGAGAAATACTGTTACAGTAATGTAACATTTATGCTGGATCCCTGGGTATGTGAGCTGAATATGTCATGTTGTTAGAGTCTAGTTTTTCTAGTGCCCCAATAAAATGTGACATAACCAATCAGTCAACCCTGAAATGATACTAGAAGACAATAGGTATCATATTGCTTTGATCCGTTGAGGTTCAAATAATCCAATTCCAGTCTTCAACGTTGTGGTAGTCCATTTACAAGGAAAACTCTTAGCATAGCCCTCTTCATTGCCCTTTGGGTGACTTTAAGCTTTCTGATAAGGCCCACTGTGAGCGACCACGTCTTGGAAGACGACAATACCTAATTTAAAAGTAGTATAGTAGTTTTATGTGATATACCTTCATACTTCCAGGGCAGGGAATATTACACGCAGGAAAAGAACAGTTATTATTACGCATCATTTTCTTTTTTTATTTCTCAGCATCAGACTCACCGTGGAAAATATAAAACTGAAAATAAAACTGCCTAGACTTAAAATTAAAAACAGTTGCAATTTTGTATGTTTTTATTGTTATGTGTTTTACATTTATTACAGTGTTTTAACGAGTTAAACGTCTTTGAACTTTGTGTGTTTTGAAGCTTAGCTAATTGTTATGTTATCTTATCTTTTTAGTTGCCTATTGTTTTTAAAATTCGTACACACCTTGGCCAAATTGGGTAACACGATCTCGAAGAATGTAATATATATTTTCTGCAGTAAAACGTTGTTATTGTTCTATGCTCCAAAAATATATTAACCGTTGGGTTGTAATGGGTGAGTACCATATACCCTAAAAGCTTATAGACCGTAATTGTGTTTTATGCAGTAGCGGTCCTAAGCAAATATTGCCATGCCACCAAGCTTGCTCAACTCATTTGTTGTCGTAATATTGGCGAAAAGAAAATTACGTTTCCCTTAACCTCTGTTTCGTTTTAATTCATACCTTTTAATATATCCAATGACCATTGTAAAAGAAATTTCTTCGCTGTTAATAACGCTAGTATTATTTTATTTTGCGTTAATGGAACTACAAGGTTTAATTCTTAAGCCTTGTCTACATCAAGATCTTTCCGTGTTAAGGCTACGTCTAGAAGCCAATTAATTAATAGTTACAAACTCACCTAGGTCTTTGAGTCAAGAGTAGGTTACTTCTAGGCAGGCGTCGACCACATCATCGCTTACCATCAGGCGAGATAGTGGTCAAACGTGAGCCTTTCGTTAATAAAAAAAAACCGGCCAAGTGCGAGTCGGACTCGCGCACGAAGGTTTCCGTGCCATAATCGCAAAAAAACGGCAAAAAAATCACGTTTGTTGTATAGGAGCCCCACTTAAATATTTATTTTATTCTGTTTTTAGTATTTATTGTTATAGCGGCCACAGAAATACATCATCTGTGAAAATTTCAACAGTCTAGCTATCACGGTTTTATGAGATACAGCCTGGTGACAGACAGACAGACAGACAGACGGACCGCGGAGTCTCAGTAATAGGGTCCCGTTTTTACCCTTTGGGCACGGAACCCTAAAAAAGAAACACCACGGACAAAGTTAATCACATTTGAAAACTACAGAAAGTTCGATAAACAACTGTTTTACTCCTCCACTCATTTGTACCAATAAGAAGAAAGTATGTAAATGAAATAAGGCATAAGTAGCAGGACACAACTGGACCACCGCCAAAGAGCTCCTGTGTAGTTTAAGTACGTGCTTGAGTAAAATTGTACCGCATTCATTCAACTACAATTCAAATCTGGGCTGTAAAGTTGCGGGTTTACTGTCTTTTAATTTGGTGCCGGTGGTAGGTGGCGGTCAAAACTGCAGTCGTACTCTACCAAAACTAAAGTATCCAAAATTCATTTATTATAGAAGAAGCTCGTGGCTTAATAATAACAGCCGCACGGGTCGATCATCAAGGTTAAGCAACGCTTGACGAGGTCGGTCCGTGGATGGGTGACCATTTCAACATACCGTGTTTCCTCCGAGCCTCAGAAAGCACGATAAGCCGTTGGTCCCGGTTATCATTTGAAGATCTTTGACAGTCGTTACGGGTAGTCAGAAGCTTGAGATCTGACACCAGTCTTGCCAAGGGGTACCGCATTACCCAGTTACTGGGTTGTGGAGGTCAGATAGGCAGTCGCCCCATGTAAAACACTGGTACTTAGCTGCATCCGGTAAGTCTGGAAGCTGACCCCAATATAGCTGGGAAAAGGCTAGGCAGATTGATTGATTGATAGAAGAAGGTCAATGGCTCACGATTGATTCAATCTAGGTATAGCATAGAATCTAAGGTATATTCCGTATAATAGATGGTCACCCATTCCCGGCCAGAGTTTAGCTTAACCTTAAAGATCGACCAAAGAACGAGTTATTAGTTAGCCACGAACTTCAGGACACAAATAATGTACCTTATTTACTTTGATAACTATGCGAGAATTGTGTGTCATTAGATGAAGAGTTCTGCTAGCTAACTTCATTTGACCCTATAATTTAAGCTTTAGTACTCAGTAGTTAAAACACTACAGGACACTTTCACTCACAGAGAGGACAACTGAATCCAATAAAGTGTCTAGTGTCTCCAGATTCTCGCACGTTATATCACCACGGCGATACCAGATACCTGATTCTCGCAATTCAAAAGCAAAGAGAAAAGAAGATATAATCAGTGGAAGATATATTCAGTCAAAAATTATTAAATTATTAAGCCTTATTTAAAAGGGTTTAGTTTTTCATGCAAATGTTCACTATTTTGCCGACAATATAGACTCTGAGTGTTTGTGTATGTGAGTTTATATGTTTGTAAACGCACCCTCGATACAGGAGAAATTCCTAGTAATGTGTGAGACAAAGTATTTTTTCTTTTAAACGAAAAGAAAATAGGTATGAAAAACCTGCCAAGTGCGAGTCGGACTCGCGCACGCAGGATTCCGTACCATTATCGCAAAATCGGCACAAAAATCAAGCAATCGGCAATATTTATTTTATTCTATTTTAAGTATTTGTTGTTACAGCGGCAACAGAAATACATCATCTGTGAAAATTTCAACTATCTAGCTATCACGTTTCATGAGATACAGCCTGGTGACAGACAGAAGACATACGGACCGAGGAGTCTTAGTAATAGGGTCCCATTTTTACCCTTTGGGTACGGAACCCGAAATACGAATACTTATATCGGCATATATGTGTCTGAAATATGCTGACATTTATTCATTTAAAACCGACCTTTAGATGTTTAATCCTATTGAACTTTAAACCATTCCATTTCGCAGCTCAATAAATTTTAGACGGCTTAGGTAATGGCTTTTTAGGGTTCCGACGTCAACAAGGAACCCTTATAGTTTCGCTCTGTCCGTCTGTCCGTCCGCAGCTTAGCTCAGAGAATCTAAGTACTAGAAATCTATAATTTGGCATGTATATACATATTAATAATTCCAACAAAGTGGTAACATAAAATCATGAAAAATAATTTTTTTTTCGGGTACCTCCCATAGACGTAAAGTGGGGATGTATTTTTTTTTCTCAACTATCCCATGGTGTGGGGTATCGTTGGATAGGCCATTCAAAAATATTATGGGTTTGTTAAAACCATTTTTCGATGCAGAGATTCGTTTGCGTAAAATTAAGCTTTAAGTTGCAAATTTATGTTAGAGTCAAGTGTCCCCCCCCCCTGCCAGCGAAATGGTTGTTCTTGGCTATGTGAAAAAATTCACGGCAGTAGTAAATATAACGAAATTAAAAGGAAAATTATCACGGATAACAAGGCTTTACAAGTTTACGAGTAATAGTCGACCAACTTATAAAATGTACTTGGAACAGTAAAAATTTTGTACAAATGCCATTGAAAAACGACTTAAATAAAGTTGATAGCTGTGTAAAACAGAGTAAATATAATGCTTACGAACCATGTAAAAATATACAAAAATGAAATCATAACAGGCTTTACAAGTTTACGAGTAATAGTCCACCAACTTATAAAATATACTTGGCACAGTAAAATTTTTGTACAAATGCCATTGAAAAATTACTTAAATAACGTTGTTAGCTGTGTAAAATAGATAGTAAATATATGCTTATGAACCATGTAAAAATATACAAAAATAAAATCATAACATCCTTAATAATAATTATTTCTAAATTAATAATGTTTAAGCTCGAATAACGCATTGGAGTGGCCGGAGTCGTTGGCAGTACCAGAACGTAATGGACGCGCATGCGCGCGGTGGAGTGTATTTTGTGTTAGTGCAGAAGTATTTTCGACGTTTTGTAATTAAAACGTAAAAGTAAAGTCAAATTAGATTCGATTTCCAAGCAAATTAATTATTTTCTTTTGTCGATATCCTTCTATAAATTCAATATTCGACCCGACTTCATCACTTATTAAGTAGCGTAAAACTTTCCAGAATGAAATAGTGAATACCGCAGATTAGAGGATTCACCTCTAATCTGCGGTATTAGAGGAGATTAGAGGTGAATACATACGATTTTTTTCTAATTCCGAAAGAGAAATAAACAAGGAGCGTGCACGCAAAGATCCAGGAACGAACTATACCATTCCCCGTGGCACTAACGCGCGCTCGTATCGGCTCCTTTCGTAATTCGCACCCGCGGTGGTACTCAAATAGATAATATTTTTCTAACTTCAGTTGCGAAGTTGGATTTTATAACTCCTTCTTCAGTTACCAGTTAGTCCTTATTTAGTTTAATTCAAGAGTGAATAGATTACATCTAGGGAAGCGTGCTTCACCGTAGACTACATCATCGCTTACCATCAGGCGAGATAGTGGTCAAACGTGAGAATATAGATTAAAAAATCCAATCCTATGTGGGCCCGTTTTGAGACTTTGTAAGCCGCTGAAACCGTTCTAATGTTCATGTAACAACAACAAGACCCTCTTTTTAGTCCGCATTATTTTGCAACTTCGGAACCCTATTACTGCGCGTGGCCCGACACGCACTTGGCCGGTTTTTTTATTTTTTAATTATTTAATATAGGTACCTCAGGTATCAGGTACCTTTGTAATTACCTTTTTTCCTACTTTGTATAAATTTGTTTTTGTTCATTGCATGGATGTCGAATTGTTTATATTAACACTATTTGCACATTCTAAACAATACCTACCGAGTACTGAGACCTTATGTGCGAGTTTTTACTCACGCTCAATCGCGTTAACTTAAACGTCACGTTACTTCAACGTCGTATTTAAACTGGATACGCACCGTCTGGTGACGGTAAGGAGAAACGTTTTTTTAGGGTTCCGTACCCAAAGGGTAAAAACGGGACCCTATTACTAAGACTCCGCGATCCGTCTGTCTGTCACCAGGCTGTATCTCATGAACCGTAATAGCTAGACAGTTAAAATTTTCACAGATGATGTATTTCTGCTGCCGCTATAACAACAAATACTAAAAACCGAATAAAATAAATATTTAAGTGGGGGCTCCCACACAACAAACATGATTTTTTTGCTGTTTTTTGTGAAAATGGTACGTAACCCTTCGTGCGCGAGTCCGACTCGCACTTGGCCGGTTTTTTGTATACATTTTGATATAACAGATCGTTTACGTTATCACGAGTGAGTACGTTAAAAAACTCGGAATAAGCACACTGATGTTGCTATGTTTATTGGTCACTGTGGTGAGTGACCTAATACTACATATATCCTGGAACTGAACGGTGATGAAACTCAAGTGACTCAAATTTGATGTAACTCACTACATCATTGACATAGGAGTTAAAGGAAAAATAACTAAAACAGGTCTCACTTGTTTTGCTTAGGTTCATAAAAACCATTACCAATATCGGATTAGTTTTTTTTTTTTTTTCATTTTTTTTTTTCTACTTTAATCGTGCGTACAACGAAAGAGTGAGACTCAATGCCAGACTGTGTTGCCTAATAGCTGTCACGGAATCATACTTACAAATAAAATTGGATTCAAGCTATTAGCAGTTAGGTTTCCAGAGTAAATAACATTCTCACAAAATATCTATCGCTTTTTGTTACCAGCAATTGATCCAACTGTCTACCGACAGCTTTCTTATGAGTATCGAAAATTTTTATCGCTGATTTTACTTAAACTCTACGTATAGGCAACCGTACTGTATTGTATGGATGTTAATTATCTATCTATATCTTTAATCCCTGTAATTTACGTATTTTTGTTCTAATCATTGGCCTTAAAAATAAGAAACCTCATCTTTTTCTGGCATAACTCAAATGGCACTACAGGGATCAGAGGGTCAGATAGATTTGTGACAGCATCCACTTAGGAACTGACAACGTGACAGAATGAAAACTTGTTTCGTGAACGTAGCAGGAAAATCGCTCGTTCAATTTAATTTGAACGGGAAAACCCAAATTAAATGTTAAAAGAATGGCTCGGACAAGAAATCGTTAAAAGTTTTTGTGGGATCAATATCCAAACCACACATTACCTAAACATATTTTGGCTGTTTGTCACATAGCAACTTTTAGAAACCATGCACGCAATGATTTTAAACTGAATTTGTACTACTCAATTCCGCCGTAGCAAAGACAACCTCCACCGAAGGGGATTCTCGGATGGCTCCAATCTTCAGTATTTGTGCGGCATCTCTCCGCAGACCATGGCCCATCTTCTGTTTTGTGCAGCATGCCTGTACATGCGAAGATAGTATGGCAGCATCAGCAAATGATGTTACCGTAACGAAATTCTGGGTCAAGCATAATTTTTAAATTTTATTTGCCATCGACACGCTAAGAAGAAGAAACTGCCTTCAATGAATCGTCAAACCTTAAAAAAATGCAATAAATGCTAACTACACTATAATATAAATAATACACCTAAATAGACGCTTGTTCTGTTCACTGCCATAGTAAAAATACATACAGTACATATACATTACTTTTATGTAATATCCAAGTACGTACTTACGTTTCAGGAAGTTCTATTCCTCAAGCGACCCCCTTAGTTTTTACTGTCCCGAAACAAAATGTTCCTGCTCCTGAACAAAACGTATTTTAAACGGCAATAAAACGGTTACAGGTAGCCAACATTGTTCAGTTTACAGCCACCAGGACACTGATAACAAGCTACAGTTATGACGTCATTATCAAAGTTTACGTCATAAAAGCATATCGGGAACGGAGCACATTGTATCGTATATTTCGTAGTTCTTGCCCGCTTACAATCGTGCTTCGCGTTTCAGTTTATTGTTTTTCAATCATGAAAGTTACTGGAACATAACATACCTAACATTAACAATCGATAGCCAATACCGATAAATTGGGGTCTTTAAGTCAAGTGTGAATACCTTTCTTCTAGGCAAGCGTGCTTCACCGTCGACCACATCATCGCTTACCATCAGGTGAGAAACTGATCAAGCGCAAGACTATCTAAAATAAAAATAAAACACCACGTCTATATTCCCCGAACTAGAGTGTTACCTAAATTGTGCTCTAACATTTCGTCATTTACGTTTAAGTTCGATTATAAGGGAGAGACCTTAGTGCTGCAACCGGACACAAATCCGTACTCCGAAATACGGCTGCTACTGAGAAATTCCTGTTCGAACAACCCAATAACTCGCTCGACAGGCCCTAGACAAGTTACATTCTACCATCGAAAGCGTGGCGATAGCGATTGTCGAAAAGGCAAAATTGTATGGGATTGACAAGCGATATCGAAGATCACGTGATCAATCCCTTACATTTTGACATTTCGACTATTGCCTTCGCTGAAATCGAATGCCACTTGTCTAGAGCCTGGAGATCGAACCGGGTACCTCAAGTTTGCGATCGCTAGACCAGCAATTAAACTTACAGAAACTACTGTTTATGACAACGTATCCTCACCGATGGTTGTATGTTCCAGACAACCAATTACTACATATTTTGATACGTGAAATTGCCGAAGTTTCTATACACCACAAAAGCCACAAATTAAGATTTGAAGTTTAGATTTGACGGCACGGTAGATTTACCGACCAGGCTTCCAGAAACCACAGATATGTTGGGGTACCTTTGAACCAGCCACTTATTGGTTGATCTCATAAGCCGTAGGCATTTGGCGACCATAATGAGGAGAGATATCAATTACAGGCTACGGCCTACTGGGCCGTAGGAAGCGGGAAATTGGTTAAACTAGGTAAACCGCAGACTAGACGATGCTACCAGCAATTTCTGCGGAATTGTTCGGATAAGGGTAAAGTTGGGGACTTTGGGTACATAATCATACATACATATAGTTTTGAGTTGAGTCAGTTTTTTTAAAGTAAACAGAAATCTAAAATAAAATTGATCTTCTAAGAACTTTTAACATTCGGTTGTCCTCTTGCAAGGAAAATGCAAAAACAATACAGAAAATTAATGCTTGTTGATCGAGCTGAAAGTAGTCCCGACGATGATTGATTTTTGGATTGTTCATCCACAACTTGGGCCTCCTCTATCCTTTCCACAAAAAAAAACATGAACATAACATGATGCAGGTATTTCCTTAAAGGTTATGCAGAGGTGAACAAAGTACACCCAAATTTGGCCTTCACAAGTCTCCTTTTATTTGGAACGAAAACCTTAACCGCCATTTAAAACATTTATTCAGTAAAGCAATATTCCAAACAGTTCTTTGGAATGAAAACGGCGGGAAGAGCTTTTCTCTCGGGAACGTTAATACCTAGGGAATTAACTCGTAAAAGGGGTAGCCTGTAAACCTCATAGTGTTTCAACACCGGCTATAAACCGGTCGTTTAAAGAAATTCTTTACGATCCGAAAGACAGTTTTATGATCGTGAAAATTGTGGTAGAAGAAGGTAAAAGGGATCATTTTGGAATTATTAATAGATGTTTTACTTCGGTTCTCTTCTTTTCTTCTGTGAGAATCCACTGAATGCAAGGCTTAGTAGGCGTTTCGGCCGATGAAATTCGCCTGATCCGGCCGAAACAGCAATTTCATTATTATTAATATTTTTGAGGTGTTGTTTCGGACTATACTTTTTTTTAAGCAAATTTTGTACAGTCAGAATGAAAAATCCTTAGGTAGCGTTATATTATTTAAGTAAGAGTCAGGAAATTTTTGGAAAAAGATAAAGGAATACCATTTCTACAATAACCAGTAAACATGATAAATCACAATAATCAGTCTTATATATCAACTAAAAAGCGTACACAATGGCACCAGAGGTGTTCCACGCACGGCACCTATCAATATATTTCGCAGGTGCCATAAGTGGCATTTCACATTTGGCACCTACGGATCAGTAGGTACTAATGTTGGGACGTTTAATTGTTTAGGACGTCAAAATCAAAAATTTTATTAAAATCAGTTGTAAGTTTAATAACATGATAAAAATATAACTTCCTCTTTTGCTTTTTTAGTTAAATATTGAACATATTTATACACAAACTACCAGGAGGCCAGAATCTTGAAGAAGTATTTGGCCTAGAATCATAAGCGGTAGAGACTAACGCAGTACCAGGTGACTTCTTCATGATTCTCGCCTCCTGGTAGTTTGGTTATAAATGCTTATAATATTCAACATCTAACTAAAAAAGGATTCGTCCAAAACACCACTCAAAAATATTAATAATAATCAAATTCCTGTTACGGCCGGATCGGGCGAAACTCATCGGCCGAAACGCCTACTAAGCCGAATGCGATATTTGGAGCAGCTCTGTTTATAGCAGTGGACGATGATGATGGTGTTGGTTTGATATTGGTTCTTATCATAATAGTACTTGTGCAGTTAAACTCGGTGGTAACACTTTGATATTGAGCTGGCATAGCAAAGATCGGGAGAGAGAAAGAGAATAAGAGACAGAAAGAGAGTGTGTAAGAATATTCTATTTTCCAATCTTATACCATATGGTGTTGTTATCATAGACCTGTGGTCTACTATGCCTACAATTGTATACTGCTCATCTAGATATTGAAAGTATTATAGCTAGCGCATTGTACCTCTGGCTTCTGCACTGATTTTTGTATCTGGAAAAGAAATAAGCCTGTCCATTGTCTAGTCGCCATGTTTTCCTTGCAAGAGATACTCGTGCAGACGTGCACGTAGCCTTTATACACTGTAAACAAGCGAATTAGGAATAATAGAAAGATATAAATAGATTTTCAAGACCTACTTCAAATGCAACCAAGAAATTGTATTCAAAACCACTATTGTGCTCTAGTGGGACAATATGAGAATATAAAAGCGATAAAAAATATAATACATTTATATTATTATAACGAGTACTTGTTGCCCCGAGGCAGCTTGGCTCCTTGCCAAACAAGCTTTACTCGATTTAAATTGTGTTTTATCTGTCCCAACCAAATGTTTTGTTTTGCTCTTAACTTAAAAATATAGTCCTTGTTGTTTGAATTACATTTATTGTTTAAATAAACTTAGGAATGATCTTAACATTTATAAACATGAATAGTCAAAACTTACTTATTTTATAAGTTTTATAATTGCTGTAGATTGGTCGTTGCGAGCCACCAAATTTTTGTGTAATATCATTGATTTACATACTTGAGATATTACAGAGTGCCTAAGTAGTTATTGTTTAATATTAAACTGTGTTTAATATTAACAAAACTACTTTATCTTTTGACTGACCGTTTTAAGCTATGATGCTTTGGACAACATGTACCAATTAGGTACTCTTTATAAATACTTAGCTATTTAGATATAATTAATTCTATCATACTTAATTAAAAAGATTAACTAACAATAAACAACTAATAACTTAATATATAATTTTCTGTAGGATATTTTCGTGTCTAATATAATCTTCTTTACATAATAAATTATGGCAGTAGAAACTAAATTATTTTGTTACGTCATGCTACGAAAGTGGATCCTCTTACTGGAGGATTTTGGATCCCTTGGGAGAATCTTTCCGTGACAATCACGTCGACACGTCTAACGACCTAATTCAACTAGCTATATAATAATATATTATAATAATATATTTTATGGTAAGGGCAAGACTTAAGACCCATATTCCTAGTTTGATTAAAGGACATCCACTTGACTCAGTATCCATAACAGCAAAAAAAACCCTCGATTGAGGTCAAATAATAACACGCTATAATTGTCAATTTGATCATTCGAAGTGGAGTCGAGTTGGAGGACATGACATAAAATGTACCTAAGGCAAAACTTTAGATGAAACTATCTTTTTAATTTCTTAAGCAGCCTGAATTTCCAAGAACATAAAGCAAATTAGTTAAACAACGAGTAAACAAAAAAACTTTAAACATCAATCACAAAAATAAAATTAATCAGAAAACAAAATTACAACCACAAAAATATTAAACTTAATTCGGCACTTCTGAACAAAATACTTTCAGAATTTTAGCGTGTTCTGTTTTGTATTACATAGGTTATTAATTAAAATATGATTACACACACAATAGACACTTCTTGGCCCACTCTGATTCCAGATATCTTATCTCGCGTGTTACATAAGTGGACACTTCATTAGCCCTAGACAATGGCTCTAGACGTGGGCATACACGCACGTAGTATTTACGTAATATATAAACGAAGATTTGTGTGTGTAGTAGTGGCAAGTAATTAGGCGAAACCACTTTTGTACATTTTCACTTGAGTGTCTGGGAATATAATACAGAGTATAACGGAAAAAGGTTCGCACTCATATTATTTGAAAATCTGCTTCTGTCAGCTAAAGCTAAGTTTGGGAAAAGCATTGTTTTTAGGAATTGAATTCTTCATTTCTATGAGCAGAAGTAGTTTTACCCACCCAGTACCCATTTCCTTTACAACTGTTTATAGGTAGCAAAACCTATGAATACAGAATTATAATAGAACAAAAAAAATCTTAGATACATCATTTATCGTAAAGATTCGACATTTAGATTACGATAATGAGTTCAATACGTTTATAAATAACATTCCAACTATAAATGCATGTAGTAACTGGGACAAGGTTTTAATAATAGCCTCGAAACTCCGAAAAAAGGCTGTAATAAAAAAAAGTATTAACTCGCGGGACATGTCTTTCTTTTTGAACCGAGAGTTCAAAGCGCAATATGAAGACATCAAATCTTTTAGCAATATTTATGTTACTAATAATTTAGCACAGTCTTGCACTATTTCCACTTAAACCAATTTCTATCTTCTACGTCGTAGTTTTCAGTTGCGTGTAGAAACTTTTCGCCGCATTCAAAGCGTCCAATATAAATTTTTCATCGCAAGGGTTATCGTCGAAGAAATGTGCCCCACAATTGAGAGATTCCGAACAGGACTCGTTCATGTGGTTTTCTTTGCAGCATCCAAGGATTGCTCTTGCACAAGGAGACAGAGTTTTGGGCGAGGGGACATCTACACCATTTCTTGCTTGCAATATATATCTTAGTTCGTTGTAAGATAGATTAGCTGGTGTAATCACAATGCCACCTCCAGTGATAGTGTTTCTTCGAACCTCGGGCCTGCAAATTGCTTGTGCAAGCATCAATGTAGCGATGAACATTGTCGTGTAGGTCGCCATCTCTGTAATAGAATAAAACTAACTTAGATTTAAGTCAATGTGGACTACATTGTTCTGATTTATTTGAGGGAATAGGCAAAGATAACAATTTGGCCAAATGAAAACAACTGCCGAAATAAATTATAGCTTTTATGAGCGGCATAAAGGCACCGCACAATGTTGAGGACTATTTGTATGCTATAAAGGTGGTCACTGTTATCTTGCAATCCATCTCTCAAGATTGCGGACAAGAAGTTAAATGTCAACTTAAGTGTCAATAAAGTAATGCAATGTATGGCATGTTGCTGATGTTGGTTCCTACTAAGTACTAACAATGACATAGCTTCGCCAAATATGTGCAGAAGGCGATCTACATTTTTTTGCCCGTAGATGATCAGTACGAACCACTAATACAAACATAAAACAAGTCACATTATATAACTAAAATGTGGGTTCACGTGACGATAAACGTGATTCTGTATAATAAATGCATTAATGTCGCGGACGGACGAGCTTGGTTTTCCCAAGCCGAGGACAACGGTCGATGCCGTGTGTCGATAGAGCCAACTATAATAACCAATACAAAAACATTTGTCTCAAAAATCTTTAACTTGTTTCTTATGAAAATGTTGGGTCAAATATTGGGCAAATTAAAACCATTTAAGGATGTGTGACGTGTGAAGGCAGTGTCAAGGTCGTGAAGGCGCGACCGTTAAGCCATTCACATACTAGTGTAAATATTACTCATGTGTAATTTCTTAGAAAAACTATGTAACCATACGTAGTATATAAGCGAGAGATTCGCGAATTAAATTGTTAATATCAATTTGGTTGGTACATCATGAGGACTTAACGTAATATGGTAAGCTTCCGAATTACTTGAATAATAATAACTTTAGTAAGATCTGCACTCGTAGGTCAGTTAAGGTTAGATAAAACCCGCGGTTACACAAATATTACCTACATTGTTCAAAACAGGTTTTTGCTGAATAACCTCAACAAAAATTTTGTAACGGTGTAAAGGTTTCGGAGTAACGCGTAACGTGTCAAAACTACACACCGTGAAAAACTGCAATTTAAACGGAAATTTTAATAATTAAGAATATTATTAACATAAATAAGAATGGATTAAACTTACCAAATTCCTTCCTATGTTTGGATTTCACCGTCCTTGATTTTAACACTAAGTAATTTATGTAATTTTAACTATAATTTTTGGTCTGCACGATACGTCCACCACTCAGTTGACTCTGCTATCGTCTGAGGACATTTGTATTTATCAAGGTTTATAAACATCGTGTTTCTGTATAGTCATTTTTCTTTCCGATAACTGGGGAAGCGGGATTTTGATTTTGTATAGCAAGTTATCTTGAATTTTGGCGATGACGTCGATACTCCGGTTAATCGCTGAGTTTCGTAAATAACCTTTTTCTAGTAGTGTTTACATACTAAGGTGGTAAAACCCAGCTACATAAACATTTGATTTATGCACACCTGTGGCCGTTACTACGTGTCACCGAATTTGATTAAAATATAGACCTGTGTTTAATTTGCATACATTGTTGTGGGTTTTTTTTTCACATAGGGGTCCCCTTTATTCTGCTGGTACCGTATGTGTCACCCTTAAAGCTGGAAAGGCCAACCACTTTATTAGTTAGATATTTTCCATATGCTAAATATTTCTGTCTGTTTGCTATTTCCGACTGATTCCTTGTGGTTTGCAAGTTCATGCCCAAATCACAAGGTGTCCCAGCAGTGGGAACATTAAAGGCTCAGTATTATGTTATGACTAGCTTCTGCCAGCGGCTTCGCCCGCGTGAATGTCGAAAATTATCCCAAGGGAACATATACCCGGGATAAAATGTATACTATGTGCTATTCCAGACTATATGCTATCTCTGTACCAAATTTCATCCAGATCCGTAAAGCCCTTTGAGCGTGAAGAAGTAACAAACATAAAAAAACACACACACATACACACACTCACAAACAAAACTAAACTTTATAATATTAGTGTGACAAAATGTACCCTATGTGCTATTCCAGACTATATTCTATCTCTGTGCCAAATTTCATACAGATCCGTCCAACCGTTTGAGCTTGAAGAAGTAACAAACATACAAAAACACACACACAAACTTTCGCCTTTATTATATTAGTGTGATAGTGTGTTTAGGGTTTTCGAAAATAGATCCATTCGGGGCAAATACCATATATAATGTAACTAAAATCGGATGTTTAAAATAATACCGATTTCTCCGTAACAATATCTTAGTATTTTACATTATAGATAAGTACTTAGATAGTTTGTAAACATCGACTGGAAAAAAACGTGTCTCGATTATTATTTGTAAATATTTATAAGCGTACCTAATTATATAAATTTATCTTTTTCGTATAGGTAACGAACTGGAGAATTTCATATTTTTTTTACTGTTTTTTAATATGAACTTTGACTATGAAACTAGTTTTAAAAACTGGCTTATTAGTTTGTTAAGTACATAATTATGTTGTTGAAAGAAAAAAATAATAATGCATCAATTTAGTTTGGTGTTGATGCTATAGAAACAGTTGGGATGATTATAGTACAGTCAACTGAACATCAGTGGTAACAGTCAACGCCTTAAAATCGTAGTACAATGACGAAAATGAGACTTGACCGCGCCTCCCGCACTCTGTCCGCTACCTCGAAGACGCCCGGCCCCTTCCCGCACTCAGACCTCACACCGCTAAAGAGACCTATAAATCGTCTACTGCGCAAGTGAAACCACGTGGTGTGTCAATTCTTATCTTTCTGTGCACGCACTGTACTAAGGACGATTTTCATGGTACTACAAGTGTGACAACTCATATGCATTTGACTGTATTTACGTGTAACCACGAGCAATGTTCGGCACTTGCCTCGGTAAGGTACTAACTCTGCTGCACTATCGTTCAGAAGGCTATTAATAATAATATTACATAAAACAATAATAATATCTATGAGTAAACATTTTTCTTCTTTTTCCTGCCCTTATCCCATGTTACTTGTGGTCGGTGCAACACGTTTTCTTCTTCCATACCGTCCTGTCCCTCGTCACGCTATCACTGACTCCCTTTTTTCCACACAGTCCATCCATCTTTTCTTTGGCCTACATTTATACTCATAACTCTTTTAGTAACATGCGTTTCATCCCACCTTATCACATGACCTTATCAGGACAAACAGTTTCCTTTCAACTTTTCTGCCACTGGCGCCACTTTCAAACTTCCTCTCACTCCGCACATCCATCTCAACATTTTTACCCGCAAATATTTTTATAAAAATAAATATAAATTCGTATAGATGATTATGCACATGCTGATTACTCAATTAAGTAATTCGTAATCGACTTTTACCTGTTCTCCGCCTTTCGCATTTGCTCTGTCTTCGTTTCTACGGTCTGATTTTAATCCATTTTTTCGGTCTTTCTTGCTAGGTTGCGTTTGCTTCTTAAGCCATAATTACCAATTTAATTTGCTTTATTACAATTTATTTCAGAAAAGTAACTCCTTTCCGAGTTGACAACGCCGTTCTCATCTATTTAGGAAATCTTCTGACTGAGAAGTCAAAATAGTATTACTCTTTTATTTTTAAATTATAATCAAGTAGGTTTGCCATTATAATCATGTGTGGCCTCCACTTTGACCTTCTATATGGATTACAAGCTTGCAAACAAATTTTGGACTTGTTTAAAAAAAAAACGCTCGAAGAATGTCATTGAACCAAACTTAGATTCTTGTTGTTTTATGATGTCCAAGTGGTATTGAAGGTATTCAAGTTGTAAATAATTGATTTCTCTGACCATACTTAGACTTTTCAAGCTTTTTTTATAATTAGATACTAGCGAACCGCCCCGGTTTCGCAGGGTAGCAGAGGGTATAGTAAGCTATCATTAAAAGATAGACATGTGCCATCGCGGACTTTTCTGTAGACTTTTCTATAAAAAAGGTACAATTACGCCATACATTGTGTTGTTGCGGCTTGACTTTTTCCAACATTTTCATCAATCATCGTCGTATTTCAATTCAACCAATTTACACAAAACCTTACCAAATTATATACCTTAACTTTTCTCAGGAATCAATCTGTATATTGGTGAAAACCACATGAAAATCCGTTTAGTAGTTTTTGAATTTATTGCGAACAGACATACAGACAGTAGCGGCGGTGGACTTTGTTTTATAATATGTAGTGATAGTGATATGACTAAATCCACCTATGAACTCGGAATTTCCTTCTGATAATATTGCTCGACTTTGACCGATCATTAGTTGATTCCATAGTACATTATATACTGATGTCATTAGTAACAATAACACATAATAAGGCGAAGCCATATACCACATCTGTAATAATTGGAAAATCCAATTTTCCTGCCATTGTAGTACGCGTAATTATTACTACTTTGTGGTGTATAGGTAAAAAAGATAACCATTATTATTGCTAATTTATACATAGGTACTAAAATTTAGGTAATAGGTGAATGTTAATACAAGAATGGCTCTTGATAATTGACATATAAGCGACAACGACTTTAAATAAAAAGCTTTTTAAAAAAAAATACTACCGACTTCCAAAAATAAAGTTATTTTTCACTTTGTAGTTTTTTTATTTGGAAGTCGGTAGTAATTTTTGGAAGTCGGTGTCTTTCGCAGGTACCAATTGTTTGCGTTATGGACACCGACTTCCAAAAACAAAGTTATTTTTCACTTTGTAGTTTTTTTATTTGGAAGTCGGTAGTATTTTTTTGTAAAAAAGCTTTTTATTTTCACTTTTTAGTTGTACCTAATAGGCAAGTTGTTTAGTAAGGTACCTATAACGCCAGAATAGATAACCCGAATGTCATGAAACTTGAACATTACCGGTGAAATGAGGGATGAGCGTACTGGCGTGACGTTATGTTATGAAATGGCATAATTAATAAACAGACATGCGATTGCAGCAATCCCGAGAGATTTGCCGTAATTTATTGAAGAGTTCTGTTGTATATCTTCGAAGTTCTTCATTAGAATCTTCACCAAATTAAAATGGGACTAATTCCGAAACATACTTTTTCAAACAAAAAAAGAATTTTCAAAAACGTAATGTCGAACACAGAACCTCCTCCTTTTTGGTAAGTCGGTTAAAAAATTGTGTGACATTCAATCAACGAAAGAGTCGAAACATGCGATAGCGATTAAAAAAATTACAATAATGTATAAAGCGTGGATTTGCTATTATTATTATAAAAGCGAAAGCAACTCTGTATGTCAGTCTGTCTGTCTGTCCGTCTGTCTGTCTCTCTGTCTGTTACCTTTTCACTCTTATCTTACCTTACCGCTAAACCAATTAAGATGAAATTTGGTATGTACATAGTTTGAGACCCTGGGAAGGACATGAGATAGTTTTTATCCCGAAAATCATCCTTATGGGGGTGGAAGTTTATATGGGAACTAATAATTTATATCTCAAGTAAGGCGGCCCACGCACCTACAATATTATTGCGTAAGATGAAAAATAGGCTATTTGTAGTACTAATGCTACGAAGACGAAGTTGCGGGCAACAACTAGTGTATCACTCTCTTAAATTTTGACATTTGGATCGCTGACATCAAATGACACTTGTCCAGGGTCTCAGAGGCTCCAGTTATGTGGCTAGGTGGCTACAATAAAAAAACTGACTTCCAAAACAAACCACTACAAAGCGAAAAATAACTTTATTTAGGAAGAAACCTAGGTACCCAAAATACGTGAGATAAAATATCGACAATCGATTGCATCGATAGTATGCGCACCTCCATCGACTAAACAGTTCAGTTGAGTGGAATTCACGAGAAGTATAAAACTCGACTAAACAGTTTAGTCGATGCAAAACTTGTGAGTATGCGCTCGGCCTTCCAATATATCTTGTATTTATTAAGATTTAAATAACAAAGTTGCAAATCAAGTTTTGAATGAAGAACACGTTCCATAGATCAAGGAAAATAAAAGCAGTCATGTAATCTATGACGAATCAATTTTATTGTCATGTTTCCAGTTTTAAAATATAGCTGATAGGAACATTGTTACTATCCTTAGATTGTACTTATATGAGTATAAAATGTATTAGAGTATTTACATCATTGTTCGATTGTATAAAAATACTATAACTACAGTAATTACATGTAATAAATTAAATTTGAGGTTGCTTAACTTCTAGGAGTATCAAAACATAAATGAACTTATTGTCGCTAAATATAATGTCTTTCATTTTGTTTTAAGATTTAATATCTTGGTTGACTTGAATCAATACTGTTTACAACAGAACTATACCTATTTTTGTGCTGAACATAGAGGAAAGCCAAAGGAAGACTTATTTCCCTAAAACACTGAAAATTAAGTAAGATCCAGGGTATTATTTACTTTGTTCGCTAACAAGATGGAGCGGCACTTAGTATAACATAAATTACTATTTTAAATTAAGCTCAGAGCTGAAATTGAGTAGTTTTCTCTGCGGACATCACTACCAGAACGGGTCATTGAGCTTCATTTATATCTTTTTCCATAATACATCTGGTACCTTTCAATCACTCGCAATATCTGGTTGGGCTCACAAGGGCTCCCGTATCCTGTCAAGTCAGGACACCCCTGTATTGCAAAGCAGTCGTATACAACGTTAGGTTGATGACAGCAGGTTATGATGGCACTATCGCAGGTGCTCGGAGGTGCTAAGCCAGATGGAGGCATTTGAGGCTGTGAGTTTTGAGGTCTATTAAAACTTTGACTTGGTCGCCTTGTTGTTTGAGGCTGAGGCCCTGTGGCCGGAGGTTGAGCACTTGGTGCCTCTGACTGAGGACGATTCTGGTTTTCCCCATCACTCTGCACGGTTCCGTGCTCCACTGGCGGTGGCGGCCTCATCATGGGTCTATTCAATTTGATTGGATCAAACGAAATTGGTCTTGTGAATTCTACACCATCTTCTGAGTCGCTATCATTCACGACTAAGCCCCAGTTTTGTCTGTTATCTTGTAAGTCAGGCCAGCGGCTCGTTACAGCAACTGGTGTTATACCGTCAGTGTTATTACCTTCATCAATGTTATTAGGAGGTGTTACGGCTGTATCAGGTTCGGGTGTGGTTGGATTTTGATTTTCATTTACACAATTACAGTCACCAGGAGGTATAAAAAGCACTGGGTAAAATATAGGGATCTGTGGTGGTGGCGGTTGTAGCTGCGGTTGCCTCACGAAGTGAGCTAACTCTTGTACCTGTCGATGTATTTGTACTAAGGGATCTTCACTGAAGTAACCGGTATTAGGACCTTCATCTCTTTTATTGTAGCCTGGATTAAAGAATGGATTAAAAGGAGGAACTCCATATACATAAGGATTGTACCATCTCTTGTGTCGTTGTGTTTCTGTGGAATTGCTGTCACTTTCAACTTCTTTCGGTTCTAAGTCAAGCTTGGGGTCAGTTTGTTCTACATTTGGGTCAGATTGCACTACCATTGGATCAGCTTGTTCTACTTTGGCGATTTCTTCTAACTTGCTCACGTCATTTGGTGCTGCAAAGACGTGTATTTGCAAGATGAGAATGCCAAGAATAATGTGGTTTAGATTCGCCATCTGGAACAGAAAGAAAAAATCTATTAAGTATTGCTTTGGAATTATTTGGATCTGCAGAAAAAATACGTTCGTTCTGCAGATGTAAAAGGTCATATTTTACTTTTGTTGGTATAATACTTAGAAAACCAGTTTGACAATCTCAAAATACTACTCAAAAACTTGGGTAAAAATATAAGACATTAGCATTCATGTAAAAAATTCTTAAAACCATAAAATATGTATTTTATTTTCTACTGGGAGCCTTTGTTATTAAAATGTTGCGATTTTATTCTGCTCTTTGTAGAAAATTATAAATTAATGTTTGTAAATCTTTAAATCCGATGTATCGTAAGACAGCAATGTAATCTTCTGAAACATTGCACTGTTATGAGAATTGGGTTACATCTGATATAATTCTTCTAACGCTAATTCCATTGTTTACTGGGGCAAAAAGCTTCGGAACCGCTCCTAATGATGCGTACTTACTTAACAGTATCGAATAATTACAAAATCTTGTTACTTAATAGAAAATGAATAATGGCATTGCAACGAGTAATTTAAACTAAGACGTTTTAACTTTTACTAATTTTGTGGAGAATATACTATTTATTGAGCCGTTTCGTAAACGCTTGCGTGTATAGCCTTCGAAATTTCAAAATCAATACTTCAATTAAAATAAATTGCAATACACATATACTTTTTTAAAACACCTCTCACATTTTTTATCTTTAGGTACGTAGCGATTCGCAGTCTAAGATAGCAAGATTAATAGCAATTATTCCTCTGAACTGTCGCATTTATCTGGCTGCATATCTGTTTCTGCTGAATAAGCTAGTGAGAGATGAAGATTTATGTTAAGTATGTCCAAACCTAAAAATGCCTAAGAATTATGTAAACATATCCGCGAATATCAATCATTAGCTCAAAACTATTAAAGTGTAATTACAAGTAGGTAGGAAGGCATTCAAGTGTGCTCATTTCGATAGAGTAGCGGTAATGGGAATAAGAACGGTGCCAGCCGGATTGTGAGGGAGACAATGGCCGGGGCTGCTCTGAAAAAACTGTGACTCTTTGCCACTGAGCCAGCTGTGGCAGTTTAGCTAGCTGTACAACTAGATCTTTTGTGGAGAATGGAGTGAATATTGTGCTTCAAAGTTAGGTCTGTAGATTAATTAGACCATTAGTTAAAATAAATATGGTAACCAATAGTATAAAATTTTGATAAAATGCGTTTTCATCAATTGCTTATAAATTGTCAAATAAGTTGGAGAGTCAATTATTAACTACGAATAAAAAACTGGGCTTTAAAAGAATAAAGATTCAATGAATTCTATTTCTGAATTGAGTATTTTGAGTTAAGAACGTGTCAAACCACATTTGTCTGCCCAAGACAGGTTTTCAGGCTATAATAAAGTGGAATAATATAGGCAAAATTCTTAATTGAGAAATTTGTTTATTATTTATATAAATTATTATATATATAAATATAATTATATATAATAATAATAAAAAAACATTATTATTAGATATATATTTTTTAATTCGATGTTAGTGTCTTGAAGTTAAAATATAAGGTATGGACTACACGTGAGATTTCGGTAACATATGTCAATTCCATTCATTTTTGACTTTTCGACAATCGTTATCACTAATAGGCAGTCGCTTTGTCTAAAGGCTTTTAACTAGTTAACTTTATATTATAAATACCATTAAAGATTTTGTATGCCATTTCTCTCATAAACTAAAATTACTGTATGTACTCAATATTCTGTACTGATCTTTTGTGCTAGACACGTTTCTAATTACCAGAATGTGTCGCCGTTAGAAAGCTTATGACCGTAAAATGAGAACATTTCTAACGTTCAAGAACTAGTTAATTGATAAAAATTTGCGGTATATAGGATTAAGTATACAAGTTAAGGTTATCGCTGAAAACCAGTATACTAAGTAGGTTTCTGTGCGTGTAAGCGTCAGCTCACACCGAGACGATGTGACGCGATGCTGTACGCATTTCTTAAGTTAGTGATACAATATAGAACCTTTGCTACCCCAGCAGGAAAGCATTACAATGAGAAAGTTAAAACAAATGACAAAATTAATAGTAATTAGTAACCGATTTTCCAAAAAGGAGGAGGCTCTATGTTCGACTGTAGGCATGATATTTTTTGTATGTTCACAGATTTCGCCGTCAATTGGGGACCGATTATGATAATTCTTTTTGTGTTTGAAAGAGTATTTTATTGAGGTGAAAAGTAGGAGTTAATTTTTTTTTTACAAAAATTTCAACCAATGTCAGAAATATAAAACACTAAAAATGCTAAGTTTCGGAAGTCGGTGTAGTTGTGAATATTACTTGTTCTTATCTTTCATTACTTGTTATTTTAGTGTTTTGTACTTTTGAAGTCGGATAATTTTTTGTAAAAACGTTATTATTTCTCTCTTTTTAGTTTGGGTACACCATCACTAAAAAGTGAGCAAGTTCTTTAGTAAGGCACTGAAAAAATACCCATTATAACTCAATTTACACATTCGTGATATTTGTCGCTAAGGACTTCGGTTCCATGTTCCATAATCTTAAAAACTGCTGGACCGATTTTGATTAAACTTGCATTATTCCCTAATTTGAAAGATACCTAAACCATTAATAAATAAAAAACCGGCCAAGTTCGAGTCGGACTCGCGCACGAAGGTTTCCGAACCATTTTCGCAAAAAACAGCAAAAAAATCACGTTTTTTGTATGGAAGCCCTACTTAAATATTTATTTTATTCTGTTTTTAGTATTTGTTGTTATATCAACAGAAATACGTCATCTTTGGAAATTTCAACTGCCTAGCTATCACGGTTCATGAGATACAGCCTGGTGACAGATGGATAGACAGACAAACAGACAGACAGATGGACCGCGGAGTCTTAGTAATAGGGTCCCGTTTTTACCCTTTGAGCACGGAACCCTAAAAAATTATCACGATCCGATACTAGTTTCGGAAAAATGCTTGGGCAAACAAATATACAAACATACATATACATAAAAACATTCGTCCCCAATATAGTTGGGAAAAAGGCTAGGCTAGGCAGACATACACAAAAACATTCATACATACAAACATATACTCATGAAATTTGGTACACATGTTTAGAAGCCCACATAGAATAGCATATGTGAATATTGTACAATTCCAACAATACTACATACATAAGTATCGAATTGATAACCTCCTTTTTTGGAAGTCGGTAAAAACGAAGAAACGACACCAGAAGCACCGACTGCCGAAATTTAAGTTTTTTTCACTTTGTAGTGTTTTTATTTGTATGTTGTATTTTTATGTAAAAAAGGTTTTTTGACAATTGTTTTCACGGATAGAATGTGTTTCGGTGCGCTTCAGTGTAAGCTGACTGTAAATTGGCGAAGGAAAATCCGAGACAGTTCCTTGCTTTCCCATCATTATCTATGTGGATTTAATCGGAACTTTTCGACTCATTTAATATTTACGGATGATGATCTGCGTTTATCAGATTCATCCCTTTCAAGGTTTTGCAAATTATAACATTTTGAACACGTCAGACTCTTAAATACCGATCTTACCAAATCGTAAATATTTATACGATGTAGTTTACTACTTGAAATTTGGATTTTAAACATATTCATAAAGGCAACACGACTTTTGAAAAACTCGCAAAAGAAAAAGTCTTCGATTCAATAAATCTGCCTAGCCTTTACCCAATTATGTTGGGGTCGACTTCCAGTCTAACCGGATTCGGCTGAGTACCAGTGTTTTACATGGAGCGATTGCCTATCTGAGCTCCACAACCCAGTAACTGGGTAACACCATACCCTTTGGTAAGACTGTTGTCAGATGTCAGGCTTCTGACTACCCGTAACGACTTTCAAAGATCTTCAAATGGCCGCCGGGACCAACAGCTTAACGTGCTTTCCGAGGCACAGAGGAAACTCGGTATGTTGAAATGGTCATCCATCCACGGACCGACCACGTCAAGCTTGCTTAACTTTGAAGATCAACCCGTGTGACTGTTATTATTTAGCCACGAGCCACTTTGATTAATATATCTTAATGCCTGGAGAAATTTAGGATGATGATAAAAAATCACTTTGTACATATGGGTTACTTTTTTTGTGATGCAAAAATACAATCGTGTTAAACAAAAAACAGGTGGTACAGACAGATTACATAAACGAAATAGCTACGACATGTTATAGTAAAATATCACAAACAAACATAATAACCATAAAAGTTCACGATAACGTTTACGTTCATTCTTCATTCAACGACCAGCCATTCTAAATTCTTGATGATAGCTTGCTTTATTCATGAACTAGCTTCTGCCCGTGGTCTCTCCTGCGTGAAAAGTGTTTCACCGTCTCAAAAGAAAATAAGTACTATCGGAATAAAAAGTACCTATCCTATGTCCTAAGTAAGGTCATGGTCCACTCGTGTGTCAAGTTCTATACGCATCTCTTTAGCCGCTAAGGCGTGACAAGATTAGAAATAAACTGAGAAACAGAGATTCTTTTTTAACCTCCGCGGCCCCGACGGAAAAAGAGGTTTTACATGTGTTGCTGTGTGTGTCTGTGTAACTGTGTCTGTGTGTCTGTCTGTAGCATCATAGCTTCTAAACGGATGAACCGATTTTTTTTAAAAGGTGACTTTGTCAAGAGTATTCTTAGCTATGTTTGAATAAAATCGGTTGAGCCGTTCAAAAGTTACCCGCATTTTGCTCTTTGAATCTGGTGTTTTTTGCAAGATATCGTGTCATTATAACTTGTTTCGATAGATTGTTGATTGAAACGTGTATATTACTGGGTATATTATATGTAATTTAAAAAGCATGAAATCAAAATTAAATTAAAAATTTAAAAAGCTCCCGACACAAAAACCTCTAAAAAGCAAATAATAAACCTCGTACTTGCGTCGGGGACCCGCTAAGTAAATAAAATAAACTGCCGTTGTCGTAATTTTTTCTTAGTATGTATGGTTCGATGTTGTTCTCAACAAAGACAAGGGTTCGACACACAAAAGAATAACGACCTAAAAGCCATAAAACTTTGAAAACCCATGTTTGTGCCCGTTTTAGACATAACGAGCGTCTTAAAGCGAATTTTCATGTATGAGGAGCATTTGCTAAAGTACTTATGGTTTTACGTGTACTTATAGTTGTGACGTAGTTCCTATCCATCTAAATGTATACTTATTGTTAGCCGTGTATTGTCTTACATTGCCTCTAGCATGAACATTAAGAAAATTAATATATTCATTTAGTCCACGTTGTCTTGCCGCTGTTGCCATCCAAAGTAACGAGGAGTTACGCAAGGTGACCCACTATTTCCCAAACTCTTCACAGCTACGCTGCAAGAGGTTTTCCGGGAGGTGGAAGACTAATCCCATACAACTGAGCAACGCCAGTCTTCAGGTCGGACTTAAGATGAACTTAAAACGACAAAGCTTATGAGGAACAGCACCGAACGCAATGTCGAAAATGGGGGTGTGGCAATTAAGTATGTCCATCAGTATATTTACCTCGGCCAAATAGTGGCCTCGGCGAGACAGGACAAAGAAGTCACTCAAGTTACACAAAAGAGTAACCATGGAGTTTCTTGCCGGTTCTTCTCCATAGGAAACGACCAACCCGAACCGTGCGCCTTATGTTGACGTTTTATAAGTGCCCATGTAGGCCTATGTAAAATAAAAAAAATTGATTTTGATTTTTGACTCGACGCACAGAAAATGCCTGGAGAAAGTATTGGTCGTTAAGGTCCATTTTTGTAAGGTTCTTCAACACTTGATTTTAAATTGGTTTTAAAATCAAAAGTCTGAAAATTGCTAACGAAAAACACTTCACTTTAATATAACATAGGCTTTATTATTCGTATTTTAGGTCAGTAAATTATTCGATATAATTATTCGTTTTTTAAGATTATTTTAGTTTTTTATGTAATTTTTATTGAATACCTAATGTAATCTATGACTTAATTTAATTTTGATTGAATTTCCGTTTAATTTTATTTTACTTTTATTTTATTTTGTTCTCTGATTTTACTTTATGTTTGTTTTGAATTCTAATTTTATTTTATGCGACTTACTATGACAATGATGTTCATGCCTGTGATTTGCTTGCACAGGATCTTTTCTGGTATGAATTTGTAAATGAGTCCTTGGTGTGCCTGGTTCAATAAATAAATAAGAGGTCACGGTTTCCATATGCTGATGGTGACCACCGGGGTAAAGGTAAAAATCCCATACTCCCTATTATTTTCCCAAAAAGTTCAGGCACCTTTGAGTGTTTCCCCCGACAGCAAAAAAATGGTAGGCAAAATGACATTATCTACATTTTTCGCAATTTCACAGTTATGTGATAAAGCAGATTTACATTTTTTTTTGATAAATTACTGACTTATTGCAGTCATAATTCAATATTACCTCAAAATCTATGCTAATATAATTCAATATTCCGAAATATTCATAGATTTATGCTGCCGACTGTACCTACAGGCTCCGTGTTGAAAGGACTTAATTAAAACTTAAATGTCGTTTGTTAAGGTTACGCGAATATTTCGCGGTGTGTTACGAAGTTCGTGTCATCAAAAACAAATTAAACACGAATTACTTATAACGACTCCAGGTATGATTTTAAACTTTGGTTTGGCTTAGTATTTAGTATACAGGTTGAATTTGAACGTAAATGATTTAAAAATAATCAGTGCTAGCATTTTGCTGCGTTTTCTCTCCCGTGATGGCGTGCATTATCACGGTAGGAAAAATAGCGTTGGGTAAAAGCCGGATAGCTGCCTTGCCATACTTTTTGAAATCACTCTATATCTCTCAGTACAAAAATCAAAATATTTTATTTGAAAAACTGGCCGGTACTTTGACTTTTTATCTACAAATGTATGAAAAGTAAAACATATTATCTTTAATATTTCCAGAGTACTCGCGATTTAGGGCATCTATCCCGCAAAAACTTTGATCACAATTTGTCTTCCTATGCAATCGCACTGAGACATAAGACACGGTCAACTTAGTGTTAGTTGGCGAATCTTTCAGTAGATTAATAAAATAACATGCGATTCATCCGTGAAACTAGAGTAATTACAATCGGGGCAACTATACCCCTGGGGCAACTATCCTGGTTTTACCTTATGGTAGCTATGTCTATTAAGATTAAAAAAAATCATTATCTGATCAAGTGATCAGCCGATCTATACTGTAAACATCATGACAACAGGATAGTGCAACGGCGCTTAGTGCACGAGCCGCATCCAAAATTCTGAGAGCTGCATTACCCGGACTTGCACTGGCCGGTAAGAACGCCTGATTCAACTGTTCCAGGCTTCTACTTTTTCTTCTGTGCGTTTTTTTTTCAAGTCACGAATCTATGTCAACAAGCCTCAGACTCAAAGATAACATCCGTTCGAAGTTCTGACAAGAGTGATAGAAAATGCCATAAATCCTACCTTGAGTAACTTGTCATTCCACTTTGATTGGACGGATGGACAACTGCCTTCATGTACACTTCACCTAATTTATCACGGTGACATTTTTACAGAATAGCACTACAGTATTTACTTCCAGAGAATATCGCCGACAAATAAATATATGAATATATTCTTTAGATATAAGTTTAAACGATTCTATTTAAGGTACAATAACACATGACGGTTGTTGATTTACTTAATAACAACGCAAAGGTAACTTAGGTAACTTACCATTAACAAAAATACTTAATAATGAATATAATAGGCCGAGAAAATTCTTTCATCTCTGTGCCCAACCGTGTGTTCCAACCGATATCGCAAACAAGTGAAAATCATATTGATTTATCGTGTTAGCAATACTGCTCCATTTATTATAGGTAGGTGTACCAAATTCAATTCCAGCATCGCTCATCCAAAGCGTAATAATTATTGAGTTGTCAATATCCGGCAATTCAAATACGGTTCCTACGTAACATGGCCCTTATTGCTATCGAAAACCTGAAATTACGTATTGCATTTTGTTCTCTATTGCTAACAGTATAAAACATAAAAGCGCATGTCAGGGAATGCTAAATTTATTTTAAATATTAAATTATAGTAGCTTCCGATTCTAATTTCAAATAAAGAACAAATTATTTCAAAAAAAGGTCGTTGCCAAGCAGGCTGATCCAAAACCAGCGTGGGCCATTGTGTATTGACATGAAACCCTTAAATTGTTCCTTATAAGAATTTGGTACAAAAACTGCGATCATTGAATTGAATACGATCGAACCAAATTGCTTTGGCACGACAATCATGGGCGTATTCGTGAGTCATTATTATGTGGTCCTATGTACTTTATGGTGTAATACGAATAATGGTAGAGAATCGCAAAAGTCGTGGAAATCGTGTTTCAAAATGTTAGCCGGTAACTTTGTAGCCATCGAGATTACAGCGTATTTTCCTTAGTTGAATAAATTTTAATTTACTTGGTACTAGAATATTTCAGTATCTTAGGTATAGAAATGAATGAACAAGAGAATGAAATAAGAAAATATTGGGAAAATATCTCTTTCCATGCTCCGTGGGGATCCATGATGATGTTGAATCATATTATACATACAAGATCAGGATGGACAGACCCCCGAACTAGACATTTGCCTGTATTCTCACCTACCATCAATATTTTAGATAAATAAACCTTCATTTTATACAAAAACTTAATGAATACTATTAATGTTTCCGCCAATTTGATCACAACTTAGATCATTTGTTGGCTACAAATCAGATTAAATTAATTGGAATATTTTAGTTGCATCGTTTTCCGCTCGGAGAATAAACTTCCGTGCCGGCAGAGGAAACTAAGCGAAACAGTTATTATTTTTTATCATTATCATTAAAATCTCGTGTTGAAGACAATTTTATTTCGCATTTATTCACAAATTAAAGCAGCTAGGAAGATTTAGTTTTAGAATAATAGTATAATTATAACATTTTTGTATAACTGTTTTAGGATTCAAAATAATTATGTCAAATCAAATCAAATCAAATGTATTTATTTCAACTAGGCCATTATGCGGCACTTTTGAACGTTAAAAAAAATTTACATGTTATAAAAAAATTGATTCTACCGTGCATTCGGAAAAGTAGGTTGATATGGAGAAGAATGCACAAGAAACTCCATACTTACTCTTTAAAAAAAATTAAGGCTTTTTACAATATTAACATAAATAGTACATACATTAATAAATTCTTATACGTGAGAACGATGCACTCAGCACTACTATACTAAATATAGGTATAAAGTATTACAAGCACTAACAGGTAAATCCCTTCACTTGGTAAATAGGGACATGGTTCTCACATACTTACAAATATTGCAAACATAGGTAAATTACCTAATTCAACAACAACGGAACAGTGTGCGAGTCAATTTTATAAACAAATAGAGAAGAATATAAATAAAAATAAAGCGTTACTATAATAATTATGAATATACCGTACACAAATTAACCATTTTGATAGTTTCTACACTAAAGATTGCCCTACGGAGCAGGACCAGCATGTTTCCAAGCATTCTTATCTTGAATATAATCATCTAATTTGTAATATGCTTGTTTACAAAGTGTGCTTTTAATTATTGTCTTAAATTTTCTTTCATTAAGTTTTAATATCTCACAAGGTATTTTGTTATAGAATTTAACACAGTACCCCATGAAAAATGTGTGTACTTTCGCTAATCTATAAGATGTCTTTAAATATGTTTTGTAATTTTAGAAATAAAAAAAAGAGTTTTCCTTCAGATTGTTATCTAACAATTCGGAACTGTGTTTGGTTGGGCTAAATTCTAAGTCTATTAGGGGACTAGCGTACTCCATTTGACCACAACTTTCTCACTCTATTCACTACTCTCAACCCACAAATTGAAAACTAGAGAACACTGTATAACGCACAAAACATGTATTTAAAAATACACGTCACACTTGACATTCATACACGAAAGTTCACCAGACACAACTCGCTCACAATCGTAATACACATTCATACCCATTTTTCTTTTGTTTCTCCTTTCATACTTTTTTGTACTCACACTTATGTTGCTTAATGATTCTGATTTTATTTGTTTTCTTGCATTGTTATTCAGTAATATATTTACAGTGACAGTAACAACTTATACTCTAAGATGAGAGACGATTTTTTTGTTGGTAAATCATCCAATAACTTCGCCTGCTCTGGGTGAAGCAGAAGGGCGTGTCAGATTTTTACTGACTAAAACCTACCCGTGTTCCTTCAGTTGCTTGTGCCAGGGCCGCGGTAACACTCTTTCAAATTTATCCGCGACCCATGGTGAGAGCTTGGAGATCCATAATACAGGAAAGGGGCAAAGGAGCTTTTAATACGTGTAACTAATATAGTCTTAAGTTTATATTATATTACTAAGCCAACCTTTGTAGAGAGAGAACAGTAAATAAATTACTATTAGGTACTATTACTAATTCGATCTTGTAAGATCTTTTATATATACCTAACCTCTCAAATTTAAGATGTATAAATCATCTACACACCTCCCATTAACACAATGAGCCATGTATATTATATACAATGTATAAACGCCATTGCGGAATCCAAGAGATCTATGGCTATTAATATGTCATCATTTTCTCACAATTGCTTCGTTAAATTCAGCACATTACAACCGAGTGTGGTTTAAGCGACAGCCTTGATGGCTGCTGCTTAAGATCCTCAACACATTTTAGAGGTAAAAGGGCGTAGTGTGGTAGCTTTTGTATTATATATTAATGAGACAAGCTATACAATAATTGTCTAAGCGAGTCTACATTATCTTTTCTTGTTTTGTGAAAATATGAAACGGTTGATTGGATTTTTTATTTGATGCTGTTTGCTCAAGACAGATCTTAAACTATAAAGTTGAAATGCCCGCTTTGAAAATGGAAGGTGATTGCCTCTGTGTGATACCACTGGTATAGCAGATGCCCTAGGTGGCAGTGACGATTTAAAATGAGATGGAAAGCTAGTTTTTTTGCCACTATGGCATAGAAAATACTTAAGAGCATTAGCCATTACATATCGAAGTTGTTAGCGGGGCTGACTGCCAAGAGTGTGCACTGCCGGACGTAGGTACTTGATCGACACACCAGGAGAACTGTTAATAATCGAAGTGCGGAGAGCGTGAAGTGAAGGGGTTACACTGACAGAAGGACCGGAATATATATACATCAGAACTTAAAACAGTACTAATGGCAAAAATAATACATATATTTACTACTCAACCATTATGTGTGTGGAACTTTCTACCAGTGTGTTCTATACCAACTAAAACCCAGCAGTCTTAAACAGGTATTTTCTAGACACGTTCATCCTATCTTAGAGCTCATCTTTCATCATACCAAGGTTAAGAACTGGCTGAGCATTATTTTGACAACCTTCTTCGAGATAAATAGAAATTGCTGTACTGGCCAAATACATGCGAGCAGCGGCCGGCAAAAGTTGTATGAAAATCTATATCTGTCGTGTCTAGCGGCCAAATAAATTACATAGTAAACTCATATCAGTCGTGTAATTTAAAAATGGAACGATCTTTTACTCCGAAACATGGCAACCAAGGAGGTAACGTATCAAAGGATTTATTTAAATTTCGAAGTGCCTTGCAAATAGAAAGCTGTTTATTGAAAAAGAAACCCGGTAATAGTACATTACTGCAGCGGCCAGCAAAAGAGGCATTGATGGACGAACGTGTAAATGTGGGCCGAGGCGAAGCCGAGGCACACATACGTAAGTCCATCAATGCCTAGTTGTGGCCAAGGCTTGTATAGTACTTTTCTCAAATAATGCGCGGAAATTAAAACTAAGTAGTACCAACCTAGAACTCATTTTGTCAAAATCAATGACAACAACAATAATTGTTCCCGCGTTAGTGTTCTTTTGTTTTTTTTTTTTCAATAAACAGCGTTCTATTTCCAAGCCAGTTCGAAATTTAAATAAAACCTTTGATTAGTTACCTCCTTGGTCGCCATGTTTCGGAGTAAAAGATCGTTCCATTTTTAAATAACAGGACAGATATGAGTTTACTATGTAATTTATTTGGCCGCTAGACACGACAGATATGGATTTTCATACAACTTTTGCCGGCCGCTGCTCGGCCAGTACATCAATTACGATTTATCTCGAAGAAGGTTGTCAAAATAATGCTCACATTTCCAAGCATGTTTGAGAAAAAATTATTGTTGTTCGTCATTGATTTTGAAAAGTAATATTGTATTTGACAAAATGAGTTCTTGGTACTGCTTTGTTTTAATTTCTGCGCATTATTTGAGAAAAGTACTATACAAGCCTTGGCCACAAGTAGGCATTCGCCTCGGCCCACATTTACACGTTCGTCCATCAATGCCTCTTTTGCTGGCCGCTGCAGTAATGTATTATTAAACAACAACTCAGGGCAATAGGGTTCAGAAGAAGTTCTGGATAAGTACTGGCAGCAGCTTATTATAATCTTTCATTTACTATCGGCTACCTAACTTATACTCACCGAGGTACATAATTAACTCCTCGTATCTTATTCATAATGTAAGTCCCTAACCGATGAATCAATGATCATATTATATACCGACCTTGGCTAAATATTCGAATTATTTATACAGTAGTTATTCATAAAATATAGCTGGGAGGATTCTAATTAATACATCTGCATAAGTGGGTGTTTCTGATAAATTAAACTATTAGCTAAATTCAGGCGCGTGACTTTGTAAAATCGTGCATAGATTTATTATTAGGCGATATATTATTATTATAGCACACCAGCTAAGATCTGTGTGGCTTGTTGATAGTTGGTTGACTCTATTGAATCTTGTTCTAATGCTGCATACTTTTAACTTGGACTAAAATAGGAAGTTCTCTTTTATTTATTTAATCTTCATGTACAATGGTTATACAAAGGCGGACTTAATGCAGCAAGGCATTTTCTACCAGTCAACCTTTGGGTTAGAACAACAGAGGTAGGTGTAGAAAAAAAATATGAACAATAATTAAATTCGGATATTAAAAAACTACCTTACTAATAAAATACATAAATAATTTCTAAAACAATAGACTAATAAAAAATATAATAAATACCAAATTCTAAATGAGACTGAAATTTAAATATAATAACTATGACGAAGACCAAGCTATGTATGAGAGTACAAATAATAGTTCCGGATTCTACGCTTAAATGACAATTTACTCTCGGCTTTTTTATGTCAAGGGGAAGCACGTTCCAGAGTTTTATAGTTGAGACAGTGTTAGAATTAGATAGAAACCCAGTGCGGTGAGAAGAAATTTGGAGAAGTAAGTTTTTGGAAGCTCGAAGGTTAAGGTCGTGAGAACTGCCCAACTCTTTAAAATATTGTTTTAAATAATCGGGAGTACAAGGATCGTTCATGATGGTGAAGAGTATGCAGAGGGATCTGATGGATCTCCTCTGATGAATAGGCAGCCATTTAAACTGAGAGCGGAAGGTGGAAATATGATCATATTTACGAAGGCCGAAAATAAAGCGAATACAGTTGTTGAGAAAATCAGAGTAACTAACATCAGCATAGTCGATTATAGGCAACACAAGAGCTTGAACCAGAATGGTTTTAGTGTTAGACGGAGGAAATGTTTGAATCTATAGAGCAAAAGTACATATTAATTTTAAATTAATGTTGGTTCTGAGTTGGCTGAGCATCAAAACTGGCATTGTACTAATCAGTATCATCATCTTCCTGCCCTTGTCCCATGTTACTTGGGGTCGGTGCAACACGTTTTCTTCTTCCATACCATCCTGTCCCCCGCCACGCTATCACTGACTCACTTTTCTTTCATATCACTCCTCACACAGTCCATCCAGTACCTAAATGAACAGCGTAAAAGTTATCGCCGAGCGCGTAAACATCTTAACAAGCTTAAAAAACGTAAGGTGACCCTCTTTCCATTGCGTTAAATACGTTTAGAGTTGCCAGGTCCCGCTACAGAGCTTCGGTGGAAAAATCTAAGGGTAATTTATTGCGTAAAATAGTAGATAAATTAGATAAAGAAGGTCCGTGGTCTCCTTTATATCATGAGTTTAAAGCCAATCGGTCAGTCGACCTCGCGTTTGTTCAGAACATTAAAGTAAATAATAAACACACCACCTGTATTGAGGAAACAACTGAAGTTTTGCTGAATACTCTTATACCTGATGACTTACTTGCTAATGACAACGACTACCATCAACAGATCAGAGCGTGGGCAGCTGTACCACCTGAATCACCAGCGTCAGACCTTCCATCCAATGACGAATTTATAAACGTTGTCAAGAGGTTACCACTCAACAAGTCATCGGGTGAAGATAAAATATCTAATCGGATGATTATAGAAGCGTGTAAAACAGCCGCTGATGCGATTTTGACCGTTTACAACCGTTGTATTGCGGAGGGCATTTTTCCTCGTATATGGCGTCGCGGATTTATACGAATCATCCCGAAAAATGGCGACAAGCCCCCGGACGACCCTAAGTCGTACCGGCCCATAACATTACTTCCATCTTTGGGAAAACTCCTGGAGCGCCTTATCGTTCCACGTTTGCTACCGGACGGACCAAAATTTCATAACAATCAATTCGGTTTCACTACTGGAAAATCTACCGTAGATGCGGCCCTTACTGTTAGGCAAATAGTTAATACATCTGAACATAAGTACGTAATTGGGATTTTTCTAGATATTTCTGGGGCTTTTGATAACGCATGGTGGCCAATGCTACTACTTAAAATGAAAATTCGGGGCTGCTATAGAAATATATATAATCTAGTTTACTCTTACTTTTTGAATGGTTCCGCGAAGCTCAAACTCGGCCATCATTCCATGTCGAAGTCTCTCACCATGGGATGTCCTCAGGGTTCGGTTATTGGTCCGCCTTTATGGAATTTAGGCTTTGATGATTTCCTCGCGATTCCTCTTCCAAGCGGCTGTTCATTAACCGGTTACGCGGACGACGCTCTTCTGCTCATTCAATCAAGTACTCGAGCTGGACTCGAGAACTTGGCTGACACTTGCCTACGATTGGTATCTCAGTGGGGCGATCGAAACCGCCTGACCTTTGCTCCGCACAAAACTTATCAACTCATTTTGAAGGGTAATCTTAAATCGTGTCCTACTATTAAATTTAATAACGTTCCCGTAAAAAGGAAGCAGTCCGTGTGCTATCTTGGTCTCGTGTTAGAGAGGAATTTTGCATTTATAGATCATATTAAAATAGTCGGTGAAAAAGCAAAAAAAAATTTCTATGCCTTAACGAGAATATCTAAATCTACGTGGGGTCTGTCTTTTTTAACTTTAAAAACTATTTATGGGGCTACTTACTTGGGTTGTATTTGCTACGGGGCGCCAGTTTGGGCTGATAGGGCCACCATAGGGGCGGTGCGACGTAAGTTGCTTCAGAGTCAGCGTTTGGCTTTGATATTCTTATGCAAAGCGTACAGGACGGTTAGTACTGAGGCCTTACCGGTACTTGCTGGCGTACTTCCGGTCGACCTTGAAGTGCAGCGACGTGCTGCAATGTACTATTCCGCACGAGAGACCACGGACGCGAACTTTTTAACGCGGAGTGACCGTGAGAAAATCTCTAGATTATTTAAACCACCTATTGACGTCTGGGAGGAACTTTTATCCGAATGGCAATGTAGGTGGGATAATTCTATCAAGGGCCGACATCTCCACCAATTCTTTCCATCCGTTCGCGTTCGGCTGGCCAGGACGTGGCTGGAGGTGGATCACTGTGTTGCCCAATTTCTCACAGGGCATGGTAACTTTAAAAGTAAATTGTTTTCCTTCAAGCTCGTTGCCTCGCCTTTATGTCAGTGTTCTACATCTGACTGCGAATATGTACAATCTGCACATCATATCTTATGGGAGTGTATTCTTTGGCAGAATGAACGTAATATTATGTTGAATAATGTAGAGGCTACCTCAGGAGTTGTTTACTATACGGACCTTGTGGAAACTAGAACAAATTTCCGTGCGTTCAAGCGTTTTTGCCATACCTATTATTGGAATCAAACATAGCAGCTCACAATGTTAGGACCCATTAATTATTAATTCTTATTTTTATCCGTGGTGCTAGGCAACTGGGCTTATCCCAGTTGTAAACGACCCTTTGTGCCTAGTGGCCTTGTTTGTTCTGTCTCCTGCTTGATATGGAGGGAAGTGGAAATTTATGTTTTTTCCTACTCCTCCGTTATTCTTTTCTGATTAATTTCGTTGCGGGATCCAAGACAGTTAAATTCATTCTCCGGGACTTCGTCGAGCTTCATTGCCTCGGCGCTTTTCTGGTGGTCGCCACTGTTGATTCTGGCTTTCAGGAGTTGCAGTGGTTTGGGAATAGTGCGGTGGGTTTGTCCCAAAAAAAAAAAAAAAAAAAAAAAAAAGTCCATCCAGTACTAATCAGCATCTAACTAACTAAATGGCGAAAAGTAGAGATTTAAGAAAGACCACAAATCAAGATATTCAACAGTATTTTTAGTTATCTTGCCTTTCAAACTATTGGGCACATGCTTGTGTACTTGGCCGTGAGATAAACATTGCAAATATTATTATTAGCGCATTAAAATAATCTGTTGGAGTCAGTAATTATACCCAAGTAACGATTCACTTCGCACCACGAATAACCTCTACACGTTTGCCTTCAGACAGTCATAACTTTGAAGTTATAGGCTGGTGTAAGGCAAATAAGTTAAGAACTGTTTAAGCTCTTTTAGGTAAGACTTTAAAATTATGCTAGTGAACACGTATGCATGTTGGTGAATAATAAAGTAGGTTTTTAGGTATTTCCGAGGAGTTAGGCAGACGTGTACATCCATAGTACTCCCTACTATACCTCCATAGTACTCCCATATTTCCACAGTTATGTTTAAGTGCCATGTAATTAGGGCGTGCCTATTGCCACCAACCGGCCACAAATCAAGATCCCGATTTGTTCATGTGAAATTCCTAATACAAAAATCATAAAAATTTACTCAACTTCGGGATCACCTCATGAAAAACAGTAGCACTTACGACCACAAATATCACGGTGATAATTATATCCGTAGCTCAACCTCGAGCCAATGCTCAAATATTTGTCAATATGAGAATAAGGAATTATCTTTACTCATTTTGACAAATATTTATCATACCAATCAGTCACAGTTGAAAATGGGTACATAATTGAACGTCTAAAATTAAAATACCTACGGATAAAATGTCACTGTTCAAAACACCGAAAATTAAAATAACGATTGTATCGAAATATCGAAAATTTAATGAAAATTATACCTAAGCATAAAATGCCGAGTGATTAAAATATCGACTGATTCAAAATGCCGATAGTCATTATACCTATGTTCAAAATGTCAACAGTTAATAAAGTTTATTATACAGGTTGGGCCAAAAATTTTTGACAATAGCAATACTAGATTTTTTTTAAAACCGTTCGAGGGATGGGCGAGTGGGTGGCGGGAAACTATGCGTCACTTCATGCAATTTTAGTCACGATGCAGCGCTTCACGGGACAACATCGTGCTTTTTGTGTAAAACAATTTTACAAAAACATTGATTCCTACGTTACTGTACGACGCCTGTTTATAATTGAATACGGATAACGTGTAATTGAGTGTCCAAGTGTTAATTTGATCAAAGCTTGGGTCGAGAAGTTCAAGCAAATGGAATCGACAGCGAATATTAAACAAACAGGGCGGCCACGTTCAATAAGAAGCGATGAGAACAACAATTTTCCAAAGTTTGCGTAGTCGATTGCATGAGTGCCAACAACAAGACGGCGCACATTTGGACAATGTAATTTAAAAAAAAATCATTCAATGATTATTACGTTAAATAAATTATCAACAAAATAACATTTATAGTTTTATATCTATTCATGTTTCAAAAGTGCAAAAATTTTTGGCCCATCCTGTATTTACGTTAAAAATACCTACTCGTTAAAATTCAAACGTCGTTGAAATATGTACCCCTTTAACATCTATCGTACAGTTAACATACAAACTTTATCGTCATCGTTAGTGTAACATAACAGGTATCATATTTATCACCGACCAGTGAACCAAGCAAGTCATAACCCCGTACCCACTTAATGTAAAACTCCCACAATCCTTAAACACAATTTATTTTGCCGTCTGTAACTCCAAGAAACATGGAAGCCTTTTCTTGTACCCAAGAGGATTAGTTTTCCTCGAACTCTGCTACTCACAATAGTGTTATAAGCATTAAGTTTATAAACTCATCAGATATTATTAAATAAAAAGATAGTAAAGCTCTCTCTCCCTTGGCATTTGAACCTTCAGGCATTCCCGTTTTGTCTCTCTAGATATTTTTATAGAATAGTGTTAAAACGCTTGAGTACTGTAGGTAAAGTATACTCGTAGGTACTAGTAAAGTAGAGACCGACCTAAGTAAGCAAACTATTTGAAATAAAATAAAGTTAACGTAACTTTAATTTTTTGAAGAAATTATTGAAGTTTTTCTTAGCAGTTTATATACTAAATTTGTTTTTTGAAAGTGTTTTACCCTTAGAGGAATAAATTAATAATATCTTCGCAGATATTATTAATTTGTGACTTAGTGCTTTGGCTTATTAACCAACTTCCCAAAAAAGAAGGAGGTTCTCAATTCGGTTGATTATATATATATTTTTATATATGTTCGGGCATAGCTCCGTCATATAAAAAACGGAATTGCATTTTTTTTTATTCGTACGAAGTTTATTTCAAATGGCCCCATTTAAATTTGGTAAATTCTGATGAAGAACTTTGGAGATATACAAACAACAGAACTCTTCAATAAATGACGGCTAATCTCTCGGGATTGCTGCAATCGCATTTCTGTTTATTGTTTACACCATTTCAAAACAAACCATCACGCCAGTGTACTCTAAACGGGTACGCAGATGTGTACAGTTCGCTCTCACTCCACCAGTTTTGTTCAAGTTTCATGTTATTCGGGTAAATCTATTCTGGCATCACTGTGGGCATTCCAGGTACCTTACTATAGAACTTGTCCATTATATACCACTAAAAAGTGAAATATCAAAAACCTTTTTTACAAAAAAATACAATCTGCTTCCAAAAAAAACATCACAAAGTAAAAAATAACTTCATTTTCAGAAGTCGGTGTCAAAAAAAGAAGAAATGAAAACAGGAACACCCACTTCCGAAATTGAAGTTATTTTTCACTTTTTTATTTCTCGTAGTTTTTTTTTTTGGAAGTCGGTTATATTTTTTTGTAAAATAGTTTATTTTTATTATGTCGACTTTATTTGTTTGATCTTAAAATTAGCACGTAAAGTTAGAATTAATTATGAGTTATGTATTATCAAGATCGTTCAAGTAACCGTTAATTTGTAATAAATGCGGCTTTATTTTCAAAACAACTAAGCAGAGTCATCTCACCTTCTTCTTTTCTGTTTTTTGTTATTTTCAATGTATGTATGTACGTGTATGTTATATAATACCTTGGTTGACTGGTAGAGAATGCCTAAGGCATTAAGTCCGCCTTTGTACCTTTTGTGCAAGTCTAAATAAATTAATTAATTTATCGTCCCACATAGCAGTATGTGTGACGCATTTGATAAAAACGAATAAAACAATTTAATTGATACAATTTTTTATGAGCAATTAAGTTGATTGAAAACTAAATATCAAGATACTTGGAAATCCCAAACAATCTTGTAGGCAATTTTATGAGCCTACACAGGTATATTATGTTTTATGGTTAGTGGTGTATACATAGGTATGTATAATGAGAAAACCGAAAACCCCGATTTTTATGTTTTATACCACGTTCAGTCAATTATATCTACCAGATTTTGTTACTAAAGCCATGTTAGTACATCTAGCACAGAATGTATAGAAAAACAATTACCAAATACTCCGATTTCGCACGCAAAATCATGTAGCTAGTCACTGTTCTAAATTGCGTGTGAAAAAGAAGACGCAACACAATACAATTCAAGACTTATTGTCCGACACGCTGAATTGTTTTCTAACAAATAATTACTGTGTTTAAAAGTACTGGAGTGGTTTCGAAGTGCTATGTTAATGCTTAGGGATCAATGCACGGTGTCTGACGCGTATGCTAATTGAGATGACGTGACCACAAACAAAGAGCTACAGTTTATTATTGTTTTTACGTGCAAATTATCTAAATCTAATTATTACAAAGTACTTTTTAATAATAATCGATTTGTTTTGTGAGTTACGTCATTTTGTAGATTTTCCGGTTGAGCTTGAGCAAATAACGTAGAGATGTTAATTGTATTGACGCCTTTGCAGATGTTGATTATACAGGATGTGTGTTTTAAAGTGAATTATTTACATGATTATCTAGTTTTATATCCGGTACTAAATCTTTAAATTATTAAGGAAGTTATAATCAGACGGATGTCCAATTTTCGGGTGTAATATAAAGGCCACATACTTCGTAGCACACAATTGCATGCATCTGTGTGATGTCACAAGCCTCCGGTTTTTTGGCAAGGGTAAAAAAAAACTTCTGATTTTTGATTGCTGTACCTAACTGACATCGTAAAATGCAAATATCTGATTTGCAATTTGATTATTTTCTTGGGTTTACAACAAAAAAATCAGTAACAGGTTAACGTGCATACCTACTAAGTGTTGAATCCTTTATTTAAATGCATTTATGCACGACTGCAACCTTTAAACAAGTTCTCAAGGGGTTTGCTGCTTGGCTTACATTTATAACATCGATAAATTAGAGCTACATAGTGTAAAATATATTATTAAGATGTTTATTTCTAATGTCAGAGACTAAAATAAACTTTATTGCAAGGAAGTATTTGTTCATTAATTTTAAATAGAACATATTATTTTTAGTTAGCAGACAAAACTTAATTAACTTGTCGGTATATAATAATCTTAGCATGCACCGTGGTGCATTCTAATCGTTACCTCGCATAAGAACAGGATTCATAAAAAGTCAATGTCAAAGACAAATATCACTAGGTACCTACTTACCTTTAGATAAATATATAATTATTATGTAGATACAAACTGTTAAAAACTCTCCACCACTTTTGTTTTAAGGATGGAAGGCCGGAATGGTAACTGATGTGCGCTTTGTTAGTATTAGAGAATTATTTCGCATATACCCGCTGTAATTTTAATTCTTTTTGTTGTTACTTTTTACCTAAGTAATAAACACTTAAGTAGGTACCCTACTTAAGTGGTTATTATTTTTGTCTATATTATGTAGTCGATGTTTTTGGTGCACGGTAAAACTCTAATGAGTTTATGTTGGCATCAACTTAAATATATAAAATAGTATGTAAGGATCGTAGCAGGTGGCGTTCTGTAGTTTCTGCCTATCCCACGGGTATGAGGCGTGAGTTTATGTATGTATCTATGTGCTACTACTGAAGTGGAATTTCCTGCCGGAGTCTGTGTTTCCCGATAGCTACAATCTAGGGGTCTTTAGTCAAGAGTGAATGGGTTTTTTCTAGGCAAGCGTGCTTTACCGTCGACCACATCACCACTTACCATCATGTGAGATAGTGGTCAGCGCGAGCCTATTGATAATTAAAAAGCAAAAAAAAGTTATAAATATGAATAAATAACGCTATCACTATTTGTAAAAGTCAAGAGAGATTATTTCTGTCAAATAATTTTATTTAAACTGATCATTTGTAGTAGCATTTATCATAATATTAGCATAGAAACACATACCTATTTATCACTCTGCGAACTTTCTTTTTTTTTTGAGAAGAAAAATGTTGGTTTTAGGTCCTAGGACCTAAGACTCCAGTCTAGACAAAATGACATTCTGTCAGAGATTATGAACGTTAAAAAGTTCAAAATGTATTGGTCATGCGCTATCTAAATATCACAAGACCAGTTCAGTATTCCATTTGGCATTATGACAATCTCTATCACTGACAGAATATCATTTTGTCTAAAGCCCCTAACTTAACACAATACAATGTCATATAGTGACATCACTATCACAATCATTAGACGCGTGCGCATATGTTAGTAAGTTGTTGTTCTTTGCTTAAGCGCAACATAGTTTCCTCCATAATAGTCGCCCATTAACCGTTTTATAGCATTCCAGCTATTTAAATATCTATATATACGTGTGTGTCGACAAAATTGTCCATAACGAACAATTAAATGAAAACCGGTTAAAAGAAACTCGTTTTTTTAGGATGACATTTTAAATGTTATTTACATGAGTAATATGATAATTAGCAACATAGATTTGTTTTTTCTGGTTACAATTCTCTTAAAGAGTGACTAGATCAAACGAAGATATTTTTTTAAAACAAAGACCAGGTAAAATCAGGTAGGAGTGAGGTAAGACAAACAGATTCATAAAAGTATTCTCCTGTATAAATAATTAATTAGAGCTTTACAATAAAAGATGCTATTATTAAACTTAAGCAAAATTTATGATTTTTTGCTAGTTAATCACGACTCGGTAAATAATTATAAATGACCATTCGATCAATCATCGATAGCGCATCGTGATACCGTTCCCACAGTGAAGGTACCAATTTATCGTGCATTCATGACTTTTGTGTACTTGACTGGCAAACAGAGTTCTTGCACACTTAACTTTACCTCATTTGTAACCTTCAACACAACAAAACATGACCACATGTCATTGTTATTGACAATGCCTGCTGAATGAATCTTACAGCATGCTGGCTAACAGGAAAAAGTTCTGGCTGTGTTTACCACACATTGAAATTAAAAATTTGGAGAATATATTGATTATTTAGGACAGAACTTGCTATAGGGCTAATTTTTGAATTTTCAGATATTTTTTAACTGAAGGACAAATAAGGCTTTACATATTTTCTACACAAAAACTGTCATAATGAATAAATGTTTTGATAGCGTTTCTATAACTGCTTAACTTAGAAATATTTATTGACAATACAATAATGGTTAAACATGAACTTGGTTGCAATTTCCTAGTCTTCTCATTCAAAATGCATAAGCAGACTACAGTTTATTTACACTACAAAAGCTACTAGACAGGTGTCTTATTGAAGATGTAGAACCAAACCGTTAATGCACACTTCGAGCTATATAAACACTTGTCAGAAGACCCAATGGGGGACATGGAAGCAAATGTTAATAAGTTTCAGTTTGCCCCGATTGACTGTTAATCCATTTCCATGTGAATAAGTGCCTATTCTGTATAAACCAGAATTTATATCTTATATCGATAACCCCAAAGAGATTGACTTGACTTTTGATCTGGATTGTTATAATATTTTTAAGGTGAAATAGGGTGCACTCAAGAGGACAATAATGATACTCACAGAAATCCTTTCGTTTACAAATGTGACAGCAAATTATTTGCGAAACAGTTCTTCACGGCGTTTACGTATAGTGTATACAATGCCTTCTTGGATGATTCCATTTCACAAAACATTCACAATGAAGGTCGAGATGCCGTTACTAGAAACATTAGAAGGCTTGAAGGTAATAGTATACTCGTATTAGAATAGCAATTAGGCGAAACCACTTGCAATAACAGTGAAGCTAAGTAACAATCATGAATATATACTGTATAAGTAAATAACAGTAGTACAGAGTTTAGCATGCATTAGTAATATTAGTCTGCTTTAGATGGTAATAGAAACATTATCTTGTTTCTGTGCGGACTATATGGAAGCTCTTTTGAGTCTGTTATTGGAAAGACAAACTTTAGAAATGGTAAAAAGATAAAATCCATAAATATCTAGAGTGAGATTGTTAAGATATTGCATATAAAATCAATGACCATACAGCCAAGGTCCACGTACAAGGTAAACCATAGTGTTCCAAGTAAGTAGAATTAGTATTTTTTATCTGAGGTTGTTATTATGTCACCATATAGTAATTTAAATTTTCGGAACACAACCAAACGACTGAAGCGCAGCAAGAGAAATCAAGTGATGCCTACAACAAAGAATATTCGCATACTTTGCTATCGTCGTCTCGAATAGACACTATTATATATGCTGGTAGAATGTTATGCTCGATTTCAAGTATATCAATTCCTGTTCCAGTGGTTGTAGGACGTTAGAAGCGTGCTTCGTTATTCATTTTACATTTGGAAATAATAGCGAGGCCTTTTGACCCACCATTGATAAATTATAATTTCTAACTAGATATTCTGGGTTTCCCAACTCTGTAACGATCTGATCACGAAATACTTTTTTGGCGTTTACGATCTGTTTTATTTTTTTTGTTAAATTTATCCAAATCTGTTTATATTGGCGCCACATTGGTAAATATTCATAAGATTTTATGGGATTAGCCTCAGTTTTATCAATAAAAACGTTTTGTATGCCATCGTTTTATATTTTGAAATCTGATTATCATACTGATATGTGCTCGGCTTCTTTTTTTATTAGAAGTGGTATCAAACTTCATTGAAATTAGTTTCTGAAGATCACATAGCCTTTTAAAGATACCAGCCACCAGCACCAAAACCAGCCAGCAGCCACCAGCAGGAAAAGTAATAATGGAAATAGATAATGTCTACCACCAAGGTACCTATAGGTACTTCAATAAACACCAGTATGATATGTATGTCCTGATATGTAGGTATATATTGCAAAACCTGTGTGGAGTGAGCTATTAGGTTTTAATGGCTTATAAAATTTTGTTATATACGTTTTCTGCTGAAACTGAGAGCTTCAAGGAGGAAAAATACTTGATAACCGCAATGCTAGGCTGTTTACATGCTTGGGTTTTTTTTTGTATTTGTTAAATAAGACAAAGATGTAATGACATGATCACATCTGCAGGCTGGAGCTTACGATTAGAATCTGTGATAAGAACAAGCGAATGCAGGGTTCGTTTCATAGATTCAAGTTAAAAATAATACTCCGTATCAAAACTCCCTATTCGCAAAACGACATAGTAGCAAATCGTCCTATAAACGAAAGAATGGGAATGGTACAGTTATACCACACAAATATGAGATTTTTAAAGGAATAATTTTAAATAGGTACTCTATTTTAAAATTAAATCGTATTGCAAGAAATTCATAATAATCCAGAATGATATAAAGTAGTGGCAACATGGTTTATTTATTTTTCTGTAATTTGCATGCAATATTTAAATATTCATAAGGAATACATAAATGGAAAACGAGTAATAATATCGTTAGTCTTGTCAGGGATCCTGTCTGCGTCATTGAACAAGTATATAGGAAGGGTTTATTTTAAGCAAATAATAATTATGGTTTATAAGATTGAAGTACTATAAAAAGACAATGTACATTACATTACATGCCAGCCTACTGGGTACTTTTCCTGTTGACAGCGATGTGGATGAATTTATTGACTTCCCGTAATTTTACATATTTTTATTCTTATTTTAGTTTTATGTACATATGTAAATAAAATAAAGGAATTAAATTATTGTACATTTTTTTCATTGTTTTCTTGTTGTTTATTTGGCATCTCAAGTGCTTAAAAATTTCGTATATGAAATGGCTATATTTCAGTACGGTCTTAAATAAAAAATACATGAGTGGAACAAAAAAAATTGGCACAAAGTCTTTTGTTTTTTGTTGTAACCCTATTTAATCCAGGGTTTTTCATAAAAGGGAGTAGTTTCCTATTTATTTTAATAAAAGGAAGTCAAGCACGTAAGCACATCCTACATACCTAACTTATTTTAGTTTCGGAAAACTTTTAGGCAAGATAGAGATATAACATAGTTTAATATAAAAAAGTTTAATTTTGAATTCCAAGACTTGTCTATGAAAAGTTATTAACCTACTAAACAAATGGTCTAGAATTTAAACACTGATCTAAAAACCTTGATTAAAATTAAAAAACGACATTTCAAGATCAAGTTAATAAAAAAATAATAGTAATATTAAAAACAAGTTTATCATTAATCTGATTTTAATTATAGTTAGATTCCTAATCCTTAATTGGTAAATCTAGTACCTGATACGTGACTGATTTATATAATTTTGATTTAGGATTTTCCAAGTTATACATTATGTGTATTTAATTACTTTTAAAAATTAGTTGATGGATCTAGTTACACCTATTTTTAAAGGTACAGTAAGCAGAAAATAAATAAAATAATATTTTATAGGTTAGCTTACTCATTCTTTTATTTTTAATTATTGACAAACACCTAACAGACTTTATGAATAGTTTAGAAACATCGATCGATGAAATCTATTAAAAATTATTACGATAAAGTGAAAGCAAGTTGTTAACTAAGACACGGCCAAATCCGGATCTTCACCTTAAAAATTCTACCAACTTAAAAACTTAGTTTTTGGACAGTTTACTAGTCTAATATCAGATGCTACTTTTTTAGCTTTGTAAATGAAAAGGGAAAAAAAATCACCAAAGGTTTTGGTTGCTTTTGTACTAGAAACAAAAAAGAATCATTTTCACACAGGGCCTGAGTCACCAGTATCATTGAATAGTTTACGTATAAACGATTTTACATGCAATAGAAGTAACTCATTGGACATTGGTCTGTTATTACGTATCCACTTGTAAGTAAACAACTATTTATCAACCACATGATTTAACATTTCCTCACACAAAAACACAACACTCGATAAATTCGAAACATCCTCACCTTAACTCGAAAGAAATCCCAAATTCCAATATATTCAACAGCACGTAAACACTTTCACAAAATAATAATAAAAAAGCCGTTTTATTTTTATTCTTATGTCATATTATTATTCACGAGTCGACCACTATGCGAATGCGACGCGCAGGCTGCGCGGCGGTGTAGGGATGTCTGCGACAGCGTCGACTGACGAAGTGGATATAACAAGAGTGGTTTATACGAAACCGTCTGTTGAACATCACAAGACCCACCTCCACGGTATATAGCGGCGTCTTCTAACACCGTTACTTACTCACATCCGTGGGATATTCACTTTATTCTATCAGGTTTTGTATTTTTTTGTTCGCACGTCAATCTAACGTTGCATCGCGAGATAATCTATACTTAACCCCTCAACTGCAGTACTACCTAGACTCTAGGTATTATTTTACTATTTTTAACCCCCAACGGTAAAAGAGTGGTGTTATAAGTTTGACGTGCGTTGTTGTGTATCTGTGTGTCTGTCTGTGGCATCATAGCTGCTAAACGGACGAACCGATTTCGATTTAGTTTTTTTTTGTTTGAATGGTGACTTTGTCGAGAGTGTTCTTACCTATGTTTAATTACAATCGGTTTAGCCATTCAAAAGTTATCCGCATTTTACTCTTTGAATCTGGGTTTTACGGCTAGATATCGTGTCATAATTACGTGTTTCGATAGATTGTCGATTGCAGCGGGTCAACTACTTACTAGTTATATTATATGTAGTTTAAAAAGCATGAAATAAAATTAAATAATCCCCGACCCAAAACCTCTAAAAAGCAAAAGATAACTCTCGTACTCGCGTCGGGGAACCGCTAAGTAAATAAAATGCTGTACATGTTGGCGGTTCCCCGACGCGAGTACGAGGGTTATGTTTAGCTTTTCAGTGGTTTTGTGTCGGGGGTTCTTTAACTTTTTAATTTAATATTTATTAGATATTGATACTTCAAACGTGTAAGTTTATTGATCTGTCTACTATAAAAGTTTCCTAAAATAAAGTTTGTAAATAGATTGCCTGCGGAAATACGCTATAAAAAAACAAATATGTAACACATGTTTGTAGGTGATGTAAACAGGAAAGCCTGCGACATAATACAAGGCCTTCACAAGGTGCTATCTTTTATTTCCACGATTTTCCTGTTGTAGAAGATTACCTAACAGCAGTCGGCTTAATGAATTTAATTGACCACTTAATCAATTTATTATATTAAATACTTGTTTTTTTTAAAGCAAAATTGTTTAAAGAAAAGTATTTCAGTTTTTCCCTAAACCGAGAGGGATGGAGGAAAAAAAAGGCCCTTGCCCTGCTGTGGAATAGAACAGGTTAAAAAAATATAAATATGAAATAAGCTATTCATTTATTTCCATGATTTTCCTGTTGTAGAAGATTATATTATTTAACAAATTAACACCAGTTGTCGAATTTAATTGAGCCTTTAATCATTTTAATTTAATTCAACACTCAATTAGTCACAAACTTAATAGAGTGTATGACAAATGTTTTTACATTATTTTTTTATTTTTTTTATTTTATAAAATTATAGACCCAAGAGATATAAATATGGAATGATCTATTCTTCATAGTTGTACCACAGAATTCTAAGTTAACTATTGTGCAGGTGACCGGGTCACTTGTGGTTTACAAAGAATTTGTCCCACACAGTATGTAGGCAGAGCAGACTGTCCCATTTTATGCTTTCACCAATTATTATGAACAAGTCTGCGCGCCTACTTTCTTATTTTCTGACTCATGTGTATTTCGCTTAAAAAATTAAAACGTTAAATGTATCAGTGATTTTTTGATAGTTACATCTTATTTATCAAAGTCAAATATATTTATTTCTTTAGGCTACCAAGCGGCACTTTTGAACGTTACACAATTAAAATTTACAAGTAATAAAAATTTATCCTACCGTGATTTAAATTATATTATTATATATATGGGGATATTATAATATATTACTATTATAACTAGGAAAGTATGGATGTATGCTTATTACTCAATCAAGCCAGAACGGCTGAACAGATCTGGATGAAGTTTGGCACAGGGATAGATTACAGTCCAGAATAGCTCATAGGATTTTTTATCCATTAGTAGGTATGTTCGCGTGGGATAATTCCCTACACGCACGCGGGTGAAGCCGCTGACTAATGCTAGTATTTAGATAGTGTTTTCCCGCTGACTAATTATGTTATTTTTTTCAGAAAATACACTATTTTGCTAAGATATAAAATACATTTTATAAAAATAATAATGGTATTAGTCACCGGCTCCCTTGTTTAGACAATTAAATAGAGTCCTTCTGATTTTGTAGTTAACGCACGTATTTTCACCTAGAAAGTACCTACGTCGGTAATACCTAAGCACAGCGGAGTTTCCAGATAGAAACGCGACAGGTCCAAGTGGCACTGAGTGGACAAGGTTCGTAAGAGCCAATCTAACCTTCATCGATGCCAGTGATAATAAGAAGTAGAGTAAGATGTAAGTAGTAATTTAGTTAAAAACCTTGCAATAGCTAGGATAGACAAACCTAGGTACTGTATAGCTTTATACAATGGGTTTTAGCAGTTTATTTTTGTCTAGCCTGACCGTTTAGTTATACGAGGACTTGTGTGTACATATACACAAGAGAGCAGTGGTGGCACAGTAGTGAGCGGGGATAGCCCAAAAGAAATTAAAATATCGTGGGTTCGAACGCGGGCATTTTACTTTGTGTAAATTATTTCATCACCACTCTCAAAACGGTGAAGGAAAATATCGTAAGGAAACCGGCATATCCTAGAACCAAACCGCACTGGGCCCGCGTGGTGGATTACGGCCCGTTCCCTCTCACACGGAGGAGGCCTGTGTCCCAACAGTGGGAACATTATAATGCTGATGATGATGATGTGTACACAAGTCACAATACACAAGTCCTATATAGGTAGGAATATTTTTATTCAAAAATTTTGTAGAGACATTGTCAACAAGTACATTTATATACGGACCGAGTCAGATTGTAAAGTAGTTTTGCTATCAGAATTTTTGAATAACTTTTTTTTAATATTTCCAAGACCTGAGTTTGACTTCACTTTCCATCTATAGCTATTGTTACGTGCGTCACAGTAGATATCAGTTTACGCTAAAAATAGAGATAAATGAAGGGTTAAATCAATAATGACTAATTATATACCGTCGAGAAATTAACAGTAATAATTGTCCTCTAGAGTCTAGATAACATCCGGAGTCGTTAGCAGTCATTATAAGTTCATTGCGTCCATTAAGCATTTTTATTACGATGAGAATCCGTCTCGGCTTTGCTTACCAACTTAGAATAAAAGGATGCAAGTCCATTCCGTTAGTAAATATATGTAGCTTATTTAAAAAAAAATCGGCCAAGTTCGTGTCAGACTTTGCACATAGAGGGTTTCGTACTAGACCGCAAAATTAAGTAGTTGTTATAAGTAAAATTAGGGAATTTCAAAGAAAAAATCTATCTATTAAGATTTATCAATATTGGTATTTGCTAGTAAAATATAAGTTATAATAAACATTATCACATTGAAGTTCATAGATCAATGGGAAGTTAGAAAATTCATCGGAACAAAATTTTGTAAAAAATGCCGACTTTGGTGACTTTTCATTCCTTTGAATTCTAATATTTTTTTAAACAAAAAACACAGCATTTATCTACTCAACGAGCTTTAAAAAACGATTCCCAACTCGATAGAGCACGACAATGTTTTGTTTTCGCCCTTCCTTTACTTGTAAGGGCAGTGCTTAAAAACATTTAAAAATATTTTTTGACAATTTGTGTGGCTTTGGGTCAATAAGGTACTTATACTGTGATATTTTGAAGAAAATAGCTGCAGCCGTCTGGCTGTAAAAGCCGTGTGACGGACATACAGACTTTCCTCTGCCGGAGTCTGTGTTTCCCGATAGCTACAATCTAGGGGTCTTTAAGTCAAGAGTGAATAGGTTACTACTAGGCAAGCGTGCTCCATCGTAGACCACATCATCGCTTACCATCAGGTGAGATAGTGGTCAAGCGCGGGCCTATAATAGATTAAAAAAAAAAAAAAAAAAAACAGACGGACACGGGAGTGACAGCAATAGGGTTCCGTTTAGACCCTTCGGGTACGGAACCCAAACAAAATAACATAAGAAAACAAACATAATTCGCTTACTTATTACAAAAAAACCGCAGGGTACTGCATGGATAATAATTATGTGGAATCTGTAACTGTAGTTTATAACCGCGACTGTGTGAGTTCTAGCGAAGTTTGGATTTGTGAATTAAACGATGGTTAAAGTTAGAATCACTGTTTAATGTAACACAGGATACAAAATAACACGAAACAAATTATTATAACAACACAAAAGTACTTATAAATCAAGTTTGGTTGGTTTTGCGCGCGTACGATCAGAACGTCGTGTCGGAACGTGATCGGTTGCGACCAGTCGTTGCACGGCGCGCGTATTTGAAAAAAGGCGCTCCGCGCATGCGCGGACTGACTTCAATGTTGGTACATTGGGAGAGGTGTTGCCGTGGTTAATATTAAAATTGGGTGACCGCGTTATAAGTTGCCGTAACGCCGTATATTGTCCATTTGCGTAGTCACTTGAAACACAAAATTACACAAATTACATCACACTATGCACTAGGAATCAATTTGCAAATAATTAAAACAGCCGCTGAACTTCACTCGAAAAGTTCCGCCAAAACTTCCTTAAAGGTTAAAACGTCATTTATCTATAATAGCGTTACCAGTTAATATAATATAAACTTAATGCTTTTCCCAAATCCAGGGTACGTCACATATACTCACTGTAGCTCGTCACTATTATTGTATACTGGTATGCAACGTTCGAAAGAAAACAAAAAAAGGAAACTAGTTAGTGCCTGGCTTAATAACGTTAGCAAAGTGTCACACTGCAACGAAAATATTGATGAACAACCGCAGGCACTTCTATCACATAACCATTTGATTTGCTATTCTTATTTAATTATTAGAATTTATTTTCTATTTATCTTTTCTTACAACAATTTATTGTAAAAAACATAACTATAAATGGTCTGATTGTAAAGTAATTTTAAGTAAGTATTTATGTTCAAGGTTGATACTGATCGCTCGATCATTATAAATTGTGCAACACGCCTATTATTTTTCTCAGCACTAACTGCTAGTCTGCTAGTAATAGTCGGTTTAAAATGAAATATAATATTTTCTATGGGTACGGTATTTATTTCAGAGCGGATGAATAGGATTGCCGGAAACAAAAAACTGGTCAGATTATTAAGTTTTCCTCGATGTTCCCGCAATACCACAGCAGCGAAAAAAGGGATAGTTTTTTTTCTGGCGGTTTATGTTTCACTGGATAGGTTCATATGCTAACTCTCCAATTCTCGAACCTTCGATATTAGTTGATCTCATACAGAATTAGGTACATTAAGTAATTAATATCCCTCGGCAAACTTCGTGTTTCGCCAGTCGTCGGCTTTCAATCAGTTGCCCTTTGCACTTAGTGCAGACCGGACGCTAATACTCTTTTAACATAATGTAATTTATTTTAAAAAAATGGGAGATAAGCTGCTAAAGCTGCTATTTTTACAGCTCTATATATTTCACACGGAAATCAAAACAAAACATCAATAAAGTACTTAGTTCTGAATTCAAATAATTATACACGATAAATCTAATAATTGATGGACATGAAAATTAGCATTCGTTTGCTCGGAAATGCGATGATTGCCGAGGGACATTAAGAAAATAGTTGTACTGTACCAAATTTCATAAAGTTTCTCAATAGCTTTTGTCCATCGATATGCAAATTTACCTAACAGAGTTACTCATGATGTTTGGTAGGACTTGCTCGTTGTAACTGCAGAAAACTCTTTTGCCATAAACACAATTTTCAACATTCAACACTCAACTTTGAACCTACTGTTACAAAATAAATTTTAGCACAATCGTGAGAAAACATAGGCATGAAATATGTATTTCAACAAAGTTTCCAAGCTAACCTTTATTTAGTTTGTAAACATTGTCTAGGCTGTAAAGTGAACGTTGACCTCCAAAGTGGTTACTCGGCATTATACGAAAATCACTGTCGGTTAGCGTCAGGCATGCGAGTTCTATTGCCAAAATGTCAGATGATATGTCAAGAGCCTAATCAAGACACAGTTGCAAAACTTGCCAATCAAATGTCGCAACAAAAGTTTAAAGAAATGTCACTTTTTTGTGACAGTCGGGAGTACAACTTAGAAAAACTTCATGTCTTTAATATTCATTTTATTTATTTAGATTTTACTCAGGGTGGATGAAATGGTGATAGCTCACTGGAACAACTTGCGACCCACGGATACCCCTCTAGTTCAAGGGCAAAATCTACAAGTCCGTGATTAGATCTGTCGTACTGTATGGATCGGAATGTTGGGCTATGAAAAAGATGAATGAAAAGAGATTGCATGTAGCAGAGATGAGAATGTTGAGATGGATGTACAGAGTGACGACATTGAATAAAGTGAGAAAAGAGTAGATATTAGAGGAAGTTTGATAGTGGCGCCACTGACAGAAATGTTGAAAGGAAACCGTTTGTCCTGGTATGTTCATGTGAAGAGGATAGGATAATGCATGTTACTAAAAAAAAAAAAAACTTTTATTTCATTATCACATTACATTTACAATCATTCTTACGCAGGGGTCTCCTTTTAAGTATATCAAATACCTGTGCTAGGAGGCCCCGCTCTTCATAACTTGAAAGTGAAAATGAACAAGGCTTGTAACAAATGAAAAAGAAAAAAATAACTTAAAATTAAATTAAAATTAAAATAATAGGTACAAAACTATGTTGTGTGTTCTGTATGTGTGTGTTAGTGTGTGTTGTGTGTATGTGTGATGTCCAACCTTATTGAAGTGTTTGTAAGAGTATTTCTATGTCGTAGTAAGTCTTGCTTTTTAGCCAACTGATTAGGGATGTTTTACACTCTCTGACCGTCATCGGGTAAATGTTCAATATTTTATTTATTTTATTGTGTAAGTCTATAGAAAGTCTAGTATATTGTCTTGCTGCGTAAGTTGATTTAGCTGAGACTATGTGTGCCACTAAATAATTCCTTCCTCTTTTTTTGGGACGGTAGTGTTTTATGCAGTTTTAAAATAACTCGTAGGGTATATAACTTCCTAACCGTCAGGAGATCACTAAGTATGTTTAAGTTTTTAGTAGGGAATCTGTATGGTTTTAGATGCATTACTTTTAGAAGAGACCGTTGTGCACGCTCCAGTTCGATAAATTTTATTTTACTAGCGCCTCCCCATACTGGTATAAAGTACATCAAAACTGACTGGGCCAAAGAGAGATAGATCTGTTTTAAGAGGTTCTTAGAGGTAACATGTCGTAATGTCTTGAATATCCATATGAGTTTCCTTATTCGGGACATGACTACTTCTATGTGTGTGTGCCAAGACAGGCGTTGATCAACCATAACACTTAGATATCTAATTTGAGTGACTTTTTCCACTTCATCACATAAACAATTATTATCATTAATGCTTGAGGGATCATGACAGCTGTGGACCTTAAGAGAATGATTAGGCCCCGGTTGGGCATTATTATATTTAGTAAAAGCAATGTATTTGGTTTTGGAGTTGTTTAGTGATAATAGATGGGAGTTCAACCAATCGGCAATTGCCATGTCGCAAAGGCTATTTATATATATTAGAAATAGGGTTGGGCCCAAAACACTGCCCTGTGGGACACCAAAATTCATATTTGCCTCCTCTCTTGTGTATTTTCCTATTCTAACACGTTGTCTCCGATCTGTAAGATAATCTGTAAGCAAAGACAGGGGGATTCCCCTAATGCCTAAGGCCTCTAGACTACGCACAAGGATGGAGACTGAGACAGTATCGAAAGTTTTTTTAAATCAAGGTAAATAGTTAGACAATTTTTGCCTGTATGCACTTGGTTAACAATATGAGAGGTTAATGCTAGAACTGCATCTTCGGTCGATAATCCCTGTCGAAAGCCGTACTGAGAACTGGATATAATGTTGTATTTGTTAAGGTATTTTATTAGTCGAATGTTTATTATTTTTTCTAAAAATTTTGAAATTGCTGGAAGTACAGATATTGGCCGGTAATTATTTACTTCATCTTTGTCCCCACCCTTGTGCACAGGTGTGATAACAGCTTGTTTCATGGCGAGTGGAAAGATCCCTTGTCTAAAGCACAGATTTGCTAATTGTGTAATTATTGGTACAACTATGTCTTGAGCTAATTTTAGGAACTTTGTAGGTATATTATCCCATCCTGGTGCACTCTCAGATTTGAGACTCATAAGTATGCTGTAGACTTCCATCGGATCTGTTTCTAAAAGCACAAATGAGGAGACCTGTACCGTAACACCATCTAGACTACCCTGACCATGTGACAGATTATTTGTGAGAATTCCTTCTGCTAGTGTTTTACCAATACTTGAATAATTGTTATTTACGTCATTAACTGAGTCATGTGGAGTGGGTTTTATTTCCAATAATTCTAGACTTTGCGATTTATTCGGTTTACGATGTGTGATATTGTTTATAGTATTCCACACTTGTTTAGTATTTTTACTTGCAATTGACAGCTACTCTTTATCATATTTCCTTCTTAGTTTTTTAATTAAATTATTGCAGTAGTTGCGGTATCTTTTATAGGTAATTTTTAAGATGTCATTTGTAGGATCAGAACGTAGCTTCATTTGCATCCTGTTTCGATTTTGTATACTACGTAGAATTCCAATTGTTATCCATGGTTTAATTGTGCGGTTATTTCTCAGTACCAAAGTAGTCATCGTGTTTTGTATTAGGCAATTTTGAATTTGTTTTACTAGTTCGGTTAACATAACAGGATCATTAATTAAGTTTAATTCTGCAACTTTACTTTCTTTTAAGGTGAGAAGCGCTTTTTCAAAATTAATCATGGTTTTGATTTTAGAGGGTTTATATATGTTTTCTATGTCACTTAGCTTAAGTAAAATCATGAAGCGTCGTATTTATTATGGCAATAGAAGCTGTTTTATTATTTTGTTTTAATTTTATAATAAAATGGTCTAGACAGTTTGCGCCTCTAGTAGGCAGATAATGTCCTGGCAACAGGCCGTGCATTGACAGCATGTTTAAATAACTGAGCCTATTCGTACGTTCATGACTTAGTTCGGTAGATTTACAGATAATATTTATGTTTATATCGCCTGTTATTATTATATTTGAAACTGACCGTAAGGACTCTAGGTGTTTATCGAGGGAATTTATAAAGTTTTCTGCATTATTATTTGAAGGAGAACGATAAATACCGAGTACTATAAGGTTGGGCATGCTGATTTGTAAGCATGATGCGTGGGTCAAAATGATTTCCTTAACATTAACTTTATGCGTATTCTTAGTATATGCCACTACGCCATCGCAGCGGTTTAAATGGTTAGTAGTAGAAAAGGACAAATAATTGGTAATGTTAGGGGTGGGTTTGTTTGCGTCTAGCCTGCATTCGCTTAAAATTAATAGGTCAGTATCAAATCCCAACTGAGATAAAGTAATATGCAAATCGTCTAGGTTATTATATACACTTCTAATATTTTGTGACACCATTTTAAAATCTGAGTTTCGAGAGCTGAACCGTTGAGCAAAATCTTGGATTTGGTATTCGCTAGCTTGCGCAACAGCTACTTCATCTATAGCTTGCACTATTGTTTGTGTACTATCCATGAAGTAAGATCAAAAGAATTACTAAAATAAATGTGGAAGGGAGGGGAAGACCAAAAAGAAGGTGGCCTTTGTTACATGAAAGAAAATGGAGTCGGTGATGGCGTGACAGGGGACAGGCCGGAGTCTGAGAAATACTCAATCTCAAAATCGGACCTCAGAAACGTGGTGGTCTGTGTCATCAAATTACTTTATTTTTTTTTTTTGGATTTCCGTCGTAACCATAGAACTAAGATTGTTTGTAAAATAATTGTATAGTAATAATAAAGTACTACATCCTATACACAACACAACACTACTACTACAAACTACTACTACTACTACTTCACTACTCTACTACTTATACTTTGTACAATTTTAAACGCAATAATTTTCCTCCTTTTGATTTGTACTAAAATGAAATTAATAATAATTATTTTATTGTTTCAGGTAAGTACAATATTCACCGATGCACCATCTTTCTCTGAAACATTCAGTAAGTACATAACTACTTACTACTAAATTTTCATGAATTGTATCGTCGAGAAGAATCTCCCAACTTTATTTTTACTGCTGAATTACGTCAGAAATGTCTGGAAACCTTCAGTAATTCTTTTAACAACACATGGTTATTCTCGGGTCGTCATTGAATTCTTACAGTTATAAGCGTTCTCCCGCATCTGTGTTGGCCATTCTATGTTATTTTAAACTAACCAATTGAAATAGTAAAGCAATCGAAAATTGTATTAAGGTTTGTATTTGCAAAGTAGAAACATACTCGTCTATATTAATTTCGAGAGTAGGTTGCTTTAGTTAAATTAGTTTTCTCAGAAGTGGGTAGTGACCCTGACCTGACGCTGCGGGCCGTATTCGATTCGATGGTCGGCAGCGAGGAGTTTTGGGATGCCGTGGTACCACTCTGCGCAACAGTCGTCTTGCAGAAGGAGGCTGCGGAAAGACAGAGGGAGATCACTTACAGTCACCCGGCCTGAAACAGACGCACCGGGCGTCGGCGAAGGGTGGATAACGCCTTCTTCCAGCCCCCCTAAATGGGTCCGGGGCAGACGGTCTTGGGGACGTCTGTCGCCCCCCACACATCAGGTCCCGAGGTTGCGGCGCGTAGTGTTCCACGCGCGCGGATCCTCAAACACCTCATTCCCCCCTCCGATCCGAAGAAGCCCGCTATGGCGGGCTGGCACCAGCTGGAGTTTGTGGATGGATCGTTCGTTCCCGCGACCCCCGGCGTTGGTGTGAGATCGAACACCGGGGTGGTTTTTAGTCACTAGGAGCCTGACAAACCCTTCGCCCCCTCTCCCCAAGGCGGAGGACATCCAATGAGGATTTTCCACCCAGTTAAAAAAATAAGGTTTCAGCAAATTAGTTTTCAGCTAACCATTTGTTTTCTAGTATTCATTTGTTAATAAGTCTTAGGTGTGTGTCTATGTTAAATAAATAAAGATCAAAACCACAAACTTTCTTAAAATACTTTATATCTCAGTTAAACGGAGTTTCTGTAACGAAAATTGTTGCAAAATTAATATGACAAATTTTTTAACACTCGTAAGCTCTTGTGACTGATTAAATTAACGGCCAGTCATCAAACAGAAGTCATTTTTTTTTTGTGACGCATCATAACATTATTTCCAGAAACTCATAAATTAATAGAGTGTCTAATTTTCATTAAGACGACGATAGTCGCCAACGACCTAGAGAGAATAAAACACGCGCTCATTTCACACCCGCGCGACCCCAAAATCAGTTTTTTTTTGTACTTTGCTTATTATTCTATTACTTAAAAAAAAGCCTTAGATCCAAATGTAGATAATTAAATTGTCTTTGAGATGGTGTCAATTTCATTAAAATACGCCCGGCAGTTTTGGTGCGATTGTCGTTTTCTTGTCCGTAACTTAACAAATTAATTACTTTATGTTATACGAATCAATAATTTGAATTGTAAATTGTAGTATAATTAAAATATTAGAAATTGAAATTTTATTATAAGATTTAATGATTTAAATACCTAAATATGTAATGTAATACCAAAAAATACAATTAGCCCAGTACCAGTAACATTGAATCAATTAATTGATTACTTACTTTTACTAACAACAAGCGAATCTAATTAATTATGCATGCGCACTGTTTTTAAATTGTCAATCTTTATTGTAAAGCAAGAAATAAAAGGCTTTTTTTTATTTTTTTTTATTTTTTTTTATACGAATCAAACTCAATATTTTCTTAGATCAAATTATTAAGAAAATGGTCTAATGTAACATATATTTTTCCAAAAAATTGCAACTACCCGTTTAGACGTGATTCTCATTTTAATATCAGCTACTCGGGGGTACTCGTATCTGCGCTGGGCACGCCACAATTGCGGCGGTAAGGCCCTTTCAGGAGTGACTTGAGAGGCGTCACGGCGTCCTCACCTTCCATCTGACGCCGGTCCTCACCGGACACGGCTGTTTCGGGAGGATCCTGTTCAGGATAAGGCGGGAGGAAACGCCCGGGTGTCACCATAGTGTGGACTGCCCGGAGGGCACGGTGGAGCATACGGTGGAGATCTGCCCCACTTGAGTGGAGCACCGCCGTGTCCTCATTGAGGCGATCGGTGGTGGCGACCTCTCGCGTCCGGCTCAGGTGCAGGCCATGGTACGGAGCGAGAAGGCTTGGGAAGCTGTCTCCTCCTTCTGCGAAGCGGTAATGCTTGCAAAGGAGGAGGCAGAACGCATGAGGGAGTCGCAAAGGAGACGCCCTCAGGCTCCTAGCCACCGCAGGAGACGCCCCGGGCGTCGGGAGTCGCAAGCCGATTACCGGCCACCGTAGGCGTGGGCTTGCGGATGGAAAGTAATAGGTAGCTCGCCGGCCGATAAGGACCAAGCCCGAGTTTACGGCGCGTAGTATTCCACGCGTGCCTCAAAGTGATGTCAGTAAAAGTGACGGGATCCGATAGGGCCGATGCCTGTCTGGGTCGCGGATAAATTTGAAAGAGAGTTACTGCGGCCCTGGCACAAGCAATGGAAGGAACACGGGTGGATTTTAGTCAGTAAAAGTGTGACACGCCCTCCCGCTTCACCCAGAGCGGGGATAAATCAGTAACTGCTTTGTTACAACCTAATACCTATTGATTTCATATATTATCTCCATTATATTAGATATCAGCATGAAAGGCTCACCTTTCACCGACAAAGGGCTTTCACATATTATATAGGCTTACATAATAAACGCTTTCTAGGCTAAAGGTATACAATACAATATACATTAATATCAAAAGCTTTTGGGTTCGTTTGAACATCATAAAGAAGTTATCTGAGAACTGGGTGACAATTCTGGGACCCTTTAGTTTTCAGTGGGATTATGTAACGAACTCAGATCGTCAATAGCAGCATTATTTGCTTTCGGGAAGCAGGAAGATGGGTTCTTCGTATGGAAGTAATGCTCTTTTATTACTGGATTAAAGATAGGTGCACTGGTTCTCCGGGACTGGTCGGGCTTCATTGGTGGCTGCTACATCTCATTTTGCCATCCAAGAGTGGTAAAATAAAAATAGTAACGCACGCCATAGTTTTACGCAGCATCTAAAAACCAGGCGCTTTACAATTTGTGTCTTGGTGGTTGCCAGTAGGTATATTCAGAACTGGGTTCAAAATGGACGATTCTCTGTGATTTTTTCGTGTTTTGGTTAGAACATTTTGATAACAAATTAGCTGTACATCATAATCATACTCTTACGTCAAAAATTATGTGTCAATGTTAACTTTAGTTGCTGTCGGACTTATTGTATAGTTAATTTCAGGCTGATATTTATATATAACCGGCACTAAAGCGGAGTAAGGGGGCCTCACCGTCATTGTAGTAACAGAGGACTGACTAATTATTACTTTGTTTTCCAACATGTTGGGTGTATGCGTAGGTAATACGGTCATTTAACAGTTACACGGTGCGTCGTAAGATTAGCTAATATGATGTAGCGCCGCTGTTTTTGTTATGCAATTATCGCTTAGCCTCCACGTGTATGAATAAACGGCAACATTTAATCACTTATCAGGACTTTCTACCTACTTCATAAGTCAAGATAATTTCAATCCATCGCCAACAGTTCAAGCATAATATTGACATATTAACCTAAGATACCACTGCAAAATTCTGCAGGTAATTTTGTTTTTGATTAAACGTAATTTTCGTGAGTGATGCTTGATAATAGAATATGTTACTGTAGGGTTGCCTGGAAATTTCAAGAAATTTTGTGATTTTAGTATTTCCGAAATGTCAGACAGGGCGTCTACGTGAACATGTTTGTCCGGTTTGTTCAGCTTCCTTTGAGCGAGTTCACGAGCGGGAACGTTCTCTAGAACTCGAGGAGGAGAGTATAGCTTGCGGCAGATTATAAACAGGTAACCCAGAGTGGTTACCCGGCTGCCCGTAGGAGTGCGTCCGCGATATCGTGGTGTAACGGAGATTTCAGTAGTCTGTGAGGCTGTGAGATGTAAGCTACCCCGTGAGGGAGCTCCGAGCCAATGTTCGCGCGCTTTTTAACTTATGATCTCTGTGACACTACCATGTGATTTGGAAAACGATCTATTTGTGTGATTTATGTGATTATAGTGTGATTTTCAAGCACCTGCGTTTCACTTACACCCGTTCCCCGGCTACAAGTGGCATTTTACAATCATTTGTTTAAAAAAAAAACAAATAAAGTATGAGTTGCAATGGAATCTGATCTTTGTCATTACAGAGTTTGTTGTTCCAAAAATAACTATCTCAAATTCTGAATTCTAATACGACTTCATTTCAATTTTTAAATTACCTCCAATTTTGTCGGACAAATCTTGAAATAAATGCTAGATCCTGTGCTTTTTTGATCTTACTTATAATGAGTAAGAGGAAATTAGTCGACCACTGAGGATGCTACAGATAGGATAATTTAAATAAAGTGTTTCCTGCAAATAAATCAATGCCGGATCAATAAACTCTCTATGTGGTAGAAAACCACAAAATGCATAGGTAAATAAGTCTCTGGATATAACTGGGTTCTTTATTTAAAAAATACTTCTCACATTGTGTGTAGATTGGAACGTTACGTATTAGGGCTTTCACAAACAGGCGCGATACGACAATTTGACAACTATGCAATTAGCATTTTTTTACCTTTATAATCCAACGTCGACCACATCACCGCTTACTTCAGTTAGTAAAACCTAGATTGTGTTTCTTGTAATAAAAATAGTTTTACCACCTTCTTGGCACTAAACAAATGTCTCCATCGTGATCTGCGTGTACGCTCAAATATCAAGGTTTAGAGTCAAGTCGTGACAAGAGGCTCTTTTTTATAAAATATACAAATGGTGTACTGTAAAATATGTATAAATAAATAATTAACGGGTTAACTACCACAGCCTACCGTTTTTAGGGCTCCGTAGTCAACGCATCTTAACTCTAAGATTCTTAGTACTAGAAAGCTATAATTTGGCAGGAATATACATGTTAATCATGCCGACAACTAAAACAAAGAAAAAAAAAATTCGTTTACTATACCTCCTGTACACGTACAGTGGGGATGTTCCTTTTTACTCTTCTATCCCATGGTGTGGGGTATCGTTGGATAGACCATTCAAAAATATTACGGGTTTGTGAAATCCATTTTTCGATTCAGGGATCCGTTAGCGTAATCAGGTGGATCATAATCAATAACTGTCTTTAAACATTAAAATACTGCACTTTGTTTATATAATAATATATCCAAATTATTTGAACGTTTCTCAATTACAGTCAGATATTTTAGCCATTAATCAGTGCATGTATTTTCTTTATCTTATATGTAAAGAATAGTACCATTGCAATTCACATATCATACCTACACTGTGGTTACACATACACAATACAATATATTTGAATCTACCTGAGAATATTTAATATCGATAGGTTATTTTTTATTTACGGATCCTGTTTGTAATGGCAAAATCACGACAGTAAAAATAAGATTGGCTTATTTTTATTAAAGGCCAGTTTAGTCTGGAAAAACAAAAATTGATATAACATTAATATTTAGAGGTCGATGATATTTTTCAATAATGCTAAATAGCTCGCAAATTAGCCGTAGATGTAATTTGGCAAGTTTAATTAAAACATCAAACGTGTTGATTTCAACGGTCTATCCGGATTTTTTAACCGACTCACCAAAAAGGAGGAAAATCTTTGTTCGACATTATGTTTGTTTTTTTTTTTTGTATATTCTCGCATATCTCCGTCAATTTTGGACCGATTTTGAAAATTCTTTTATTGTTTGAATGAGTATGTTTCGAAATTGGTCCCATTTTAATTTGGTGAAGATCTGATGAAGAACTTTGAAGATATACAACAGAACTCTTCAATAAATTTCGGCAAATCTCTCGGGATTGCTGCAATCGCATGTCTGTTTATTGTTTACACCATTTCATAACAAAACATCACGCCAGTACGCTCTTAAGGGGTACGCAGATCTCTAATTTCACCGGTTTTGTTCAAGTTTCATGATTTTCGTGAAACCGACTGTCTTTGGTACCTATTGTTTTCCGTGTTTCGACACCGACTTCGGAAAAGAAAGTTATTTTTCGTTTTGCAGTGTTTTTTTGGAAGTCGGTTTGATTTTTTAATAAAAAGTTTTTATTTATTTCTTTTTAGTTTTGATAGGTACTTCCAAAAATAAAAAAAGATTCCGACGAATTGAGAACCTCCTCCTTTTTTTGAAGTCGGTAAAAAAAAACTACAAAGTGAAAAATAACTTTATTTTTGGAAGTGGGTGTCCATAACGCATAAAATGGTACCCATCAAAGACACCGACTTCCAAAAATAAAGTTATTTTTCACTTTGTTTTTTTTTATTTGGAAGTCGGTAGTATTTTTTTGTAAAAAAGCTTTTTATCCTAAATGGTATGTATATCATACCAAAACCAGAAAGCTGGAAAATTATTTTATTACGATTCAAAAAAAGAGAGGTTATACAAAAACGTCCCAGATGTACCCATTTTTTTAGGATTTATCCTGAATCACGGACTAAAATACTTACGTTCCCGCCATTATGTTTGTATTCTCCAGTACATGCGCATGCGTCCTATAAAAAAAAACCGGACTCGCGCACGAAGGGTTCCGTACCATTATCGCAAAAAATGGCAAAAAATTCACGTTTTGTTGTATGGGAGCCACACTTAAATATTTATTTTTTTCTGTTTTAGTTTTTAGTATTTGTTGTTATAGCGGCAACAGATATACATAATCTGTGAAAATTTCAACTGTCTAGCTATCAAGGTTCATGAGATACAGCCTGGTGACAGACAGACAGACAGACAAACAGCGAAGTCTTAGTAAGAAGTTCCCGTTAAAAACTCCCGTTTTTAACGGGAACTTCTTACTAAGACTTCGCTCCTCCGCTTCCTCTTACTACTCCTACTAACTTCCCTTTGGGTACGGAACCCTAAAAAGTATAAATATGACTGACAGTTCTAGGGTATCTCGCGTATTTATGTGATGTTGGCCTCTGAAACATTTAGGTATTTTGATACGCTGCCAATTTTTTTTCCATATTGCTTCTTGGCATAAATTTGTGTAACGTGCTATTATTGTTTATTCATGAATTACCCAGAATTTTAAATAAGAAATAAGGGCTTAACTGATAATGAAATGATTCATCATCATCCTTCAGCCCAAAGACGTCCACAGCTGAACATAACCCTCTCCCTGGGATCACCACAACAACCGTAACCGTCAGACTCCCGCGGCACTCATCGAGTCATTGGTCTACCTTTGAGGCCTTCCAAAGCTACATCCTCCAGTACTGACGCGGTCATCACTCCAGAACCTGTCAGTCCCATAGGCAAACCAAATAGACTTCTGTTTCACAGATATAATTTATGTGAGCATTGTTTTGAATTTTATTAATCTTTTAATTCAAGTAAAGCTATTTTATACAGGTAAGTAGGTATATAGAGTGAGTTTTTAACTGGGCGTGGATGACCAAATCCGAAACTATGAGGAATAGCAAAAATCACTCAAAAGAGTCACGAGGCCGATTTTGAATAAAACTAAAACTACATCAATGGATTTTTTTTTATCAATATTCCTAGCCAGGAATGGAACCCGTTACTTTTGGAAAAAAAAACACACATTGTAATAATACAACATCATTTTTATAATATTTATAAAATAACTAATTTTAAACGAAATTCCTTCTTCTTTTTACTAGGCAATCTACAAAGACAAACCATGCAATTGATGACATGATGAAATCATCGGCAAATATTTTATACGGAATCAAAATAATTGTAATCTATGCTATGCAATCTGTTTGTGATTTGATTTTTATTGAATTTAATTTATTTTTTTATTTCATTTAATTTTTATTTTTGACTGAATTATGACTCAATTTTTTTTTGTTTTTGCTTGATTTAATTTTGATGGATTTGCAGTTTGATTTTTATTTATATTTTATTTGATTTTATTTTGTTTTATTTTTATTCGATTTTGTATTGATTTATTTTATTTTAATTGTACTTTGATTTAATTTATATTTTAATCTGATTTAATTTTAGTTTAGTATTGTAAATACCTAACTTAATATAAACTTGATTTTATTTGTGATTTGTTTTAATTTTAATTTAATTTTTATTGTTTTATAATATTTTTATTTGGTATTGGTTTGGTATTACTTTTTTATACATTTCCTTAACTTTTAAGTGTTTTTACTAGTGAATATGTGCATATAAGATTCACATCTAGTAGATGTCAATCAGACTTTTTCTGTTAGACTTTTTTTTTGCTAGTATGATTGTACATCAGTTTTAAGAATTTCAATAAAAAAAAATATTTTTAAAAGTTAAAGTTTGTCCCTCTTACAAATAAACGCGGTATAAAGTTATACCAGGTATAACAAAGGTATAACCATACATTTTCATAGGTTTATACTTGGTATAACTTTATACCGCGTTTATTTGTAAGAGGGTGTGAGTTTGTGACGTTGTAAGGGGTAATCTCTGGATCTACTAAGCCGACTTTGAAAATTCTTTTACCAGTAGAAAGCTACATTATTCCTGAGTGTCATATGCTAATAATATATTTATTGCAATTAATACTTATGAAAATTGCAATAATGTAACTCAAAGTAGCAAAATGTTGCATATAAAATTCATTCTTTGGCGTGCGCTGAGAAAACTATTGATGATACATATAAAATATGTATTACATGATTAGGTAGGGTAGGGTAGGCAGGGTTGGGTAGGCAGGGTAGGCAGAATAGGCTGGGTAGGCAGGGAAGGCAGTGTAGGCTGGGTAGGCCGGGTAAGCAGCATTAATAATTTTACAATTTATTATTCCATAAAAATACAAAGTGTGTTTTTTTTTTCAAATTCAACGGGTGCGGTTCCTGGCCAGTAATATTGATTTTTCAAAAATCCAATGATTCAGTTTTAGTTTTCATCAAAATCGGCCTCGTGACTCCTTTGAGTGTGAATTTCGCTATTACTCATAGTTTCAGATTTAGCCCACGCCCACTTGAAAATCTCATTCGGTATAACTCGTGCTGATATGAGCAGAGAAGAGAAGATACAAAAAGTTTTATGAACTTACGATGCTTACAGGTTTTGTTCACACCCTCACAAAATTATTGCCTGAGACTTCATAGACATTTATAACATGCAATTTATAGAGCAAAAAAAAAATACACAAGCTGACATAGCCGGATCATGTTCAAGGGTATGTCTTGATATATTTAATTGATACGGCTTGTATTGACTGCTTTTTTTTAGGCTATAATTCTGGTTCTGTATTTTTCGATCTTGAACTTCATAGTAATGTCATATGTGTAGCTGACATCTGAAACAAATTTAAGAAATAAGATTTACTTTATGTTTTTTTTTAATGGAAAGTTTTAACAGAACAGAATCGCTCTTATTTATAAAAAATCTCTGAACTGTCTAGCAACTGATAAGCAGATTATTATTAATTCAATTTAGTATCTACATCAGAAATATTAAAATATTTTTTGTCGTATCTCTTTTATTTCAAAAAGTAGTTTACTTGCCATTGCTCGTTTTTTATTGCCGTGACAATTATTATGCTCAGTGTAAATAATTACATCATACTTACTAACGTTTTTTGGCCCCATCTGTACTGTAACCATAAATAATTTAAAACATTTTACATGCGTTGTAATGTTTTAAATTATTCATAGAAAGATGCCTACATTATATCCGGTAATAAAACAATCGGCTTTTGCTACCGTAGTGATTTAAACCGGTAACATATTTTATTTTAAATATATAATTGAATTTTTAATTGCTACAGAACATCCGTATTACGTGTCAACGGCATTTATATTCCACATTAGGAAAATTACACAAATAATAACAATTAAATTATTATAAAAGCATGAATAAAAGGGAAACAGTAATTACTTATTCCCACGGTAAATCCTGTGGGAAATTACCAATTAATATTATTGTTTTATTTACCTTACTAATAAAAGGTAAGTGACATGCATTTATTGAGTTTATGCCGTCACTCAATCACAGACTTTGGTACGGGTTTCGCTCGTCTGTGGGTGTGTTGACTTATTGAGAAATAGTCACTAGTTTATTAGTCCTTTACGCTTGAGACTAAACAGTTACGTATTAGCTCAACTTGAGGTAGGTTTTGAGGAAATTAATAAGGAATAACCCCGTTTATGTGGTCAATGAATAAGCTCGCGGCGCCTGATCATTTTAAATTTGGGAAAGGACCGTTTTGAGAGCTTTCTTTTTTATGAATGGAAAGAAAGTTATAATGGTAGGTTATTAACCCGTCCGATGAGTCATACTCGGCTCAAGAGGTTCATAAAATTGTTAAAAAGTTATCTCTTGAGGTACTGATCCGACGAACGAAATTCTTTCACTGCTACAAACTTGTGCTAAAACTACATATATGTAGTAACACTCATTGTTATAGGCTAGTTTTCTTCGTATAACAATGCAAGGTTCCTGCGTGATAGACCACAGGGAAAAGATTCTAGTAATAAAGATGAATCTTAAAATAGTCCTCATCCTAATTTAAAGAAAGATTCTACATAATAAACTACCATAATAAACTACCAGAAAAAAAAAGTTACTTCATGCTCTAATAATGGTACAAATTGATATCTTAATAATATTGTGGGGAAATTAACACACAATGAAAATCTCCATTATCCAATTAGTTACAAAATAAATACAATGCTTTGGAATGTCATAATTGATGGCAAATGACGTTTTGTAATTAGACAACTCTCATTTTTTTAGGAGTGCCGTAATAAGTTAAGTCACTATTGAAAAGTATAATTAAAGTATATATAGATACTATATATATAGTATATTTTTCTTTAAACCATACTATTACAACATCAGCTTTTTTTTAACCTTTGGAATTCCTCGTGGATGTCGTCCGCCCCGGGTTGAGAGGGGCGGTCTGTCAAACTCCTACTGACTAAAACCACATGGTGTTGTTCAACTACCTTTAGCCGGGGCGCTGGAGTGCTTGCACATTTCGTCACGCTCTCCCGGCCAGGTAATGGCCCGCATGCTGATCCTGTCACCTGCGGCCGCATACGACCGCAATACCTAAATAGGCGCGCCGCCTTTTTATTATTTTATTTTTTTATTTAAAATACAGAGTAGACCTATAATAAGCTTAAAACTGCACATTCCTGCACACTCCCGCAAAACTGCACATACAGTTTGACTGCGGTATCAATCATACTCGCTTTTTTAGGCAGGTACATAATTAAGCAAGTGCTTAAAATTAGAATTGTAGGTAAGTAAGCAGGTACTTAATGCAAACAATTAAGGTAGTGCTAAATAATTTTAGCTTTTTTTTATTTGGTACTATCCCACCGCACTATTCCGAAACCACTGCAACTCATGAAAGCCAGAATCAACAGTGGCGACCACCAGAAAAGCGCCGAGGCAATGAAGCTCGACGAAGTCCCGGAGAATGAATTTAACAGTCTTGGATCCCGCAACGAAATTAATCAGAAAATATAACGGAGGAGTAGGAAAAAACATAAATTTCCACTTTTTTATTTACGCTTAAATAATTTATTTTTTGTTACTTTGGCAATGTCGGCGGGTAAACTGTTAAGTAGGTATGGAATACGATTTTTTAAAGTTCTGTCCCCGTAATAACTATTGACTCTAGGAACAACAAATTTACCCACAGTTATTGACCTAGTAAAAAAGTTATTAACAACTTTAACTAACGAAGATTTAATGATATCGATGCCATCTCGGCCCTTTGACTGTTTAGGCAACAGACTCCCCAAGTCTGTTATCTGCAAGCCGCACCCTATGACGGCCGGAAATCGTATTACTGTCCCACTGTCTCTTCTCATACAGAGAATGCTCGAGCATTAGTCTCCAGGCTTTCTCCAGGCAGGTTTGCGATTTCAAACTTACATAACTAGTCTAAGTTTTCTCACGATATTTTCCTTCACCGATAAATGCCATATTATGATGCCCATAAGTAATCACCCCGAATTTTCGGTCTTTGGCCATCCTCATCCCGTATTGTAATTTTTTATTGATCTGAAAATATAAATTGATTGATATTATAACTGGATATTGTGTTTTTCTTAACTCCTTTATTGTTCTTTTCTAATTAATTTCGCAGCGAGATCAAGACAGTGTGAATTGCTTCTACGAGACTCATCGAGTTTTACTGATTCAGTGCTTTCTTAGAGGCATACTGGTAAAGGTGTACTAATGATTCTAGCTTTCAAGAGCAGCAGTGGTGGTTGGGAATACCGTGGCGGCCTTGGCCCGAAAAAAAAGAGTGTACGACTAAACACCGACGGGACTCTTCGCCGACAGGACAATATGCCGACAGGGCATAATATAATATACAAACATAATCAGATACTTACTTTGGAAATCGATTATGCTTTTCTTGTAATTATACAATTCATACAAAATAAAGATCTTGCTCAAGCTCATTAGCAGTTCTCCAATTTATGAGAAAGGAATGCGTAAACTCAGAACGTATTGCCATACTGAACATAAGTATCCCTCCTCACAAGGAAAATTGGTCAATATTACAAATATACTCCCTACAGAACAGTCAAGCAACGCAGATATTGAACCATTCTACAATTTGCTCATCAACGCAATACAAGATCACACTTATAATAACCTCATAGTTACGGGCGACTTCAATGCACAGATAGAAGGAAGACGGCACGGAGAAGAAATTATATTAGGCCCGTACTGCGAAGGAAGAAGGACACGAAACGGAGATAAACCAATTGAACTAGCACATGAAAATAATCTGAAAATATTGAACAGTCAATATAAGAAACGGAAACAACGGAAATGAACTTGGACATCCCCGGATGGCTGTTATAAAAACGAGATAGACTTCATTCTCACGAATAGACCAAAATCCTTCGATGATTGTTGCGTGCTGAATAAAATAAACTTCAACAGCAACCATAGAATGGTGAGAACAAAGCCAAAACTTGAAACATCCAAGAAAAATAGACCTTTTAAAGCAAAACCAATAGCATCAGAGACCACAACACAAACAATGCAAATAAAAGACAAACTAAAAGACTTTATAACTGAGACAAAAGATATGAAAACCCAAGAAAAGTTAGAAAGGCTACATGATACTTTAACCGGAATAACCATTTCACAGTAATCAAAACCAAGAACAAAAATGAGAAAATGACATAACTATAGAACTTTTAGGAAAGAGAGCTGAATTAATGAAAATCAACAATGAAACAAAAGATATAAGGATAGAAATAACAAAATTAAGCTAGCAAATTCAAACTAGTAGGAGAAAAGATCGACAGAAGTTACGGCTTAAAACATTTGAAGAACACATAACGAAGACTGGAGGAATAAAAAAAGCTGTAAAGCAGCTCACAGATACAAAAGAGTGGATACCTAACCTCAAAGACACAAAAGGAAAACCTAAGACTAAAAGACAGGACTTAATATCCATGACTACAACTTCCTACCGGGATTGTATTCAAGGAAAACCAACACTAAAGAAACTGAATTAGCTGACAATACCAAACTGCGTGAATTCATGACCCATGAAATAGAAACAGCTATCACAACTCAAAAAAGAGATGAAGCACCAGGACGAGATCGGATAAGTAATGAACTACTTATGGCTGGTAAGACTTACGTTGCACCCATACTCACGCCCATATTCAACGAAGTTTTAAACACGGAAATTATACCCAAGCAATGGACTTGTTCGACAATCACGCTGATACACAAGAAAGGAGACAAAAACGAGATAAACAACTACAGACCGATCAGTCTAATGTCAAACATATACAAAGTCTTTGCGAAGGTTATCCTTAAGCGCATAACAAAAATACTTGATGAGAATCAACCAAAGGAGCAAGCGGGATTTAGAAGCTACTTTTCGACTATAGACCACATATACGTCGTTAAACAAATCTTTGAAAAAAGCTAAGAATATAACATCCCCTTCTACTGCTGTTTTGTAGACTACAGTAAGGCCTTCGATCCACTAGAACATGAAGGAATATGGATCGTGCTTAAGAATCAGGGAGTCGACAGCAAATTCATAAGAATAATCCGAAATAATACAAAACAGCACATCTAGAGTCAAATTAGAAAGAGAGGGTGAAGAAATCACAATAAAACGAGGGGTAAGACAGGGCAACCCGCTGTCACCAAAATTGTTTTCAGCCGTTCTCGAAGAAATTTTCCGGCATCTCAGCTGGGACAACTTCGGTCTCAACATAAACGGAGAGAAATGAACTCACTTGAGGTTTGCTGATGACCTAATAATTTTCGCATCAACAAAAGATGAAATTTAGAAAATGCTGAACCAGCTAGATACTGAAAGCCGGAAAGAAGGACTAACCATGAACGACGATAAAACTAAAATAATGGCAAATGACACACAAGAACCAGTTATCATAAACAACAGTAATATAGAATATGTAAACGAGTACACTTATCTAGGCCAAATTATATCACCAACCAACTTAATGTCAAAAGAACTGGAAATAAAGACAGCTAATGCGTGGAAAAGATACTGGCATTTTAGGGAAATAATGAAAAATAAAGAAATAAACATGTACATTAAAAGAAAAGTTTATAATACTTGCATTGTGCCAGTTCTTACATACGGGTGCCAGATTTGGGCTCTAACAAAAGCCCTTACCAAAAAGTTAGAAGTCTGTCAAGCTGCCATGGAAAGAAGTATGCTCGGGAAAAGGAGACTGGATAAAATGAAAAATGAAACACTCAGAAGACGTACATAAATAGAAAATGTTGCACTTAAAGTAAAGAAATTAAAATGGAGATGAACAGGACACACAATAAGGGGAAGGCAGAAATGGAGTAGAACATTGATAAATTAGTTCCCAAAATACAATAAACGAAAGAGGGGGAGACCGTTCAAAAGGTGGGACGACGAAATAAAGGATATATCGCAGGAAAAACATGGACACGGACGGCGATAGATAGAGAGGGGTAGAAGAGGTTGGAGGAGGCTTTTGCTGAAAATGAGCAAACAGATATTATATGTGTCGATGTCATGTAAAAATATTGTAATAATTAAATACTTTAGAATTATCTGAATAGCCTTTTGCTTTAATAATAATGCGTAAACTAATGGAAAACCAACTTCTTAACGCTGCTAATATCTTCATGAATATTGTAGATCTGGCATAAAGGCGATAAGAAGACAGCTTTTCCTTTAGTTTGCGCATTCCAATCTCATAAATCGGAGAACTGCTAATGAGCTTGAACAAGATCTTTATTTTTTATGAATTGTATAATTAAAAGAAAAGCATATTCGATTTCCAAAGTAATTATCCGATTATGTATGTATATTATATTATGCCCTGTTTTACCAAAACTCTTTTACCTAATCATTCGGTGATTAAGGATACGAGGACTCCAAACAAGGTTTATAAATAAGTTACTCAAAGGCAAAGGCTTTCAAAAAAAGCAATACATTGATCTCCAAGGGATCGCGTGATCTAAAAAATTGTAACAAATTTAATCAGCAAAAAATGCTGCTTCGGGATACTCCGTAACTTTTTATTTACCAAGTGACTCACAAAGAAATTAACTGTTCTATATTCTGGAACTTTTACGTGAGTCATAACGGTAATTAAAATCCTAATCGCATTTTAAAATTACTAATATATTAGCTTAGAATGCGATTTATGAATGCAATAATAATTAACTTTTAAGACTCGTTTCGTAAATTTATGTAAGTATGTTTATTGTAAATTTGCGCAAGTCCACGAATCAGGCTGTTTGTGCAAAGTCAAAATGATATAAAAACTGGCCAAGTGAGTCTGACTCGCACACAGAAGGTCCCGTATAAATAGCTAAAATAAATAGGTAAAATTACTAACGTTCATAAACAATGAAAGCACCGAACATTGCTCTAACGAAGGGACAAAATTAACTTTTCGCCGTTCAAAAACTGTTGTACGGGGTACATCAAAATACAAAATGTTTACATTTCCAAGTACATTTTATAAGTTGGTCGACTATTACTCGTAAGCTTGTAAAGCCTACTTAGCTGTGATAGTTTTACCTTGATAACACTTTGTCAGCGTGAATAATACGTATATCCATGCCATATTGTAGCTTTCTAGTACTAACTAAGAGTCTCTGAGCTAAGCTGCGGACGGACGGACGGGGCGAAACTATAAGGGTTCCATGTTGACTAAATGACAACGGAAACCTAAAAACAGTGTTAGTAGGCATTGTTGCTATAGTTTATAATCAGGATTAATAATTCAAATATAGAAAGGTTCAAAAGTAACTAAAGAAATATATTTGTAAATAGGTACTTAATTTTACGGCAAAATCCTAATACTTTATCGAAGAAAACGTCATTTCCGTGGGATACCTATTCGTAATTATTGTTTTTGACCACAAAATAATATAAGTAATTCTCATCACTTGTCATTACCAAAACAAAAGTGTGACTGTACATTTGCATCATTTAACCCGTTATCCGATTTAGGCGGCAACATTACAGGATGTTTTTCATTTTTTGGTAATTTTTTTACAAATTGTAGTGTCGAGTTTTAAGCAAAAATATTAGTTGAACAGTTAGCTGTTACGACGCTAACTTAAATATACAGAAACGATTAGTCGTTTCTGTATATTTAAGAGTTCTTCTTCTTTTCGAGTCGATGGGGAAAACTCTTTAAATGTTTGGGCTCAATAGGTGGGTTAATAGCAGCGTCAGTGGCGTACATGAGGTCCTCTAAAGTGCAGGTATACGGGCACTCGGAACACTCTAGCATTTGTGTCATATTCTGCACAGAGGCTCCACATTCGTTGGGTATCAGACGAGTCTATAAAATGCCATTTTACCAAATTGTGTTTGCAGCAGCCTACCTAGGTACGCAATCCATTGAATACTTTCCATATACGCCACTGCAGTTTACGTCCAGGTGGCAGATGATCTTCTTCCCACAGCTTAGTTCCTCACACTGTAGGTAGTTGGTTTTGAATGGCCTGTGTGCGGCGAATAAAACTTTTCCGGCTCTTAGGTATATCCGGGGCCACAGCATGTGACTCCAGGTAAGACAGTGGCACAGTGGTCACGTGCTGCCATGCACAGCGAGGCTCAGGGGAGACGCCTCGCAGTCTCCACAGGGATGTGCCCTAACAGGTGTTGCACAGGTTAGGTTTCGGGTTGGTCTATTAAGAGGTAACGGGGCCTCCTCCATATGCTGATGGTGACCACCGGGGTGGTTTTAGTGATGTAAAATTCCCACACTCCCTGGTCTTTTCCCCAAACGTCCAGGCGCCTTTTGAAGGTTTCCCACGAAAACAAAAAAAAAATATATCCGGGGCTGTTATATTTTTATTCTCAAGCGCGAGTTCCCACCAGCAGCTATACCCGTTGATACAGCTTGTAAAGCGGAGAAAGTTTAAGGCAACCCGATATAATCATGCAACACCTCCGATTCCAGAGTTGAACCTACAGTAAAAGTTGTGCGTAATCATGTAAAGGCGGACCGATGACCTAGTGAAGGTCTCGGAAATGCGAGACGCACAAGACCGGTCGATGTGGTGACGCTTGGGGCTTATGTCTATGTTTAACAGTGGATGTATTTCGGCTGCCACGATGAAGAGAAAAGCACACAAAAAGAATAAAAAAAAACCGGCTAAGTGCGAGTTGTACTCGCGCGCGAAGGGTTTCGTACCATTATCGCAAAAAAAACGGCAAAAAAATCACGTTTGTTGTATGGGAGCCCTACTTAAATATTTATTTTAGTCTGTTTTTAGTATTTGTTGTTATAGCGGCAACAAATACATCATCTGTGAAAATTTCAACTGTGTAGCTATCACGGTTCATGAGATACAGCCTGGTGACAGACAGACAGACAGACAGACGGACCGCGAAGTCTCAGTAATAGGGTCCCGTTTTTACCCTTTGGGTACGGAACCCTAAAAAACACTCTATATAGAGTCCTGCTGAACAACCAGATTATCCAATACATGAGTCAAACTGTGACTCAAAAAAGGTTAAATGGTATTTTTCTGACCCTTGTCTGGACCATTGTTAATAATTGTTTTGTGAAAAGTTGGCTAAGATGACCACAAGACGTGGTCAAGTACGAATGTCCTAACGATAAGTAGGTACTAAGAAAACCACAAAATGATCACCAAAACAAAATCTAGAGGTGACACTAATACTTACATCACTAATAATTCACAATAATTTTAATGCACTCAAGTTTTGCGAAATGATGCATTTATTTGGACCAAAAATGTACTTAACTGAAGTTTCTAAATTGTATACTTGGCAACATTAACGTACTGATATTAAGATTATAAAATCACTAGCTTCTGCCAGCGGCTTCACCCGCGTGGAAATTATAATATCTAACTATTTTCGAAATAACTACGGTCCTATTGATCTACCGTTTAAAATCTCTATAAATCGTTTCACAGATTTTTGTAATAACTAATGAACGAAATCCATAAGGGAGAATTCACCTACGATTTATTCAACTACAATAATTTATCAATCTATACTAATACTAATAATCTATACAAATAAATAAAATTGAAGTGTCTGTATGTAATATCAAAATAACAATGGGCGCACGGTTGGCGCAGTGGTTGAACGATTGACTGCTGCGCTGCGTGTCGCGGGTTCGATTCCCGCACGGAACAAATATTTGTATGACCTACAGATAGTTGTTCCGGCTCTGGGTGAGTTTATATGTTTGTAAAAGCACCCACGATACAGGAAGAAATTCCTAGTGTGCGGCAACGTTTTATTTAAAAAAATAAAAATAATAAAAATAACAACGTTTTATTGAATGCACGTGAAAGTATATACGGTACTAACAACAAATAAGCAATTTTTAAGATTTTTGTCTATCTGTCTGTTTGTTCCGGATAATCTCCGAAACGGCTTTACCGATTTTGACGGGACTTTCACTGGTAGATAGCTAATGTAATAACGAGTAACATAGGCTACGTTTGATCACGAGATAATTCATAGTTCCGACGGGAAACTAAAAAAATAAATATATATTTTTTACGAGTTTGACGCGGACGAAGTCGCGGGCTACAGCTATATAATATTACTAGATGTTTCCCGCGGCTTCGCTCCCGTGGACCACCCCACAGGACCCGTTTTCGGGATAAAAAAATAGCCTATGTTACTCAGGCATAATGTAGCTTTCTATTGGTGAAAGAATTTTTCAAATCGGTCCAGTAGTTTTGGAGCCTATTCGGTACAAACAAACAAACAAACAAACAAACAAAAAAATCTTTCCTCTTTATAATATTAGTATAGATAAAGAGGAAAGATTTTTTTGTTTGTTTGTACCCAATAGGCTCCGAAACTACTGAACCGATTTGAAAAATTCTTTCACCAATAGAAAGCTACATTATTCCTGAGTGACATAGGCTATTTTTTTATCCCAAAAACGGGTCCTGTGAGGTGGTCCACGGGAGGGAAGCCGCGGGCAACAGCTATACTGTGATTTTTAATTTCGTGGACCAAACTGACAGCTGCCAATGACCTTATTTTTTTAAAATGTTGCAAGCGCGGAGCATAGTGTTGTAGGTAAGGCTCAATCATAAGTGATTCATCGAATCGATGTGACATTTATTTTTACTAATTGGTGTAAATAAATGTTTTATGAATATAAACGTAATATATTTAAATATAACAGTATTCATACACATAGTACATGAACTTTTATTGTGTTAAATATGAAATCAACAAAAAAATAATTGCGATCGATAAAATAAAGTCTGACATAAATGAGTAGAAACTAAATAAGGGCCGCTAGTTTCAAAACAATATTTTTTTTTTGCCGTGAAATTGTTTAATTTTCGATCTAGTTCGATTTTCGATTAAGTTTCGATCACTCAGGATAGTTAGGGTACGACACTATTTTTATGGGACGATAAAGTGACAACCCCCCAAATGTCAGTTTAGTCCACGAAATTAAAAATCACATTATAGTTTATTATATATACTAGCTGCTTCACGCGGCTTCGCGTAACCGTGGAAAGTGTTTTATCATCCCAAGGGATAAAAAGTAGCCTATGTGCTATTCCAGACTGAAATATATCTCTTTGGCAAATTTTATGCAGACCCGTTGAGTCGATCTAGCATTAATGAGTAACAAACATACATCCACACATCCACACACAAATCTATACAAACTTTCACATTTATAATATTATATTAGTAAGATTTCTATACAAACGTGTTTGGGGTACACAATAAACTCTGGGATAAATACTTTTCACTTTTGAAGCTGTATATCTAATGTAAATACAAATAAAACTTTGTACCTACCGTACCAATATTTACATTTCTCCTACAAAGAAACCTTAAAATGTCGGCAGCATAATTTTAACAAAATTTATTCAGTGAACAATTTTAGAAATTAATTGCCCTGAATTATAAATGAAAAAATGTCTGCTGCACTGGCTTTACTGTGTTAATAAAGGGTGGCAAATAAATATAATTAAGCAAATTTCAGCTTTAGGGCGAACATATTAAATGTTAATTTGCCGTAATAAGCACTTTGCTTTATTAATCATTTCAATTCGTAGTAGGGCAGTACCTAATTGAATTTTTATTTGATTCATTTTTTTTCCTCAACATCGTTTCAGTCGAAAAACGTTCACTGCTGAGCATTATGTAGATCTCCACTAGAGTCACCACAGCGAAAGGTCCTGTGCGTCCCTTAGCCAGGTAATTTGTCCTCCTAGAGTGAGGCTTTCCAACGCTGCTTCTTCCCGTACCTACGCGGTCGCCTTTCCAGAACTTTTCTGCCCCATCGACCGTTCTGCAAACAATGCCCACTGCCACTTAAATTCGGGAATTCTTCGAGCTAAGTCGAACTATAATTTAGGGGCACACGGTTGGCGCAGTGGTTGAGCGATTGACTGCTGCGCTGCGTGTCGCGGGTTTGATTCCCGCACGGAACTAATATTTGTATGACCTACAGATAGTTGTTCCGGCTCTGGGTGTTTGTGTATGTGAGTTTATATGTTTGTAAACGCACCCACGATATAGGCAGAAATTCCTAGTGTGGGGCAACGTATTTAAAAAAAATAAAAAAAATTATATGATACTTTAATGAAATTTATTATAAAATACTGGCTACTACGCCACGCCACGCTACTGGAAATAATAAAAAGCACGTGAGTCATGGCTTATTAAAAAAGATAATAATTATTGATGTAATTATTATTTAGTCATACTATGACTAAATTGTGGCCAATAATGTACTTTAGCATTGAGATACTGTTTGCTCTTTCACCCCACCAGATATTTAAGTAATTACATTTAATTATTTTAAATCACTAATTACAACCTTTAGACTATAAAAGTTGAATCACTATTTTATATAAACATTATGCAATCGATAACATTTACATACGTCTGCGTTCATATGCAAACTGCAAACGTAAATGATGTCATCGTAATACGGAATTGACAATATTACATGCAACATTAAATGATTCGTATTGTGCAATATATTACAACGGTGACTCATACACTCGTTACGCATTTTAAATAAACAATATATTGAATGAATACTAAAGATATTGCAAATGTTAATGACATCAGTTTTCAGCCCATGAAAAATGTTAATTTAGCTAAAATTCAAAACATCTGTGTAAACAATTTAAGTTTTACAATTGTCAACAGGATTAAATGTCAAGAAAACTTTTCAACTAGAGAATCTGTTATTCTCTAGAGAAATGTTTGGATTTTTGGATTGGATTCTCTTGATCTATTTGATTTTTTTTGTGTTTAAAATCTATAATCTTTATTATTGTGGAACCTTTGAACTCTCTTTTCGACTTTTTTTTTTAATTTGGTTTCCTGAATACTATAAAGAAAATATTTTCCAACATGTGAAAATGTGAAATTATTGATTTGATTAAAATTTTTATTGTAAACATAATGCACGGGTATCAAAATATGGACAGGCAAATATCGAAGAATAAATTGTGCTTACTCGCTGTCACTTTTAATGATGATATTTTTAAAATATTATCAAAGGTCGTGAAATAAGAATAAAACTTCTTTAAACTAAATGTCATACAAAAATTATTGCAAAAATATCTTTATTACCAACTTTGAGATTGCTACAGACGACATAGAAAAATATCTGCTGATTATTCAAATTCAATAGTATTACTTTTGGTTGATCACCACAGAATTCAATCCTTCAAGTCGGAATTCAGTCACGGATTTTCGTGATATATCAATCCGGCGATACTGATCGGATGGTCCCGCGAAATCATCGGCGATAAAAATTCAGCAGCCCAGTTTATTTTAAACGTTGCCCAACCTAAAAATAGAATTGACTCGTGTATCGTGGGTGCGTTTACTAATAAGTAAACTCACATCACGTAACAAACAGCTAGACCCGTATGAACAACTATCTGTAGGCCATGCACATATTTGTTCCGTGCTGAAATCGTACCCTTGACTCCCAGTGCAGCAGCTAATCACTCAGCCACTGCGCCAACCGTGTAGTCAAAGCCAGTGTAGATCGTTTGTCACTTAACTAACGTGGTGTCAATAACATTTTGTCAGATTACGTATTACCCAATCATATCAAGTCCTATTCAAGCACGAGCCAGTCGACCTTGACGGTCATTTCAGAAACTACATTATTAACTATATCCACAAAAAAGTCTATCGAACGAGTTTATTATTTGCGAAGGTTACACTGCTTATACGATAGTACCTATTTTGGTGTATGGGTTCAAGAGAATCACAATTGTATGTATGTTTTGTGTAAAATGAAGACGCTTCATTGTAAATTCACTGTTCAAACTGATTTCTTTTGTTTTGTTTCGCAAATCGGAGTACTAATTATTTGGAAAACGGTTCATAGTATCTGGATAAGTGAAGGGTGGGAGACTTGGGGCTGCCTTGTCATTGTTAACGTTTATAAAGTGCTTTGTTTTTAAGCCTATTGAAATAAACAATATATGAATTATTTGTTTTAAAACTTTTGTTTATTCCTTTCAACAATACTGTTTCGTCACCTACTTGTGAAGTACTCTTCTCAGACTTGTCTACACAAGTTTTTTCGGTTTTCTTTTCAATTTTAGCTTGTTGCTCTTTCGTATCAACCTCCCCCTGTGTTGTTTAATTCTTATTGATAATGTTGGCCATAAAGTCTTCTTCTTATTCGGTTTGAGACATGACATCTATAAACGGCGCCATGACGATAGGGTCATTCATCTTACAACTAGTTTGCGGCAAAACATTGTTAATAACGATCTATAAAATGATTGCTACAATTGAAATGGTTGTTGATAGAATCAAGTGCTTTCGGGAACTAGGATTGATTGAATGTGACAGATTTCAATTGTTTTCATGAACTGTTTATTGACACTCAAGGCAATTACTTTAATAGATCTCACATGACGATCATATTTACAGTTCCCTACAATATAGGTCCTACTAACTTTCTTTTCGCGCCACAATGCCTATTTTTCCGCATTGTGTCATCCATTTTGATCCATTTTAATCTAATCTCACTGGCCTATATTGTCTCACTACAGGGCAAACGCCTTCTTCTCCATTTTCCGCTCCAAGATCTTCTTTTTATTTTCGCTCAATTTTAGGTTTTTCATTTGAGGATATGACCATTTCATGTGGTCTAGATAGTTGCTGATCGCCTCATGTTTAAAATATTGGACCTTTTGCACACCTTTTACTCCTTCCCTTATTCCATTTTTAGGGTTCCGTACCCGAAGGGTTAAAAACGGAGCCATATTGGTGTCACTCACGTGTCCGTCTGTCTGTCCGCCTGACCGTCTGTCCATCGTCTTTCACTCAGATTTTACAGCCAAACGGTTGGAGCTACAGTCTTAATTTTTTTACAGTATAAGCATCTTGTTAACCCAAAGCAATACAAATTGTCAAAAAACATTATTATATGTTTTGAAGTTGAGAAAAAAATTACATACTCCTTCGAGTGAGGTATCGTCGTTTAGGTAAGTAATGTATTTTTTGTTTTAAAAAATATTGAAAAACAAAGGAATTAGAAGTCACCAAAGTCAGCTTATTTTACAAAACTTAAAATTTGGTGATAATGTTTATTATTACGTATATTTTACAAAAAAATACCAATATATTCTAAACCGAAAAAAAACCGAACCGAAATGTCTAAACCGTATATATTGATATCTCAATTTTTCTATGAAATTTTCTCATTTTTCCTCTTACAAACAACTTTTTTTGCGGTTTCGCGCACTAAAAACCGACACGTACTTGGCCAGTTTTTTATGTTTTTCGCAGCTATTCTATTCTTGCCGTGTCACATAAAATTACAGGTTTGCCTTTATCTTTAAAAGTGCATGAACCAGTGAAGCCTACATCTTGCCGAATCGACCAAAACGTCTTTTTTTATTCGGGTCAAGTTTGTTATCATTAAAGTAAACAAAACCAGGACAGGTTACTCTTGTGAAGACGTTTTCTACCTGTTGTATGCATTTTGCAAAATGAAAATATTTTTATCTTGTTGAAGAGACATTCATAGTGCCTCTCTGTATGTCTGTCTCTCTCTGCTGAATCTTAATCTGTAGTGCTTTGACATACTCGTTACAACCACTACGGATCTTGGTCAACCAGTTTACGTCAATATAAAATTTTCCTCATTTCAAATCCTTAAAAACGTCTTTTATAATCAAGTTGACATATTATATAATGTTCGAGACAGATTTTGCTATAACATTTAGTGACGTTAAACCCGTTGATTCTCACGAGTCCAATATAGCAACCGTTGGTAAAATTTTCAACAACTACTGATACACCTTTTAAATTTTCACGGCGCCATTAATTATTAATATTTATTGAGCTGCATTAGATTGAATAGACTGTGGTAAATTGAGCAAATTAAATTGCATCTCACGTAAATTGAAACAGTAAAGCAATAGGAAGTGAAAAACCGTATTAACCACGGATGAATAATAAAAATATGCATATAAATCCGTATTTCCTCAAACATAAAATCAAAAAAAAAATCAAAATCAAATGTTTTTTATTTCACATAGGCCTACATGGGCACTTATAAAACGTCGACAAATGCAATACTACTTTACTCATAAAAAACACGTTCCGAATTTTCAGGAATACAGTTATTGTGGTCGTTAAAAAGCAATCAATGTGGAACAAAAACTCAATTTATTCACGCAAAGATATTGCCGACGAATTTAGGTATCTTTAATAAATTATAAGCAAATTCGGGAATAAATTACGCGGCAATTTACAGTATTCCAGAATTGTTAATAGGACATGCTTACTAAGCCGACGGAATGAAAAAGGCGGGCAATTAACTTGAAATAAAAATGAAGGTAGGCTTTTCACAGAGGATAATAAAGTTTGTGTCTATGGTTAGTTAACCATCTTTGATAATAATTTAAATCATTTGAAAGGAGTTTACAAAAAGTCCAAGACCATGATTGCTTAGCTCCTCCGAACTTAAATCAACACCCCAAGAGCCTTCATGACTTGACTTATTTAGACGCACTTAAAAAGGTGAGGTGCAAGTCTGGTCTACGATAACACGGAAATGAATTAAGATAAAGCGTTTCAACCTTGAACGCTGATCTTGTTAATTCTTTAGGTCAAGTATATTAAATTAAGAGGAGACCATCAGTTTCATCATGTAACACCCAGCAACCCGCATGGGGACTCCGTAGTGGATTTGGCTCCTGCCACAGAGAGACGTGTACCCCAACAGTAAATATAAATACTTATTTATCTTACTAATATTATAAATGTGAAAATTTGGATACATGACATGCATTTGTGTGTGTGGATGTATCTTTGTTCCTCAATCACGTCAGAACGGCAGAGGGGATCTCGATGAAATTTGACACAGAGACAGATTATTGTCTGGAATAGCACATAGACTATTCCACAAAAAAAATATCCCAGAAAAATTTACGCCCCGTGGGGCTATTGCCGAATTACACGCGGGCGAAGCGGCTGGCAGAAGCTATTAATAAATTGTTAATTGGACTATACATTTTAGTTCTACACTTAGGAACAGCAGCGTCGGCAGATTAGCTATTTATTAGTTTTAATGAAACAAAAATGTAGACAGAGTTTCAACGTCACAAGCGTCAGAGCAACCATTACGTGCTCTAGTTTTCAGTTAGATGAAAAATTACAACCATTACAAGCTCTAGTTTTCATTATAAAATCGGTGTCATTAACACGACAAAGTGACCTAAGCATGACGCGTGCCATAAAAACAATGAACAGCTGACCGTGGCACAGAAAAGGATGACACATCACAAGCGAGATAGCAAACCCGTTTAAAAAGTTAATAACAATTCCCGTTTGACAGTGATGGAGGGTGGGAACATGGAACCCCATAGCATCACCACAGCGATTGAATCAAACATTATGTTTTAGAACGTCGGGCGTCCTGTGATTTTCCCATAGGGAAAGTTAAACTTTTACGTGATGAAATAAAAGCATTTAAAACTTTTATTTTAGACTGCCTCGGGACGAATGGGATTGGAATACGCGAAATGTTGTGGTTTCGTAGCTTAAATATACATTTGGAATAGAGTGTTTGATGGTTTACAATATTTTTTTAATCATAAATAGGCTCGAGCTTGACCACATCTCACCTGATGGTAAGCGGTGAGGTGGTCGACGATGAAGTATGCTTGCCTAGAAGTAACCTATTCACTCTACACCCTAGGTTGTAGCTATCGGGAATCACAGACTTCGGCAGGCAATTCCACTCTTTAACTGTACGCATATTGAAAGTATTTCCAAAAGGTTTAATGCGTATGGGTGGTGTCCACCATGTATGTATGTGTTACTGCGATTTTCCGCATCCATTTAAATTTTTGACTGCTCTACTATTCCCAATTATATATCATGCAATCTCAACGTAAAGTAAAGCATTACCTCTATAGAGAGTTAAAGTTGTATGAAACTCCCAAGGGAATAAAGTGATTTGAATATGGAACGTCAAATTCGTGTGGAAACACGTGGAAAACTCTTAGTAAAAATGCCCATATGGCATTGTAAAGAGGTTTGTTCGAAAATCGAACTGGCCACCATAAGCAGAAAACAAAAAAAAAGAATTAAGGCGCGATTTCAAATATTGTGAAACAAATGACGGTGTTTGTTTTTAAACCTTTGAGTACTGAACTAAACTCCACCCATAAAAGAACCGAAAAAATAAATTACTCTATCCTTTCATAAATGGACTAATGTGTCCAACATCAATATTATACATACATTGTATATATATATATATATTTTACCTTTGTATAGATTATTTTACCGATTGTTTGTGAATGTGCAAAGTGAATGTGCCGAGGACAAGGCAAACTTGTTTGCCTCCCTTTTTGCGGAATCTTCACGTCTGAACTCTGATGGCCCGCGGCCCCCTCCGTCTCCTGTTGGATGTGGGACGAGTATGTCGGATATTCGCATCCATCAAAGGGAGGTCTTTAAGGTGTTGCGTAACCTTGACGTAAAAAGCTAGTGGCCCCGACGGGATACCGGCAATTTTGCTAAAAACTTGTGCGCCTGAATAGTCTCCGATCCTGACACGCCTATATCGCCGTTCGATAGTGACTGGAAAAGTGCCGGAGGCATAGAAGCAAGTTAACGTTCAGCCCGTGCCAAAAAAGGGTAGTCGGGCTGGCCCGGCCTACTACAGACCCATCTCGGTAACGTCTATCTTCTGTAAGAGTATGGAACGTGTGCTGAACAATAAGCTCCTGCCATACCGAGAAGACAACGACATCCTCAGTTTTGTTTTTTTGTTTTTTTTAAAAAACGTTGCCCCTCACTAGGAATTTCTTCCTGTATCGTGGGTGCGTTTACTAACATATAAACTCACATACACAAACACCCAGAGCCGAAACAACTATCTGTAGGTCATACAAATATTTGTTCCGTGCGGGAATCGAACCCGCGACACGCACCACCAGCAGACCGCCAATACGGCTTCCGCCGAAATCAACTCAACTGGGGATTTTCTAGCGTATGCCATTCACATCTGGAGTGAGGCCATCGAGAGGCACGGGGAAGCGCTTGCTGTCTCCCTTGACATCTCGAAGGCTTTCGACAGGGTCTGGCATGAGAGCCTTATTGGTAAGCTTCCTTCCTTTGGTCTGCCTAGTGGTCTGTGTGACTGGATTGCTGACTTCCTGAGGGATCGGTCCATCCGAGTGGTTATTGATGGCTGCTCGTCCGGTCAGTTAGGTATTAATGCCGGAGTACCTCAGGGGTCGGTGCTCTCGGCTACACTGTTTTTGCTGAACATTAATGACCTGCTAAAACCCGGAACCTTTGGGTACGCAGACGACAGCACGGTTGCTGATAGATACGTGTCCGGCGCACGGGCTTCTGGGCCTGAGATCCAGTCTCTCCGTGAGGCCATGGTTGAGCGCTTGAACCTGTCTTTGGAGGCAGTCTCCAAATGGGGCGATGCCAATCTAGTCAGTTTCAATGCTGCTAAGACCCAGGCGTGTCTTTTTTCCGCAAAAAATATACTATTCCACCCGGCTCCATCTTTCCGTGGTGTAACCGTGCCGATAATGGACCATCTCGACCTTCTTGGTGTTACGTTAACATCGACCCTCAATTTTGGTCCATTCGTTGAGGCAAAGGCTCAGTTGGCTGCAAAAAAATTGGGGATCTGCTAAATATCAACTTGATGTACTTGAGTTGATTGACAAACCATTGGCCAAGAGGCTTATCGGCAACGATGCACTGGTAGCCTCAAAGCTCCAGAGCGATGGAACTGCACAATTTGATTCCGCCTAGCCTTTTCCATCACCGGACAACAAGACGTACGGCAATGCGCCACCGGTACATGGTGGACATCCCACCCATACGTACAAAGCGTTTTGTGAATACTTTCATTGTACGCACAGCTAAGGAGTGCAATTCCCTGCCGGACTCTTTGTTTCCTGATAGGTACAACCTTGGGGTCTTTAAGTCAAGAGTGAATAGGTTACTTCCGAGCAAGCGTGCTTCACCATCGACCATCATCGCTTACCATCAGACGAGATAGTGGTCAAACGCGAGCCTATCAATATTTAAAAAAAGAATGTGTGAACATTGTAGGCCTTCTAGATTTCTAGATGCTTGTTAACATATTAACAAGCATCTAGAAACATGTTTTGTTTTTATCTCGTTTTACATCTTTTTTTTGTGGTTTCTTACGACTTATTGTCGGGCCTACGTTGTCCCCCCATATATACATACTAATGCTGTAACATGGAAATATTGTAAACGAAACCATTTTTTTTTTAAAGAGTAACCATGGAGGTTCTTGCCGATTCTTCTACATAGGAAAAATCCAACCCGAACCGTGCACCTTTTGTCGATATTTTATAAGTGCCCATGTAGGCCTATGTGAAATAAAAAAAAATGATTTCGTGTTTTGATTAACTTTTGATTTATATTAATTACAAAATAAATACTTAATTTATGGAGCCCTGGCTTTTTATTGACTCGCAGAAGGTGTGGAAGTAGAGTATGTTCCTCTGGGATAAAGCCTGTCTTCGTCTTGGGCAGCTTGAACCCCTCGCTTCACTCAGGATTCGACATAACTGCAGTCCCTCGTTACGCTCAGTTCAATGGGTTATTCCCAAAGTACTCCAAAAAGAGTTCCCAAACTACTCCATGAAAATATAATATTTTTAATTAGGTTTCATTATACTCCATGACAATATTAAAATATTCTCAAAGTACTCCATCCCATTTTAACTTACTTGGATTACTATAAAAGAGTAGCTGACGTACAGTCAAGCTTTGCAAATATATTTTTAAGTGAAAAATTTGTTTGCGTACTAGGGATTATCGTAAAAAGCCTACAATTTTAAATATGTATTGACGTAATATATAACAAAATGCTAAACTTTAATCTTTCTTTTAAGATTTTTTGTGAGTGACTGTAATGAAATACATGTATTTTATAGGTATTGTGAATGTATTATGAAATATATGTAATTATGTGGATGGAGCAGTTTGAGAATTGATAACGAATAATTGGTGGAGTACTTTGAGAATAATTCCAGATACCTATGGAGCAGAATAATAAGTATTTCTAAATAATAATAATTCCTTGGAGTAATTTGGGAATTAATGTATGAGATTCTTATCTTTTTAGAACAAAAGAATGGAGTACTTAAGGAATGACCCAGTTCAATATGCCGCCCGTGACGTAATACACTGCTTTAACCCCTCGGTGCATAATCTACTATTAATTATCTATATCAAAGAACAAACAGGTAGGTTTGGAGATTTGTGTAATAAAATAATTAATTCTATTGCTATTCAGCCACAGACGTTGTACGAAAAACTAATGAGAGTTGTAAGATTAATAAACCACAATGACGGAACAATGCACGTGGAATTAAATAAACAAGTCCTATAATAATTAGCATGAAAATAAATAATTAGGTATTCTTGAATTGCATTACCGTATATTTGTATTTGATTGTCTAACTCCTAAGGGTACAGCTCGTGGTTATACCAATAAAGGTCTCATACCACAGAAAATTTACAAAATCCAAAGAGAAATGGTATGAAGGCACAAGCCCGTTTTAAATTCCATCCAAGCTTCACATAGCGATGCCCGACCATGGCATTCAGGTTGATGAACCGGTCTGAAACCTGCTTCGGGATACCATAAAGGAATTGCAAAAAAAACCGATCTCATCACATTGATCAGCCTTCCAAGAAAAGTGGGAGTAGACAACGGTGAAATAAATTACCAACCTTCCTTTCTTTTTGTTGTTTCGTGACTCAATTGGTATGCTAAAATGAAATACGTACCTAATACTTTTTTGAAAGAAAGAAATTAATACTGAGAAGTCGACTAATATAGATGGAAGTGGAAGATTGTTATATTAAACGAAGCTATGACGATTTGTTCATGGGACGAATGTTCAGACTCATATCAGCCTAGGGGCATCTCATTAAATGTAAAAATGAGAGATTAACACAAGCTTATAAGTATATATGCATTATGGTAACAATTAATCATATTATTATGTGTTAACAATAGACTGATCGTTACTCTTCGATTTCTTAAAGTAATCAGTCACACATCATTTATTAGGCCTAACCTGTTATGCTTTGTATCAAAACACACTTGATAGACAATATGTATCTAGTAAATAGTAGTAATAATAGCATATCATCCCAAGGTTTAGATATCAGCATTTAGTCATTTCATTTTCTAGCATTGTCAAAATGATTACAGAATCTAGAAAATGTAAAATGGTGTTGTGTTCACCGATGTTTTACTGTCTACTCAGCATTAAACCTGCATTAATCTGCATTAATTTGTTTTAGCCTCTTTGCACTAAAGTTGGTAGGTTTGTGTAAGAGGTAACTCTGAACGTAACGCAACGACCTTGAGGGAACAAAACACACACTCGTTTTACACCCGCACGTACCAAAATACGTTTTGTGTACTTTCCTTATTATTAATTGACTTTAAAAAAAGCCTCAGATCAAAATGTAGATAATTAAATTGTCTTTGAAGTGGTGAAAATTTAATTTAATACGCCCGGCAGTTTAACAAATTAATATAACTTTACAAATGAATTACACTATGTTATACGAATAAAACTCAAAATATTCGTATATCAATTTATTAAGAAAATATATCAAAAAATTAAGACTAAATTCAATTTCAAATTTATTTGTTGCTCAACATAGTACATAAAAATACACTTCAAGATGTCAGTTGAATGCGTAGTCAACCGTGTTCCACCAATTTAGGCATGCAAAATTATAATTACAATAATAACTAAAATAATACAATAATATAAATTTAAAAAATGTAAAAATTTATTAAGTGTCATAAATTAATAAATGGTATAAATGTCATAAATAAATAATGGTATAAAAGTCATAAATTAAAAAATGGTAAAAATGTCATCATCATCAGCCTATTAATGTTCCCACTGCTGGGACACAGGCCCCCTCTCTGTGAGAGGGAATGAATGGGCCGTAATCCAAAAAAATGTAATAAATAATAAATTTAAAATTAAAACGTATCCAATGTCACAATTTAAAACGCTTACAATGTCAAAAATTTAAATACTATACGATATATATCATAAATTAAAGAGATCAAATTTATACTATGTCATAGATAAAATTTATGACAGACATAGCCGTTTAGACGTGATTCTCATTTTAAAATCATCTACTGAGGGGTAACTGCGCCTTAACATCAGGGACTCTAGACAATGTGGTATTCTACGAGTATCAACGATAGCAATTATGAAAATGCCAAATGTAAGAGTGACAGGTATGCAGGTTAAGCGTCCGATGTGGTATGAAAAGTCATTTGCCTTCTAGAAATGGGGTTTAACGAGAATTTTTAAGAGAATTACCACAATGCTCCAAGAATCGTTTCTAAATTGACTTTCATTTATTTACAGCTGATAGGTATATATATATGAAATTCATCGAATAAATAAAACAGGCATTCATGGGGACTGCTGACAGAAGTGAAAACTTAAAACAAGTTACTTTAGCATGTCGATGACGCTGTCACATTTGCATGTCGCTGAAACGAGCCCATAAATTTCGCCCCTACCTAAAATCGCTCAACGTGGCTAAATAAGTTTTTACTTCAAAAATTATCCTGTAAAAACCATGTGGGTTTGGTTACCTCGCTGATAGCAATGCAGTAAAAGTTAACCGTTATCTTTGTAGGACACCGTTACAATGACGCTATGTACAGCATGTTTATATTATCTACGGGCGGTGATATGGAGGGAGGTGAGTGTTCAATTGCAAAATGATAAGAAATGTTGAGTTCATTCATGAGTCAGTGTTTCTTTTTTGTGTAATGACTAATTTTTAAATTTGTCAATCCTAATCTGGTTTCTTCTTGCCTAAAAATGTATCATTCAGCACGTAGTTCCGGCTGCCTTGACTACAAGGTAGCCGGAACTAGAAGAACGAAGAACTGTTTGCGAACGCGAATGTTGACACTAGTCAACATTCGCGTTTGCAAACAGTTCTTCCAGCTTTTAGCTGATAATAATACCAGCCTATAACTGTGCTACTTCAGTGCAAAGGCCTCTTCTGACACAGAGATGGCTCGAACATTAACCACAACGCTTGTTCAAGGCGAGTTGGTGATTTAATATTTTTAACCAAATAAGTCCAGATTTCCTGGCGATTTTTTCCATCACCGATGCCGATTATATCACTAATTTTAACACCACCATTCATCATCATTTCAGGCGAAGGACGTCCAATGCTGGACATAGGCTTCCACCAAGCGTCGCCACACTGATCTGACCTGTGCGTTTCGCATCCATCGGACTCCTGCAGCCTTGACCAGGTCGTCACTACACTTAGAGGGAGGCCTTCCAACGCTGCGTCTTCCGGTACGCGGTTGCCACTCCAGAACTTTTCGGCCCCAACGGCCATCCATTTTGCTAGCAATTTGGCCTGCCCACTGCCACTTATGTTTGGCAATTCTTCGGGCTATGTCGGTAACCTTGGTTCTCTTGCGGATGTCTTCAAATTCTGATATAAGCTTATTTATTTTTATAAGGAAAAAAAACAGTTGTATACTAAAAATATAAAAAGTGTCTTAAACATAAGACTTCACAAATATACTACCCACTACATTTTTCACAGATCTACATAGACTAAGACAAACTGATTTAAACTTGGTAAGCCTAAAATGTTCTTCTTGCCCGACACTGTGTCAGTCAGCACCACGTAAGTCGGGTCGCCTTGCAGTGCCAACATTCGCGTTCGCAAACCATTCCTCCAACTAATACTTGAACTAGCGTTTGGTATTGGATGTTGCTTTAACCGTTCACAATGGAACTCAACGGCTGCAATTTAAAAGATCACCATCCTGGAAAAATTAATTTGCAGATAGACAAGTCTGTTCTCACTGGAGTAACTGCAATTCAATATTTTCATGCTGGGTAAAATTTTAAGGCACATAATAGAGTTCTACTCATCATACTATTATTTAAGTCAGCTTGTTAGTCATCTACATAGCGTACGTAAGTTTCTTTCGGAAAATCTCAAAAGCATCATCTCAATATTATTAATAATTATTAATTCGTTTGTATCATAATTTTAGCACAAATTAATAACTGTAATTTTCTAGACATTGAGAAAGTGTAAAAAATTATTGATGATTTTCCGCATTCGAATTGAGAGGACATTGCCACCCTGGTGCTTCAATCATTAAATTATTTGTAATGACAAAACAATTTTGTTAGCAGTTTTTCTTAGGTTTGCGGTTACATTATAATAAAACCACAGTGTTATGTTGTGTTACTTTTTTATTTTTTTCTTAGACACTCTAATACTAAAATATACAGACTAGGAAACACTTATTCGATTGCTATTACTAAGCTGCCAATAAAAAATAGACTAACAAAAAATATTCTTCTAAGCGACGTAAATGCTGTTTGACTGTTAGACACTAAACTGACTGACAATTAAAATCTCGTTTGGTCTTAATGAGGTCAGAAACCATAAAGTGTGCGTTAGCGTTTACAGAATATTGGTTTGCTTATTCTACTTAATTTTAACAAATAATTGTAAGCAGGATGTAAGGTTCAAATGTCTGGATTAGTCATGAAATTATTTCTATCATATTTCATAACTTTTAGTAAAGTATTTAATCATTTAGAAACATCCTCAGAATAGTGCGCAACAGTCTGTAAATTTATTTATAATAATATGTATTTACATAAGCATAAGGAACGATATTTAAATATTATGGCATCGAAAAAAAAAATATTTTAGTAGATAAAAATACTGTTCTGTTTATAGAGTTAAATAATGGTTTTTACTACTTATAAAGGAGGTTTTTCTTGTAGTTCTTATTAGGTATAATAAGAAATAAAGATAATGAAATAGGAGCCTTTTTGGTCTCGCACAGGGTTCTTTTTTAAAATATTATCTTTTCCTTGCCTGTATCTCCTGTGCGACGGTGCGAAAAATATATATTTTTTTCTGTTTTTTTTTTACTTTTCACACAAAAAATAATTATTGGTCTCATAGTTGAATAATATGTTACTGAAGTTGATATCCTTACTAGATCATTAAAATAATCAATTTCATTCCCTTCAATCTGTATTCTGATTATGAATTCGTTCATTATTGATTCATTATGAATCCGTTCATTATTGATTCATTATGAATCCGTTCATTATTGATTCATTATGAATCCGTTCATTATTGATTTAGTTTCTTTTAATGAAACTAAATTGTGATACCTCTAGGTTTGACAAGTTTACACACGGGGTTTACACGGTTTTTACATACGACTACACTTTTATGAAAAGAACGTGCTACAGCGAATTTCCTAAAACACATTTTAATTTACTGAAACATTCAATTATCTACGACAGTCACCTAGATACTGAAAACCAATCTGCTGACAAATATCTGCTATCATGTAAGTTGTTTATGCCTTTCATATTACCAAACAAAATAACAGTAGGTAAATCAAATCACTTCACATAATATTTGTCAGCAGTATTAACAGAAAATGGTGTCAGAAACAAATCGCTAGATATGTGAACAAAGTACCTTTTTGGAATAACGGCATTTAAAAAGGAACTTTGGTTTATAAAAGCAGCCACAGACATTAAGATTTCTTACATATTTCATGTGCTTCATACATCAATAGCCTTTGGAAGTTAATAAAAACAATTATTGTATATAATCACAAGTACAACAACATAATAACGTAAACCTCATGGTCGCAAAATATTGACAATGACTATTTCATATACCTTAGTTTGAAGGACTCAGTGCACGGGTGAATAAGCAGTTTTGAAAGATTCCAGGGCATTGTTTATTGAGGTCTGACTGCAAGCGTTTCCATCGTCGTATGAGACACCACAACCAAATCCATTGAAGCACAGTTTCTGCTGCGCTTTATCATCCGCACAACATGAAAGAATGGCTGCGTTACACATGCTTGGCGTCCTTAAGGCTCCCGGCTGCTCGTTGAATTGGGGAGCCTGAGTAGACGCTTGCTGGCTCTGCAAAAAAAAGATACAATATTAAACACGACATTGTTAAGTTGTCATCTGTAGGAATTGCCGCCTTGTGCACACGGAATCAGAAAGTGGAACCACGCGTAAATAACTGGATAGCAGACTTCGTTTGCTGCTCCAGCGCTGATAATAATACTGATTTTCATCGAAATACTCTTATATAAAAAAAAAATAAAAAAATAAAAATAAAAAAAAATAAAAAGGTTTATTGCAGAAACTTGTACACTTTTACAGTAAATCTTACATAGGGACCTCCTTTTAAGTAAAAGATATACCTGTGCTAGGAGGACCCGCTCTTCAATGACAATTTATGAAATGGTAAAAGTGATGTACAAAAGGAAAACAGAATCTAATAAAATAAAATAAAAAAAATAAAATACAAGCAAAATCTCAAATTAAACAAGATGAGACTTGAACTATAACTAAAAAATACAAAGAAACTTAGAGACTATATCCTAAAATAATGTGTGTGAGTCTGCGTGTGAGTGTGTGTGTGCATGTGAGTGTATGTATGAGTGTGTGCGTGTGTGTGTTTTTATTTTCCAACTCATATTGACGATTCCTGCAGCATCAGTTCAATGTCATCATAGGTCTTCAGTTTTAGCCATTGAACTATTGCCTTTTTGCAATCTTTAGTAGTCATAGGATAGATGTTAATTATTTTATTTATTTTATTATATAGGGTAGCGGAATTTGTATTAAATTGTCTTTTGGCATATGCAGTTTTAACAAATTTTACTGGTGCAACACTGTATTTTCGTCTTTTTTCTTGATGGTGAGGGTCATAAGGCAGGACTTTATGTAATTTTAAGACAGCATGGAGTATATATAATTTTCGGACTGTAAGAATACCGCTAAGAGAGTATAACTCATTGGTTGGGAATCTGTACGGTTTGGTATACATGACCTTGATAAGAGATCTCTGTGCTCGCTCCAGCTCAAGAAACTTCGTTTTTGTCGCACCGCCCCACACGGGTATACAGTAAGTAATAATTGATTGAGCCAGAGAGATATAGATTTCAGTTAAGATTTTTTTTGTTGTCAAATGTCTTAGGTTCTTAAATATCCAGATAAGTTTTCTCATACGGGCCATGACCATATCTGTATGAGTATGCCAAGACAACCGCTGATCAACGATTACACCTAGGTACTTTATATGAGTCACTTTTTCAATATTTTTACAAGAACAGTTTGTGCTAGATGTATTATGACAAGTGTGAATTTTGAGAGTTACGTTAGGTCCAGGTTGAGTGTTGTTGTAGATAGTAAATGCAACATATTTTGTTTTAGATATATTTAGTGTTAGAAGATGTGAGTTTAGCCAGTTAGCAATTTTGGAAAGACCCTTTTCAGCACATTGATATACCGATTCCCACGTATCACCAGAGAAAACAATAGCAGTGTCATCTGCATATGAGAAAACGCGACCATTTTCTAGTATCATTTTGCAGAGATGGTTTATGTATATTAAGAATAGAGTCGGGCCCAGTACGCTACCTTGCGGAACGCCGTAGGTCACGTAAGACTCCTTACTAATATACTCCCCTACCTTAACCTTTTGCCTACGATCCCGTAGATAATCTATTAGCAATGCTAACGGGTTTCCTCTTACGCCTATACCTTCTAGACTACGCACAAGAATGGGGACAGATACGGTATCGAAAGCTTTTTTCAAATCAAGAAACACAGCTAAACATCTTTTCCCTGAATCTACTAGATTAACAATATGATTGGTTAATGCTGTAACTGCGTCTTCCGTTGATAATTTTTGTCTAAAACCATATTGAGCTTGTGATATAATGTTATATTTATTAGTGTAGCTGGTTAGTCTTATGTTAATTAGCTTTTCAATGATTTTAGATATTGCAGGCAAAACAGAAATAGGTCTGTAGTTGTTTACATCGTCTCTGTCTCCACCCTTGTGCACAGGAGTAATTATGGCTTGTTTTAGAGCTGGTGGGAATTTCCCTTGGCTAAAACACAAGTTAGCAAGATGCGAAATTATGGGTACCACCAAATCATGGGCAGCCTTTAAAAATTTTGTTGTTATATTATCCCAGCCTGGAGCGCTTTCAGATTTAAGACCCATTAGCACGTTATAAACTTCTCTAGGATCCGTTTCGAGAAGCACGAAGGAGGAAGCCTGTGAATTTAAAATAAGATCAACATCTTGCTGAAGTTGTGATCGGTTTGCGGAGGTAATATCTTCAGCCAGGGTTTTTCCAATGTTAGAAAAGTAATCGTTTATGTGGTCTACTGAAGCATGAGGGGTGGTCTTTATCTCCAATAGTTCTGAGTTAGTTTTTTTTTTAGGATTTCGATGAGTTATATTGTTAATTGTGTTCCATATCTGTTTTGTATTTTTGTTTGCCTTTAGTAGTTGTTCCTTATCATATTTTCGTCTAAGCCTTTTAACTAGACTATTGCAATAGTTGCGATATCTTCTGTAAGTAATTTTTAGTATATCATTTTCTGGATCAGATCGCAGCTTTCTTTGCATATTATTTCTGTTTTGAATACAGCGCAAAATTCCTGTGGTTATCCATGGTTTAATAATTCGATTATTTCTCGGAATTAAAGTAGTAATAGTGTTTTGCTGAAGACATTTTTGGAGTTTTTCTATTAATTTTACAGATAATGTGACTGGATCATTGATTAAATTAAGTTCAGAAATATTACTTAGTTTTAAGGCTGTTATTGTTTTATCCAAGTCCACTTTTTTTTTAGTTTTTGAGCATTTGTAAGAATTTACTAGATTTGATAATTTAAGGAAGATCATGAAGTGATCCGTGATAGTGGTATTCAATACAGCAATAGAAGCAGCGTTTTTAATCTTGTCTAGTTTCAAAATAAAGTGGTCCAAACAGTTTTCGCCCCTGGTTGGTAAGGAATGTCCCGGTAACAAGCCATGCATTGCAAGCATATTTAGGTAATTTAATCTATTTGTGCGCTCATTCGTTTGTTCAGTAGGTTTATATATTATGTTAATGTTTATATCTCCTGTTATAACAATATTTTTATATGATTTAAGTGAGTCCAGGTGATTATTTAGCGAGTCTATAAAACTGTCAGCATTATTATTTGAGGGGGATCGATAAATAGCAAGAACAACAAGATTAGCCATTATTATTTGCAAGCATGATGCGTGAGTTAATAATATTTCCTTAACACTAACTTTGTGATCACACTTGATATACACTGCCACGCCATCGCACCGGTTTATGTGGTTAGTCGTGGTAAAGGAATAATAGTTTTTAATTTCAGGGGTAGGTTTATTTACGTCTAGCCTACACTCATTTAAGATCAATAGGTCAACACTAAACTTAAATTGTGTTAAAGTGGTTAGCAAATCATCTATATTGCTATATATACTTCTTATATTTTGTGATATTATTGTAAAATCCGATTTAGGTACATAAAATTGTTTCGAAAAATCACCAATTTCAAATTCTTTAGATTGCGCTATAACTGCGTCATCAATTTCTTGCATTATTGTATGAGTGCTATCCATAATATAGGTAAATTAACCATCTGAGTTTTAATTCCATATTGTTTACGTAAACGTATTTTGCTCGATCCTCAACAACAAGTATTATGATATGGGAAAATACATAATTATTTATTTATTTATATATACTTTATTGTACACCATGATAAAACAATACAAAAAAAAACATAAAAATTAAAACAAAAATACAACAGGCGGCCTTATCGCGCTCCGCGATCTCTTCCAGGCAACCTTGAATGGATAGAGATAGCCTGGACACGACATGGGGTTGCACTTGGTGCAAATTTGAAATCATAAGAGCTACTACAATTAGGTAATAAAAACAAACTACTAAAATAGATACATAAATACATACATACAAAATAATCTAAATATACAAACAAGAAAACAATACAGCTTAAACAAGCACAAGATTACAGAGACAGGTAATGTTCCTTTATAAGTTTTTTAAAGACAGGCAACGACTGAGCACGTTTAATTGAGTCAGGCAATGCATTCCACAAACGAGCAGCCTGGACAGTAAATGATTTATCTAAGAATGTAGTGGAATGCATAGGCATTTTAAGTCGCAAGTTTTCTGATGACCTAAGAGATTTCGTGTGGGAATCGCAGATAAACTGAAAACGATCCTTGAGGTAAAGAGGGGTGGAAGGAGTAAAAAGCACATTGTACAAAAGAGAAAGAATATGAGCATTCCGGCGAAGCCGAATTGGCAACCACTTGAGCTTTACACGGAATTCGGAAACATGGTCATATTTGCGCAAACCAAATATGAACCTTACACAAACATTTTGAAGTCGCTCAAGTTTATCGAGTTGTTCTTGAGTAAGGTCAAGATAGCAGGCATCAGCATAATCAAGGATGGGAAGAAGAAGAGATTGTGCAAGCGCAATCTTGGTGGCAGTCGGAAGAAAATTCCGCAGCCTCCTCAAAGTTGCAGCAGATGCAAACAACTTGCGGCTAACTTCCTGCAGTTGGGCAGTCCATGAAAAGTTTTTGTCGATGAAAATCCCCAAGTTTTTAACTTTCTCACTGAATGGAATAACTGAACTGTCAAAAAGAACTTGGGGAAGAGTCGTCCAGTCGATCTTTGAAACCATTCTAGAACTGCCCACTACAATAACCTGCGTCTTAATAGGGTTGACCATAAGCCCATACCTCCTGCTCCAATCACAAATGCGAGCCAGATCAAGGTTTATGGTTACGATAGCCTCGGACAGCTTTCCGAGGGGTGCCCGCGAGTATAACTGTAGATCGTCTGCATAAAGATGGTAGGAAGAAATAAGTTCATTGGAGATTGAGTTTATAAAAACTGCGAAAAGTAAAGGGGATAAAACGCCACCCTGTGGTACCCCGGCAGTGGTACTGCACCAGGAAGACAAGTTCTCTCCGATACATATACGTTGCCGGCGCCCGAACAGGTAACTACGAAACCAGTCAACCACCGATGGAGATATATTAAGAGAGCATAGAATACCAAGCAAAACGTCGAAATCAATAGTATTAAAAGCATTACTGAAATCTAGCAATGCCAAGACCGTCAGATTACTGCTTTCCATGGCTGACCGTATATCGTCCGTAATGTTGAGAAGAGCTGTGGTGGTGCTGTGACCAGGACGGAAGCCGGACTGGAAGGGATTGAGGAGATTGTTTTTGGATAGGAACTTGCTCATTTGATTATGGACTAATCGTTCTAGGACTTTGGATAGGAATGGTAAGACGGATATTGGACGGTATTCAGAAAAGGAGGTGGGATTGGACTTTTTAGGTAAAGGAATTATTTGCGCATCTTTCCATGAGCATGGAAAGACACCGCTAGACACAGAAAAGTTAAGGATGTGGCAAATGACAGGAAGGATAACGTCCAGCACCGGGAGCAACATTTTACGGCTGATACAATCGCAACCTACTGCATTGGAAGTAATCGATAGTATGCTCTTCTTAACATCACATGCAGAGAATTGACTAAAAGCAAATGGAGAATAACTGGGAGTCGGAAGAGATGAAAGATAGTTCAATGTATTCAATTTTATTGTCCTATCAAAATCGGACGAGGCTGTAAAATGAATGTTCATTGCATTGATGTCTAAATCTTTAGGAATTGACTCATGTCGGGTTTTACCGACTCCCAATGATCTTAGAAAATTCCAAACTTCGGATGAGTCTTTGTTTTGGACTGAGTTATGAATATGTTGGCGATTAGCATTCCTACACACCTTATTGCATAGGTTGCGGATAGCGGCATATTTGTCTCTATTTGCATCGGTAGGCCGTCGCTTAAATTTAGACTTTGCTGCAACTTTTTTATGAATTAACCTTTTAATCTCATCCGTCAGCCACGGCGCCGGCAAATGTCTAACTTTAACTGGTCGAACAGGTGCGTGGACATCATAAATCTCGACAAGTTTAGCCGTGAAGATATTCACTTGCTCATCGACCGACGCAGTGGCAAACAGAGGAGACCAATCTATACTGCTGGCATCCCCGCAAAGACTGTCAACGTTCATACCACCAAAATTGCGCTGCATGAGAATTTTGGCTTTAGCCTTAGGTGGACGAATTTTATAAGACAGAAAAATCAGGTCATGATATGAAAAGGCATCGGCTGAGCATTGGCCATGCTTAGCGACGCGATCAGGAGAGGAGACAAAAATCAAGTCAAGAAGCGAAGGAGTACAGTTTGGAAAATGATGAGTAGCACTAAGCGGAAGAATGGAAATATTACTAGAAGCCGAAATATTTGTAAGGGAGGACGAACGATGGTCTTTCTTCAAGAGACAAGTATTAAAATCACCCATGATTATGCTATGATTGTAAGAAGGGATTAAGATTTCTAAGAGCTTTTCGAAAGATGAAAAGAAATTGATGCGTAAAGAGGGACAGTAATAAACACCAAGAAGTAATTTTGAATGATTTAGTTCGACCTCAAGAAAGAGATGTTCACCAGCATTTGATGGCGGTGGCTGCGCTGACACATTGACAACTGAGTATGGAATGTATGCGCGGAGATATATGGCAACACCACCACCACCACCCACTGTCCTGTCGTTTCTAATGAGCACGAAGCCGGGAAGAGAGTAGCTAGATGAAGGGAGACAAGGTTTGAGCCATGACTCTGAAATGAGAATAGCATGAATGTTTTTACAATCAAAACTTGCCAGCATATCGTGGAAATGAGCCGGAATACTCTGAGCGTTGATATGTATAACGTTAAAATTTTTAGGAACATCAGAAAACTGCGCCCCAAGATTATCTGAAAGAGAAGGCACGCTCACAAAACTGTCATCGCTACCTGTCAAAGAATGAAAACTAAAGCTGTCACTGCTGTCATCTATATTAGGCATATATTTTTCTTAATAATAATATATATATATATAAAATCCTATAATAAAACTAAAAATTAATAAACAGTAAACCTGCCAGTTGCGTCATTAATTTATAGGAATATAAACTACATGAGTCCGGGCAACATTAACAGAATAAAATAAAAAAAATAAAAACAAAAGTTTAGCAGCAAGAAAAATAAAATACAGAATAGAAATTATGAATTTTACCAGTGCGCCGCAACCTAAAACGGAACGCACCGTAAAGAACGCTTGACATTAAAGTTAAACTGACAAGTGACAGTGGTGAAGTGACAGTTGACAAGACGTGTCATGTAAAATTGTTAGTAAACATGTTTGGAAGTTTCAATATAAAAAGAATGATTGTGAAGGTGAAAGGAAACCAAAACAAGAAAAAACAGTACCCGGACCTTCAGTAAAACATTACTTAGAATTAAATCACTTTCTCACAGCCGCTACACGCCTTATTCTTGCTGTCTTCATAGCTGCAGCGGTCGGAAGAGAGTCTGGCACTGCAGATTTAGGATCAGACTGCTCCGGCTCACTGGAAATCGGCGCAATCCTGTTCAACTCGGCGAGAGATTCTACTCGATGCCGCGTATCGTTCGGACCAAGGACGTACACACAGCCCGCCTTAGTCCAACTCTTGGAAACGCCGAGTCTTTCCCTCGCAGCTAGGAACAAGTCATGCCGCCCCTTAGTTAAGAATTCGGACATGGTGACGCCCGAACCTTTTAATTTGGTTTTGGCAAACCACACTTTGTCCCGGACTGCGAGGCTGCCAACCTTGAAAAGAATAGGTCGGGTTTTGTTTGGCACTGCTCTTCCCATCCTGTGGCATCGGCTGATGTCAGTAATGGAGAACTCTTTTAACTGCAGCTTGTTACATACCACCTCGGCTAACACCTTGGCGGTATCTTCCTTTTGCTCCTCATTCATGCCATGCAACAGCAAGATCTTCCGCCGTCCTCTCATCTCCATTTGGTCAACACTTCGGGCAAGAAGCTCCACCTGTCGCTGAAGGCTGTTGAGAGCTTGCGAGACGAATGTCCGGAACGTAGTAAACTCAGCTGCCAGGCTGGTACTTGTGACAGGTGATGGAGGGGCTTTCTGCAATTCAGCTTCGAAGATGGACATGCGCGTTTGGAATAACTCCTTGAGATCACTTAAAGTGCTTGTCAGCGAATCCATTGTGATTATAGTTAGTGTTTTAAAGAAATTAGAGAAGTAATTGCGAGGAGATAACGCTACACCAGCAGGTAACAATTACAAACTTTTAAAATATGACATAAAATTACTGAAATTATTATTATATTTAATTATATTAAATTTTAAACAAGGGCGTTTCTTTTTTGGTGTTACTGGTACAACTACCCACAAGAAAAAATTATCCGAGTTGGTGAGATTTTTAAAAGTATATCCGATATTAATATTAATATAGCTTAGATAAGCCGAAATGAGTGTGTAATATAGGTAATGTACGTGTATGCATTTGCGTGCTTTTAGTGTACGTAAGCAATCATATATCAAATAAATTATTATATAAACATTTGTATTATTTTTGTATAGACAGAGTTTACGGTGGTGAAGAGGTAACTGAGTATGTAGTTTATGTAAACTTACAAGTATGCATTTTATTTTTGTAAAAGTGTATGTATATGTAATTGTGTATTTTTTATGTAAAAAGTATTGGACGTGTATGTGTGTGTATAATTTGATTATAAATAAATTGAAAGAATATGTATTACAAACATTTTTAAAAACGCTAAATAAGCAAAATAAGATAATCAGAATAAGTATGCAGTTTATACAGAATAATAATGATAGTCACGCTTCTTGCATTAGGCTTTGTATTTGGGACTCACTTCTAATTATGTATGTAGGTGAATCGTCTTGTCTCTTAACATAAACCTTACCATAAGCGGTCCAGCAGTACTTATATCCCTTTGACTTAGCGAGGTCGCGTGCAAGGAAGTGTAGTCTTGAGCCTTTAGCAGTGAGCTGTTCGGATACGAATATAGGTGTGTATTCGCTACTTTTGAAGCCCAGATGTTTAGCGCAGAGCTTTACATTAGACTTGGTATTGAACGACTTACACATCTTAAGTAACTCAGTCTTTAATATTGTAGAGGATAGTTCGACTATTATAGGGGTGTTAGTCATACCCCGCTTCTTCCCCTTAATTCTGTAAATATCTCGTATATCCGACTTCACGACTGCACAGTTCACGGTCTCAGATAAACATTTTACCATGTTAATAAGGTCTTCTTTATTTTCCTTTATTTGCTTGGGCACGTTTTTAATTTCGATGTTAGATTTACGACTACCTCGCTGAAGATCCTCGACTTTTTCTTCGAGAATGGTTATATATTCTTTATCCTTCTGAGCTTGTATCTCCATCTGTTCAATCTTCCTCTTAAACTCTTCATTCTGCAGAGTTATAGCGGCCACTGAGTTCTCTATATTAGAATTTGTGAGTTTTATTTCCATGAGCGTGGGGGTAATTTTTTTAAGCTCCATCTCTTGAGTTAATAACATGGACTTAATTGTTTGAATCATATCTTCTCTAAAGCCGTCTAGGTCATCCCCTCTTCTTCTTTTAGATCTTTGAGAGACATGACTCAGTGGTGAATCGTATCTCTCCTCCTGGTTGGCTAGATTCGATTCAGAGAGTGACTTGTCCATTTTTGTACTAGGGTAGTATAAGCAATTAGATGTTAGTTTTAAAGTCAACTCCTTTATGGGTTAGATCAACACCTTATTAGGTGAATAGCGTTAGCTGGAAAGACGCTCACCAGCTTTTCCCGTCAGCCAAAAAGTATTTAAAAGTATACGAAGTACCAGGGCAGCAGAAGTTGTGAGGAGGTTACAAATTGTCCAATGCCCCGTACACAAGGCGGGGCGTCGCGTCGTGTCCAGGGCGTAGCCGAGGGCAGGTATGTTGTGAATACGTAGGCGGGGCTCAAATCCTTGGCCAATGCGCATAGGTCAAGTACCAGGGTATTATGATCAGCTACGTTTACCGCGATACACTGAGTTTATTTAAATAGCTCTTTTTGTTTTATGCACTCCTATTTTTGTTATGGAATTAAATTTACTTAAATTACTTATAACTTTCTAATAATATGGTCTATGGCACTGAGTACACGTCTACACCTTGCGGCGGTCCGAGGGAAGAGCGATAAAGAAGAGATATAAACCAAAACATCAAAGATGTTTGAAATAACAGATGCAGAAATTACGTAACATACGTGGATTTATATTGAGAGACCGTCTTTAATCTTGAGAATAACCAGACACAAATATTTGTTTAGCTTTATTGAAGGTCTAGACGAGGAAATGTTAATAAATTCCGTGTGTTCTTCCAACAATGCCAGTACAATTATCTTTGATTACGATATATGATGATTGAACATAATTTCCTATCTATCCATTATTATTGTTTACATGATCAACAAGTGAGTACTTACTTCTGCAATAGAACCATGCTCCACTTTGGGTGCTGGTCGTTTCATTGGTCGTAAAGGTTTGATCGGGTCGAAGGAGATAGGTCTTGAACCATCATTGTCATCAGTTTCGTCGTCTTTATCAATGACGAATCCCCAATTCTGGTTTGTGTCCTCCATTTCAGGGAATCTATTGTGAATGTTTGGTTTCTTCGTTGTGTTTTCTGAGCAAGGGCTTTGCTGCAGCTGTGGGACAGGGTAGGGTACCGGATAGGGGATGTAGATAGGCTGTGGTGATGGAGGCGGCGGTGGAGGCCTTTTGACGTAGCTTGAAATTTCTTCGAGTAGTCTTAAGATCTGTGGTAAAAGGTCCTGCTGATTGCGATCGTAGTCCCTTCTCTCGGGGTAATAATGTGCGGGTGGAAGAGCATAGTCGTAGGTACCGTAGTTCCCTTGCCACCGTCTTCGCCGATGTCGGTTTACATCTGAGTGCTTTCTTACTCTTTCGCTCTGATCAGCTGATAGTAAATCAGGATCGTTGACATCTTCCATTAAGTGTCTAGGGTAGACTTCTCCCAAACAAATAGACACTAAGAGTAGTACAAAAAGCGAATTCATCTGTAAAAGAATAAAACACAAAATGTCAGGAAACTCATTAAGTAACCTTCAACTCAAACACGGAAGCGTGGGTGGACCTAATAATTGTAGCATTTTTTATGGTTCTAATTGGAAACAGTATGTTACTTATGACGTTTAGATATTGACGCACCGCTGGACTTGTTGTTTGTCAACAAAAATATGATGTTTACATACATATGCTTTGTAACCAGTTCACTTGTTTTACAGACCTAGGTGACGAGACTCAGGTGTGCTGTCTTGTCTTTTGCTCATTAGTAATTGCGGTGTCATTGTCGACCTCAAAGCTGTGTAGAATTTTAAGTTTATTCTCAATATAGCATGTTGACATTTTGTTTGGGTCGTCCTCCAACGGCTTGTAAATTCTTCTACAGAAGCCGGTTTTGGTGTTGACCGCGATGGTTTTGACAAAATTATGAGTTTGAGTACAAGTCTGAGTTTTTTTTTACAATATCATCTCAGAGTTATTACAAAGAAAATAAAAGTTCTTTTTTATTACTGAGCTATCTACAATTAATTACAATACCAATTATAAAATCGACGTGGTTTTCAATTATTTTTTTGCCGATTAGAGGCCGTTATAAGGCATTTGTCTAATTATTAACTTACTAATGATTTCTGATAACAATTTAATTTTAAACGTTTTTCCATGGCGATACCGTACGAAAATTCTTGTATTCTTAGATAAAAAATTTAAACAAATGAACAGTCACAAGGTAGTGGTAATTTAAAACAGTTATCTGAGTATTACTGACACGGTTAGTAGGTAGTTCAAACACATCGATTCGTGCTTAAGCCATAGAAAATACTTTCTTTTTAAACTTGTTGGCTTCTTCTTATAATCCAATATTTAGTATAATCAACAACATACACACACACAGCCTAAAGCTTACTAAGCATCTTTAATAATCACAATATCCCAGTCAACCACAATAAAAAAAAACAAATACACACCTTGTCGCTCTATTTTAATCAGACAGAAATAAACACGTTTGTCGTTACGTCACAAGGCACAACACTATATTTTATGTCGTTCAAAATTCAATATCATATCACAGTTAATTTATTGTTTATTTTGAAACGCGGGTGGACTGCGCAGGCGTATGTTCAAGACTGGCGAGTGGCGCCGCGCTGCTTTGGATGCGATGTTGGCTACGAATGCGTAACTGTGGATTCTGAGCGCATATATACAAGTTGATTCTAGAAGAGGAATTCCCATTTGATAAGGGCACACCCCTTATCATCATCAATCGCGCAGTCGTAGCGGGCACGTCATGCGAGGATGTCCTGCCATGGTCTTAGGGTCAAGTCCGTTAGTTTTTTTTATGTAAGGCCCTCTGTAATTGATTTTAAAATTAACATTGCGTCTAAGCTGCTAGTCGTAAAAAAAATAATATATACTAGACGATTTTCTTAACAATTGAATTTAAAAAAAAATTGTTTGTATAACATAGTGTAATTAATTCGCAAAATTATGAGACATTCGGACAAAAAACGACAATTGAAACAAAAACCAAAATTTTATGAAACACGATTTCAAAGATAATTTAATTATATACATTTTGATCTAGGGTTTTTTTTTAAACATTATGATATAACCGAATTTTTAAATTTTTACGTGTGGCCTAAATAAAAAAATAAAAGTATCTCACGCTAAGAAAAGATGCAGAAGTTAATTATGTAAGTGCAGCTAATTGAAAACAGAATGAATTGTTTATTGCATTAATACGTTTTATTTTAATTCAACCTTACATTATTACTTTATTTAGAACCTTAGGTAAATTCGGGGAGAAGTTTCTAAAAAAAGTAAAAATTTAGTACAGAATTCTGTACTAGAACCTATTTTTTTTTAAATTGATTTATATATTTATTAAACTAACCAAGGTTTTTTTATATCTTAGGTGAGTATTATAATTTCTTAAGGGTTAGCACCGCATGACCCATAAAATAATAAATGTTTCAAGTTAAATTAAAGTCAAAGTAAAAAACAAAATCAAGATCAAAGTCATAATTAAAATTAGAATTACAATCAAAATTAAATTAAAATCACAATTAAAATTAAAATTACAGTCAAAATTTAATTAAAATCAAAAAAAAATATCAATAAAATCAAAATTACTTAAATAAAAACAAACAAAAATATCAAAAAAATTAAACCCAAATCAAAATAATAAAAATCAAAATAACACAAAAACTAATTCACAATAAAAAAGAAAACATAAAATCAAATAAAAGCCAATCGAAAAATCGTTTTTCTCACTAATGAGAAATCAGATCGAGAATATTTTAGTCAGATTCCAATTTTATTTTATTATTGAGCTTGTTGGCAAAGCTGTTCTGTTGTTCCCTGTTATGCAATTAGGGTTTTTCCAATTGCTCAATGCGTATTTTCATGAATGCGAGCACTATCGAGTTCTCATTGGCATCAGAAAACATTAGCTACGTCATAATTTTTCAAGTACTCTGAATCTTGACCAAGCAGAATAAAATGCCGTGCAAAAGTATTTACTGAACATATATATATATTTTTAATCACATCACACTAATATAATATAATAAAGGCAAAAGTTTGTGAGTGTGTGTTTGTTAGTATGTTTGTTACTTCTTCACGCTCAAACGGCTGAACGGATCTGGATGAAATTGGGAACAGAGATAGAATATAGTCAGAAATAGTACATAGGATACTTTTTATCCAGGGAATATTTTCCCTCGGGATAATTTTCGATTTTCACGCGGGCGAAGCCGCTGGCCGAAACTATATCTAATTATAAAAACCACTTGTTCGTATTTCAAAACATAGCCTAAATTGGTCGCTAAAAACTACATAACTAATTTTATTTCACAAAATCAATACTTATGTATTATTGTGAAACTATGTACATAATATCACATCCCTGACAGCATTTTGAAAACAGGCTCGCGCTTGACCACTATCTCACCTCAACATCAACATCCTTTATTTTAATGTTCCCACTGCTGGGATTCAGGCCTGTTCTCATAGAGGGAGTCGGCTATAATCCACCACGCGGGCCCAGTGCGGTGTCATATCTATTCTAATTTTTGGTTCTAAGACATGCCGGTTTCCTCACGATGTTTTCCTTCACCGTTTTGGGAGCAGAGGTGATGAAATAAATTACACAAAGTAATGCGCCTACTCGGGTTCAAACCCACGACCTACAACTCGTAAGTCGGGGCCGCAACCACTGCGCCGCCATTGCATTCATCTGATGGTAAGCAATGATATGTTCGACGGTGATGCACGCTTGCCTAGAAGTAACTTATTTACTCTTGACTTCAAGGCCGCGAGGTTGTAGCTATCGGGAAACACAGACTCCGGCAGGGAATTTCACTCACAAATATCTCCGGTCATATTTAAATTCCATGTAATAGTGGCAATAATTTGCCATCAATCGGGCACGAATCCAAATTACGGGCTGCTACTGAGAAATTCCCGAAGCAAAAACCCAATAACACTTAACACGATCCGGGAAGCGAAGCCGGGACTTCCTGCTTAGCGATAGCCCTTGGTTGTAAGCGCTACCTAGCTAGACCGAGGCAGTAAGTTTCATTTTTTTTTAAAGAGGATCGTCTGTAAGATGACTTAACTCTTAGAGTAAATTGCCATTGAAACGTAATTGCAACATACTTGCATATAAATTAATTTAATAATATGCAAGTATGTTGCGGCAGGACACATTGCTCGCAGAACGGATGGCCGATGGGCCGAAAAGTTCTGGAATGGTGACCGCAAACCGGAAGACGATGCGTTGGAAGGCCTCCCACTAGGTGGGGTGGACCAATGACTTGGTTAAGGTTGCGGAAATCCGCTGGATGCGAGACGCACGGGATCTGTCAATGTGGCGACGCCTGGGGGAGGCCTATGTCCAGCAGTGGACATATTTCGGCTGAAATGATGATGATGAAGCAAGTATGTTGAAATTAAGGATAATTTTATTGCACAATTACATATTCTGTATTATTACGAAATAAATCAATAACCATTAATAATATTAATCACAACAACTATAAATACAGACTCTCGTTCATAGTAAAAATAGTATCAAACGTCACATTCCTTGGCAGATGTCCATCGCTGTTTAGATTCATCATGCCATTTACTACCAAACTACTCGAATGATTAATTTACTACGCAATATAACTTCAAGTTCTTTGAACTTCTATTAATGCTTTAGTAGATCTGGCTATTTGGAAAATGTATGCGGAAACAAAGCAATCGCATTAGATGGAAGCACTTGTCTAAAGTCGCAACATAACGCATACAATTCAGAATGCCGTAGTGGTACTGTGGTTAAACCTCGCCTATCTTGCGGTCTTGGATTGAAAGCCAGGCAAGTACTAATGTAGTTTTTTCAATTCATGTTCCTTCTAAGGTTTTCTTTGATATCGCTGATATCAGTAAAGGAAATATTGTGAGAAAACGTGGACCTGCCCCGTACCATGATATGTCAAAACTATCATAATTCTACTGTAAAAAAGGGACAGATTTATACAAGTCAAATACATCTGTCCCTTACATACACTAAAAATAACTTTGCAAGAGCTTATGGTCACCCCCTAGTTAAAATCAGTTTAAAATCAGCAACCTATCTTGAGCAAGCATGGTGATCAATGCTCGTGCCTTTTCTTTATGAGAAAAGACCTTTGCCCTGCAGTGGGTCAATTACAAAGGTAAAAAAATATATATTAACTACAAAAGACAGCTACTAGACTATCGGTTCAACGGACTTCAAAGCGAGGGGCCGCAAACTCGCGAATTTGTAATCCACTCAATGGCACAATGGTATGGACAATAACGGACATCCAGTTCCGGTGCCAGGTGTCCATGTGAGGGGTGAGAATAGTCACATATGTCTGATACGTTCGATGACGCGGCGGCGACCTTTCGATCAGCTGATCACAGGCATATAGCGAGCGTCAACAGTGCGTGCTCGAATTCGTACGGCAGATACCATCTGTCAGTCCATAAAATTGCACCTACGCACCGGCCCCCGTACCTGTGTCATTTTGCTAGCCCGCATTTGGTGTAAGGCAGGTTACAGTGCTCGACCGACCGTCAGTGCGTACGGTCCGTCCTGAAGGTACGCATAACTGACCGTCAGTTTGCACCATTCAGTGCTCTCTCTCACTTCGACCAACAAACTGACCGGACTAGTACATACTGTACGCATACATACGGTCGGTCCACCGATCGGTACAGCACTGAACGCGTTCATTTGTGTCCATAGCGCGTCGCTCGACCGACCGACGGTCCTTGTACGCAGTGCGTAGCAATCTTAGATAAAGTACCTATAGATTAAGCACTGGCGTGGCCGCACATGAGACAGCAATAGTTAGTTCTGGTGTTACAACAAGAACAAGAACACTACAACCCACCATCGCACTGACACTTATTATCTATAAATAACCCAAATTCCTTGTCTTAATTAACACCTAATACCACGAAATCATAGAAAATCAAACAAAACCGAGTTTGTTTGTCAAACCTGCCATTGTATTAGAGTTTGTCAAACAACAGAAACCGGCCACGGTGACAAAGACAAAAAATAATCTTTTGTCCTTATCATTTACATGGAGCTGCCAATTAGCCATCTCGCTCTATCAATCAAGGTCATTTTAAGGCTTAATCTATAGGTACTTTATCTAAGGTAGCAATATACATGTGCGTACGGTCAGTACAGCGCTGTAACGATTTATCAATTTGAATGACAAGCGCGACTGACGTACGCACTACTGTACGACTACGGTACTGAAAATGCATCAAACGCATTTCAGTACCACGAATTTCATTAGTACATACAGTATAGGATAGGATAGATGGACCTTTTCCGCACTTAGACTCGCATTTGGTCCGTTGTACGTGCAGGCCTCCATTCTGTGAGACGGAATAGGCCGTAATCCACCACGCGGGTCCAGTGCATGTTGGTGGATGCACATGTCTTCGAATTTTTGGTTCTAACACATGCCGATTTCCTCACGATGTTTTCCTTCACCGTTTTTGAGAGCAGTGGTGATGTAATAATTTACACAAAGTAAAGCGCCTGCCTGGGTTCGAACCCACGACAACACAACGACAACTTGCATGTCGCGGCCGTTACCACTGGGCCACCCTGCTCTCAAGTTAAAAAAGATTATATGTTGGATGCGATGGATATTATCTAGTGGCAGTTTTTTTATTTCTATTTAGAATATCTAAGCAGTTTCATTGATGTCACAGAGATGGCGCGCACAAGGCGCACGAAAACATCGTAGTATATCCTCCTTTCCATAAATGTCACTTTTTATACATTTCTAGGGGGTGAGGTTTCTCTGCTACTGTATATACCACCAACAGCTCTAGACGCTTTGTATGCATCTACAGGTTATAGGTATGAGTCTATTTATAAATTTTTCGCTCTTCATAGAAAACCTTGGTCTATTTGTAAATTTGCTTAAACTAACCTCGGCTGTAAACTGTACAGATTTATGAATCGTAAAAGTTCAGTTTTGGAAATGTCAACGGCAAAACATTAATGAAACAGGTATACCCATAGAAAAATATAACTCTTTTTGTTTGTTTTTTTTTTGTGAGTGGCATACGAATTCGTAATTTCTTCAGTCTTTTTCTTTTGTTTGATTTAAACCTGACAAGCGAAGAATGATTCACGAACCCACGTGTGGGTTTTCCATATCTGACTCACAAAAAATGAATGAATGAATGAAAAGTTGAGCAACATTTAATTCAAGTTGACTTTGAGTGACGATGATTTTTTATTCAATGACGAATATACTGGGTGAAATTTCACAGGAGTCACAATTGCTAGTTTAGGACTTGTGTCTTAAGAGCGCGGCGAACGGAGCTCGCAAATGCGATTCGAGACGAGTGAAGAATTCGTTCAGAGTATTGCTATCTCGCTTTGCACACACACGCGGTGCGCCGTGCGCAGCCGTGTGTGTGCGAGTAGATAGGCTTCCATTCATAACGACTCGAAAGCCGGCAAGCCGGCCAACGCGAACTGCGCCGGCGTTCTTTTGTCTTATTTATGTAGGTAACTATGCCTTTTACGAAACCTCAAATATGTATTGTTATAATAAATAATGAATGCAAGTAAAATAATACAAATGTTACTTAGGCAAAGTATTAGTACAAGACAAATATTCCAATAATTTATGCCTATTTACGCATAAGTAGGTACAGACAAATAACAGCGCTCTGATCTAAGAATATTAAAAATAAAAACACGAATTTCGTATAAACATTTATTTAGTTATGTTTTACTTTATAGATCATCATTCATCTATTTAAAAAATATAAATCAAAACGTGATAAAGTCGTGTAGGGTGACCATAAATATTATCGACTGAACGAAATACAAAAATACAATAATGATAATCAGAAAACATTTTTACGCATGCTTTTTAGTTTATATGTACAATTGTACATTGTAATAATTGTACATTACGTAGGTAAAGAAAAAAAAAAGTTTATATTCTGTCTCTGATAGGCAGATTTCTAGGTAAACAGGGATCTATTAATTCAGGCAATATACATTTAAAATAAAACTCTTCTAATTTTAATACTATTGAATTCCAAAATTCGTTGTCTTTTTAAATTTTTTCATATGCCAGTCCTTTAGGCGTCCATATTATAAAAATACAGTATTTGCGGTTTGTTATTTGCAATTGTCCTTGTATCTGGTAAAATAGTAACTTATTGTATTATATCATTGGGATATAGGTACTTACTGTGAGAAACATCCCAACGCTCGGAGTCCATGTCGGCAACCAAACCAAATCGTAAATAATAAAGTCCGTAAACAACGCAAAGTTCGTAAGAAAGTAGATTACTCAATATCAAAGTTCAAATCACAAGGCAAATCTAAATCCAAGTTCATAGCTTAGGTCAATAGTGTCAGAAATATTACAATAAGTACTTAGAAAATAAATAAATACGCACGAGCAGCACAGTAAAGTAATCGTCTAACACTGACAACAAACCACAAAAAAAAAGTTAATTAAAAAAATCAAAAAACCCGACTGCTTGAAAAGCGAACTAAAAAGACGTAAACAAGGAGAAAATCATGCTGTGCTGTCGGAGGATACATCTTCGCGAGCTGGCTGACCAAAACCAGACGTATCCTCCGACTGCACAGCATGATTTTCTCCTTATTTACGTCTTTTTAGTTCGCTTTTCAAGCAGTCGGGTTTTTTGATTTTTTTTTATTAACTTTTTTTATTTATAACTTTTTGGTTATTTTTTTTTTCGAATCAGGTACATTTAAACATATAAGTGTTATATATTTTTGAAATCCTTTATTCTGATACCCCACACGATAGGTGTGGAAGAAAAAAAAAATTTGGGCCCCCACAATATGGCGCCGAAGAACCGCTATTTTCCTATTTGCCAATTTTTATGTAGCCAGTGACACTCGCGGGGTTAAGGCGAATCGATTGACGTAAGAACCATCAAAATCGGCCCACGCGTTTGGTTTCTAGAACGCCACATAGGAACAAACATACATACATACATACATACATACATACATACTTACATACTTACATACATAAATACTTACATACATACTTACATACATACATACTTACATACATACATACATAAATAGACTGATAAACACATTACCCTCCTTCGGCAGTCGGGTAAAAAATATACAATACAACAAACAGTAAACAACCCCGAAGTGCCCCGAACAAAAGCCGTACGAGCGATACCTACTCAACCGTATGAAGCACGACTACACACACATTGACATGACGTGCTCGACGCGACAGCAATACTAGCTATTGAAAATGTATGATTATTTTTATGTGTTCCGTAATACCAAAAATGATGAATGAAAACTTAATGTTTTTTTAATTTTTTTTCGATAATTTGTTTCTTGATAATATGAGCTATGTTATAGCGTTGACAATTTTATAGATATTGTTTTTTTTAAGATAGAAAAATCAATAAGAAAACATGTCATTTACGCTGTAAAAATGTACGAAATGAAATTCGCTTAAACTTCATTTTAGGTAACTATTTTGAAAAAAAAAAGACGTAGGAACCTAGATAAATACTGTCTGAATCCGAATATTAGCATAATTTGGTGGAAATATGCTCAACTTACAAATGATTTAGGTATTACGTTTGTATGGACAATTCATGCTTCGCCGCGCCCTTAAGAGCTAGTTGTTAAGATACAAGTTTGTTGTTGTAGTTTTATTCAGATAATAGACTTACTTTTCTCACATTTTCAAAATAGAACACACCATAACTTAACAATCATCTGGTTTTATTTCACGAAAATTAAACCTGCTACATTTTTGTCTTTGTTCTAATTGCCTTCAAGACAATTGGAGGACAGATAATCTGTTCTCAAAGATTTATCTTCTATTTTAACACCTATCTTTGGTGTCACTGGCCAGATTTTCCCATACCTTTTGTAGTAAGGTGGGCTTTCCTGCTAACAGTCATCGGCGAACGGTTTACTACGTCCGCTGCCAAAAAAAAACGTTTGATACAAGATAAGAAACACGTTTCAAAGTAACATGAATAACTGCATCCACGAGGTGAATCAATTTTATTTTAAGATAAATTGTCAGCTTATGCATAAAAATAGTTGGCCACACCTGCATCGGAGAATCTTAACATAATCAATGTTCAACCAACCAATCAATTAGTTCGAATCCAGTTGGCGTCACGGTTAGGAGAATATAATGACGCTATAGTTAGGACGTATTTACTTATTTATACACGTGGATTGTTATGACATCATCATCTCTTTGAACTTATTTACATACTGTAGAAGACTAGAGCGGAGCATGTTCAATATGGCTCAGTGTAAAGGATGGCACAGACAGACGCGACGCGACAATGCGACAACGCTTATTCACAGATACTGTTCCCACAGAATATTTTCTTTTTCAATTTCTTTCTTCCTTTTTAGAGTTCCGTACCCAAAGGGTAAAAACGGGACCCTATTACTAAGACTCCGTGGTCCGTCTGTCTGTCTGTCTGTCTGTCACCAGGCTGTATCTCAAGAACCGTGATAGCTTGACAGTTGAAATTTTCACAGAATATGTATTAACAGAATAAAATAAATATTTAAGTGGAGCTCCCATACTCAAACGTGATATTTATGCCGTTTTTTGCTATAATGGTACGGAACCCTACGTGAGCGAGTCCGACTTGCACTTGGCCGGTATTTTTTTCTTTTTCTTTCTATTTGCGATAAGACACTATAACACCCAATTTAGTCTTAAATATTCTTAATTGTTATTTATTGAGGTGTACAATAAAAAGGTTTTCAATATCTGTATAAGTATGAATGCCCTTGTCATAGCATCGGCGCATTGTCGCCTTTCACCTGTCTGCGGTCCCTTAAGTTTTTATTTGCTCGAGAGGTTACGCCGTTTCGCGGTCAATACTCGAATACAAACCTAAATTGGAAACAGAAGGCTGAGTGGCCGAAGCAATTAAATTGTGTATAAAATAATACCCGAGGCAAGTATACTGAAGAGGGTTTAATACTTAGATAATTATTTATCGATATTATTGGCACAACTGAACGATATTCCGACTTGAGTTGCAGCTAACTTGAGAGGTCTGCTAGAAATAAAAAACGATATGATAAAAAGGTACTCTTAAAATAGCTTCTGTATATTTTTGTAAAAGGTGTAATTAATTACTTTTGATCACAAATATTATGTTACTGATGAAAGCCTGTATGTCATTCTGAGTTCTTTGGATGTTGTATATTAAAACACGCGGACGAAGTCACAAGCGGAAGTTAGTATTTATGAAAAGGCTATCTCTCTCTCTGTCTTGGTCGGTCCCTCATGTCTGAGGTCAAAAGGGTTGCATCTGGAGCCTCCACCGGGTTCTGTTCAACGCGTCCTTTAAGACCGTGTAGAATTTGGAGGACGACGAGTCTTCCACTTGATCGGTCCATCACGTTGGTGAACGACCGCGCGATCTTTTGCATTCGGTGTTCTCAACCACAATCAGTATTTCCAAATTCTCGTCGCCTCTGCGCAAAAAAGTCATTCACCTAATCGCTAACAGACCATTTTGAGAAACTTGAGAGTTCTTTTTCTATAATAAAGCGCTTGACCACTATCACATCTGATGGTAAGCGATAATGTGGTCGACGGTGAAACACGCTTGCCTAGAAAAAACCTATTCACTCTTGACTTAAAGACCCCTAGATTGTAGCTATCGGGAAACACAGACTCCGGCAGGGAATGCCACTCCTTAGCTGTACGCATAATAAAAATGTCACCAAAACGTTTTGTGCTTATTGGTGAGATATCCACCATGTACCGATGACACATCGCGCCGTACGTCTAGTACTCCAATGATGGAACGGGCTAGGCGGAATTAGATCATGCAATTCCATCGCACACTCCCCGAAATGTAACCGATATAAAACCGATAAGCTACCGGCAACTCAGCCATTTTGAGAAAATTTATGTTTTAAATATGGAGCTTGTAATTCCAATCTGCAAAATATATAGGGCTTAGGTCGTATCCATTTAGTACATGTATTCCTTCCTACAGATTTTCAAAACAAAAGACATGACTAAGAAGCAGCATAATTATATTATAATTATCTTGAAAATTCAACGTCCTCGGTTGATGACGTCATTTTACATAGTCTAATAGTTTACTCAGCCGTGGTTTTAGGTATGGTGACGCATTTACAACAGATTTAATGTCTATTCGGCTGATAAGACGGTATATTAGTCAGGAAGTTAATTACCCAAGACAAATAACGTTAAAACGATCGGTTCCTAGCTCCGAGCACGTGGCATCGCCATATTTATCTGTCTCATTGGAAAATGAGACTAAGCAGTAAAGTTGAAATTTTAAGGAGAAGAAATGTCCAATAGGTCAATGGGTCTGTGACAAAGATGCGACAACAACCTGTAGAACAACTTCTACGTAAACTCGCTGTCGCTATTTCACGTTCCACCTGTCTGCGGATACCTTAATGCATGGAATGTCGGTATGATTTCCATTCATATTTCTAATTTCTGTTTATTAGTTCAGTTTATTAGTTTCAGTTTATTATATTCAGTTTATTTTCATCGAAATGTCTATTTTAAGGTTCAGGAAGATTTGTAGTATGTTTTGTGAAATCAATACGATCATCGATTTGACTACTAAAACAGACTGAAAGTAGGACTTAAATCAAAATTTAACGGAACTTAACCCTTTTGTTTTCGGTGACACTGTCGCAACCGCAAACCGCTGCCTCTGAGAGTATTCCCTTGTACTTACTTGCTACTTTGTACCACATTTTATTGTACAAAATTGTTTACGAATTTTCAGTATTATTGTGGTTCCGCAGCTTCTTCAGTCTTCAACCACTTCATGTATAGATGTGCTTTCGATAGCTATAACATGGGGGTTTTTAAGTCATGAGTGAATAGGTTACATCTAGGTAATCGTGCTACATCGTCGATCACGCCATCGTGTACTAACACGTAGACGTACAGGTAAGTCATACGCAGACCAATAAAATTATCATTCAAAATAATTCTTGAAGTGGTTGAAGACAAGTCGAGTTTTGCAAACATAAATTCACTAAACGGTATAATTTTTATTTTATTTCAGAGTTGATTCCATAGTTCGTAAATTACCCCTCCTGAAATACCAGTGAATGAAAAACTCACCCATTCTATGTCTTTTTTAAGTATTACTATTTATCTAAAGTAACTATTTGGCAACTAATATAGTGCTGCTATGCTAACTGTTCTTAGAAAACAGATCAGTAATTGCATTATCGCCTAGGAGGATGCTTCCAATTTCCTTGATATAAAGGCTTAGGATTAGGAGTAAGGACCTACTTTTCACAACCGAGGGAAGAGAAGGAGTGGCCTATTTCAAAGGAAATAATTAACGCAGATGTTCTCACGATCCAAGTGTAAAAATTCACGCTTAAATCCAATCTGTGTTCTTGATAACAAAGTAATCAGCTGCAAAAAGTCATAATATTTACATTTAATCAGATAAGAGAGCAGATTTGCTAGTAGCGGTAGCCTACACACTCCATTTTGTGTTACTTATTTCAGAGATACAGTAGTGAACCATTAATTTATCATTATTGTACCTCTATACTCTTGCCAAGATGAAGGTACGATATTTACTAACAAAGCGCTGACAGCTCAATAAACAGACAGCAGCCGGGCGAGCACGGCATCTGTGATAGGCTTGAATTACGCATTTTATCACGGTTTTTGCTCCCAAACTGTGGTAAAAATGTGTGACTCAAGCCTGTTCACATTAGGCTGTGCTCGCCCCGCAGGGATAAACATATTAGATTCGCTCTACTGTAATCTTCTAGTTCAATGACATTGGATAGTTTATATTCTCAAACTATATTTCATTTGCACTACCTCAAAATACCAGATATAACATTCTGTATCAAATTAGATTTATTTTTATTGTTGAGTTGAAGGAAGTCCTAAAAAAATGCTGTTTTACTTTGTTAATATATTTTCAAAATGGCTCTAGTATAGGTTATAGTATTCTGTTCTTTTTAGAAGAAGGAATTTCTTCCATCGATAATTGTGATGAAATAAATTATAGTGTGCCTGGATTCGAACCTATATGTAAGTCAGGGAACGACCCTGGCTCACTGTACCACCACTTCTTATGATTACCTTAATTTCCAATTTCGGTTTCTCATTCCCAATAAAGTAAATTCGCTTGAATAACAGACTAATCAAGTAATAGATTTATATTTAAATTAAATCCGTCTGCATAGTAAATATACATTAAATATTTTCTGAGCATAAACGTGGTTTAACTAGAGTAACTCATTCATAATATTGTTTGGGACTTGGGATTTGTTTCAAAAAGTATCAAATTAATTTGACGTTTTGAAGTTGAGTTCAAATATTACGTTACATAGATACATGGATACATAGAATCATACATACCAAGCTAATATTTAAGAAAATCGTCGAAAAAAATCATTTTCTTTACTGACAAAAACTATTCTGAAAACTGCTTCAATGGCTTTGTCAAATATACAGATTATATAAAAACCTACTTATTTTCGAAATAACAAGATCTGAAGATGTCCGTACCAACTTTGAAAGACTCGTGTTAAATTACCCTAATGTGCCATTATCTTCGTAAATAAGCGTGTTATTACCAAAATTGTCTTCTATTGAGGCACCAGTGCCAGTTACAAGGAAACATTCGCAACTTGTAAGTAAGTAATTAGCATTTTAAATACAATTCGAATTGGTTTTGTCGTTATGACGAACCGATCGATGTGAGGAGTGAGACATTTACAAGTTTTTAAGATACGAGTAGCTCCATTATGTCATTTGTGAAATGTGTTATTTCAAAAAACTGAAACGTGTTCGCTTACAATGGGCGTCAACAGAAAAACTGTGATCTGCAAAATAGATGGTCGTGGTCTTTCTTTTTTTTTTTAAGTAAAATAAAAAGGAAAAAAAAACTGACACTCGGGAGAGGCTTTGTCCAGTCGTGGACGTTTTTCGGCTGAAATAATGATGATAATTATATCTCTTCAACCTCCTAATGCATAAAATTGCTATTTCGCTTAAAGGTACGAAGGCTTGACCAAACCGTCTTTGCGAGTGCAGCTATTGCCTGTTGAAATCATAATTTGCCGAAAAATCTAACGTATCAGAATTATATAGCTCAATGGTATGCCCCAATTTCCAACACGAAACGTGTTGTAACTAATATGATTAAGTATTTGTTTGTTTATCCTAGATACACTAACATTACAGGATGTTTGACCTAAATACCGTATGATAGACTAAGATGCAAAATTATGATACTCTCATATCCCAAGGCTTCTGGTTTCTGTAAAATGTCCGTTAAATCCGCATTTAGTTGAACAAAGTCCATAGTAAACAGGCTTAAGTAATATTTACACGAACTATTCCGATATTTAACCTTGTCCAAAGAATAATTTACTAGTTTTATGTTCGAGTTGTCATCTCTCAATATTCTCTAAGTTTAGAATCGAGTTAATTTGCATCTAAATCTTTGATTAAATTGTAAAATTATGTATGCAACGTGCTTCAAGAGTTGCCTGCTTATGGTATTACTAAGGTACTTGTATTTTTTACTATCAGCTAAGATCATGCCCATTATCAGACTTGTAAGGCGTCCATTAATAAATGCATGGATTGCCATTATCTGATTCATTATTCCTGCTCTGGAAATCTTTTCGAAATTTTAATGTACAATGACGTACATAGGTATAATGTACTTGACAGAAGATTTTTTTCTGCCATGCTTTCCGAAGTGTCTCTGCGTTTTTATTTGTTTTTATACCGTAATAAATTACGCATTATTGAAACGAAAAAAATATATGAAAACAGAAGAAAATAGGTAGGTCACCTAAATTAGTAGGTGGGTATCCGAAATTAGGTAGGACACCTAAAGTAGTAGGCGGATACACCAGAATGTCTAATGTCCGTTGTGCATAATAAAACAGTTGAGGCTCTCTCACTGGGTGTATGAATTAATTTGCTTGAACACTTACATAAAGTTACATTAAAGTTTTAGTGGCTGCCCCTCTAATTGCAAACTAAGAAAAAATACGTAACCTAGTGAAACAGATCTATAAAAATATGTTGTAGTCCGTTGAACCTAAGAAATCATTTAATTTTCTATTCAGGGTAATGAAAGAAACTCGTGTGAGACAGAAAGGAAGATAAGCTCGTGTTTGAATAATAATATTTTATTCCATTTATTTAGTAACAATTCACACTGCGTTCGAATATAATCCAGCATGAAACATTAACATAATCAGCATTATTAGATGTAGGTACAAATATATAAGAATACATGCAATTCTATTTCAATTAGAAAATATTATTTTAATTTATTTTATATTAAAAAAATATAAATAACATACAACAACAACTGCATGGGTTGCTAGAAAGGCAACACTTACTGAGGTCAGTTCGTGAATGGGTGACCATCTTAGTTATTTCTCTGAGCCTCGGAAAGCCCGTTAAGCAGTCTATCCCGGCTGTCACTGGTAGATCTTTGATAGTCGTTACAGATAAAACCAAAAATATTAAAATATTAAAGACAACAAAAAGCAAAGCATATTTATTGGGTACCCCTTTGTGTTTGTGCTTACGTGGTCATAGATATTAACTGTAACTGAAGTGATATTAATACTTTTCAATATTAAAAACTATAATATAAAGAAAGAAAGAAAGATATTTATTTGTGACCCGCACAGGAGACACGAGATAAGCAAAACACAAACAATATTAAAAAAGTAAAAACCCCGTGCGAGACCAAAAAGGCTTCTATCTCAGCATGTGCAACGATATTTTTTTAGGGTTCCGTACCCAAAGGGTAAAAACGGGACCCTATTACTGAGACTCCGCGGTCCGTCTGTCTGTCTGTCTGTCTGTCACCAGGCTGTATCTCATGAACCGTGATAGCTAGACAGTTGAAATTTTCACAGATGATGTATTTCTGTTGCCGCTATAACAACAAATACTAAAAACAGAATAAAATAAATATTTAAGTGAGGCTCCGTGTTTTTTTACGGTTTTTTTGCGAAGATGTTACGGAAACCTTCGTGCGCGAGTCCGATTCGCACTTGGCCGGTTTTTTTTTAATATGTGATGTGTCTCTCTGCCTAACCCTTCGGGGAGTGCAGACGTAATGTTACATAATGTTATGCTCCTAAATAAATATTGACACATACAGTTTAGTGTCTGAAGGCACGATTACTAGATAAATACTCATGAACTAGGTTAAGACTCAATACGTCAATGGATGCATTATAGAAGCTCTTAGCAGGTGTGAGATACGTGCGTATCCTACCTGTTCTTATTTAAGTGTGAAGAATGGAATCTTATCGTTAACTATTAGTCACTTTCATGCTTAAACGAATGGGTTTTCTTTTGAGAAATATATAATTTACCAAAACTGTTTATGTTTTAATGATAAGATTTGGGGCGGAGAAATCGGGGTAATCGGGGTTAACTTCTATCTTGTATCTTAAACCATTTACATATTCATTAATCCTTACAATTTATTTATTATATACTTTATGGTACACCACAAAAAATATACAGGACAACTGTTCAAATATACAAGTGTACAATGGGCGGTCTTATCGCACTAGGCAATCTCTTAAAGACAACCTTTGGATGGACTGAAAGATAGGAGAAGAATTTAGGGCTGTCAGTGTACAAAATATAAAAATAATATTAATTAGACTTAATAACATACAATACATACATACAATATTACATAATATTCTAATACATATCAAATATATAACAGAGAAAGGATAAGAATAAAAATTATGGTGAAAGGTAATGCTCCTTCACCATTTTCTTGAACGTTGGCAGTGTTTGAGCACGTCTCACTTCAATAGGTAATACATTCCACAACCGAGCTGCTTGAATCGTGAATAATTTGTCAAAGAAGGAAGTGGAATGCATACGAATACTTAATTTTAGATTTTCCGATGATCTCAAGGACCCAAGGACCATTTATAATGACAGCTTCTTTAAACATTTTTTTAAACCCTTTGTACCTTAGTTACTTACGAACTCCCTTCAGATGCGACTAAAAGGTTTTGTATGTATCTAAAAGGATTTTTCGGGACAGTAATTTGAGCTCGGTGATCCTACCTTGCTGTGTCCACATCTGTGCCGTTTATCTTCTGCCGTTATTACTGTTTAATGTGCTGTAAAATTGGAGAAAACGGACCTTTGGGGCTTTTATGAATGATTGTGGTCTGCGGTTATTCCGTCTTATCTATGCGGATATGGAATAGAAGGAAGATTCACTATAAATCTAACTCTTGAGAATTTAAGTACTAAACACATTTTTTTAAATTAGCCTTGAGTTTAGCCGTCGCGTTTAGCCAGACGCGTTTTCTTGTCTAAAACCATTGCTTTTCATCTGAAAATCGTAATTAGAATAGAATAGAATAGAATATACTTTATTGTACACCATAAAAGTTACACATCTATTTTATAAGAAAACTTGATTGTACGGGTACAAAGGCGGTCTTATCGCTGACAGCGATATCTACCAGACCAGACAACCTTTGGATGGACTTAAAGAGCTTAGAATGAAAAAAAGAGGGGGTAGTCTGTGGTGTACTGCTATTACATTAAAACATAAATATATACAATACTATATTGTTATAATAAATACTATCCATAAACTTAAATATTCATATACTTACATACATATATACTTAAATATATACATACTTACACATGTTAACAAATTCAAAGAAAAAAGGGACAACAGAATATATATTTTGAATAATGATGAAAGAAATTAGATCCAAATAAAAAAGCGTTAGAGAGAAAGGAAATGGTTTTTAACTAGATTCTATAATTATACAAAACAATTTATTTTTCTACCGTTATTGTGTCAAAATCCATCCATGTTAATATACAAATAATAATAATCATAAATGCAAATGAAGCTCTGTCTGTCTGTTTGTTACCTTTACAAGCTTAAACTACTGAATAAATTTAAATAAAATTTGGTGAGGGGACAATTAGAGGCAAATAGAAGACAAAGGAAGGACATAGGATAGTTTTTATCCCGGAAAGCATCCTCAGAAATTTGTATGGTGAATCAATAATTTATCAAGTAAGGCACGCACCTAAAATATTCTGCAATTTTTGTATATTGCGCAATTGTATTGCGCAATCCATATTATTGCGCAATACAATTAAAGCCCTATTGTTTCTTCAATAACTTTCAATTCTTCCTGTATTGAAAGATATTGAAGAAGAAATTATTCAAAGTAGTTATGCTACGCAGACTAATTCGTGGGCAAAACCTAGTAGGTAGTCTATGATAATTCTTTGAACACAATCATAATTATCAGACTCCAGCTCTGACGATATGCAAATACAATTACCATAAAGCCGTAATGTGATGATAATCATTAGCATTGCCAGGTACGATAGTAGGTACCTGTTGTCGGTATAGTACAAAGCATTAATTTCCTCTTTGCCAATTGATCGTTAATTCGTGTTGTGTAGCTTGAAATCATTGCTTAAATTAGTCAAATCATTAATGTAGGATGTACGGATTTGTCAGAATTGCCGCGTTTAGATAAATAGGCTTCTCCGTTGTTTGATATGCGCTCGTGGTTTGTTGGCTAACTAATTAAATCTTTAGTTTTATCAATTAATTCATCAACTGTTCCCCGTATTGTATAAAGTGAGTGGGATCTACTGATAGTCATCATATTTCTTCGTAGCAATAAATTTTTGTCAACTCATTTTACATTTTAATTTATTTGTCGTCATCATGCCAACAGTCAATTGGCATATAGATATGGACCTTCCCGCAGAATCGCTACATACGTCATTTATCACGCATTGGAAAATTCGGTAGGTACTGCTTATTTTTTGGTTATGCATTCTTGGTAAATAACTCCCTTATCCTAAGCTAGACGCTTACAGTACTTTCGCTATAGCACACATTAGAGGAAATATCAATAAGATTGTTATCACATTATTTTACCAAAGCCAAAAAACACACGCCTTTAAAGGTTGGGAAAAGGAAAGACGACCACTGCTAGGCAGGCTGCAACGCGCGCGTCATCGATAGATCCTGTGCTTCTCGCATCCAGCGGACTCCCTTGGCCCTCACCAGGTCAACGATCCTCCTTGTGGTTTGCAGCAGGAGCTTAGGATAAGAAAAAATAACGGTTAAAAAGTGAACAATAATTTTAAGGTGAGTATCGACTAGAGCATGTATGTAACAGAACATCGAGCATTCGCTGTTTTCAGGGTTCCGTACCCAAAGTGTAAAACCGGGACCCTATTACTAAGACTCCTAGGTCCGTCTGTCGGTCTGTCTGTCTGTCTGTCTGTGTGATAGCTAGACAGTTGAAAATTTCACAGATGATGTATTTATATTGTCGCTATAACAAAAAATACTAAAAACAGAATAAAATAAATATTTAAGTGAGGTTTCCATACAGCAAACGTGATTTTTATGCCGTTTTTTGCGATAATAGTGCGGAACCCTTCGTGCGTGAGTCCGACTTTCACTTGGCCGGTTTTTTAAATTTACTCGAACCACACTTCGAACATGACGCTCAATATTATGTTACAACCTGATTTTAAAAACATCGGTGTTTTGGTGTAACATTTTATCGAGCAAAGGCACGAGCGCGGGTGACGTGGAGTGAGGTCAATAATTAATGCAAGGTACAAAAGAATGTTACAGGTAAATTCTCACTCGCCGTGAGCATTACGTCGAATGCAGCGTCGAACATTCGCAAGAACGTTTCATTACATGGAAATGCTTTAAGAAACTGAACATTTGTTGTACCGTTTTTAAGTACGTTACATTACATTGTAATGTTCGCGAAAATGCTCTAGTGTATACTTACCTTTAGATGGATTTTTTACTGTAGCCGAGTTCTATTCCAATTTAAGACAAGAAGTTTATTAAATAAAAAAGAGAAAAATATATGCTTACATATTCAGTTATTCCTTCTACAAAACAGATTTTATGAAATTGCCAAGAATTATTATTCAATTTGTAACAATTACGCAATGGCTGCCCTTTTGCTCACAATCACAATCGTTGCAGAATTAGCACCATTTCAGCAATTATTACGTTCACATGCGTCATTACCTTCCACCACAGAGTAATACAAATGGAATACTAAGTATCAACATCTCTATCTCTAGAAACAGATATTTCAAGCAGAAGCATACAGTGGCAGAAGTAGCTGCAAAGTAAATATCTCTTTAAACTAATTCAAATATTGTCCATCGATTTCGCTCTCACAGAACCCGTATATTTTTTGGCATTTAAACCCCTAAATGCTTACAGTAATCAAATTAGTATTTCCAGAATTTTATAAATAGCACTTTTAAATAGGGCGCACGGTTGGCGCAGTGGTTGAGCAATTGACTGCTGCGCTGCGTGTCGCGGGTTCGATTCCCGCACGGAACAAAAATTTGTATGATCTACAGGTAGTTGTTTCGGCTCTGGGTGTTTGTGTATGTTAGTTTATATGTTTGTAAACGCACCCACGATACAGGAAGAAATTCCTAGTGTGGGGCAAAGATTTTAAGTTTAAAAAAAAAAAAAAAAAAAACAAAAAAAATAATAATAATAAGTTATTTCAAACAAGCAATGTACTTCTATCAGCTTGAAGTATAGATTAAAATAGTGATTATCTTTTGTCATTTATGTATTCCCATTTGATAATTACGAAGCTCAGAGCTATTATGCGTATAATATGCGTATAATATATATAATGTTTGTGCTTATAAAGGCATGAATAAGCCTTTAGCGGTTTATTCTTTTTTATTATACCCTATAGGCTCGCGCTTGACCACTATCTCACCTGATGGTAAGCGATGGTGTGGTCGATGGTGAATCACGCTTGCCTAGAAAAAATCTATTCACTCTTGACTTAAAGACCCCTGGATTGTAGCTGTCGGGAAACACAGACTCCGGCAGGGAATACCACTCCTTAGCTGTACGCACAAAAAAAGTGTTCCCAAAACTACACAGCATGATTTTCTTCTTGTTTACGTCTTTTTAGTTTGCTTTTTAAGCAGTCGGGTTTTTTGATTGTTTTAATTAACTTTTTTTATTTACAACTTTTTAGTTATTTTTTTTAGAATTAGGTACATTTAATCATATAAGTGTTATATATTTTTGAAATCGCCTTTTAAATCCCTTTATTTTGATACCCCACACGATGGGTTTGGAAGAAAAGAAAAATTTTGTCCCCACAAAATGGCGCCCAAAATCCTCCATTTTTGTTTTTTCCAATTTTAATGTAGCCAGTGACACTCGCAGGATTAAGACGAATCGATTGACGTAAGAATCATCAAAATCGGTCAACGCGTTTGGTCTCTGGAACGCCACATAGGAACAAACATACATACATACATACATACATACTGTGGCATACACTAAAATTAATATAAATAAATGAAGTCAGCACTTTCAAAGTTTACATCTATTCATTATTAGATCGCAAGCAGCGCTGTTCAGACGTCCCACGGTCCCATTGAGTGTGCTGTCTTCTTACTGATAAACCTGGTTGTTTTATTATAAAATCCAAACCTTAACAAGTGTTATTAGTGAACACCACATTGGCGACGAGTGTAAGCGCAGTAAGTAAAGTGATTGAAGCAAATAGTGCCCCACTTACAAAAAAAAAAATGGACAGCAACATAAATATTATTTTAATGAATGAGGTTTGAAAAAAAAATTGACAAAATGAGTGGTAATTTGTAGTAATGGTAATATTTGTGAAATTTAGTAGAATGATTATTTTTATAATTATCTGCCTATCTATGAGCGATCTGCGTCGGCGATAAGCTGAGGGATGTGCTGCTTAGATCGATGAAATCATTACTTCACTCATTTAAATAAACCAAACCGTGTTCCGAAATGTGGTTATGAAATTCAAATAAATTCTACATTTCGACAGCAATGAAAACTCAAACTCGGTTCAATCCGGTTGACCAAATCCGTTTGCAAATATAGCGATGAAGCGTTGCTAACGTATATAGGTAGTTATAAAACGATCCATCGCTCTCAACATTAATCACCAATAAACAAAGCAAAACTATCTATTTTCAAAACTGTCTATTTTTCAAAACGATAAATTTCTCAACCATCATTTGGTATTTACGAAACGAAACCAAAGATGTTGTCACAACGCTATAAATCCCCGCAAACTATAACATACTTGAAGTTGTCAAAGTAGTTGGTTGAAGTGAATAAGCCAGATAAAGCGTTTTGACGCGTGTGTTAGAATCATAAAGAAACTCCATGTAAAAGTATCGATATATGTCAAGATGGTTATTTACTGTGTATCAGAGTTCCTATGTATGTGGTGTATAAGGGAATGGTTTCATGAATAAAAGCACAGAAAGACAAGACTAGGTATTTATTTCAATTAGGCTTGTCAATTAATTCATATTGAGGCTCAGATAGCTTACCGCCCGTTCGCTAGACCTAGTTCTCGTGGAGAAGAAGGGCAAGAAACTCCACGGAAGCAACTATGGTTGTAAAAGTATTCATAGACATCTTTTACCACCATATAAATATCGTTTATCACAATAAAGATCTAATTCTATTATGGCCATTATTAATCTTGTAACATTTCACAATGTTACATAATCAAAACAACAAGGATAAGGCAAAGAACATGACTAGCCCTTAAATTAATTTATCATCATTATGAATAAAGGCCACAATATGAAAATAGAGTTTCAACACAACCATTAGCAATAATCAAGTTATAATATCAAATAACTTACGTGAAGCTTGTGTAGTCCATCTTTCACAGAATATAACAATTCAGGAAAACAATATCACTATCACAATATAACAACTGGTCTGTACTGGCTTGTGGTTCACAACGAAGTGTGTCAACTTACGAATTACACACTATTTATAATAACGAGACGACCTGTCAAATGTCCCCACCATTCTCTATATTTCTATAAATAATATCACAATTATGTCAATAATCAATTCTTGAGTAATGAAACCTTTTTAAAACGTATCAAGACAATTAAGGAATTTAATATCGCCTATTTAGTAATTCTTAATCAATATTCGAAAGAATATTGATACTAACTGATAGTCTTGTACTAATTGTCTCAAAAGACTTATAATACTAAAATAGCAATATGAAATCCAGGATACATCACAATGATCATTATAAATTACGTAATATTTTATAGGAATATCATCACTATGGCTTATATGTAAGTTTAGAGTTATTTCCTGTACACACAACAATATTTACTCAGGTGGGTACTCTAACAATTGTAGGTATTTGACAACTCAATAATAATTCAGGTAGGTACTTCGACATTTGTCGGTAGATGCTTAATAAATATGACAGTTTGTATTTTGTAGCAAACCCATTGTGCTTAAACGTGTAAATTCATAATTTAATGACTTCACACGTACTTCCAATACTAACACGGCCATTCTGACATGTACTTCGTTCTCGAAGTACATTTTTGATAAGACAAGTTTTTCATAATTTTATTACAATATAACAAACTTGTTGTTATTTATTTATGACCATGCTGGTCATCCTACTTGAATTTCATTTCCGGTAATCGATTACTTTAAAGTTACAAATATATTAACATATGTACAATTGAATATTCTAAAAAAAGGGCAGAGTGAAAAGGAGAGGGAAAAGGAGAGGGAAAAGGAAAGGGAAAAGGAGAGGGAAAAGGAGAGGGAAAATTACTTTAGGCACAGCCACAGGCACAAGCCACAGGCACAGCCATTTTTTTTTTCTAAGCACAGCCACAGGCACAAGGCCACAGGCACAGCCACAGGCACAAAGCCACAGGCACAGCCATTTCTTTTTTTTTTTTTAGGCACAGCCACAGGCACGAGGCCACAGGCACAGCCATTTCTTTTTTTTTTTTAGGCACAGCCACAGGCTCAAGGCCACAGGCACAGCCATTTCTTTTTTTTTAGGCACAGCCACAGGCATAAGGCCACAGGCACAGCCATTTTTTTTTTAGGCACAGCCATTTCATTTTTTTTTTATATCTCAGTGGTACAATTGACAATAACTCAATATTATTTCACCAACCAACAATACATCGCTCGGCCAATTCTGACAATATCTTTGCAAATTATACTGAACGTAGATATTTTCTTCTGACTAAAATCAGGTCCACTGAGGGTATATATTTAAATTCTTTCTTGGTCATAAAAAGTACCAACTATTAATTTTGACATCTATCTAGAATGTCAAGCTTCATTGTAATGACCAAACTTTTAACGAACTTGTTTTTATAATTACTTTTCAATATAATGCTAATATTTACCAGAAACAAAACCAAAATAATCCCAACAGGTACCACTAACGATAAAACAATTTTTATAATGTACCATGCCGATGGCCAGGCCTGGCATTATTACAACTCTTCTCTGTCTTTCTCCCGTCATGTCATTTTTCAAACTACTCGGTTAGTTACACCTACATGGTTTTTATTATTCAAAAATGTACTTTTCATTTATTTGTTTTATTCTATAAAGTTATTTTTATGTTTATTCATGACTCAATTATAAGAAGTTACTTATTATGTAGCTGGCCCTATAGAACCGAACTATGTTAGCTGTGTGGTCACAGACAAACACATACTTAGACATTCACACACTAGTGTTCTTGTCAGTTAATCTTTATGTTCTTAACAAAATAAATGATGTGGGTACCAACAGTAAGGTTGGTGACGACTAATTAGGCAGCTGTGCAAATTTTATAGCCTTTTTGTTTAGTTTGCAATAAATTATTGTAATTCTATATATCTGTATACCATTAGATCACGATTTGTTTATATCAAAATCTCAATCTCTAATAGCCCTAAAACTAATTACTTGAATTTATTATCAGATAGAGAAAAGCAAGGTAAGAAAATATTAATTGGATTGTTTATTTTAATATTTCTGAAAATTAGAATATTTATTTTATTAATTAATACAGACTTTTCATGAAAATAATTTTTCAACAGCTTTTCCCATAAATAAGATTCCTTTTTAATTTTATTTAAAAAGAGCCAAGAGAAAACCAGAGCAGAGAGTTTCTTGCAAATGTGAGAATATTGGTGAAAACTACTATTCTGCCTCCATTAACTAATAACGATTCTTTGCAAATCCTTTGTACCTCTCAAGTATGTAAGTGGCCACTAACTGTATTATTACCAAGTTGGGTACATTTTTGCAAAAATACCCTCCAATAAAAATTCTAGACAAGTTTCTGATAAATAAACTAAAACCTTAGGAATGATCGTTTTACGCTTATTCAAACATAATATTAATTTTTATGATACCAAAGATATACAACCGAAAATAAAAACAAAGCCTCTGACGGCCTTACCACTTTCAGCAGTTTTCGTGCTTTCGTGAACCGCAGTTCAAATGGTCGTACAGATTCTAGATCCGCAAGCTATGCAGCTCGCAGTGCCACGGGCTGGGGCGGCATCGCTAGGACATCGCCTTGGTGCGATTGGAGTCAGCGACTCGTCGACACGTTGTTTATGAAAATGACAAAATGAAATTCATTAGTATTATTGTGTAAGCTAGAGCTGGATCCCACTTCTGATGTTAGAATCATAAAGAAACTCCATGTAAAAGTATCGATATATGTCAAGATGGTTATTTACTGTGTATCAGAGTTCCTATGTATGTGGTGTATAAGGGAATGGTTTCATGAATAAAAGCACAGAAAGACAAGACTAGGTATTTATTTCAATTAGGCTTGTCAATTAATTCATATTGAGGCTCAGATAGCTTACCGCCCGTTCGCTAGACCTAGTTCTCGTGGAGAAGAAGGGCAAGAAACTCCACGGAAGCAACTATGGTTGTAAAAGTATTCATAGACATCTTTTACCACCATATAAATATCGTTTATCACAATAAAGATCTAATTCTATTATGGCCATTATTAATCTTGTAACATTTCACAATGTTACATAATCAAAACAACAAGGATAAGGCAAAGAACATGACTAGCCCTTAAATTAATTTATCATCATTATGAATAAAGGCCACAATATGAAAATAGAGTTTCAACACAACCATTAGCAATAATCAAGTTATAATATCAAATAACTTACGTGAAGCTTGTGTAGTCCATCTTTCACAGAATATAACAATTCAGGAAAACAATATCACTATCACAATATAACAACTGGTCTGTACTGGCTTGTGGTTCACAACGAAGTGTGTCAACTTACGAATTACACACTATTTATAATAACGAGACGACCTGTCAAATGTCCCCACCATTCTCTATATTTCTATAAATAATATCACAATTATGTCAATAATCAATTCTTGAGTAATGAAACCTTTTTAAAACGTATCAAGACAATTAAGGAATTTAATATCGCCTATTTAGTAATTCTTAATCAATATTCGAAAGAATATTGATACTAACTGATAGTCTTGTACTAATTGTCTCAAAAGACTTATAATACTAAAATAGCAATATGAAATCCAGGATACATCACAATGATCATTATAAATTACGTAATATTTTATAGGAATATCATCACTATGGCTTATATGTAAGTTTAGAGTTATTTCCTGTACACACAACAATATTTACTCAGGTGGGTACTCTAACAATTGTAGGTATTTGACAACTCAATAATAATTCAGGTAGGTACTTCGACATTTGTCGGTAGATGCTTAATAAATATGACAGTTTGTATTTTGTAGCAAACCCATTGTGCTTAAACGTGTAAATTCATAATTTAATGACTTCACACGTACTTCCAATACTAACACGTGCGAGTAGGAGAGCTATACTCTTCGGGCTGGATGATTAGTTGAATTTAACAATGCGAAAATGTAGCCTATTCGTATGTAAGTAAGAACGATATTATTATTATGTAAAATTTCGTTTTGAACTTTGACTTTGTCGCATACTTTGCGAGTGTAACCTGCGACACATTTGTTTCGAATTTCGATTTATTATCTCGATTTGTACTAGCAATCACAGAAATGCAATATTAATAGCATGACGTGGAATCCAGCCAGCCCTAAGCCTGGTAAAGTACGAAAGGAAGTTCCTCGTATACTAGTACGAAGGGAAGTTCATCGTATACTTTAATTATCGTCTGATAAACGTGTTCAAGTTAATCCGTAGGGTAGCACATTAAACTTTTAGAAATAGATAGTTGCCAAAATAGATAGTTTTGTCAAAGGTTGACCAACGATCAACGGTTTCGTTACGTTTTTGAAAAAACGATAACGACAAATAAATTGTCAATTCTATCAAAAGATATTATTGGACCAAACATAAAAGTTCCAAACATGGTCGAAAAATAAAAGATGTCAATTATGTCGGAAGACATTATTGGATCTAAAACAATCTAAAATAAAAGTTCCATTAGTTTAATCATGGTCAAAAAATGATGTCAATTATGTCGAAAGACATTATTGGATCTAAAATGAAAGTTCCAATGATTAAACTGTGGTCGAAATAAATGATGTAAATCATATCAAAAGTTCCAATAGTTTAATCATGGTCGAAAAAATGATGTCAATTATGTCGAAAGACATTATTGGATCTAAAATGAAAGTTCCAATGATTTAACTGTGGTCGAAAATAAATGATATCAATCATATCAAAAGATATTATTGGATCTAAAATAAACTGTTCCAACGATGAATCGTTAATTGATGCCAATTTATCGAAACAAATTATTATTGGGTCAAAACAAAATGTCACTTCGATAACTTCGAAGCTATGTGATGCCTAACTAGGTATTACCTTGTTGTTAAAACTACTTAGATATCATGAAATTTGTAAAGGTTAAATAATAATCAAATCAAATGCATTTTTCAACAAAAAATTAACCGTTTCCTGAGGTGACAGACTGGGACTCGAGTTAGCTGGCAGTCTGGCACTTAACAGGTACTTATGGGACTTTTTATGCGGCTTGCTAGCTAGTTTGTTTATTTATTTAAACATTCCTACGTGAACAAAGCCGCACTGAGCTCTTGTATGAGTAGAGCACAATCAGTTCAAAGTAAAATAAACTCGATTGTTAATTTTATAATTATTAGCATTTTGATTGTATAAAAATGAAATCAATAATGCAAGAAATCTATTCGAATGGAGCTAATGCAACATGCACTAGAACATTAAGTTTTATCAATCTCAATGTAAGTAGAAAATGACATTAAATATCAGTGAGTGTCAACTAACCTGAATCCAAATAAAAATGCAAGTTGTCCTACTCAATACACGTCTAATTGAAAAATTAGCTGTTATTATGTTCAAAACGCTACGTCTTAGCTGTATGATTGACATATCCTCTAATGTAGGTCGCGCTCAAAGTACAAATATGCGAGCCTACTTATAATTTGATTACAGCACAGCAAAAGCAAACACTAGAGTCAGCAAAACGTAATCAGAGTCCAAATACAACAAGTACCTACTTGCCGTAATAAAATTGATACATGAACTAGAGGTATAAGGCCTCTCTTGTCAATGTGGCAATAAAATCACAAACGTGATACCTAACGGTTTCTGCCGTACAATGTAGAGATACTTTGGCACTTAAAACTTAGTGCAGTAAACTGCGCCTGAGTTAACGCAAAGATTATGCTGAGTAACCTATGCCTAGTACAATGAATGCGAACAGAATAAAAGGTGTTTTCTAATGTTATTATAAGAAACACTACAAAACAAGGGCCATTAAAAAAAAAAGGCCCAACCTCTTGTCAAATGACAAGATAATGAAATCTTAAATAAGAAGCTAATAAGGTCCACTTTTCTAGAATATATTTTCCAAGTCAATGACTATGCAATCGATTATAAACTTGCATGTGCAAGGCTTATTAGCTGCACAAATAAGACAATAAAACTGGCTCTAAATGATTAGTGGCAATAAAGAATATTTTGGGTAAAAGCTGCCATTTCACTTAATGTACTAGAAAAGGTTTTGGTCTGAATGCCACTGAAAATAAATAAATTTCCAAATTCATAAATGTTTATCTAGAGATTTCTATTTTCAAAACAGTTCTATCAATTTGGTTCAAGGAATAAAGCTGCCATTTCCGTTAATGTACTAAAACAAGATTTTGGCCTGAATTCCATAGAAAAAAAAAAAAAAATCCAATTAAACAAATTTCAATCTAGAGATCTCTATTTTCAAAACAATTTTTCAGCCTCATAGTTGAGTCCAAATTACTGGAATCAAAAGTAAAAACAAAATACGAGCTACAGACATTCATCATGGAACCTGTAAATAAAACCATAAGATTGGGTTTCTCCAAAGATGCTTGTCTTAAAGCCTGATGATGATATTTTTATAATTTGGACAAGCACACAGATAAATTATAATACTAAGGTAGTGTTGCTAAGAAAACCAACATAATGACCATCACTCCTAAATTCGGTAAAGCATTATGTTTCTATAAAGTAAATATCAAAAACGCTTTTCATCACGTTTTAATAAAAAATAGTTAAGAAGTTAATTGGCACTCTGTGTTTTACCGACAAAAAAAAAACCATTATTGCTTGGCGAAGGAGTTGTAAAACTTTATAAAAAACATATTTGTCTTTAAAATATGTAATAAATATGATGAAAAAAAAATAATTTGGAAACGCGCGCGTCAGCTACTGCGATTGATCGAATCCAAGTTTTGCATCACTTGACTGGCGTTTAATTGTGATGCGTTGATAATAATTAAACACAAACGCTTAAGTAATTGGAAACTATTAAAGTAATCTAGTTTTCTGGATCACAACTATAAAATCAATTTATAGTTTTGAAACTAAAATATGGTGTCTTTATAATGACATGACTCAAAAGTTGAATTGTACCCAAGTAGTTGCTGACACCAATTCTGTTACTTTAGTGACTGTACTTATTCAATTCGACAAACAGAAACAATTCATTTCATTCATTTAGAAATAGTTTGACAGTGTACTGTCATGCAGATTAAATACGAGACGTTATTCTTGAAAAAAAAAAGAATTCTGAAACTGATTCCTTAGGCCATATGAACAAAGACCTAGTTTAATAAGGAGTCCAGATTGTTTAAATATGAAACATGTTTTATGGTCATAAGAACTACTAATGTAAAATCTAAATATTTAGCACAAGATTGAAACTCTGAAATTTCTAGACAAAACACAATAATAGTGTAATTAAATATATTTCAAAAACCGTAAATCGTAAAAGTATAACATCTAACAACGGCAGATAATTCTGTTATTAGTTATTAAAATACATGCTGTATCAAACGAGGCATAGATTTTTTCAATAATGGCTTCAGTAAAAAAGAAAAAAAAAACAGGCATTTTTGAACGAGCCAGCCATCAGTCAATACGAAAAGCAGACTGGAATGATAATTAGCGAATGAAAACCACCTCAGATATTAACCTACGAGCCAACGTGGTTCTCAAAAAATCTATATGATTTAATCATCAGACATAAACCTACATGGTTCTCAATTCTCATATGATTTGACCATTTTATTAATCATTATGGATTCTAAAAGGGACTGTGACCTCTGAGTTTGTTTCGGTGTTTCTTCTCAGAGTAGTCTGCTAGGAAATACCGGCCTCATCTAGTACAAATAAAAAAAAAATGGTCGTCCAAAAGCTTGATAAAAAATAAAAAGAACTGTAGGCCTTAGAGGCCGTAGGATTGTCGATCAAGAAGTGATGCTTCGAAGAATTTAAATAAAACACTGTATTGCTAAAACCATATGATATCTGTAAGTTTAGTGTAAATTAAAATGTTATGCTAATACTTGATAGCTGGATATTTCTATAAAGAAAATAAGGTTATAAACCTACTTTAAACTAACCGAATGTTTTAATACATTATAAACATAGCAATGTGCCTGAAACGCAATTAAATTCTAAATGCTAAATATTGTAAATTGTACTTTAAGTCTTAATTATTGTCTTCATGCAAAATAATGTAATTGCACTTGAAAACTAATTAATATTATAAAAAGGAAGAGATGTGGCATACACTAAAATTAATATAAATAAATGAAGTCAGCACTTTCAATGTTTACATCTATTCATTATTAGATCGCAAGCAGCGCTGTTCAGACGTCCCACGGTCCCATTGAGTGTGCTGTCTTCTTACTGATAAACCTGGTTGTTTTATTATAAAATCCAAACCTTAACAAGTGTTATTAGTGAACACCACACATACTTACATACATACATACATACATACATAGACTGATAAACACATTACCCTCCTTCGGCAGTCGGGTAAAAAACCGACAAGCTGGCAACTCGGCGACGATGTTCATGGCTCTGGAGCTTTTTCTTGACCAGTGCTTCATCGCCGATGAGCCCCCTGGCCCGCCTTTCTGGTATTTGACAGATCCGTCCCAGAGATGAGAACAGTACTCCATGCATGACCGAACTTGCGTTTGATACAAGTGGAGCATATATCTCTCCATTTCTCTCTACTCTGTGCTTACAACAAGGGCCGTTGTTTCATGACCTAGTCGGAAGTGTTATCGCACGCAATACAAATAAGCACGCGATACTGTATTCCTGTACTGTATGGAACTTTATATGTATGTATATGGAACTCAAGGACTGTTTACCTAAGTGTTAATTGACATTATTATTCGTTTTTTACATTGCGCCATATATCTAGTTTCGAAGGGCTAATTGGGAATTCTAAATTTACGATTGTCATGTTACATCGATGGCATTGATCGACGACCGATCGATTTTTTTTGGTAATACCCTTAGGTATACTTTAACTACAGCAGTATGCCACCTACCATTTTTTTTATTAGCCTAAGTTATGTCCCATAGCTGCGCAAAGGCATATCCTTTCTCCTCCCAGACCTCTCTATCTTAGGCGATCTCATGAACGTTGATTTAACAAGACCAAGACCAGACTCGATAAGAGAAAACTGTGTGAGGTACCTTGGACATCATCTATATCGAAGATTAACATGGGCCAATCATATAAAAGCTAAACACAATGAGTACATCTGATTCAGATATGGATTTAACGTCTGATTTCGCAAGAGAAGAGACTAAAGCAGTAGTGGAACACCTTTTACCACCTAAATCAAAACATAGATATCTAAAATCGTACGACGATTTTATGAAATGGCGCGCTAAGGAAAAAGTGAAATCATTATCAGAAAACGTTTTGCTAATATATTTTTCAACGAATTATCCAATTTCAAAATTTTTTAAGTACCTTCATCCACATGTCCATCCGTAGTCGGTATTAACGAACGAATTACTGGAGTTACTGTGGTCGACTTTAGATCTACCGTTTATTTTTAAATGCATAGATTGTCTGCTGGATGTTAAAATAAGCTTGAACTTGAACCACACAGTTTGGAAGGAAAATTTGGGGGTTTGTTAGGGAAGTATACATCAAAGCATGTTACAATATTTATAAATATTGGGCTTGGTTTTTTATTCCTTAATTTGGGCAATATTGTGTTGACACAGTTGTATACTACAGTAGTTAAAAGCTAACCTATCACGTTTAAATTAATCTTTACATTCTCAAATTTGTTCAAATTGCGAGCAGATTTTATCGAAATACTGACTCAACTTTCCCACAAACCTAGTTTAAAATTGGCTTTCGGTCAACCCGGATAGTGACTATTTTATTAGGTTTTTTTTAATACTTTTTTAAGCTGTCGTATTCATAAATGTTCATTAACATCTTCATCATCAGCCCATTAATATTCCCATTGCTGGGATACAGGCTTCCTCTCTTTGAGAGAGGGAGTGGGCCATACTCCACCACAAGGGCCCAGTGCGGGTTGCTGGATGTCACATATGCCTCGAATTTTCGGTTCTAGGATATGCCGATTTCCTTACGACGTTATCCTTCACCGTTTTTAGAGCATTAACGTCCCCAATTTATATTTTTTGCAATAATATAGCGTTGGCACCTCAATTAAGTCGGGATCCTGCTGTTTTGCCGAAAAGATTTTGGCAAATTTTCACTACGGAAACAAATTTTAGCAATCTTTTTATATACCAATGCAATATTTGGAATGAGTTTAGTACGCACATTTTCATTTGACCATATTTTTACTCGGCAGAATATTACCAAGGCTAATGTCATTATGGCATTTGGTCTTTAATCAAATGTTTTATTTCGCGTAAAATGTGTTATTCCAACTGAAATATCTGACTACATAAAAATTGTTAAAAGTAGTAGTTGGTAAACAAGTTATTGTTTAAACGTTCACTTGCCAAACATTAGGTTTGCGTTATAATTATTTGTAAAGATACTTTTTGCTGAGTAAATAATTTGGCAAATGAAATTATGTGGATAATTGTTTGGGAAGTGATAATTTGTCAATTTCTTTTCGATGAAACAAGGGTAACCCAATTAAGTCAACACCCGGGGTTCCAATGTTATGGTTTGTCCTGATTCCCTCGGGACGAATAGAAACTTCAGGCGCCTAACAAAGTGCTCTCATTAGGCCCATGAATTGCTATCACATAAATCAATGAAACATCGAACCAAATAAACATGAATATATGAACTGTAGGCTGTATTCATGAAAGGGGTGGTAGACCTGGTACCCAGAAAAATTTCACTAAAATAAAAATCAAATCAACAGATATTATATATGTTACGCACCAAGTGATTAATACGCCATTATTCATAATGCATAATGCCAATTCGAAACCCCTTCGATCCTAAACTATTCACGTCGGAATGCCCTAAGCTCCCGAGCTCGCTTCGCTCGCTCTTGGACTAATTCATTGACCATAATTATTATAGAATCGCCCAACCGTTACGTAGTATTATAATTAATATTCATAATGACCAGACAATGTGATAAGATAGAAGTTTTAATTAGTAGTCATTACATGCATTGCCCGATTTGACTCGAATTGATTTATAATGCCCGGGCATTATACATAGTGCACTGATTAATTACTTAGTCCACCTACACACCCTTTGACACCTACACAGAAAAATATTCTATGCCCAAATAGTTATTATCTTCTAAAATTAAAATGTCCCGTTTTGCTGTAGTGGTAGACTCAAGAGAAGAGTCTTTTGCTGATTATCGGTTCATTATCCACTGCTAACGTATGTGACATGTTTCTGGGCATAGAGATAGGTAGATAGATAATTCATTCACATACAGATAATCTCATTAACATATAAAATTGCCTAGAAATACTATTAGCCTCAATACTCATTACTTTTAGATCAATGCGACAGACGCAATAAAACAAACATGCAATTTCATAACGATAATCAAATGAGTCATTCCGATACGCTAATTGATGTAACTAATGATATTAGGCTAACCTCTGTGTCATGAATAAACCCAGTGACATCATGATCCGTTGACTGGCATCGATTCTTATCAAAATCGATACAAATGATCGGCAGTCACTCGTGACTTTACGATCGATAAAAAAAAGAATGGGTGCCTCTTTATGGTAACTATGGTTAGACTACATCACTACCCACATACACATGATTACCCATATATAGTCATACACGTTATGTATGTCTAAACTCATATCATGTTGAGGTAAAACTGTTTGTTTATCTAACCGATGTAATATCTGCAAGAACTTATCCCATTAGGATATTATCTGTTACTGATAAAGAGAGTCCATTTATTACGTGGGGTGATATTTCAACCCACCCTCCCTCCCTCCTTAGTGAGATGTCGTGAGATTTGGCTCAACCCAATCACCGCTCTCTAATCACACGTCATATTTTTTAAATGCGTTTTTTTTGAGCTTTTTTAATTGTAATTGTAAAAACATAACCCTTCCTTGGCAGTCGGGTAAAAAGGATTTAATAAAAAAAATTGCTTCGTTATTTTTATTTTAGATTATCTACTAAGAACGTAGTTTAGAATCACAGTGAGAAAATCGTATATCGAATACAAAAATACGCAAAAAAAAAAAAACTAAATCAGTCCACGGGGTCTCTTGTGTGGTCTCAAGAATGACTACTGGAACCAACATGTCTATGTGATTTTCAGTAAAATTATATGCTCCTTCAACCTCGCCCTGAGTAAGCCACTCTAAACAGTTGTCGCTTGCACACAGAAGCTTAGTATACAAGTGTGGGTATCCATACATTGTGCACTGGTGTACTGTGGATGCCGGACACTTTTAGCGAAGAATTTGTCGCAATTTTACACTGTAAGGAAAAAAAATACGTGATATTTGTCGAGGCCTCCTCTCACCCCCACGTAAGATTGGGTGAGATTTGGCTCGACCACTAAACGCCCCACGTAATTAATGGACGCACCATAAATGGTACAGTACAGTTGAGTGGCATAGGCTACTTATTTAAGTCAAAGCATGGTTTCTGTGGTGCACGCCACGGGAGTGAAGCCGCAGGATAAGCTAGTAATGTAGTGTAGTGATACTTCATTTTCCGCTCTTAGACTCCCATTTGGTCCATTGTGCGTGGGAGTTCTGGCTATTTTAGCCGCTATTCTCAAAATCACAGAAGCTTCCTGTGGGCTTCGCGGAGCGACCTCGCCGTTCCGTGATTACAACAACAAAGCTACTATTTAACATGAACTTATTAAGTGTTGAAGAAAATATAACACGTGAACTTTGTCGCTGTAAATATGTGGGACATCTCTCGCCTTAAGCTATCATGTAAAACAAACTGTTTCTCTTATGTGAACAAACCATTACATTTTATAGCAGTACACCAACTTTGCACGTTGCACACGTAACACCGACCCTTATCGAGTGAATGTGCTCGAGATTTCAGAAAAGCAAAACGTATTCAACCGACTAGGCGGACATAAAGCAAAAGGAAAGTCACTGTTGCAGTGCGGGTCATAAAAAACTGAACGTACTACTGCACATTCTTTCAGTTTTTTTATTTTTTATTTATGATGGGTTTGCTCTTGACTCTAGTCTAGGTCGGTGACAGAGACAGAGTCGACGATGGAGTGAGCTTACCCAGAACTGAAGTAACAACAACACAGTTGATGCTCAGTGTAAACACACAATAGCGGCTGGTAGTGTAGGTACTGTATGTGTCTAGTCAGCGCGCGCTCGTCTTCGGTTTTCTTCGTGCGCCTCCGGCTCTCTCCTTGGCATCTCCCTTTGTGCGGATCTTCGCTTTTACTACCCTGCATGCAGCACGCTGTGCCTCGCAAAATTATTATTTATCATGCAAAAATGATTATTTATTAAAAACAAAGACGTTTTTATTGTTCCTCATACAATTGTTCTACAGCACAAAATTGAAGCAGCCCCGGTAAGTTAAAAGGATACTTGTAATGGGGTTACCTCGCAACATCCCGTGGGTTGCTATCTACAATGTTGAGACATAATTAAAGAAAAACAAAATTATTGTTATTGAAGCATGTTCAAGTATGTGTAGTGTTAGTGTGTGTATGTATGTGTGGAGGGATGGATGAGCGGGGTGTGTGGGAGTGAGTAAGTGTGTGTGTTAATGATTAAAAAGAAGCTAAGAAGAAGAATGATTAACTGATGTACGTTATGATTGGATACTAGTTCTTCTTTAGCATACTCTTTTTCTCTCTCCCTCCTTTTTTATATTAATAAAAAAGGTGTTAAAGGTTGTTCCATAGAAAAACTATCAAAAACCCTCAACTAAACGACTGATATTTTTAATTACTTTAGCCCCTTTCGCTAGATTCGAGATGTATAACACCGGTGTGACGTCCCTTTCTCACAAGTTATGGCCTATGCTCAGCAGTAGACGTCTTTTTGCACTGTTGACTAAGACAATGTTGACTAAGATTTAGTATCTGTATCATCATATTTTTCTCAAATATTTTAACTGTTGAAGTGTTTGAAAAAGATACAAAAAGAAAACAAAAAACAATGAAAAAACAAAAAAAAAAGTATTTTGATACAAAAAGTCTACATAAAAGTATTCCTGTTTAATAAACCAAGGCGTAAAGCGTGGTGGTCTATAAAAATGTACGTACCTACCTACTTAACATAATTGAAAAAGAACAGAGAATCAACGACTTTTTCGCGGATGTGCTTCAAGGGACCAATCCTTAATCCCTTTGCTTAAATATTCATTGTTAAAGCGACAACAGCCACCCACGACCTTGAGGGAACAAAAAAGACACGCGTTTCAATCCCTTGCGAGCCAAAGTGTGGTCAAAAATACAACTTTCTTACCTAAACGGAACTTTTAAATTAAAATGTCTTTGAGATTGTGAAAATTTCATAAAAATACGTCCTGTGGTTTTCATATGATTGTATTTATTTGGATTATTGCGTTAGACATAACTTTAAAAATTAAACACTATGTTTTACAATCACAGTTTAAAAAGTTCACATATCGTATTATATATCTAGAATAATAGATGTATATTTTACGACTAGCCTTGCTTAGACGTGATGTTCATTTTAAAATCAGTTAACGTCTTATATCTGCCCCTTAAGGTTTTGCCTTTATTTCGGAATATATTAAAATCATGAGGCAGAGGCATGGCTGGAGAAATTCATCGCAAAAATAAAACAAAAGAATGGGTAGGGTTATGGGGAGCGGTCACACCGCATTCCGATACGGGTTACCTGCCCACTATCGGAATGCTGTAAGTAGTTATGAATAGACATTTTATTAATTGTTTACATTCATATGGAGCAATCGTAGATATGGAAAACATTATATTACGGGAATTTAACGCGATGATTTAGATTATTTATTTACCTATTTAACCCGACGTTTCGGCCGTGTTGGCAAGACCGTGGTCACGGGTCATTATGAAACTCGAAAGTTTTGAACTTAATAACAGTAGACCTTTTTTTAAACTTATCTGTCGCCATGGCTTAGATATTTTTATAGACGGACGGGTTTTTTGTTCATGTTGTAAAAATGTCTAATAAAAATTATTCATATGAATAAAAACTTTTGTACAAAAAAATGTAACTGGCTTTCAAATAAAACCACTTCCAAAATTGAATTTATTTTTGTTTCGTAGTGTTTTTATTTGGAAGTTGGTTGTACTTTTTGGTAAAAAAGGTTTTATTTTTCACTTTTTAATTGTGGTAGGTATATAATGGACAAGTTCTATAGTAAAGTACTCATAATGCCAAAAGTTACGCCAAACCAGATTAACCGAATAACATGAAATTAAACATAAAGGTAGAAATGAGAGTGTACCAGGGGAACGGTACACATCTGCTTACCCCTTTAGAGCGTACCGGCGTGATGTTATGTTATGAAATGGTAAAAACAATAAACAGACATGCGAATTTTCTTTTCATTTATTGAAGAGTGCTGTTGTATATCTTCGAAGTTCTTCATCAGATCTTCACCAAATTTAAATGAGACAAATTCGGGAATATATTTTTTCAAACAAAATAATAATCATCAAAATCAATTTATATTTGGCGGTTTACGCCGCCAAATATAAATTGATTTTGATTTTGAAATATTTTAAGGGTACTAACAGCTCATCAACGAACATCAGAGTTTGTAGAAACGTGATTTAAAAGATAAGAACCTATAATTAAACAGGACTCGTAAATACGAGTACACAGTCAATAGGTCAAGTCAAACTTATAAATCAGCTTATCAAAGAACAAACCTATTAAAATTATGTGTCATGTAATAAACAAATAAATTATATTTATAGGCCATACAAATTATAACTATACAACATCGGGATTTATAGTGAGGCGAACGTAAACATTCTAGGTTGACCTAAGCCCCTAGCCAAGTCACAGCCAAGTTACAAACATTTCGTATCGAATCTTTTTCTACAATCATTAACGCCTTCTATATGTATGGTCTGACAACGTGAGTTAACGTTCATACAAAAATAATCAAATGATTTGATTATTTTTCTATTAGCGTTTTCGATTGTAGATTGTCAACTTGGCTAAGCCTGCTGGTCAATTTCGAATGTTTAAAATTATATTCCGCACTGTGATATTAAAATAAACCAATTATTAGAAGATATTTACCTTATTTCACTTACTTTTTTAGCACTTTTAACAATTTGTTACTTGCCTAACAATTTAAAATAAAAGTTCATCCCGCGCACAAAGTACTTCACTGACAACTATGACTTTGGCATTAGAATTAGATTCGTTTGATGTTTGTAAGAACGCTCACCATAGACTAGGTTAGATTAGTAGGTTTTTTTCTATCTAAATTATATGCAGAACGAGCGATTGACTTAGTCGTGTCAACTTGGCTACCAACTTTTCGTTTTCTAAAATCGCTTACGCAGAGGCAGAAACGAATGTGAAACGACGATTGTAGAAATAGATTCGATACGAAACGAATATAACTTGGCTAGGCCTTCTGGATGTGTCATTCTCATACATTGATTCGTTTTCTACTAGCGTTATCGATTGTAGATTGTCAACTTGGCTACAGTTGCTGGTCTTGTTAGAAAAAAACAAATTGCCTAGAGGCGCCAACTTCATATAAAATGTATGAAGTAAAGTCACTACATGCTGGCCGCATCCGGCTAGCAAAGCCACAATTTGTTTTATTTTTTTCTACACATGGTGTTCTCATAAGTGGATTGTGATTCAAATACTCCTACATCGCTCACAGGTGAGCAATAGGTGTAGCCCAAGCTCAAAATATCGTTTTGAGTGTTTGAATCATCAAAATAATATCGAGTTTTATTTTTTGTAGATAAGTCATAATGCAAATAAAATATTACAAGGAAGGCGAACTAACAGTATGGCGTAAATAATGAATATTTCACCTGATTAAACATTACCACGTGAAGACAGCAAACACGCGAACGCAACTATTCTTTGAAATATTTTTTTTTTTTATGTTTTTGTGAACTTAGATTTAGTTAGTATTAGTGGTTCTAATTTACAAGAACTTTCTTTGAAATCGGTTAAAAAATGTCAACTAATTATGAAGATAGATATCCTATGGTGTTGATTTATTAATATCTCTATAGCACTTCAGCTACGGAACCATAAAAAAAGTTGTTGGCAGGTGCAACGCGAAAATTATTAACAAATATTTGATATTGAAAGTAATTTTGGACGGCTCGCTAGTGGATGCATCAGTGGTTTTAATTAAAGGCACCATTTCCCTCGAACTACCACGTCTGTTAATTTGATGTGTCGCGTTGCGATATTTGAGTATTTTTGCATACGGTGTATTTCAGCTAGAACAAAACTTTTAGCGATGAAAAGATATTTTTTTTTTCTTTTAGAATTTAATAGTTTGCAATTAACATGAGAAAGACTGATAAAAACCGGCCAATGCGAGTCGGACTCGCGCACGAAGCGTTCCGTACCATTATCGCAAAAACAGCAAACAAATCACGTTTGTTGAATGGGAGGGCTCCCATACAAATATTTATTTATTCTGTTTTTGTTGTGTTTTATTTTTTGTTATAGTGGGAACAGAAATACATCATCTGTGCAAATTTCAACTGTCTAACTATCACGGTTCATGAGATACAGCCTGGTGACAGACATACAGACGGACAGTGGAGTCCTAGTAATAGGGTCCCGGTTTTACCCTTTGGGTACGGAACCCTAAAAACCGCGTTATTCATAAATAAATAAAACATTCCTGAAAACGGTCTTATACCAGTAATTAGCGCTTATACAACGGTCTTATTTATCTTCAAAGCGCTTTCTCAAAGATTTACACAACACCCACAAATCCACGCTAACCATTTTGTTTCTATCAAACCTAGCTAAACGGTCGTTTACAAAAATCCCGCCCTCGTTTATCTATATGAAAAACCCGGGCTTTTTATCAAATGTTAGAGCAAACACCCAGAAATATCCCGGCTCAGCGAATTGAATTACCGGAATACCGGTTAAAGTTCCCGTTTAAAAACATTAGCACCAGTAATGGTCTGTTTGCACTAAATCGCTGATTAAACATACGCACCAATGGTTATTAGTTCAATTACATTATGTCGGACGCTCGAATTCGTGGTTCAAATAATTTTGTGCTTATTTGCATGATTTTCACCTATTTAGAATGGTACGGCAATAGTGTTTTAGCCAGCGGAAATACTTTCAAAATGCAAACAGTTTTAGGGTCTCTAATCGGTGATGATAGATATTTTTTATTTACTTTGCTTCTATAAGTTTATGGCACTTGTCTAACCGACGACGAGTAAGCGGTTAGCTATCGACTATTTTCTCGGTAGAGAGCCACATAAATATGTTGCATCAAGGCTGGCCGATAGATGCGAACCATCGGGAAGTCAGGATGTATTCCCTTAGGTTAAGACATCGTGTGTGGGCAGGTCGGTGGGTGCAATCGTGAAAATGAAATCACACGAGTTATTCGATACACTGGGTTTATTAAACTAGTCACAACTTACAGTTACAATCTTGCTTACCTACTAATATTACGGATCGACACTGATTCTACGACGTGTTAGCTCTAAGGCTGTCAGTACTCAACTGCTCTATTCTGCTGTCCTCACCACGCAAGTGGTTAGAGAAAGCGCGCCAAAGCGTAGTTGTTCTTGATTTGCCGACAGGGTGGCGTGCTTGTGATTTGTTTTGACGTCCGTACTATTGACTAAACCCGACAAATATTAATAGTTGATCGCTGACTATTCACACTGCCGCGCCGCCGGCGAGAACTCTTTCACCACTAGTTTGTCGCAGTGACAAGAGCTATCAAAGATAATATTCTCTCAGCGATGCTCGCTTGACCGTCAGAACTCGTACGTACACGTAGCGCATATAGGTTTGTGCAGGACTGGGTACACGAGCGACTGGAGCGAGTAATCGCCCGTCGCACAAGAACACTCGCTTATAGCCGAGCGACAAAAATATCTTAACTACATACATTGCTTCTCGCTGCTCGCCAACTCGTTTTTAGGGTTCCGTACCCAAAGGGTGAAAACGGGACCCTATTACTAAGACTTCGCGATCCGTCTGTCTGTCTGTCTGTCTGTCCGTCTGTCTCCAAGCTGTATCTCATGAACCGTGATAGCTAGACAGTTGAAATTTTCACATATGATGTATTTCTGTTGCCGCTATAACAACAAATATTAAAAACAGTATAAAGTAAATATTAAAGGGGGGCTCCCATACAACAAACGTGATATTTTTGCCGTTTTTTGCTCGATATTAATAACGGCAACAGGTAGACGCTTGAAATATTCACAGAATGTTTAGTTGTATATTTACTTCAAAAAATTATAATTAATAAATTAAAATAAAATAAATTAAGGGGGGGCTCCCATACAACAAACGTGATTTTTCTGCCGTTTTTTGCGATAATGGTACGGAACCCATCGTGCGCGAGTCCGACTCGCACTTGGCCGGTTTTTATTATTTAGCTCTACTCGTTAATCGACGATCGTCGGCGCTGAGACAAGTGCCTAAAGTAGCATTTGTCTCAGCGCCGACGATCAACATCATCTAGCCTGACTTCACCCACAGTTGAGAATAGACCTTTCTGTTCTCGTGCAAATCGTCACGCGCCTGTGCTGACTCATCCAGAGTCTCTTAGCCATTCTATCAGCGAAGGTTATCGCCTAAATGTTTGGCATTTTACCAATCACTATCATGACGCTTTCGTTAATAGAATCTCACTTGTCCAGAACATCAGTTTCTATCGACGATAGCAACCATTTTGTCTGATCATTACGCTATTAAAAGATGAAAAAAAGACCAATGCCCGGATACAACTTGACTGTTACTGTACTTGTATCTTATGAATCGATCTTCTGAAAGATAAGAGAAGGTCGGAATTAGACAAAAAACGCGACAACCAGAAAACTAAACCACCAACAGCTATTGTTTAACACGTCGTCAACGGTCTTCTGCCATGTCCACGCTGTGTTCGGAGTTTTTCGACCAAGGGTGGATATGTAAGAAGCACATGAGGGCACTTAACAGAGCAGCAAATCTGAGAAAGAAATGAGGAGCCAAAGAATGCCGTCGGTGTGGCTAAAACCGGCTAGAGATTGCATCATCATCTTCTGAAACTATTTTCTCATCATACACAAAAGTAGCGGTCACGGTTTTAGTCATTTTAAAAAGCAAACGAGAGTTAGCAAAAGTGTAATTTAACCCACAGCAGTTTTTTTAAACTCTGTTTGCAAATTGAGTGCCGGATACACGGTGTGTGGTCACCCTTTGTTTGTAACGAGTACTTAACCGACCGTTTATAAATTTTAAACAGAGAGAGTACAAATATAGGTACACATATGCAAGCTTTGCGTTGTGGTTACCCGGAAAACTACCTACTTCGCTAGTCCTTTTTTATTCATACCTTTCATAATTTGCTTGTTTGTAAAATATAGTAGGCCTTTTATAATAAGACGGACACTAATATATACGGTTTGTAATAAAACATTAAATAAATGATTTATTTCTGTAATTTGTTTTGTACAAACACTTTTACATGTACATTTTATAAAATAAAACTAGATGAGTTCGGCGTTTTCCTATCTGACTACTCTGAGAAGAAAGGCCGAAACAAACACAGAGGTCACAGTCTCTTTTAAAGTCCAGACAAAATCTTGGTTAGAGCATGTGGAGACCATGTAGACTGATGTCTGAAACGGTTTTTTGTGGAAAGAACCAGCCAGATTGAGTGGACCTGTCCAGTTAGTGCACGCATTTGTCAATAACCGTGCAGCTGAACTCAGAATTTAAGGAGCTCAACGATTCGACGAACAATACCAAAGAAAGGACATTCGGGTAGGCCGCGTAAACTACTCAAACTGCCAGACCATGATTAAAAACTAACTATAAATTAAAATTAAAAACAAAAAAAAATAATGATTCACATAGTCTTCGCATTCATAATAATTAAAATAAAATAATATAATATTTTAAAAAGTAAATGTTCTTTTCATTGCAAGAAAACAAAAAATAACAAAATTCACGGTGCAAAATATAAAAAATCTAAATTAATTGGAGCAGCTCAATCCCAAGCCTTTTTGTCCTCAACGTAATCTTTAACGGTATAAAAGGCTTTCTGGCACAACTTACGTTTAATGAATGATTTGAATTTAATAAGACTTAGATCTTGTACGTGGCTTGAAAGCTTATTATAAAAGCGTACACATTGACATCTAAACGAGCCACCTATTTTCTTGAGCCTTGTTGTAGGTACTACAAATTTGTGTTTATTACACATATATAAAGTGATTTAAGTCAATTTGTCACCGTCAAGTATTTTGTTGGATCGATATTACTTTGCAGATAGTATTCAATATTTCCATTTACTTACTTTGCTTCACATTTCCAACATCTACGAAAATGAACACTATACGTTCCCTCGTTTATCATTCTTACATACTTTATTTGAAGTCCTCGAGAATATTCGCTGAAGAATTTGGAACCATTAGTAACGTTCAGCCGAGTATTAAATTATGTGCACATTTTTCATACTTAAACAGGGTTGAAGACAACTTATACATTTACTAGTCTAAATAGAATATCTTTAGCAAATTCCCATTGTCTTCCAATACTATTATTGTTGATCCTCGTTGCAGGATATACCGAGACCACACTTTCTTTTTGCAAAAACTACTATTATGTATTCTGTGTCTATGTGAGGTGGGCAACGCCTTGTATCAAAGTATAAAACTAAATACAATAAATTTGTAATTAAACTGTGATTGAGCACATTCACAAGAAATTCGATACTACCATGTCTGGCACCACTTACGTCAACTTACGAGATTGAAATAAATTATACAATCTATTTTTAGCCAAGACCAACCACCAATCACCATTCATTACTTAAGTTACGTTCCTACGTATATATTGTCTGCTGGTTTCTTTCGCAAGGTTATCAGAATTCAGTGCACTATAGCACTGTCAGCACACTTCAGCAAACGCCATCGAAATTTAAGAACAGTAACACTCAGGTACCTCCTCTACGTACGTACGTACGTACGCTCCTAGTTAAATTATTGCACAACTCATTAGCTAAGACACGTCCATGTGTTTTAATTTAAGTGCATTTCTGTCAAACAAAGCTGTTTAGTACTTTGACAACTCGTCAATTTACTCTACAAGGGCTAGTCGGCTATTATAGTTGAACCCTAAAAACCATCTTTGTACCTACTGCTGTGAAAAAGCATAATTTTGAACCACAGGATAAAGATGATCTTGACCATGAACTGTGATACCTTCTCACTCTATGTTAGTGTTCAATTACTCACTTAGTGGTAATCTCAATTTTTTTTCTAAGCTGTCGAGTAAATTAAAAGTAAATTAAAGTTTTCATAATAATGCTCAGTCCAAGATTATATAAAAACTGTAGTGGCAGTTTTATGAAAGCTTTTAATAACGCAAAAACAGAAAATATTGCTGGTACGTGCTCGGAACGAATTATCAATAATGTGTAAATGTGTTCTCTGTTAGTGTATTCCTCGTTTTTTCTCATGCGTTCTACCCTCCGACTGTTAGCAGTAAATGCATGAAGCTTTTAAAGACTTTAGCGGTTCAGTGAGTTAAGGCGCAGATACTCTTCAGTAGCTGATTTTAAAATGAGAATCACGTAAACGGCTAGTCGTATTTTTTGCCAAAAATATATGTTAAATTAGACCATTTTCTTAATAATTTGATTTATTAAAATTTTAGTTTTATTTGTTTAACATAGTGTAAATAATATGTAAAGTTATGTCTAACACGGGCAAACTAACGACAATCGCAGCAAAACCGCCAGGCGTAACTATGTTAATGAAACTTTCGCCATCTCAAAGACAATTAAATTATCTACATTTTGATCCAAGGCTTTTTTTAAAGTCGTATAATAATAAGGAAAGTACAAAAAACTACTGAATTTTGGTTCCCTCAATGTCGTCGTCTTAAATGAAATATGTTCTGACCTAACCGCTGAGCTGTATATCACTATGAGTGCATAATGGATATCCATTGAGATTTATGGCGAAGTCGGGTCCAATTTCTCAAAATCTTGTAGACATTGGTTTCAAAAAAAATTGTGTTTCTGAAATCGTACTCTCACAGTTCTCAGCGGCAGCCTGGAGTTTGGAAGTTGGCGGTGTGATACTCCCGGCCTTGTGCCTCGGAAAGCACGTTAAGCCGTTGGTCCAGGGCCTGATCTCTCATCGGTCATATTAGAAGACCGTATCATCGGACTATAAGAGTGAATGAAGAGAGAGTGCACCTGTGTTTGCGCACACACTCGTGCACTACAATATATACTGCGTCAATGACTACTTTCCACGGAGATTGGCTGCTTTGACCAAAATAGTTCAGGAGGAATATTAATACTCAGAAAATTAAAATTATCTGTAATTGGACAAATCAAAACAATTAACTGTTTGTTCTCAATTTTGGACGTAACAACGCCAACTAACTGAACGTAACACGAAAATGAAAATAATTATAACTTTCACAGAATTAGTCATTCGATATCATACTATGGACATAATGAATCGTTATGTAAATAACATTGTATAACAAGATAACTCATTCATAATTTTAACGGAAAAACCCAGACGGCTCATTAACAGTGCTCTACTAATTACAACAGAAATCATTCACAAAAAAAAACTCAAGAGGGGAGTAACAATTTTGGTGTATACGTATAACAAAGAATATCATTATATCTAATGAATGATCTGTAGTGACCGGTTCTGTTGTTGGGTAATCCACAGGCTCGTACATGCACTAAAGGACCACACTTCAACACGTGTACACTGGCCAACGGCTCTCGTAATAATCTAGTATATATTTTTAAAACAAAACATCATGAGCTTGTTTTGCGGTTCATAATAACTGCAATATCTACTAATACTCGCGTATTATTTTTAAATAATTGAGTAAAACAGATAATACATACCTGGTTTAATAGTATCCATCACAAAAAGTTTCTTTAAACCACTCTTAACTTCACCACTTTGTTCTAAATGCAGGACTTCAAAATCGTTCACTAATTATTTATTTACATATTCGCTGCAATGCACTAAGATATCGACTACCTACAACTTAATGCAAGCCTACTAAAGATTTTTGTTCTCTATGCATTGTGATACCAATATGTATCAACCGTTTCCGGGAATTGTTTACTTTCTAAACATTGATTTTAACCGCGTTTTTGGGCGAAATACGTGCGGCGGTGCGATTCGATCCTAAGACATTTGATTTACCAGCCGAACGCTTATACACTCATGCCACGGGACGGGACTAGTTAGTTACAAAGTTAAATTTATGCTTCATATAAATTGTGCAGCAAACACTAATAAATAAACGAAGTAATACACTCGTTGATTTTACGCACACGAACATCTATGTTGGTGTGCCCTGCAAATCTATCTAGTTTGCTTTGTGTACCTACACAAAGTACCTAAAAATATAGGGATGTTTCCTGGGTGGAAAAATGATAATTCTATTTAGTCCGTCAGTGAGATTATCAAATAATATTGGAGCCGTATTTTTTGGCTTTAACAAAGAAATACAAATTGACAAAGATATAGCGCATCAAAGTTCAGGAGTGGGGGCTTGTGACGTCACTTTGTCAGTATAAAGTGTAGCACATTGTGACGTCACACGATGTTTCAACGCACTGTATCGTTGTAATTTTTTGTTTACGTGGCAAAAGAAAATATACGTGTCCAGTATTTTTAGTTTATATAGCTTTTTTTAGCTTTGAGGAATGCTCATGCATACTGCGGTACCACGGGAGATAGCGCAGTTGTGTGGGACTCTAACCCACTAAAACGCCATGGTGTCCTCCAGTGCCGCTTATGGCGGGAACGCGATAGCACTCACCGCGAACCCGCCGCTAGTTTATATAGCTAACGGACTAAACAGGACTAAATAAATTTAAGTCAACTACCCTATTGTTTCATATATAAACGAAGCAATAACCTAACCTATAAAAGTGCACGAATAAAAGCAAGTTTTGCAAGCCCAAACATTAAACTTTAATGGTAGGGTAGTTCTAGTTTATGCAAAGCTTTAACTTAATTTTCTTGAAGTTACATAAGGAGTTTGTTTCAAAGACACATATAAATGTTGTAGGGTGTAATGAGCGCCTAGCACATTCATCACGTCTGCGGAGCCATATCCAGAAACTTTTAGTCGTCTGTGTCAGTTAGCATATTTCATTTGGTTGTGAGATAACAAATAAGACACATATTCTTTGGTGAGTTTATGTGAAAGTCAAATGTATACATAAGTGGTCACAAAATTAACGAATGATTTATTCAATTGATAAGTCGATCATATTATTGCCCAATTTAAACATATGTAGGGAAGACTGTGTAATTGTCAGGAAAAGCCATTATTGCATGGGTTCTTTCGGGCTAGATGTCAAACAAACCAACTTCTTTGCTTGTATGTAGGCTCACAATGTAACTGATCACGTTATGTATTGGCGAATAACTTAAACGACATTCCACTATGACACGTAGTTTGATCTACACGAACAATCGGTAACTCTCACTGTATTTCTCCTAAGGTTTTTATCACGAATTCACAACTCAAACCAAACCCGCCTTCTTCTCTCTCGATCCTTGTGTCATCACCTCTTGTTCGCGCCATAAACTAATGTCAAGTGTTAACGTCAAGTTGACATCTGTCAAAGTCATTTGAAACCATCGCTCTTCAGAACGATATCTTAGAAATGCCGACACATAATAGAAAGTGTTTTTGTTTGGATTTTTGTTTATCAATCACTGAACGGAATGCGGGCTACCGCGTAAGAATTCGCCGATGGAGGCGCTGGTGTGGCGTGATATCTCTGATATGTCAACTTTCATAGTTTTTGGCTTTTAGCGCGAGTTTATATACATTTATTTTTATTTTGTTGTGTATATTTTGTAGGTACTGGATTTACCAGAGTTTTATGTTTCGGAAAATGTTAGTCTACGGCATTAGAAACGGTTTTGATTCAAACTTTGCTTCCGTGCGCGTTATAACAACGTATAACAGTTATATTTATGGACCTAACTCAAAGTTCCAAGTTAAAACGGAAGTTAATTAGTTCATCCTCGTTGGGAACATGGGTAAACCATGTCCTAGATTGGGACACAGGACACGTTTTTATCTCGGTAGTACCAACGTTTCCGGGCATCTCCGACTTCCGCACTGTCGTAGCTGCTGGAAAAAGTTAGCAGACTCTTTATTCTTGCACAGGGGTGCCTACGCAGGCAATCACATAAATTCGGTCTAGAATTATGAAAATAAAATTGGTAACAAACCTAATTATGCACAATTTATATTTTCGACCATTTTTAAATTAACAATTAGGCTTACGCATTTCACAGATTTAGATACGTAACCGAGTTCAGAATGATTACGGTTGGGATTGCCTACTTAATACGTTCAAATCAAATCATTTATTCGGTAGGTATTGTACAAAAAGTTGTTATAAAAATATGGTGAGCCGGGTACAGTCTGCCTGAGTTTTGGCACGCAAAATAAAAAAAGTAAAATTTATAAATTTCAAAAAACCCAGACTCATTTTTATTTCGTGCTACATAATTTATCTACTAATAGATACGCTTCGATCGACAATGAATCTATTTAACACGTAGTTATGACATAAAACTCCCATAACTTTGGAACGGCTGAACTGATTTTCATCAAACATAGCTAAGAACATATGGGCGCGAAACCATTAGTCGGTTTAGTTAGCAGACTCTTTATTCTTGCACAGGGGTGCCTACGCAGGCAACCCTGTTCCTGTGTTCCTGTTTTCAGTTTTAATATTGTAACATTCTGTTGACAGCTAAAAAGGATTTAATTTGACTGTTTCCTTTTTATTTCTTTAAAATATTATAACATCCGGTTTTGTTTAAATAAGAATTAACTTTGACAACTTCCGTTCTATTTGGGCGCACGGTTGGCGCAGTGGTTGAGCGATTGACTGCTGCGCTGCGTGTCGCGGGTTCGATTCCCGCACGGAACAAATATTTGTATGACCTACATATAGTTGTTCCGGCTCTGGGTGTTTGTGTATGTGAGTTTATATGTTTGTAAAACGCACCCACGATACAGGAAGAAATTCCTAGTGTGGGGCAACGTTTTTTTAACAAAAAAAAAATTATTTATTTAATTTATATACTGATCTACCGTCGCGTCGGAGTAAATATTGTAAGGATTTATTATGATAACTTCCTTTTTGATGGTGCCCGCTTAATTGTGATGTTTCGCCCCTAAAATTTATGTTTATCCTCTTTATTTTAATAATCTTTACATCCACTGTCAACATTGTTATTTTCTGCGTATAAAAAACGATGTAATTTTGGAGGAAGGACACTCTTTCGCTACCAAGGATTAAACAACCTATACTGAACTAAAGTATTTCTTTATTCGCCATTTACTCTCTAAACTTCTGTGAACTGTTACTGTGTATAAATGTTGGTGCAAACCAATATTACGTGTGAAATTAACGACGATAGCGCACGCGCCGACAAACACTATCGATAAAGTTACCATTCAAACAAACAACGAAATCAAAATTGGGAGCTATGATGCCACAGAAAAAATCACAACGCCCCTAAGACCACCCACTGACCCAAATACACACATACACAAACACACAGGTACACACGTCAAACTCATAACACCCCTCTTTTTCTGTCGGGGGTTAAAAATTAGGAAATAGTGTTGATTAAGATACCAATAAATTATTTTAACAAGTCCAGAAGTGTATCAAATAATGTCAATCTAATACCTTTAAACGAGCAATTCTTGTATATTTCTATGTATACAATATAATAATCTGAATCTTGGAAACGGCTCCAAGGATTTTCGTGTAATTTAGTATGCAAGGGGTTTCGGCTGCGATAAATCGATCTAGCTAGGTTTATTTTAGAAAACGTCGTCTTCTCTATTTTCACTCGAGTAGAGCTCGGTCGCCCAGGTACTAATATTAAAATGTTGATAAGTCACACATAGGGTCATTAAAAAAATCACCTATATCGAACATTTCTGTATCAAAAAAGCCTTGAATTTATTCTTATATTTTTGAAGGGTGTCACTTTATATGCTGTCCGGTAGTTTCAATATTATTAGGCCCATACAGAAAACACTTCGCCTAAGTAGTTACTGCTGTTTTATTGACTTATCACAGGACCTACGTTATTTAGGATAAATTGCATAATTTACAGCGTTTGAAAGCCGTGAGGACCGCAGGACTAATCAGTGTGGTGACGCTTGGGCTCCCCCAAGGACAGGCCTCCGCCTGTGTACAATAGTAGACGTCAATGATGACGACGATAATGTATAATCTACAAGCTTTTTCCCGCAGCTTCGCCTGTTCCCTATACCGCAGGTACCGTGCATTATTCGGGCTAAAATGTAACTTACGGTAACTTACGGTAGTCAGCGAGAGAGTAGCTTTCTACCAGTGCAAGAATATTCGTAATCAGGTAAGAGGCCCTACTCTGACAAGTCAACAACATCATGATTCCGTTGTGAAAGAGGAAGTTATATTAGTATGGATAATATTAGTTTAGATTAGCCTTAGGTGGTACCTATATTTCAAGGTATTAAGATAACAACTAGAGACTCTATTTATGACCGTACCGTTAAAATATTTGCGTTTACTATCGGTGTTGATACAAGGTCCGTACGTGCAGTAGCTTTGGGATATTCCAGTTTCCGATAATACGTTGAATAAATCGAACGTTCTCGATAATATATCGGAAAGTACTCTAGTATTCTGAATATCCTTCAAAGTTATTAATTACTTATTTGTATTTATAAACATAGTAATGTTTAGATAGTCTTAATTGGCTTGGGTTTTTTAAATGAAAATAAACCCTTACCAAATAAATGGCAAGGTATCATACAATTGGTTTGTTGAACCATTTTTTTTTGTAAGATATGGGAAGATCATATATAAGGTTTCGTACAAAACTATTTTTAGTTGTTTTTTTTTCATTGTAATTACAAAGTAAAATCCAATCGAAAATATTTTTTTGAATCCAGTACCGAAAACACCCCGAAAGTTTGCCGAACAAACCCGAGCCCGTGTGACGTCACAATGTTCATTTCTACTCATTGTGGCACATAGCTTATACGGTGTTTTGACTTTAAACCGATTCAATCTTGTTATTATCGTCAATATATTGATGAATATCGAATATATTGATCATAAATATCGAACCTTAAAAGTTATCGTGCTTGCTTCGTATCATTATGTACGAAGTACGAACACTACAAAAATATCTCCATTATATGTGTTTCGCGCAATAGCCAAGTACCTAGCAATCTGTACTAAATTTTAAAAATGTTCTATGTCTATCTAGATTGCAATTATAATGTGTTAATTATGTTATTATCTTGTTTTAATTTAGTATTAGATCCGTATTAATTTCTTATTTTGATCATTAAAGACTGAGAAAAGTAAATTTTTAAGGGAACTTTCGAGCAAAGTTGACATTGTTGTATAATTACGTAACTTGAAAACATGATTTTTTGTTTATGGAGATATATTCATTATTTTATTCTTAAATGACAGATATAGGCGTAAAACTAATATTTCTGTTTGAATTATGAAAATCGGTCGACGCATTTAAGAGATATTTACTGACGAATTAGTATAATGAAAATCTACCAAGTTAATATTTTCACGTTTCTGTTCTACAAACTTTTTAGTGTTTGTAAATATGTAATATAGATATTAGTGTTTAATATTATTAAGGGATATGTAAATAATGTGAATTAACGAAAATGTTATGTTTATGTGTATCATATTTAGTGGTATCTAATGAAATTTTTTGATATCCAAAGTCGGAGTTTCGCGCCAATCGTGTTTGTTTACTTTTTATTCTACACAAATATCACCTACCCATATGTAAAAACCGATTACGTTATGACAATTATGTTTCTAAATGTACCTGGTAAACAACAATAATTATCACCGGTCCACTAACACGTAATATTCATTACGACTACTTTATTTATGCTCAAAACTTCCAAATCGTCCATCAGGTGGGTATATTATCGACATTAGCCTTTATGAATCCTTTATCACACATGACTAAATAAAATTTGTTGTTTAATAATATTTTTGCACTAATTTTTGGATATTTTTAGTCAATTCACGTGCAGTTGACACTGTATTATCGTGAAATTCCTTGAACGTTATGACGTCACCAACATGGCGACCAATCATGGCCCGTTTGTAGACAGATGGTTCTTTTTAAAATTTTATCGATTTTCAATTGCTGATAATAAAAAGAAAAAAAATATTTAAGAGATTTCTGCAACGACAATATAATTTATGATGTGTAAAGTTTCAAAATACATTTAAAAAACCTTTTTTTTTTTAATTCAACAAGCCAATTGCTATAACATATTCGGATTACCTTCTTATAGAAGGGTAGGTAGGGTATGTTGTCTCTTAGAAAGTTGGTGATTAACTCAGTAAAGCTCAATCCGTTAAACTAGATTATAGTATTTCGTAAAGTTGAACTGAAGGTTAAAACTGTCATGGTTCTAATGAACTACAAATTAACATTGCATTAAATAGTTTCCAGACTCGAGCTATAATCAAAAAGTTATTATTTAAAAGGCCAATGACACAAAGATGTGAAATGTGCTAATCAATTTGGAAATAGTAGTAGTAGTTGGTAGTAGTAGTTTAAGTATATACCTACCAACATCTGTCAGATTCAGTCTAATACCAAAACGATGCACGATATAATAAGCTGTAAATAGTCATACATAATATCAAGAATAGCATGCAGAAATTTGGCGTATGGCGTTAATTCGTGTCAGTATATACAGACAAACGCGTTGATCCACACATTGCAGTTATATTGCTAAGCCAAGTCAGAGGCCTGTGGGGTTTCCCAGAGGCGGCTTAATTAACTCTGACACCAGAGGTGGCCACACCTCACACGAAAAGAAGAAGAAGTTATATTGCTGTTGCATATTTTTTCTCGTTCGTCCAGAGATAATGTGGTTTCAATTAAAAAACATTACTCACTGATATTTCATTTCATTTTTTATTTTGTAGCGATTGCTTTATACCTACTTGATTATTAAAGTTTTCTATACCAACTTATTGGTGATTATAGCTTGTACCAGAGGCTTCGCCCGAGTGAATCCCAGGGGTTTTCATCCAAATTCTTTAAGGCGTGAAAACATAAAAAACACACAGACAGTTATATGTACTTACTTTTGCATTTATAATAACACTAGCTTCTGCCCGCGACGTCTCCCGCGTAAAAAGTGTTTTATCAGCCCTAGGGAATATAAACTATCTCCTATTCATCTAGTATGTCCTTCCCGGGTCACAAACTATCTCCATGCCAAATTACATATAAATCGGTTCAGTATATCCAGAGATTACCCCCTACAACCTCACAAACTTTACCTCTTTATAATATTATTACTAGCGGACGCCTCGCGGTTTCATCCGCGTAGTTACCGTCCCCGTGGGAATATAGGGGAAGTAGCCTATGTCACCCGGGGATAGTGTAGCTTTCCAACAGTGAAAGAATTTTTGAAATCGGTCCAGTAGTTTTTAAGTGTATTCGTTACATACAAAAATACAAATCTTTCCTCTTTATAATGTTAGTATAGAATTATATATAGATAAGTATAGATTACGAAATTATTTAATGGAGATACCTTTGTTATGACTGCGGTTTAATCGCAAACGGGTGCATGACCTTGTGAATCACATTTAATAATTTCGGTGTTGCCGTATGTTTATCGATTGAGTGTTACGCGAAAACGATTTGCTAATACTCTATTCATATTATTAAACCGCAGAAGAAATGTGTACGTACAGAGCAGCTTATTGGCATTAATTTAGCTACGATTAGTCTACTAAGTACCTATTTAAGTTCTCATTCGCAAGTCAAGGTCTGTATTACATGTACGATAACTACATAAACTGAAGTTGGGACAACTTAAAAAGCATCTTAGCTCATTATCTTTCATATTGATAACTTGTCTCTACAAGTTCTATCGGTTTTATTCTTATACGTGTTTTCACAAGGCTTACCTTCAGACCATGTAAATGATTGAAATGTGCATTTAATTATAAAGCACTTGATGTTTTAAAACTTGCTGACGTAACACTATTTTACCCGACGAAACAACAGCAAAGACAGAGTTATGTTTTTCACGCGTAATGTGCGACATGCGGCATAACACATTGCCTCAAACTGTATGTTACGATTTACGTCTAATGCAGGCTTTTCAGTTATTTTATAATCTACTTAAACATGTTTCCATCCATCTTTTAATAAGCTAAACACATAGCGTGAAGTTGAAAGTATGTTGTAAAACAATCTACCAACGCTACAGCATCCCACACAAACCTATCGGCGTATACTTAACAAAGAATTTATCTCAAAATAACAATTAACAAGAAAATAGTTGAAATTATTCGCAACAATCCCCCGACAAGATAGCCGGGTAATAAAGTGGGGAACTTAAACTTCGTAGTTATAAATTGTTGGAGCCCCAAGTGGCTCAAGTTTTGTAAGGGTACGCTTACATGAGCAACTTTAATAGTTCAGGCTATTATCACAAAAGCAATTTAATGTGATGACAGTAAGTAAAATAAAAATAAAAAATTTACTTGCATCAGATTTGCTGCTGGAAATACTCTCGTACTATGTTAGGCAATATGTCGCTTCCTTTTTATGCTTTTACAGTTTATTATTCTATTTTATGCTAATACAGTAAAATTATTGCTAATTCTTATAATTCAACTGTGGATTATGTTGTTTTTTTTTCTGATGTATTGCTCTAAATAATTCCTTTATCTATCTTAAATGGAGCAATATTGAAAAGCAACAGTTCAACTATTTTCTTAATGTCCCTCGGCAATCATCGCTTTTCCGAATACAAACGAATGCTAATTCCAATGTCCATCAATTATTAGATTTATCGTGTATAATAATTTGAATTCAGAACTAAATGCTTTATGGTTGTTTTGTTTTGATTTCTGTGTGAAATATATAGATAGGAGTTTTAGTAGCTTTTCACCCATTTTTTAAAATAAATTACATTATGTTAAAGAGTATTAACAACTATATATACTTCCAATTATATTATTTAATTATATTATTAAAGCCGATGACTGACGGAACACGGAGTTTGCCGAGGGACATTAAGAACATATTTGTACTGTAAATTCCTTTAGTTACCTACCAGACAGCACTCAAATTATCAATTAGAGATATCTAATAAACTAGCTGACCCCAGGGGCTTCGCTCCCGTCAATTGGCTATCTACCTACCTACCCTACCCTACCTACTCTACCCTACCTACCCTACCCTACCTACCCTACCCTACCTACCCTACACTACCTACCCTACCCTACCTAATCATGTAGTACATATTTTTTATGTATCATCAATAGTTTTCTCAGCGCACGCCAAAGAATGAATTTTATATGCAACATTTTGCTACTTTGGGTTACATTATTGCAATTTTCATAAGTATTAATTGCAATAAATTTAATATAGCCTATGACACTCAGGGATAATGTAGCTTTCTACTGGTGAAAGAATTTTCAAAATAGGTTCAGTAGATCCAGAGATTACCCGATCCAGAGATGATCCAGAAATTCACAAACTTTACGTTTTTATAATATTAGTATAGATTAATACTGAACCAGTTTTTCAAAAATTACAATTGTTTGCCTCATTACTTACTGCGCATATTCGCCCGCTGCCCTGTTTCACAACTCGGCCAATTATTGCCCGATATGCTGAAAATAAGCAGTGTAAGCACAGCTTAAGGGTTAACAGGCCAGGTCGGTAAGCATTTATTCTAACCCTCTCATGGACGCGTTAAGTGCATGATTTTGCCGTAATTACCTGTTTGCTAGTTTCATAAACGATGTCAATAATTACGCTGAACGATCATGTTGGTTGTGCTTACTGTAAACAGGTGGATAAATAGGTAATGGCTGTATAGCTTAGGTAAGTTGACAATGTAAATTTCGAATAGAGCAATTTAAATTATAATACAAAGTTTTTGTGCTTCCATAACAAAAATAAAATCCTAGTTTCTGTATGTATATACCAAATATCTACACTCTATCGCTACACGCTATGAATAGTTACAGCACTCATAACAACATTTGTGCCACATGTTAAATTTAGTCTTGTAATATATTTTTATTTATTTTTTCCTTTGTATAGATTCTTTTACTGATTGTTTTGTGAATGTGTGAACATTGTAGGCCTTCTAGATTTCTAGACGCTTGTTAACATTTGTTAACTCTCTTGTTTATACAATTTTTTTTTAGTTTCTTACGACTTATTGTCGGGCCTACGTTGTCCCCCCATATCTAAGCACTAATACTGTAACATGGAAATATTGTAAAAACAAACCAATTTTTTTAAAAGAGTAACCGTGGAGTTTCTTGCCGGTTCTTCTCCACAGGAAACGACTAACCCGAACCGTGCACCTTTTGTCGACGTTTTATAAGTGCCCATGTAGGCCTATGTGAAATAAAAAACATTTGATTTTGATTTTGATTTTGACTCTTAGAATAGCGTAAAGCTCGATACTGTAGTATCGTTGTGTGTAACCCTATCTGACTGTTATCAACCTTTAAAAACACTTTTATTTCATCAGTTATTAAGTAAGGTCGCCTTTCCAGTGATTTTTTTTCTAGGTAAAATTTTCAAAAATAAACAATATTCTGACTATGAACATTATTGGAAACAACTCATTGTTAAAGTGGATATGCTTCAACAATACAAACTGTAACATTTTGATCGGGGATTAATTTCAATGCATGTATTGTTTCATCATAATATCGGCATTCGAAATGCAAATTGCAAATAATGATTTAAAAATAATTTCATAATCTCTTCCGATGAATAAATACGGATTCATTTTGAAAGCTCAACACCAAGTACCTACATTATTACCATTGCTAACCCTGATAATTATATCCAATGAAATAATTATTTATTATCAGGCTTATCAACAAATTATTGGAACTGAAATATTCATAACTGGCCATAATGCGTGTATCGCTAAGCTTCATAGTATCCACAATTAGGATTGCGGTAATTATGTAGAAATCATTATGAATAATATTTGAGTAATTTACAGGAATGAATTAAGTAATATTAATCGTGTATGTGTATGAAATTTAACAATTAGGGTTTTGGTAGCAATTTTTGTGGCAAATCAATAATAATATTCAAATATTCATGCTGCACCTGCGTGGGTTTTCGCAACTATGTCTCCGCATACCTACAGCAGGGGGTGAACAGATATGTATGACTTTTATACATCTGTCCCTTACGCACACTCAAAATTACCAAACTCTAAGAGCTTATGGACACCCCCCAGAAATTATTTTACAATGATATATAATTAAAAATCAGCAGTTTTGTCAAAAAATACAAAAGCTGTCCCCCTAAATGCTCGTCACTGCTTCTTAATGCTTAGAAAAAGTTGGGGTTCCTGGCAAAGGTGAGACGGTACTTCACGGCTGAACAGTTGCTCAACTAATGTAAAGCGCAAGTTAGGTCATGCATAGCGTACTGCTCTCATTTCTGGGACGGATCTGCAAAATACCAGCTTGATGCACTTGAATCGATTGACAGACGGGCCATAGGGCTTATTAGCAACGATGCACTGGTTGCGACAAAGCTCCAGAACCTGAAACATCGACGCCGGGTTGCCAGCCTGGTGGTTTTTTTATCGGTTACATTTCAGAGAGTGTGCGATGGAACTGCACAATTTGATTCCGCCTAGCCCTAGCTTTCCATCATCGGACTACAAGACGTACGGCAATGCTCCATCGGTACATGGTAGACATCCCATCCATACGCACAAAGCGTTTTGCGAATACTTTCATTGTGCACACAGCTAAGGATTGGAATTCCCTGCCGGAGTCTTTATTTTCTGATGGCTACAACCTAGGGGTCTTTAAGTCAAGAGTGAATAGGTTACTTCTAGGCAAGCGTGCTACAACGTCGACCACTTCATCGATTACCACCAGGATAGTAGTCAAACGCTATCCTATCGCTTAATAATAATTTAAAAAAGTGGCGCAACAAAATCCTCATCTAGTCCAGCAACACGTATGTCTCAGTTAGTATCTAAATTTATTAGAAGTAAAAAATATATTGCAACGTATAAGAGATCGAATTTTGAACCCAATCTCAGCCATGGAGAATGCAAGACATGGAGAACCAATTCACCAGGTTGACGGGCCGCTCAAACCATTCACATAGAAACCTTACACGAATATTTATCAAACAACCGGAAACAGTCCCAAAATATCGAACACTGAATTACCTGCCTGCATTGCCAGCACGAAGGTGTATCGAAATTGCAGCAGAATGTATCTAAACTTCTTCCCTACGTGCCGATTCACAGGTTTCCTTGCATTTCGTTTTGCTTTGGCGGATCGTGTCGGTGTAACCGATGTGCCTGGAATAACTTTAAGAATTGTATCTCCTTTGGTGAACGAAACAAAGTAACTTCTACTGTAAGTTTTAAATTCTTTGATATATCAGACTAATCTATACTTAATATTATAAAGCTGAAGAGTTTGTTTGTTTGTTTGAACGCGCTAAACTCAGGAGCTACTGGTTGGAATTGAAAAAATCTCCATCATCAAAGTCCATTTATCGAGGAAGGTTATAGTCTATATAACATCACGCTACGACCAATAGGAGCGGAGCATAAATGAAAAATGTTGCAAAAACGGGAAATAATATTCCCTTTTTGAGACCTACCGTTGCGTGCGCTGCGTAAATATACGCCCCAATGTTAACGCAGTACTGGCCGTGCGCCCGCTCGATGCCAAACTATCAATATTGAACCTCCTTTAGAACAATTTTGTTAGCAAAATATAATTTGATTTTAATATGCTATTTCAATTATGAAGAAATACCAGCTATCAATTTTTCTGTGTAAAAATGTTTTTAAACATCCAAGTCGATTTGGAGGAGTTTCCAAAATTTGCGAAAAAATATCGTGTTGTTAATTATTTTTTTAAAGCAAAACTATTAGTTACACGAAAAAAATTATGTACCATTTCTTTACTTGTACTCATTATCAAACTTTTTATCCTAGCCGTTACTAAGGATTATGCTTTGGAAAGTAACCGTTTTACGACACTAAAGCGGTTGTAGACCCTTAAGTTACGCAACATCATGTATGTAGGATAGATGGGTACTGGGTAGGTAGGTAGCCAGTTGACGGGAGCACAGATAATATAATACGGGAGCCGCGTGGGATAGCTAGTTGAGTGATAAAGCTCGGCCAAGTAAAACAGCAGGAATAATATTTTAAGATATGTATCTTCATAGGTAAATAAAACAAGGGTTTTATTGTAATTTAAAGATTCTTCTGACGATTTTTTGTATTAATTATACGATAAAGTTCAGCCCAGCCAAATCGAGAAGACATTGTATTTTGTGGTTAGGAAATTTTATGAAAAAGTAGGATAAAAACACAAAGCCTGTCAATTAATACATTAACTCAAGCAAAAAGTTTTGGACAAAAACACAAAATTATGTTTTTAACATCATTGTTCATCATTACCACAATGAGTTACATATTTATTTTTAGCTAGTAAAATAATAGACTGCACAAAAACTTGTGGTGTTTAAATACTTGAGCGTTTTTTTGCGAATGGTTAAAATTGTGCATTATAACATACTGACGTTATCGAGTAATCAATAATCTTCACTTTAAATCACGTAATAATAGAGATGAAAAATCAACTTATTAAAAAGCCACATACAAACTTCGGACACTATATCTGTCTCTTTGAGGTTATCAGTGAGTAGGTACTTCTACCTATCAGGAAGGTACCAGTTTTCCTTCACCGATTTGAGAGCAGTGGTGATGAAATAATTTACACAAAGTAAAGCGCCTGCGTGGGTTCGAAATCACGCCCTACGACACGTAAGTCAGGGCCGTTAACACTGGGCCAGCACTGTTCTGTCGAATTTTTGTAATTGAACATTGCATTTCCCTCTAACTTAAAAACAATTGACGCATTATTATCATGTCAGACGAAAGACTGAGAAGATCTGAACAAGCTAAATCATATATGAAAATAAAAAAGTACACAATAACAACAAACAAACCAATTTTTTGCTCATTAGTCGCCATGTTATACATACTCGTATAATCATCCGCTTACTTAGCAACGCCGTCAAATACCACAGACCGTTTAATGAACAAGAGGATTAGATAGATTACTACCGGGATTTCGTCACCATAGACAAACAATCCCATTGTGGGAGTACGACCTTGTCTATTACAGCCGTGACCGACCGTGAACTAAGCTGTCAATTTGTGATGACTTCATGCTGCCAAAATCTTAGAATAGCTGGTTAATTGTTTTTTTTTCCGTCTGTTGTTATGTTTATATCGTATGTTTGGGATGACAGTTTTGTTGTTTTCGAAGATATTTGCATAAGAATAATTTTTCAGGTTATTAAGAGCAAATGCGGTCAGAGAGCTCCAGCTGAATTTCCTTAGTAAAAAGTCATAATTCAAGATTTGGCTCTCGCCAATTTCCTCCTGTATGGGGCAAATTTTAAAGATATTCCATAAATTGAATAAAAAAAGATTTAAGTAGTGCTTCTATGTTTTTCTTTTTTCATTTATAGTTGCCAAATTTTTATACTAGGCCTCTGTTGACGAGGACACGGTGGAGCATACGGCGGAGGTCTGCCCCGCTTGGGTGGAGCACCGCCGTATCCTCGTGGAGGCGATCAGCGGTGGCGCCCACTCGCGTCAAAAAAAAGGCCTCTGTTGACAGCGCAATTTTGAGCAGCTTTTGAGGGTTTTAGTGCGTCTAAAGATAATGTATGATCAGTACATATCTTTAGTTTTCAGTTTAAGTAATATCTTAATAATTGGTCCAATACTGGAGGAAGAAATAGGCGAGAAATTATGACTTAGGATATTCAGTCGGATGTTTGCGACCGCATTTCCTTTTAAGCATTGAACTTTTCACCGGGAGTATTGGGATTATGTATACCACAAACTTAACTTATATAAAAAAACGTGTTTATTCATTATGGACAGTAAAATTTTCCCTTTTTTAGGGTTCCGTACCCAAAAGGTAAAAACGGGACCCTATTACTAAGACTTCGCGATCCGTCTGTCTGTCTGTCTGTCTGTCCGTCTGTCTCCAGGCTGTATCTCATGAACCGTGATAGCTAGACAGTTGAAATTTTCACAGATAATGTATTTCTGTTGCCGCTATAACAACAAATACTAAAAACAGTATAAAATAAATATCTAAGGGGGGCTCCCATACAACAAACGTGATATTTTTGCCGTTTTTTGCTCGTTATTAATAACGGCAACAGGTAGACGCTTGAAATATTTACAGAATGTTTAGTTGTATATTTACTTCAAAAAATAATAATTAATAAATTAAAATAAAATAAATTAAGGGGGGCTCCCATACAACAAACGTGATTTTTATGCAGTGTTTTGCGATAATGGTAAGGAACCCTTCGTGTGCGAGTCCGACTCGCACTTGGCCGGTTTTTAATTTTTTTTCACACTTCAAGGAAGTTTACAGCATCAACAACTCCAATTATATCTGAATCTAGGAAATAAGTTAATTTAATTATTACTCGTATCTCTTAAAATTAATTTTATTCAGCTAGCTTTGCATGCAATTCTAAAGTCTATAATAATTGCATTAAAAGGTGAATACCGTGAATGCAAATAATATGCATTTGCAACAGCGAAATTAGCTAATTTCGACTGCTAAGCGATTGTACGATGTAATTACATCGCAAAACAGACCAATTAAGCTGACTTGCTTTACACCAAAATGGCTACATTGCATGTTGCACAATATGCTTGATGTGCTTCTGGATTAATAATAACAGCCACATGTTTTGATATTCAAGGTTAAGTAACGTATTCCGAGGTCGATCCGTGGATGATGATCACCCACGTCATCCATTACGTGCTGAGACTTCTTCGTTCTTCGGAATTCACATTAAACTGATGCTCCCTGGCAGATCTTTGACAGTCGTTACCAGTCTGGCCAATGAATATAGTGTTGTCCAGTTACCGGGTTTTCGGAGATCAGATAAGCAATCACTCTATGTAACATCCTGGTATACAGTTAGACTGACACCGACCCCAAATTAGTTAGGAAAAGTTTAGGCACATTGATTGTGTGTTGCACAATAGCATATGCATGTAATTTTTTTATTTGCTTAATTAAATACTTGTTAACTATAGTAAACAAATATGAAAGATTTTTTAAAATATCTCGATCAGAGACGAAGTTATAAAGCGTAAAAGATGAGAATTAGAAACAGAAATCCGACGTGCCAAATGACGTCAGATAGCACGACGCCCATACAGCTGCCATAGAAAATGGCGTTTTGGTAAAGAGGGACGTATATATTTCTTTAAATTGTAATATCTCTTTCGTTTTTCGATCAATTTTGATTCTGTTTTTACTATTAGTATTCTATTTTAGTCTTTTAATCTATAAACTGGTCACACGACAAATATATTTTTCATGCATATTCTCTATCATGGACTCCACTTACAATCTATCTACCATTGATATACGAGTAATGCCAAACCGCAAAATCTTACAGAGAATTAAAAATATTATGCGTGTTCGCAAGAAGATAATGCCATGATATTTTTAAATGCACTTATAAAATATCCTTGATCTATTATTCAACAGTCAATGTAGATTCTATTAAATGTTAATGCTATTGACATTTCAATTCTAATACAACTTAGGTACCTATCTCATTTGTGCCTTCTCTTAATAAAAGCTTTTTTACAAAAAAATACAACCGACTTCCAAATAAAAACACTTCAAAGTGAAAAATTACTTCAATATCGGCAGTCCGTGTTCTTGTTTTTGTTTCTTCGATTTTTGACACCGACTTCCGAAATTGAAGTTATTTTTCACTTTGTAGTGTTTTTATTTGGAATTCGGTTGTATTTTCTTGTTTTCTTCTTCTTTTTCGAATGAGGATGTGGCCACCTCTAGTGTCAGAGTAATTAAGCCGCCTCTGGGAACCACACAGGTATTTTTTTGTAAAAAAGGTTTTTTTTTTATGGTACACATCTATAAACCCCACAGTTATGCCAGCATAGGTTACCCGAGAACGTAACATGAAGCTAAAACACAACCAATGAAATTAGAGTGTACCAGGGTGATCTGTACACATTTGCGTACCCCTTTAGAGCGTACCGGCGTGATGTTAAGTTATGAAATGGTGTAAACAATAAACAGATATGCAATTGCAGCAATCTCGAGAGATTTGCCGTCATTTATTGATGAGTTATGTTGTATATCTTCGAAGTTCTTCATCAGATCTTGGTTAAATTTAAATTGAGGATATGAAAAGCCACAGTTTTCAAATAAAAAGGAATCTTAAAGGATTCTTAATAAAAATTAAAGGATCACCTAGTAAATCATCTGAGACATAAAAAAATATAGTCGAATCGAGAACCGCCTCCTTTTTGAAGTCGGTTAAAAAATAATTATTCGAGCCCCTTTTTATAATATGAAAGAGTTTCACTTAAATCGCTTTTCACAACATTTATGTAATCTTCTTCTTAGCGTGTTGATGATTAACTTAGACTCTTCTGAGTTAAATATATCGCCCTCTCATACTCTGTCTTCTTAGTTAGTTCTTTTTGATCTTCTTACGTTGACATCGACTCTCAATTTTGACCCACACATTGAGGCGAAGGCTCAGCTGCCTGCCAAAAAGCTGGGGATCCTTGCAAAGGTGAGAAGGAACTTCACGCCAGAACAGCTGCTCAGCTTGTATCAAGCGCAAGTTCGATCATGCATGGAGTAGTGTTCTCATCTCTGGGACGGATCTGCCAAATACCAGCTTGATGCACTAGAGTCGATCGAAAAGCGGGCCAAGAGGCTCATCTGAATCTGTGTTTCCCGATAGTTACAATCTAGGGGTCTTTAAGTCAAGAGTGAATAGGTTACTTCTAGGCAAGCGTGCTCCATCGTCGACCACATCATCGCTTACCATCATGTGAGATGGTGGTCAAGCACGAGCCTAAATCAAATAAAAAAAAATAAAAAAAATATAATTATTTCGATAAACTTGCACAATATGTATTATCCAGCAGGCACATAAAACAGGTAAATTTAGTAAAAAATAAAAACCATTTCAAAATGATGAATAGAAAACATTCACAACAATATTAATTCCGGAAAACTACGATTACTATTAAATATTTCACGAATCAATGCACAACCATTACTACATCCGCTTTTATTGAACCGGGTCATGCGAGAGGGAAATTCATGTTATAACAATGTTACAATCAAAACGGTTTCAACAATATTGTTAAAACCGTTTTACACATAAACGAACTATGCAGTGACTTTTAGAGGAGGAAAGAGTTCATTGCATATCGTTTACCATCCAATCTGGTAAAATTGAACTTTTAATGGGAGTTTGACTTCCATTAAAAGGTTTAAAGAACGTAGGTTCTTTCTTTGATTTACCGTTGACAACCGTAACAAAATAAAGGGTAAGCAATATTGTAGGCATGTTATATGATCGTTTGACATAAGTGGCACTAATACGGCTTCTGAGCTTGCGGTTCCGCAGTTCCACTTCGCTACGCCGATTCTGGCGTAAATAGTAGCTTTTAGTTCGGCAGGCTCTAGTCACATTTATTTATTTTCGGTACGCTATCCGCGTGAAGCAAGGCTATTTAGCGAAAGGAGCCGATCGGGTAATAGTGTAACACTGCACCTAAGCAGGAAGTTTCGCTTTTTGCTGGCACTCAACTTTAACATTTACAAAAGTTTCATTTACAAGACAGCAATGAAACATTTAGGTTTCCATTTCTTTATCTAAGCTTCTTTGCATAGCAGGAGACTGAGGATGCTGTTAACTCTAATATCCAACAAGTGAGCCGACATCGTGTTCCGCCGCGCTTTTAGTGACTCTACAACAACAAACAGAAATAACTAACTATTTGCATGATGATTCCGTAATCCATAAATAATAACCATTAGCTGGGTACTCACTTAGCAGTGTTGCATGTAATGAATCAGATACTGTATCAACCTGCAAGTGGGTACGGCTCGTCCAGGGTCCACCGCGTATCTAGCTACGAGCTGCCGGATCCGCAGTGCTCGCGACGCGCGTTTAGCGCAGCTCGCACCTACGTACTCACTACACAAGCGGTCGTGTCGCCGTCCACGAGACCACAAGCACACTGCGAGCCGCCTTTGTGTTCGCAGTGATACCGCCAGCGAGTCATTGCGAGCTTACAGCGCTCCACGCGCCAGCGGCTCGCAGCGGGCTCGTGCCTATGTACTCAGTTGATACCGTATCTGATACATTACATGCTACACTGCTAAGTGAGTACCCAGCTTTATAATATTTACAACGTGAACGAGCTGCTAAATGTGTCAAAGCAATAATTCTATTAATTAAATTGGCCGATAATTGAGCGGTATTGGCTGCTGATTGACTTCTGAATAATATAATAGATCACGATAAGGGAGGTTTTCCATCAAAGATTTTGACATCCGAATTGCGATAGATACAATCTAGGATTCATGGACTTAGTACAACGCCTTTAGATAGTCTTCATGTGTGGTGACTAAGTCTTTGTGTGAAATCTCATTACTTAGTTGGGTTTCTGGACAGAATCTGTCAATAAGGGCTTTTCCACTAGAGTGCCGCGAAGTAGCTAGAATGGTACGAGGACATGTATCGGCACTGTGAAAATGTGTAATTGTTTCCACCAAAGCTGTGCGAGGAGTTTGCAGTCTTGCACGGTGCGAGAATGTGTAGCGAAGCTGTGAACGGTGTTTAGCTGAAAGGAGCCAGAATTCGTTGTGGACGCTTTTCTCAATTCGATTGCTATCATTGATGTGACGCACACATCCTTCGAACACATCTCAAGCTTTTTTAATTTATAAATTCGTTTACTTTTGTAAGCCCTTTTCCACTAGAGATGCGCAAAGCCAGGCTAGGAAAATGAAGTGACCCCATCATTAGATAATATTTTCCTTCTCACCACCTGGCTTATCTTGTGGCAAATCACCCTTATAGTTTAATAGTGCTAAGTATATTCAATAGTAAGTACAAGGTGATGTTAAGCCTATAATTAATACGCTTTATGACGTAGATGTAGATTATTACAGATTGACATCCATTTAATCTTAATTAATACCGATAATTTTGCAGATTGGAAATTGTTTACAGCATAAAGGATATAAATTTTTTACTGTAGTCTTTGTCAATGTTTGGAGTTTTGTTAAACAAGGGAAAGACAATTTCCCGTGTTAATTGATTCTATTACGTGCAGGTAATTCCTAATTTGTAAGGAACGTCCTCACTGGGAGCTAATTCAAGCTGCTAGCCAAAATTTAGTTTCATAGCAAAACATACAGTCTAACAGATTCTTCTCTCAAAAGGATATTGTAAATTTCCATGGTCGTAAAACCTGATGAAACATACCGCGATCAACTCAAAGAACCATGAAACAATCGCAAGATTAATAGTAGGTAAAACGTGCTGTCTTAAAAAAACTATAAAGCATTGCTTCTGCGAAATTCTTTTCGTAGGTTCGAGCAGATGCTCTAATTTCTATTTCAGTTCGGTTATTGTTCTAAATAAAAAATATCATCTAAAAATACTCTACAAAAAGATACATTCGTTTTTCAGCTGCATGGTCTTACATTTGCTGAATGGGGATGTTATCTGAAAATGAGTTTTTTGTCCGTCAGATAGATTAATAAGAAACATTAGACACGTATATTTTCTTTTCACACGTAAACATTTAGTGACGACGATATAATGCGTTGAAATATCGTGTGACTTCACGCCGTTACTACACTTTATACTGACATAGTGACGTCACAAGCCGCCACTCCTAAACTTTGATGCGTTTTATCTTTGTCGATTTTTAATGATCTGGTAAAGCAAAAATACGTGTCCAATCTATTAATCTCACTGACGGACTAAATAGAATTATATTTTTTCTACCCAAGAAACACCCCTATTGATCACCTTGACTTACTTGACTTAATGTCCTATAACCCCTAGATGGGGCAGAGGGCGTCCACAGATGTCCTCCATCGCGATCTATCTTGAGCTTCACGCTTCACCTCGCTCCATGTCATTCCGATGCTCGTCGCTTCTGCCAACACGGTGCGACGCCAGGTTTGACGGGGACGGCCACGCTTTCTTTTCCCTTGGGGATTCCAGTCCAAAGCTTGCTTGGGTATGTGATCGGGACCCCTTCGGAGCGTGTGGCCAATCCATCTCCACTTGCGACGCATGATCTGGCGGTCGATCGGGCTCTCGTGGCATTTCTCCAACAGCTCTACATTGGAGATGGTCTCGGGCCAGTAAATTCCGAGAATGCGACGAAGACAGCGGTTGACGAAGACTTGTATTTGGCGTGAGATGTCCTTTGTGACCTTCCACGTTTCGCACCCGTAGAGCAGCACGGATTTGACATTGGACCCGAAGATTTTGAGTTTAATCCTTCGGGTCAGTTTCCGCGATTGCCAAACAGGTCTCAGCTGCGCGAAGGTTGCTCGGGCTTTGGCGATCCGTGAAGCGATGTCCTCTTCACTTCCCCCAGTCTCTGACACGACACTCCCGAGGTATGTAAATTTGTGGACGCGTTCCACTGCCTCTGTGCCAATCAGCAACGGCGAATGGTTCTTCACACCAGTTCTCATTTCCTGGGTCTTCCGGATGTTTATTTTGAGCCCCGTTTTTGCCGCTTCCTGACGTAGATCGTTTAGCTTTGCTTGCATATCGGCGTGGGTATGACTCAGGAGGCATAGGTCATCGGCGTAATCCAAGTCTTCCAAGACGTTGGATAATCCCCACTCTATGCCGCGGCGCCTGTTATCATGGATGCGAAGCATAATTCCATCAAGAACGACTAGGAAGAGGAGCGGCGACAGGAGGCAGCCTTGGCGGCTGCCTCCTGTAGCTGACAAACGGAAGACCTCTTCAAAGTGTTCACGCCAGCGAAGTAGCTGCCCTTCTGACGTCACAATGAGCTGACCATCTTTGGACTTCAGCGGCTTCTTCCTCGACCTGCTGTTACCTGCCAAGGTTTTGGTAGCATTGTACAACACCTTCAAGTTGCCGGCGTTAGCAGCTTGTTGAGCACGATCAGCAATACCATCAGCCCACCGTCTCTTATCTTTGCGGGTACTGCGATAGATTTCCTTGCGTTTCTGACGATATTGCGTGTTAATGTCTGCTCGTATGGCGTCGTTATGCGTCTCAAGCAGTCTCAGATGAAGATTCCTTCTATCTTCGATCAGGTTCCACGTGCGTTGTGACATCCAGTCCTCCCGAGAATGAGTCGATCTGTGCCCTAGAACGACGGAGCTGGCCTCTGTATAGGCCACTTTGATGCGGTTCCACTCCTCGTCTAATGAGTCCGTAGCAGCATCGAGTACAGAAAAGCGATTGCGCAATTCCAACTGAAAAAATTTACGCGAGTCTGAGTCTTGCAGTTTGCTCACATCGAACCTTCTTCCAATCTTGCCAGGTCCTCCAGCCGCACGGGCTACTGCAACCTTGAGCCGGACTTCAGCAACTACCAGATGGTGGTCGCTATCAATATCGGCGCCCCTGCGGTTGCGGACATCGAGCAGTGAAGACCGCCATTTGGAACTAATGGCGAGGTGGTCAATTTGGTTCTTGGTGACCCCATCGGGTGAGTTCCACGTGTACTTATGGTGGTCGCCATGAATGAATAATGTTCCTCCGATGGTAAGGTCGTGGTTCTGACAAAACTCGATAAATCGTTCCCCATTCCCGTTGCACACTCCAAGTCCCTGTGTACCCATATGCCGCTCGCGGTTAGTGTTAACACTCCCAACCTTTGCATTCAGATCTCCCATGACGATGACGATGTCTTGCTTTTTGATGCTCCTAAGGGTGGCGTTGAGGGCATTGTAGAAGTCGTCTTTGGTATCCTCTGTTGATGCATTGGTTGGGGCGTAGCATTGGATAATGGAGATCTTCCGGGCTCTTGAGTTGAAACGGGCGTACATGATCCGGTCTGAGATCGGTTTCCAGTCCAAGAGGCTATTCTTAGCTGCATTAGAAAGGAGGAGCCCCACGCCATACTCACGCACATCTTCCTCACTTTCTTTACCTGAATACAGCAAAGTCAAGCCCCCGGACGTTCTCAGCTCACCAAAACCGTTTCTCCTTACTTCGCTTAGACCGAGTATCTGCAAGTTGTAGCTAAGCATTACTGCTTCTGCTTGGGCTAGTCGGCTGTCATCGCTAAGCGTGCGTACGTTCCAATAAGCAATTCGTGTCCGTTTTTTCATGCCAAAAGTCGTCGGTAAAAGATCGGTCCGGTTTCTTTCTGTTTCGGTTTCAGGAATCAATTATTGTCGGGCAAGCGGGTGATTAGCCCACTGTGCCTTAATCCGATAGCGGGGCTGCCGCCTCAGAGCCTTCGGATGTGCTCGGTTTTATTTCGGGTATCCTCCCTAGTGAGACGATTCTGTTTTAAGGCGCAGAATATTCGCCCTTCGCCCTGCATCCGTTAGCTCAGCTGCAACTCGGGGTGGCGGACGCGCGGCGGCGCGGTTGCAGCAGGTCCCAGGGAGAACGACGGGGACGTGGATGACTCGGACTGGCTAGGGCTCTGCTTCATACGGTACTCCGCCACGAGTACAGCAGAAGGTATTTTTGGCATTTTATAGGTAATGCTTTTCTCACCAACAGCGATTCCCACCAAAACATACCCTAGCTTCTCTCCCCATCTCTATTGATCACCTATTTAACGTTAACTGGGACACACGTGATACGTGTGTGAACTTGTAACTTTGAGCCAAATCAATACACCTATAGATACTTTATTTATTTCTATCTTATTTTTGAAGGTTCTTACCTGACTCTCGACATTTTACCAGCAAGCTCTTAAAATTATTTTCAACATTATATATTTATTAATTAATATACCCAACAGTCTTAACAATATCAAGGAGCTTCTGTTCAGAACAAAAATGCCCGTACCTTTAGCTGAAAATTGGTTTGGCATTGTGTCTGGTAATTGGTGATTGGCCGTCTATTCAATGGACTTAATACCTTTACCACTAAGGGCAATCCATTATAGTTACGGCTCCTACGTATCTGTTGAGATCACTACTGATATAACGATAATTGTGGTTCTGATCATTTGTGTTTCCTAGCATTGTTGGATACGGTTTAATGCACTAATATTAGAATGCTAAGGTAGTAGGTACCTTAGCGCAACTGAAGTGCGTGGCAACGCTGAATGAGGAAGCTATGAAGTGAGATTAGCAAGCTAGATATACATTACTTTGATAAAGATTTTCCCTAAAGTTTGTTTTTTTTAAACCCCGACGGAAAAAATGGGGTGTTATAAGCTTGACGGGTGTTGCTGTGTATATGTGTGCTTGTGTATCTGTGTGTCTGTCTGTGGCATCATAGCTCCTAAACGGATGAACCGATTATGATTTTGTTTTTTTTTATTTCAAAGGTAACTTTGTCGAGAGTGTTCTTAGCTATGTTTGAATAAAATCAGTCCAGCCGTTCAAAATTTACCCGCATTTTTCTCTTTGTACTTGGGTTTTTTCGCAAGGCGATGTCATAATTACGTGTTTTGATAGATTGTCGATTGAAGCATGTTTACTACTATGTGTATTACGAGTAGTTTAAAAAGTATGAATTAAAAATTTAATTAGAAAACCCCCGACACAAAAACCTCTAAAAAAATAAGCTTTGTACTCGCGTTGGGGAACCGCCAACGTTTACAGCGGTTATTTTATTTACTTAGCGGTTCCCCGACGTGAGTACGAGTATTTGCTTTTTCGAGGTTTTTGTGTCGGGGGCATTTTAAATTTTAAATTTAATTTTTATCATTTTTTATAACAAAGCAGCCATCAATTTTGTAAAGAAACTCACCATGAAAACTTAGTTGAAGTGAGCATGAAATTTATTGTCATTCCAATTGATGCTATTGGTTTACAGCTCTCTTCACCTAAGTTATTATCAGGGCGAGATTGTTACAGAATAGCACTACATACAACGCACGAATGTGGATATAAATCCAATTAAACCGAGAAATGCCGGTTCAGCAGATTTAATACGAACCCAAGAGGAAATGATGAACACAAGCATAAAACGTGGGATGCAGGTGTAAACAATGAGCCAAGGTTTAATGCTTTAAACAGCCGCTTTATTCCACCAACCAATAACATAATTTGGCGGCCCACATTTGTGTGGCCAGCGCCGATAATAGCTGGTCAAATTAGCGTTTATCGCCAAATGTTACGATATAGGCACATGTTGTAATATAGCTTTACACTTATAACGCTACTATGCATACAATGTGACAAAGCCCGGGTTAAACACTTGTATTTTTTTTTTCAAATTTTACTGGTCAGTAATAACAGCCGCACGAGTAAGCAGAGATCGGTCTGTGGATGGGTGACCATTTTTACATAGCGAGTTTCCTCCGTACCTCAGAAAGCTCTTTAAGCCGTTGACAGTCGTTACGTAGTCAGAACCCAGGAATTGTGAGACCGGTCTAGCCAAGGAATATCGTGCTACCCAGTTACTGGGTTGTGAAGGTCAGATAGGAAATCGCTCCATGTAAAATACTGGTATTCAGCTTTTTTTTTTTTTATTATTTTTGATAGGCTTGCGCTTGACCACTATCTCACCTGATGGTAAGTGATGATGTGGTCGACGATGTAGCACGCTTACCTAGAAGAAACCTATTCACTCTTGACTTAAAGACTCCCAGGTTGTAGCTATCAGGAAATACAGACTCCGGCAGGGAATTCCACTCCTTAGCTGTACGCATAATGAAAGTATTCCCAAAACGTTTGGTGCGTATGGGTGGGATGTCCACCATGTACCGATGACGCATCGCCGTACGTCTTGTAGTCCGATGATGGAACGGGCTAGGAGGAATTAGTTCATGCAATTCCATCGCACACTCCCCGAAATGTAACCGATAAAAAACCGACAGACTGGCAACTTGGCGCCGATGTTCAAGGCTCTGGAGCCTAGATTCGACCAGTATCTCATTGCCGATGAGCCTCTTGGCCCGTTTTTCGATCGACTCTAGTGCATCCAGCTGGTACTTCGCAGATCCGTCCCAGAGATGAGAGCAGTACTCCATGCAAGACCGAACTTGCGCTTGGTACAAGTTGAGCAACTGTTCTGGCGTGAAGTACCGTCTCACCTTTGCAAGAATCCCCAACTTTTTGGCAGCCAGTTGAGCTTTTGCCTCAATGAATGGACCAAAATTGAGGGTCGATGTCAATGTAACGCCAAGAAGCTCAAGATGGTCCGTTATCGGCACGGTCACACCACGGAAAGAAGGAGCCGGGTGGAATTGGCTCCTTTTAGCGGAAAAAAGACACGCCTGGGTCTTAGTAGCATTGAACCTGACCAGATTGGCATCACCCCACTCGGAGACTGCCTTTAAGGACAGATTCAAGCGCCCAACCATGGCCTCCCGGAGAGACCGGATCTGAGGCCCAGTAGCACGCGCGTCGGATACGTATCTCTCAGCAACAGTGCTGTCGTCTGCATACCCAAAGGTGCCGGGTTTTAACAAATCATTTATGTGCAACAAGAACAATGTTGCTGAGAGTACCGATCCCTGAGGGACCCCGGCATTGATATCCAGTTGATCAGATGAGCGGCCATCAATAACCACTCGTATAGACCGGTCCCTCAGGAAGTCCGCGATCCAATCGCACAGTCCACTGGACAGACCGAATGAAGGAAGCTTACCAATAAGGCTCTCGTGCCAGACCCTGTCGAAAGCCTTCGAGATGTCGAGGGAGACGGCAAGTGCTTCCCCGTGCTTCTCGATGGCCTCACTCCAGATGTGAATGGCATACGCTAGAAGATCCCCAGTTGACCGATTTTGGCGGAAGCCTTATTGGCGGTCACTGAGGATGTCGTTAGCTTCTAGGTATGCCAGGAGCTTGGAGTTGAGCACCCGTTCCATACTCTTGCAGAGAATGGACGTAACTGAAATGGGTCTGTAGTTGGCCGGGTCAGCCCGACTGCCCTTCTTGGGCATAGGCTGAACGTTAGCTTGCTTCCATGCATTCGGCACTTTTCCAGTCTCATATGAAAGGCGAAACAGGCGTGTCAGGATCGGAGACAGTTCAGGCGCACAAGTTCTCAGAAGAATTGCCGGTATCCCATCGGGGCCACTAGCTTTGTTCACGTCAAGGTTGCGCAGCACCCTACGGACGTCCTTTTGATGGATGCGAATGTCCGACATACTCGTCTCGCATGCGTCAGGGGAAGGAGGGGGCTGCGCGTTACCAGAATCCAGTCGTGAAGATGCCGCAAAAAGAGAGGCAAATAAGTTTGCTTTCTCCTCAGCGGAGTGGGCCAGTGTTCCGTCGGGTTTCAGCAGTGGTGGTAGCTAAATCCGGTTAGACTGGAAACCGACCTCAATACAGTTGGGAAAAGGCTAGGCAGATTTATTTACACATACAATCTGACGAAGCCCCAGTTCAAACCTTGTAAAAACTTTTGTCAACATAGTCTGATTGCGTGTTAATATTTCTATGATCTTATCTTGATAAGTTGTTGATATTTCTGTTATCCAATTATAAAAACAAACTTATATTTGACATCAGATTAACCTACCTATTGATCAGGCTTATTGTGGGCTTATTGGTATTTGGAAACTGGCATTTGGTTCTTAGTACATAAGGTTCTTGCTATAGGTATTACGTAACGTTACATTTCCCTTCCTTATTAATACCAATGTTTATTTTAAGCTTTAAACATGACATAACCTATAGATCAATCTAACTGTGGACTTTTTGGTCTGCAGAAACCGGCCTTTAGTTCTTAGAACATACCTACCTAACGCTACATTGCCTTCCTAATAAATACCAAAGCTTCTTTCAGACTTTAAAAATTAAAGCTCCAACCTTTTAAAACAACATTTTCTTTTCCACCTACTAAAAGATCCTTTAATTACAGATCACAAAATGCGCGAAAAAAATATTTACGAAGAAGGCCTTTACAGAAAAAGGTGAAAAGAGAAATTCGACTGTAATAAAGAATATACAAAAACACAAAGATAGGCTGTGTTGCTACTGATTACACGGGAAAATACTTCAGGGTCACGAATAATACAATGTCGGTAGTATTTCAAAGCTACGTCTCTTTTTCAGGGTTGACCAATTTGAAACTGTTTGTTTTGAAAATTCTTTCAGTTAAGGATCTATTTTTATTAAAATGTGGTAAAGATAAAAAATTGGTAAAAGAAGTTGTTGTGCGAACTTACTTATTGCTTTTAAACGGAGCATTTCAAAATAAAAATTAAAAAAATGTTTGTCTGTAAACGTCGGTTTACGGACGATAGTTTAACGTTGAACGTCATAACAGAGATAGATGCAGCGCAAGCCGAACGCTCAAGCCGATCGTGCCTTTCGCTCGCTCGTGTAGTGCTCTCGCTCTGATCGTAACGTTACAATGAGCGTAACGTTATAATGAGCGTAACGGGACACATTTTCGTGCGTGCAGCAGTTCATCGATTTATTAGATGTTGTCACGTCAAAAAGCTTTTGTAAAACCTCCCAAATTGTTCAGCCCTACCATGAAAATTATGTGAAACGCAAGAAATACTTCAAAATGTCTTCAGTAAAATACGCGAAACGGAAGGTGTTCAATAAGTATGCAAGAAAGAGCTACATCTACTTTAATACCTGCTTTCTTTGCTCTATGTAATATACAGTGCAAGCAAGCTTAGATAGTTGGCCAGACGATGATATTGAACCCTGTCACGGTTCAATATCATTGTCGTTTACGGACGATAGTTTAACGTGACAACGTCATAACAGAGATAGATGCAGCGCAAGCCGAACGCTCAAGCCGATCGTGCCTTTCGCTCGCTCGTGTAGTGCTCTCGCTCTGGTCGTAACGTTACAATGAGCGTAACGTTATATTGAGCGTAACGGTACACATTTTCGTGCGTGCAGCCGGCATTCATCGATTTATTAGACGTTGTCACGTCAAAAAGCTTTTGTAAAACCTACCAAATTGTTCAGCCCTACCATGAAAATTATGTGAAACGCAAGAAATACTTCAAAATGTCTTCAGTAAAGTACACGAAACAGAAGGTGTTCAATAAGTATGCAGGATAGAGCTACATCTACTTTAATACCTGCTTTATTTGCTCTATGTAATATACAGTGCAAGCAAGCTTAGATAGTTGGCCAGACGATGATAATTGAACCCTGTCACGGTTCAATATCATTGTCGTTTACGGACGATAGTTTAACGTGACAACGTCATAACAGAGATAGATGCAGCGCAAGCCGATCGTGCCTTTCGCTCGCTCGTGTAGTGCTCTCGCTCTGGTCGTAACGTTACAATGAGCGTAACGTTATAATGAGCGTAACGTTATAATGAGCGTAACGGTACACATTTTCGTGCGTGCAGCCGGCGTTCATCGATTTATTAGACGTTGTCACGTCAAAAATCTTTTGTAAAACCTACCAAATTGTTCAGCCCTACCATGAAAATTATGTGAAACGCAAGAAATACTTCAAAATGTCTTCAGTAAAGTACACGAAACGGAAGGTGTTCAATAAGTATGCAAGAAAGAGCTACATCTACTTTAATACCTGCTTTCTTTGCTCTATGTAATATACAGTGCAAGCAAGCTTAGATAGTTGGCCAGACGATGATATTGAACCCTGTCATATCTCCACCTCTTGCATTAACTAGATTAACGTTTCATATTTATAACCACACTAAACTCAAAACAGACATTTCAAAATTATTCCTGCTATATTCTCAAGTTTACAGTTAAAATAGCTGAACATAAGGCATAAGCGTCCATGAATTCAATATTGTTAGTGAGACGGGCGCTGTAAAATTCAACGGTCTGATATAATATGCAGCCAGAAGGAATATTACTGGTCTTAGCTTTGACGACAGCTCGACGTACTTAACGTTGATGGTCATAATTTAGCAGCCAGAAATAGAATTCTATTTGCGAGATGAGCTTGATGTTTTAAGTACGTCTTTATGTTTTGAGTTTGTTTATTTTGCTTTTACAGTCTTCTTAATTACACCTATAGTCCTCGTCACGAGAAGTTATAAATTTGTTAAATAAAGAACTTCTACTAACTTACGTAGCGACAATACAATCAACAACAAATAATCCCAAATTCAATAAACTCAAAGTAATATACGTGTGATACGAAACTATCGAACAATTTCACTTGGTCGGGTTATATTTTAGCGATATAAAGCGCTGTCATCTAATTTTTTGTGGTACTGGAACGCGTCTGACTCATGGAATGTTCCAGTACGTTTCAGTTTTTACTATGGGAGAGGTAAGCAACTACTTAAACCTTCTGATAAAATTATTTTATGGTTTTCTAATTCCGGCTTCGACTGCGTGAATGTCCAAAATTGTGCAATGGGATCGTACTACTGGGATGATAATTAAAGTATCCTACATAATGTATTTCCATCCATTGAGAACAAATCTTTTTCTACGCTTCACTATCTTTTGCCAGCGCTTGAATATCGAATATCCTACTTATTTACTCTTTTTTCTACCGACTTAAAAAAAGGAGGTAATCAGTTCGACACGTATATATGTAATATTGTTGGAATTGCCCAAATATTTACATTTATGTTACTCTAATTTGGCTTCTAAACATGAGTGTGCCAAAAATCATAAGTGTATGTATGTTTGCCCACGCATTTAACCGAAACTACTTACCGAATCGAGAACATTATTTTTATTGCATTAGGTATCTCTCAACTTAGTAAATAGAACCGAACTCCTTAGCGTCAAGCAGCATGAATATGTATATGAGTTATATGGGTATTTTGTCAATCCTTTAGGTACCTTACTATAAAACTCGCTCACTTTAGTGATAGTGTACTAAAACTAAAAAGAGAGAAATAAAAACATTTTTCAACCGACTTCAAAAGCAAGTGTTTTGTGCAAAATAACTTTCGTTTCGGAAGTCGGTGTCGAAAAACAATAAAAAAAGAAGTACCAAAGACATCGGCTCCCAAAACGAACGTTATTTTGCACTTTTTAGCTTTTGAATTTATTTTTTTGTGAAAGAGTTTTTATTTATTTATTCTAGGCTTGGCTTGTTGTAATTGGCTTGAATATGTATAATTCTTGGCTTTTGAAATAGGTACATTTTAGTAGTATAATAAAATAAAGATGATTTTGTTTAAAATATCTAATTACAGAAATTATCGTTAATCTTGTCATAAAAGTTCCTTTTATTTTTGTAATATTTTTTTTTGCAATTAAAAATATATATAGGGATATGATTGAATAGTAGTCTTTCTTTATTTACACATTAAACCGGATAAAAAAGTAAACGTTTACTTCTATTGAGCAGTTTTGGAATTTTTTTTATATATTACACTGGGTCCAGCAAACCCGGTACCGAGTATTTTTGTTACAAATTAAGGCGCGAGTTCCTAAGTGTTAATTCTGGTCAACCGTGTGCCAAATTTCATCCAAATCAATTGACCATTAAGGCCTGATTGATTAATAAACATACAGACTTTCGCTTTTGAAGATTTACAGACATAACTTTATCCCAGAGCGCCGGCAATAACAGATAAATACAGATGTAATATCTGTTAAACGAATCACAGAGACTGGCCTTTTGGGGCTATTTGGGTAGTTTCTAGGCCAGCCCCACTTCGTGCGTTCATTAGCATTAACAAACAAACAGACGTACCTACCTACCCTTTATCGGAATGGTTTACAGAGGTTCTGATTTCACGGGAAATGACCATTCGAATTACACGGTACACTAAACAGAACTAAAAATATTTTTATAATTTCTCTTTGAAGAGAAGGCCTGCTTAGTGCTTATATTTGTAGGATATGTTTTTTATTAAGTGTTGTTCTAATATCATTCTGCCCTTATCCCAATTTATTTCTAGTTGTCGTAGCATTACAATAGGGTTGCTTCCTGGGTTGAAAAATGATAATTCTATTTAGTCCGTCAGTGGGATTATCAAATAATATTGGACACGTATTTTTTGATTTACCAATTTAATACAAATTTAGAAAGATAAAGCGATTGAGAGTGGGGGCTTGTGACGTCACTATGAAAGTATAAAGTGTACTAACGGCGTGACGTCACACGATATTTCAACGCATTATATCGTCTTCCCTTTTGGCCAATTTTTTTTTGTTCCTCTCGAAGGTTATGAAATCTTCGTGTCGTGACGGCCAAAAAACAAATTGTCAGTCAAATACGCTATTCTATCCGCCGTTATCTTAAAGTCATCTCCTTTCCAACCGTATCAGCTTTCACAAAATCTGCTATATGCTTTGGTCTATCATTGTTTCTTTCATCTGCTTGCTGTTCTAAGTACATTAACAAAAAACATCTGCTCAGTACTTATTTGTCTCCTTGGGTCTAATGGTCTATTCATCATGACTCACTATATGGTACATTCATACTAAGGAAATCCTAAATTTTTCCTAGGTAAACCTAAAGACGCTCCAAAAATATAACTAATGTGCCATGATTACGTTACGAGCACATTATACTTCCTTTTTTGTAAACGGGCTACCTTTTGTGAATCATTGCAGAATTTTTGCGCACGATACGATGTCGCACCAAAATTTTATGCATATTAGTATTTTGTGTCACCGTATTTACTCGTAACCGTCATTATTTCTTTGTACATGTTACAGTAATTAACGTAATACTCAGAACTACGTGTAGCAATTCGACACGCTTTAGCAGAAAATTGCTGAGACCCAAAATACTGTAACTGTAACAAACGTGCGTGTCTGCCTCGCTCACGAAGGGTTCCGTACCAATATCGCAAAAAACGGCAACAAAATCACGTTTGTTGTATGGGAGCCCTACTTAAATATTCATTTTATTCTGTTTTTTGTATTTTTTATTATAGCGGCAACAGAAATACATCATCTGTATAAATTTCAACTGTCTAGCTATCACGGTTCATGAGATACAGCCTGGTGACAGACAGACAGACAGATGGACAGTGGAGATTTAGTAATAGGGTCCCGTTTTTACCCTTTGGGTACGGAATCATAAAAAGTACTAGCTAAGTTTTTGATAAACGAAGACACCGCAAAAAAATCACGCCTCACAGTGAAAAAAAAGTGTATATTTAAAACACTGTGTAAACAAAACACGAATGCAGGATTGCAATTTTTTAGACGTTTAAGTACGATGCTTTTTGATCATCGTGCTACGTAAACATACTGTTTTTACCTCAATTGCAGTTCAATAAAACTCTCAATACATCGAAAGGAAAATAAACACTCGATTTTCCACCAGTGAAAAAGAGGAATCATCAAATGTAGGTATGTGTCATCGAAGTTTTAACGAGCAAAGCTAATTGATGTTGGGTTTTTCCCGTCTATATGTTTGTTGTTTAGGCACGTACGGGTGTTTATGGTGCATAACCGGCTATTGAAGTACTAAAATGTATCGTAGGCTGGCGCCTTGGATCACTGTTTAGACTAGGGTTGTTAAGGAGCAAAGACTCTGTCACCGCAAATTCGGCACTTCTACGAGATTTTGTACCTCCGCATCTGCAACTACTGCCAGGTTCAGTACCAATACCAAGTGATTTACAGTTTTACAATTTATAATATGAACCAATAAGAAATGACTTGAAGAAGGTGACAAATGCATAATTTTTTTGGGAAACATAGATTTCCACTTCCAAAATTAAATTAAATACCAAACCAATAGACAAAAACGTTAATAAATCTTCTTTTGTTGTAAATTATTGTAGTATTGTATGGTTATTCTACGGTACATCGTCCTCTCGTAAAAACAATCATTAATTAATTAATGTAAGCAATACAAAATACTGTAAAACATTTTTGTTCAGAATAGACGATCACATATTGAGTTGAAACTATTTTTGCGTATGAACGACTAGAATCAATTAAATTTAACTTTATAACTGAAATAAACTTTAATTCTTATAATTGAAATAAATTACTTGACTTTGACATCTCTAGTTTGGACGCAAATGTCACACTGGCCTTAAATGTTTCGTACAGAGTACGTATATGTATGCTGGTAGCTAATAGTAGCATATTTCTGCCTGGCGCCTTGAATAATATAAATGGCACTTTGTTTTGTTATTTATGTGAATATTATTTGAGTTTACTCATGAACTAGCGCTATAATTTTATAGGTTCAGTTGGTAATAAAATGGAATCTCTTACGGTTTTTGTTTTAGAAGAGTCTAATAATAGTGTTCACGTGCTTTGTTCGTTTGTTCTAATTCTTTTTCTTCTATTTTCAGGTAAGTTTAAAGTCTACACCGACATCAAAAGTATCGAAGACCAGCTGTGAGTAGAACAACGCCTTCCGTACACACAATGTTAGCGATTAGATGGATTTATTTTCGGGTTAATCCCGTATAGCTCTTGCGACTTAGTCTCTTCTCTCTAAGGCTCTTACAATTTAGACGTTACGTATCGGAATTTATGCACACAAATACTCGTCCTGTTGTCGTGCGTGCGCGCCGCACTGCACTCTTGGTGTATAAATTGTATGGACATAATCAGACGGACGTGAGCAGTGCGACAAACGCACCGCTGCGGTGTGTTCCACAGCAGTCCGACTCGAAACGTCTAAATTGACGGAGCCCTTACTCTCATCACGGTGAAAAGAAATGTCAAATGCTGTGTAGGGTTCCAACAAAAATATCTAAAATTATTGAAGGTATCTATTACTCGTTCTCAGAAAAAATTAAACCATACATACATAAGGCGGTTACGCACTACACGTCCGTGTCCGTGATTTAAGTTCCGAGTTCAAAATGTTCTGAATTATGATAGATTATGACGGATAGAGTTCGCATGTAGTACTCAAGATTCCCTACAAGAAGTACTACGGCTACTACGGAACGGAAATTTCACGGACACGGACCGGATGTAATGCGTAACCCAATCTCACTCCCCCTAACGCAATCTCACTCTATCCGGTAATTTAATATGACTTCCACGGGTAGCACATTAAAGGTAATTGCGAAAACACAGAACAACACTAATAGTTGGTATCCTATCGATAAAATAACATGAGGGTCTGTTTACATTGGTACTTAGTCCCATTTGATTACTGTTTGAATCATGAATAGGTAATCTGCGATATCTGCTGGAAAAGCCAGTGGGAAACTAGAGCGTAAATACTCACACAATCAGTGTTTTTTAGCTCTAAATGTAGGTAGTAATATAGAACTCTAAATTACTCAGCTCCGTTTCCCAGATACAGCTTTCTATCTAGCCACATACGGAGCACATTTTTTGCCTGACTTCGCGACGCAAAGGAGGGTAATGTGTTTATCAGTCTATGTATGTATGTTTGTTCCTATGTGGCTTACTAGAGACCAAAAGCGTAAGCCGATTTTAACTTGTGAGTGTAACATACCTGAAACCTAGGTACATTAAAATTGAAAAAAAGGAAAATGGCGGTAATTTTTTTTCTTCCAAACCCCTCTTGTGGGTAAAAATATAAATAAAGGGTTTTAAGAGATGATTTCTAAAATTTATAATAGTACATAGTACCTGGGCGACCGAGCTCTGCTCGGGTGAAAATAGAGATAACGACGTTTTCTAAAGATGAAACCTAGCTAGATCAATTTATAGCCCCCGAAACCGCCTGCATACTAAATTTCATGAAAATCGTTGGAGCCGTTCCCGAGATCAGATTATAAAATCTATATATACGTACATACAAGAATTGCGCGTTTAAAGGTATAAGATTATATGTTTAAAAGTAGTGGCTAAAATATATAGTCGTGGTGGCCTAGTGGCTAAAAGTCCGCTTCTCGTGCAGCTTCTGCGGTGCGTCTAGGTGCGTATTCACTTTTGGTCAGCCGCTCGCGAATATGTACACATTTTCATTGAAAAAGTGCTATCTGATTTACCACTAGGCTACTAGGATTTATTGGCACATTCGACCGGTTTTTAAACTTTGGCATTCTGATTACTCGTAATGACTGCCGGATATATTTGTACAGCAACCCAGGCCACAACAGTTTACACGCGCATACACTCACCTTCTCCCAGATACTTAAAGACCTTAATGTGTAAATAATCGAAACTGGTCAGAAATCTTTGAGTTTCTCGTTTGTCTATGAATCTGTAGATATAATCTGCTTTTTAGCCACGAGCTCCATACTAAACAACTAACTAAGAGTACTATACCAAAATGTAAACGCATCCTAACTCCCACAGACGTGCCTCGCCGAAATGCGAGAGATTACATCCAATACCAATGTCGGCAAACATAATAACAATACATAGCTAATGGCAATATCAGGCTACTGGTATCTGATGGTAAATAGTAACTAATACACAGTACCATACTAATATTAGCCGGTTTATTTACTTGTTTGTGTGTTGGACATGTCAAAGGATGGGCCTCTTTGATGTGGAACCTTTTGAGTAGCAGTTAGTATAGCTTTGTAGTTTTGTCAAAATTAGATTTGATACTGAATTGGAAAATTAAATTAAAAATTGTGAAACTGACCCCAAAAAGATCTTTATGTTAAGAGTGAAACATTTGGAAGTGCTCTTTGAATCAGTCTAGCCTTTATCAACAACACTGTAAAAAATACATGGTACTTGCGAATTGTTTTCTTACTAGGCTGCCAGTCTAATCAGATTCAGTATTTGTGTTACTGTAAAAGCCCGAAATACGGTAAAAACTAGGATTTACCGGTATATCCTAAAATTTACCAAGTCTTTCCGGTAAAAATTCGAAACGATCTATGATAATCGTTTATTTCGGGCGTTTACCCTAAGGATCCTCTAGGATTTCCCCCAGAGACTAGTAAAAAACTTGTAATGTATGTCAATTTATTTTTGAACATGATTTAAAAAATACCAAATTGATAAAAAAAAACATTCAAAAGCATTCGAAAATGTTTTAAAATCATTTTAGTATTTTACTGTTAATTAATGTATAAGTAAAGCTAATCAATCAGTCCGTAATTGTGCTCACCATTTCGTATCATAGTGTGTAAATCCTAAGATTTATCCTATGATTTAATAGTAAAAGCCTGAAATTAGCGATTATCATAGTTCATTTCGGACTTTTAACAGTAAGACTTGGTAAATCTTAGGATTTGCCGGTAAATTCTAGGTTTTACATTTACCGTAGTTCTTGCTTTTACAGTTCACAATATAATCTACAATCTTTGTTGTAAATGTCTCTCATGTGCACGTAACGTTGCTATACTTATCTCTACATAGTGCTGATAGATTTTCAGCCAACTTTCCAATTTAACAAGCCCCTTTGCCGTCGCCATTTTCAAGTTGCGTGGGTAAGTTTAGCGAGCGGGTTCACAAGATGTTAAACTCAATGAATAGGATGATTAGTATAGCGGGACCTTTTTCTTTTTCACAGAGATCAGCTCAAAGATGACGCTTACATAATGATCTATTATTCTGGTCATGAAATGTTAGTTAAACTTTGATCCTATGACAAGAATATACGTTGAACGACATAGTGTTTTCAATTTACGTTGAACGACATAGTGTTTTCAATTTACGTTAAGCGACATAATGTTTGCAATTAAAGTTGAGCGATATAGTGTTTTCTATTAGATACTATTTTGAAAACGAGGCAATGATTACGTCATCTCGAGGTAGAACATTCGTTATAATAAATAATTTCGACTATGGGCTGTAGGCACAGCGAGCAGTGAAGTACGAACGGACCTTTGGCTTGGGTATAGGTCCCCGCAAATTACCTTTATCAACCTTGCGAACAGCCTAGCAAGACCATTAACTCTATATTTCGTTACCCATAATGTTAACCTAGAACGCAATAAGGGCAATATCAGACCGACCCAGCAGTTTACCACTACCCAACTCACACGAACACTTATATCCAACACAATACATTCATTTAGAACGCCACTAATTACGTTATTTACTTTCACTATAATTTTAAGGTAGACCGTAGATAAAGGTTGGCAGGCCGTGAGTCGACATTTTCACCCCTTTGTTAGGCTTTCAGTGACACTTAAAACAACCCTTCATCACTTAAATAGGTCTAAGAACTCGTTAGATGTTACACTAACCTCCGCCAAATTACCAGTAATTTCACGTGGAAATATTGGGCAAGGCAGCCTGTTTGTTTTATAAAACAAATAAGCTTGTGTACCTGTCTCATTATCGTGTTTGGAGTGACAATTAGTGAAGCTGAGTTTTAATAAGAGACCGGCCGAAATATAAATGAAAGGTTAATTCGTTTAAACAGGATGGAAATATTCCTATTATTCGAGATCATGTTGTTAACCGTCGATCTTACTCGTGAAGAAACTGACTGACTCATGTCCATTCTGGTCTCTGGAGATTAAAAAAATATATAATCTGGTATGGTTGGTATGTCTATTAACAACTTATAGCGTGTTGTACTGTCCTAAAAATATAAACTTTCAGAAATAGATTGATATTTATTATAATAATATTTATGACTAGCTGTTGCCCGCGGCTTCGCTCCCGTGGACCACCCCACAGGACCCGTTTTCGGGATGAAAAAATAGCCTATGTCACTCAGGAATAATGTAGCTTTCTATTGGTGAAAGAATTTTTCAAATCGGTCCAGTAGTTTCGGAGCCTATTCGGTACAAACAAACAAACAAAAAAATCTTTCCTCTTTATAATATTATTAGTATAGATTATAGTATAGACAATGGAACACCACATCATAACTCGACATATCAATCATATTTGTCGATTAATATGTTTTATTGTGTTTCCGATCGATTTTTGATGAAACAATGCAGGGTTCCATATTATAGCACACAATCAACTCAATTAAACTGCCGATGCCATCAACTTTACAAAAGGCTGTAGGCCTATTGATTAACCAAACAACATGGCTATTCGTATCACACCGGGCATTCCGTCCTGTAATGTACTACAAAATGATAAGGTTTAATGGCGTTGAGTTTATTTCTATAAATATTTATTATTAAGAGTCAATTCTCGTAGGAATTCTAATCTCAGTCTTGATCTGTCTAAAATACCTCATATTTGCAAATATTAAAAAAACTGCCATATAAATTCTCATTGGAGAGTAGTGGTGGCCCAGTGGTAACGGCCCCAAATTACGTTTCGTAGGTCGTGGGTTCGAACCCAGGCAGGCGCTTTACTTTGTGTAAATTATTTCATCACCACTGCTTTAAAACCGTGAAGGAAAACATCGTGAGGAAACCGGCATGTCCTAGAACCAAAAATAAGAAGACATGTGTCATCCACCGCGGGCCCAGTGCGGGTTGCACTGGGTCCGCGTGGTGGGTTAAAGCCCATTCACTCTCTCACAGAGAGAAGGCCTGTGTCCCAGCAGTGGGAACATTAAAAAGCTGATGAAGATGAAATTCTCATTTAGTTCTTTCGATTGCGAGTAGATTTTGAAGTCGTTTTAAATTACGGGTATTAGACTTTTGAAACTATACTGACTTGCAATGCTAGTTGTAAATAAAAATATCGCAATGGCAAAAAAACACACGAGTTTCTTGCTTTCTTTACTTTGACGCTCAGTCGCGTTAATAACACGGTAAACAAGGTCTAGAAACGTTTGAGAACACTTGCCCCGTAACAACACAATTTGCAAAGCTCGTACATACAAATTGCGTATCTACGCTCCACTGTACTACACTGCACACTCTGGGGCGGAGCGATCTAAATTCAAATACACTGTTCTGAAAAGCAACGGAACCTTTGATCAACAATGACAAGTGGGCCACTAACTGTCACATATATCTAGGACAGGTGTGACAGCTATCTTGTGAACTTATAGCGGAACCAGCAGGGAACCAGTATGTCTTGTTACGCGGCGGAATCCGGAACTAAAGTTCGATGTACTGAATTTGACGGATTGGTGACATTTCGCCATTGTTACTAGCACCGCACTAGGCGGTCAAGATATATTGGGCAGTTTCTGATGTTGTGCTTTGGGTAACTGTTAAGATACAAAGGAAGAATGGCATACTAACGGTTAGTTTTTTCTAATGACAGAAAAAGTTTTAAAAGCAGATAGTAATGTGATGGTCTGCACTCATCGTCTATTGTATGACTACAATAAGAATAATAACCGTTTCTACCAGCTATTTTTAAGAAAATGATTAGCAACCAATACAAAATTTCCTTAAAAGGCCCACAGAACTAGTTAGAACAAAGGCAATTGATATGAGACCTGTATATATTGTTTAGGGATCCTTTAGACAGCTAACATATTGTAGAGTTTGCCTTTTTGATACGTGGCCTGGAAATAGGAGAATGTAGGCGATTTGCGTGAAATTATATTACCCAAATCAAACCCTTGAAAATACTGAAGCTTAAACACGTTGAATTCTCTATTTTCATGTAAAGGTATTTTGCAGATAGGTGCAACACTACAAAAAAGAAGGCTTCGGGAAGGCAACCGCCTCGATGCCTATAACGCCGAAACCCCGCCTGCAAATAAACAAGCGGGACTCCGGGATCGCGGGTGGCCAGATTGGAGGCTGTGTTTGCCCACCAAGTGACTTCGTGAAAGATGGCAGCACAGTGATCACGTGCTGCCGTGCACAGCGAGGCTCAGGGGAGGCACTTCGTGCAACGCCTGTTAGGGTCACTCCCCAGGGACGTATCCTAACAGGCGTTGCACAGAGAGGGATCGACGAAAATAAAAAAAAATAAAGGTGCAACGCTACAATGATGCAACATCAATTTTCATTAAAAAAATATATATTTTTTTATGTTCTGTAGGCTCGCGCTTGACCACTATCTCACCTGATGGTAAGCGATGATGATGATGATGACGTGGTGTGGTGATGTGGTTGGTTAGAACAATTTCTATACAACATCGTTTTCGATTTGTCGTCGCAATATCACGTTGCGCCTATCTACGGGAACCCGTATTCGCTCACTATTAGTTGATTATCGGGGCGATAAATCTCAGTATTCCCTATGACCTGCCTCATCGCGGCTCAAATAGCTAAACTTATGGCATCAATTATAGATTTATGTTAGATTCTGATATCTTGTAATTGGATCTATAGCAGTTAAATTATATATCGAAATATGTATACATAAAGTGCTTGTTAATAAAAAGGGAAGGCGATGATAGCTCAGTGGTAGTGACGTCGGATACCGAGACGAAGGTCGCGGGTTCGAATCCTACAATGAGCTTGAGCTTTCGGTGAAGGAAAACATCGTGAGGAAACCATAGCACGGTGGTAGGGTACTTTGTAGTACCCGCCTGGCTGGCAACCACCCTCAAGTTGAAAATCTGTCGCCAAGCACCTTCCGGTGTGTTCCGACAGCAGCACTTGAGAGCCAGTTCCCTTCTAGGCTTTGTGTGCTTACCACCATCGGCCACATCATCACTGACCGCGGTGAGATTGTGGTCAAACACAGGCCTATATATAGTAAAAAAAAAAAAAAAAAAAAAAAAGGGAATCAGTGACAGCGTGACAGGGGACAGGATGGTATGGAAGAAGAAAACGTGTTGCGCCGACCCCAAGTAACATGGGATAAGGGCAGGAAGATGATGAAGGTGCTTGTTAAGACGACGACTAACGCCAACGACCTTGAGGGAAAAACACGCTCTCGTTTCACACCCGCGCGACCCACAATTTAGTAGTTTTTTGTACTTTCCTATTTTTATCTATGACTTTAAAAAAAAAGCCTCAGACCAAAATGTAGATAATTAAATTGTCTTTGAGATGGTGTTGATTTCATTAAAATACGCCCAGCGGTTTTGGTGCGATTGTCGTGTTTTTGTCCGCTATAGACATAACTTTACAAATTAATTACACTATGTTATACGAATAAAACTCAAAATTTGCTCAGATCAAATTATTAAGAAAATGGTCTAATATAACATATATTTTTTCCAAAAAATTACGACTAGCCATTTAGACGTAATTCTCTTTTTAAAATCAGCTACTCAAGGGAATCGGCGCCTTAATGTAGGCTTGTATCATCACTCTGCTTTTAAGGGTAGGTTACCCAAAGGGTGCCACCAGAACCTATTACTAAGCTTACTGGACGCAGTTTCTTGAACGAAAATGTACGCAAAACTAATATGATTAATTAGTGAACACATTAATTTTCAATAATTAATTGCGAACATTAGTGGCTGTGATTGGACGCATGATTTTAATCAACGGCCAATCGCATCACTCGACTTGCCATTAATTTGTGAGGCGTTGAAAATGTCTTTCCTTAATGCTTTCATTCAATCTTTACCGAAGCCAGTTTATTTTTTACCCGTGTTTATCAGTCTATGTATGTATGTGCCTATGTGGCGTTTTAGAGACCAAACGCGTTGGCTGATTTTGATGATTCTTATCGTCAATCGATTCGTCTTAACCTTGCAAGTGTCACTGGCTACATTAAAATTGGAAAATAGAAAAATGGTGTATTTTTGGCACCATATTGAGGGGGCCCAATTTATTTTCATCCCTACCCATCGTGTGAGGTATCAAAATAAAGGGTTTCAAGAGGTGGTCGCAAAAATATATAATACTTATATAATTAAACGTAACAAATTCAAAAAATAAAAAAGGGTTATAAATAAAAAAAACTTAATTGAAAAATCAAAATATCCGACTAAAAAAAGACGTAAACAAGAAAAAAACATGCTGTGCAGTCGGCGAATACATAACTATTTTTATTTATAGAATATGTGTAACTATGGCCTGTATTATCACAAAAATACTAATACCATTCTGATTTACATAAAACGATCATAGGAAATAATCTACCAAGGCTTTTGCGTGAATCGTTTCGCTTTTGTTTTTCCGAATAAATTTATGCTAAGTGTCCCATGTTCTGTATTCTGTCCACGTTTATGACCAAAATATAATGTATTCCACTCACAGTAAATCAAAGTACATCAGTTAACCTTCTAATGTAGGTGGTAATGGGGAGCAATTACTTGCCTTCTTGTGACTATTTACCTGTCCCTCAAAATAATAATGTATAATTTTATTTAGACATTACGTAACAACATCATTTAAATTTCCCCTGACATCTACATATAATATTTTGTATTTACATCACATCACATCACACCATCAGCCTATTAATGTTCCCACTGCTGGGACACAGGCCTCCTCTCTGTGAGAGGGAATGGGCCGTAATCCACCACGCGGGCCTAGTGCGGGTTGGTGGATGTCACATGTCAGAAATTTTGGTTCTAGAACATGCCGGTTTCCTCACGATGTTTTCCTTCACCGTTTGGTATTTACATAAGACGTGGCAATTAACGTACTTATCAAATACAAATTACCACTAAATATGAACGACGCAGAACGACGCGAGGCTAAAGTTACAAATCATCTTTGATGAGCTTCTAGCTCTTGTTTCTTTTTCATTTGAACGTTTTCCGAGCGAGGCATCGCTCTTCATGCTGTGGCAGTGTGATAAGAAATATGATGTATCGCAGCAGTAACTTCGATATTACGTCGTGTTATTTTATAGTGTCGAGTAACTAATGTTAATAAAAGCCTTTCAAGGCGATCTGCACAGAATCGCTGTTCTACAATAAATATATATTCAAAAGCGAATCGTGTAAACATGTGTTTATTGATAAATATTAACTTTTATTCTCGATATAAATCTTAAGAATCGAAATGAGACAGGTTTGAATTGTTTCCGGGGAATAAAAACCCGGCAATCAATTAAGTTAATTCTCTCACGTATGTGTTAGAATAACTACCGCTATGTTATTATCGCCATGTAGATAAAAAACATAGAGGCATGCGAAGAATTAATCTAGGTAGGTACACGAATCATCAACATGTATTGACATAGAATAGAATATACTTTATTGCAGACTAAAAAGTTACACAAAATTTATACAAAAAAAGAAAAAAAAAAGGCGGTCTTATCGCTGACAGCGATATCTACAAGACAAATAATTAGTATTAATTATTATTTAACTGCCAATTTGGGATCTTAGTAGCATTGGTATAACACATTACTACCGCGAATTTCTATTTCATCAAGAAACTCATGAAAGACAAGAAGCCGGATAACAAACATAAATGAAAAGCGGATTTGTGACAAAAAAAGTGGAGACAAGGTTACGACAAATTTTTTTTTCGTGGTATTTGTTCCGGGTTTCGGGATATCACTTAAGTTCATTTAATGTTTATGTTACTAATGCAGTAAACTAATTGAATTCATTTTCCTTTTTAACCGACTTAAAAAAATATATTGAGGTTGATTTCTGTTTACGTTTAGTGGCAATAATTGTACAAAATGAATAAATGGTATGAAAAGCTATGAAATTGCTTTATTTGCCTGTACCTTGTTATTTATAATCATTAAAGATGGTATGTAAATTAAATCAGCTTCCGCGCTTACTCTTCTCTCAAACGAATCTTTCAAACGAAGATTATTAATTATTACGTAATCTTTTACCTTATTTTTTTTTTTAATTATTGTCCGGGACTACTTTTACTTAAGATAACAAAAAATGTATTCCGGGACAAAAGTCAAAAGTCCAAAAAAATAAAATGTCGTGGCGTCTCCACTTTGTCCCTGTTCTTTTTCGAACTTTAGGTATTTTAGCTCACCTTATTTCGATCACTGCTAATAGGGTATATGATTGGCAATCCTCACCATCACTTTAGCCGAAAGATGTCCATTGCTGAAAATAGGCCTTCCCTATGTGTCGCCACATCCAGCGGACACCCGCAACCTTCACCAGGTCATCGGTCCATCAAGTGGTAGACTTTTCAACGCAACATCTTCCAGTTCGCGGTCGCCATTTCAGAATTTTTCGGCCCCATCGACCATCCGTTCTGCGAGCAATTTCCCTGCCCTGCCCATTGCCACTTAAGTTAGGCAACTCTTCGGGCTAAGTCGGTAACCCTGGTTCTCTTGCGGATGTCTTGATTTCTGATTCAAAGGAAAAAGTAAAGGAAGTGAGTATATCCCTCTCCATTGCCGTTTGGGTGAATTTAAACCTTCTGATGAGGCCTTTTGTGAGCGACCACGTCTCAGTCCTATAGGTAATCACTGGCAACACACATTGGTAATATACACCAGTCTTGAGACACTGGGAAAAGCTGAACGAGAAGATACAGCGCAACTTCCCGAACGCTGCCCAGCCGAGTTAGATTCAACGGTTAACCTCTTTTTCGTAGTTAGGCTTACCAAACTGGACCATTTGTCCTAGGTAATCAGCCTTTTAATGTTGCCTCTGCTGGGACACAGGCGTCATCTCTGTGACAGAAGGAATGGGCCTAATAGGGATAATCCACCACGCGTGCCCAGTGCGGATTGGTAGATGTCACATGTTTTCGAATGTTTGGTTCTAGGACGTGCCGTTTTCCTCACTATGTTTCCCTTCACTATTTTGAGAGCAGTGGTGATGAAATAATTTACACAAAGTAATTTGCCTGCCTGGGTTCGAACTCACGGCCACGACACGTAAGTCGGGGCCGTTATCACTGGGCCACCACTGCTCTCAGCCATATTCAATCCTAATCCTAGAGAATCGGAGGTCGTAATCGTAAATAGTGCATATTTGTGTAGTGTTTCAAATAAAACCATCGTCGAAGCAACAGCTTTATTCGATAAACTGTCCTTACGTATTCACAAGGAAGGGCGTATAACAAGTCAAAAAATCTATAGATTTGAATATTTTGGGGAAAGCGAACGCCACTCATGAATGTTTCATAGGATGGTCGCCATTTTATATCTTCCTACTTTGCGAACAATACCGATGACAACGAAAAAAGGTACAAACAAAATGGATAAAAGCAATCGTCGAAATTCAATGACTGTTACCAACTTTCAAAAACAATTTTTGGCGACTTCAAACGACTGCTGCGGCACTTATTTCCAAGTTTTGAGAATGCTTTTGGTTACTAATGATTTCTTTTTACCGTTTTTTGGGTATTTTATTTTTATGGTTTAAGTTATAAAAGTTTAAACGCAACCATGCTTAAGCACCTATATAGGTACTTAGTTCAAGTAAAAGTACAGATGTACTCATTAAGAGATTTCAGTAGGTGACATCGGAAAGCACTCAAACTTCTGAATTAGCAAAACTAATAATATTGAGCTTTGTATTGCCTGGCTTTTGGTGCTGTACGAACCGATAGTCTAGTAATAATATAAAACTAGATTATATTTGTCAATTTAGCAAGTTGCTACTAATGTTGAATAAACGAATGGCCGTACGGGTCAATCTTCAAGGTTAAGCAACGCTTTCCGAGGTTGGTCCGAGGATGGGTGGCCAGTGTAACATACCAAGATTCCTCAATGCGTGCAAAGCACACTAAGCCAATGTTACCAGCTGTCGTTTGTGGATCTTTGTCAGTCGTTACAGATTAAATGTGCACAATCTGCACTTCACATCCTATGGGAGCGTATTCTTTGCACAGATATAAACTTAACTAGATGACGCGATTGTATGTACTTCGTGTGTCAAAAAAACCGGCCAAGTGCGCGTCGGACTCGCACAAGAAGGGTTCCGTACCATTATCGCAAAACACTGCATAAAAATCACGTTTGTTGTATGGGAGCCCCCCTTAATTTATTTTATTTTAATTTATTAATTATTATTTTTTGAAGTAAATATACAACTAAACATTCTGTGAATATTTCAAGCGTCTACCTGTTGCCGTTATTAATATCGAGCAAAAAACGGCAAAAATATCACGTTTGTTGTATGGGAGCCCGCCTTTAATATTTATTTTATACTGTTTTTAGTATTTGTTCTTATAGCGGCAACAGAAATACATCATCTGTGAAAATTTCAACTGTCTTGCTATCACGGTTCATGAGATACAGCCTGGAGACAGACGGACAGACAGACAGACAGACGGATCGCGAAGTCTTAGTAATAGGGTGCCGTTTTTACCCTTTGGGTACGGAACCCTAAAAACGGAGTAAAAGTACGATCAACGATCGTAATCTGAGCTTTTCAATTAGCATTATCGGCACCGGAAATCCACCGAAATCTAGAAAAATGCCTTTTTAGGGTACCGTACCCAAATGGTAAAAACGGGACCCTATTACTAAGACTTCGCGGTCCGTCTGTATGTCTGTCTGTCACCAGGCTGTATCTCATGAACCGTTATAGCTAGACAGTTGAAATTTTCACAGATGATGTATTTTTGTTGCCGCTATAACAACAAATACTAAAAATAGAATAAAATAAATATTTAAGTGGGGCTCCCATATATCAAACGTGTTTTTTTGCCGTTTTTTGTGATAATGTTACGGAACCCTTCGTGCGAGAGTCCGACTCGCACTTGGCCGGTTTTATACCATATTGAGCTGTAAAGACTGTATAGAAAAAGTTGGCCGAGGCATTGGAATTCTTTCAGTAAGTAAATTTGTTTTTTAATTGTGTGTGAAAAAGTGGCACACTCTTTTTATAATCTATAGGCTCGCGTTTGACCACTATCTCGCCTGATGTTAAGTGGTCTACGGTGAAGCACGCTTGCCTAGAAGAAACCTATTCACTCTTGACTTCAAGACCCCAAGGTTGTAGCTATCAGGGAACAAAGACTCCGGAAGGGAGTTCCACTCCTTAGCTGTGCGCACAATGAAAGTATTAGGCTCGCTTTGTGCGTATGGGAGGGATGTCCACCATGTACCGATGGCACATGGCCATACGTCTTGTAGTCCGATGATGGAAAGGGCTAGGTGGAATCAAATTGTGCAGTTCCGTCGCACACTCCCCGAAATGTAACCGATAAAAAACCGACAGGCTGACAACTCGGCGTCGATGGTCGAGGCTCGAGCTTTGAGGTTATCTAGTTAGATTTATGTCTGTGATTCTTTTGGATAATATACAGGCTGCATCTAGAGTTATTTACTATACGGACATTGTAGAAACTAGGTAGAACAAATTTCCGTGCGTTTAATCGTTTTTGTCATACCTATTATTGGATTCAAATATAACAGCTCACTATGTTAGGACCCACTAATAAAAATGATATTTTTTATCCGTGGTGGCAACTGGGCTTTTCCAGTTGTAAACGACCCTTTGTGCCCATTGGCCTTGTTTGTTCTGTCTCCTGCTTGATATGGAGGGCAGTAGAAATTTGTATTTTTTCCTACTCCTCCGTTATTATTTCATGATTAATTTCGTTGCGGAATCTAAAACAGTTAAATTCATTATCTGGGACTTCGTCGAGCTTTATTGCCTCGCCGCGTTTCCGGTGGTCCTCACTGTTGATTCTGGCTTTCAGGAGTTGCAGTGGTTTGGGAATAGTGCGGTAGTGATTGTCACAAAAAAAATCCATCAAGCTTTTTGGGCTGTAGAGCGTGCTATAAGAATGGGCATACATACCTACATACATCATTATCACCATCATTTCAGCCGAAAGACGTCCACTGCTGGTCATGCATACATATATACGCTCGGAAAACATTATCCTCCCGCAATCGGGTAATACGCCTGCTTATATAGTACAAACTGCACGCTTGACAGTCTCACTATTAATTGCAGAATGAGTTATTAACACACCGTCGCATGCTACTGTCTGCACAGCCAGTCAATAAATTTATATAGAGGATGCTCCACAACAGTTTCCTGTCGTCGATAGCCGCCGATAGCCGCCGCGCCGCAAACAAAGAGGCAACACCATGTATAAATTAACCGATGAGTAATACTATTAATAACTAGCACTTGAATCAGTTTATTGCTGTAATAATTAATATCAATAAGAATGATTTGTAAACAGGTCGCCATCGTAAAATTCAATAAAATAACAGCCTTATAAATCTGAGTGTTACTATCACTTGTTATGTGTCTGTGTTTGTAATTAGTTAGATTTATAAATGTACTAGCACTTCACCCGCGACTTCGTTGGCGTGATCCGTATTTTATCCTACAAGTGAGTTTTTAGTTTCACCCCCTTAAAGGTTGAATTTCCAAAAATCCCTTCTTAGTGCTCCTCTACACACTAAAAACAAGCCAGCGTCATTTAGGAGTAGTTTTGAAAAACTAATAATGAAAATCTTTACTATTTACTTAGGTTAGTATTTATACCAAGTTTCAAATATATAATCCCAACAAATTTCCACCTTTCCACCCCTTAGGGGTGGAATTTCCAAACACCAATAAATACATGAATAATTTTTATCAACCAAGAGCGTAAATCTAAAATTGCATGTGTCAAATTTACAAACTGTAAAAATTTCATACAAACTTTCAACCCCCTTTTTACTCCCTTTGGAATAGAATTACCGAAATAAAAAGACTCATTGTTATTTTATTAACCAAGAGCGTAAACCTTCCATGGTTTACCTTCCAAATCGAACAAATTTCACAAAAAGTTTCAACTCCTATTTTTACTCCTTTAGAGGTGGAATTTCCAAAAACCAAGATATACATATTTTTTGTTAGCAACCAATAGCGTAAATCTTAAATGTCGCGTGTCCAACTTACAAACTGTAGAAATTCTATACAAACTTTCAACCCCCCTTTTGCCCTCTTAGGGGTAGAATTTCCAAAAACCCTTTCTTAGTCATTTGGGGAACGTCTCTGCGAAATTCTATTTTTATACGTCAATCGGTTTTCGATATTTCGTGATAGGTGAATAAGTGACCTTTCGCTTTTATATGTATAGATTCTCACTAACGCACATTAGTTGACGTAAGCTTATCGAGTAATGGCCCGGCTCCTTAAAATTTTAAATATAATAAATTAATAATACGAATTTGTTGATGCACTATATCAGCTTTTATTTTTAGAATATTCAATGTATATATGTTAATATATTTATGTTGACATAAAAAAATATATATAACTAGCTGAGCCCCGGGGCTTCGCTCCCGTCAATTGGCTACCCTGCCTACCCTGCTTACCCTGCCTACCCTGCCTACCCTGTCAACCCTGCCTACCCTGTCAACCCTGCCTACCCAACCTACCTAGCCTACCCAGGCTACCCTGCCTTCCCTGTCTACCGTGCCTACCCTGCCTACCCTACCCTACCTCCCTAATAATTTTTATGTATCATCAATAGTTTTCACAGCGCACGCCAAAGAATGAATTTTACAGGCAACATTTTGCTACTTTATATATATAGTTAGAATCTAATCATTGAAAGATTCGTCTTCACATTACAGAAAATTCATAGTTAGAATAATTTTGTATTTCTTACCATAATAATAATGTGGTTTTTATTTCCTTGTAAGAAGCATGCAAACATGCAAACAAGCATACACCATGCATGCAGCATGAAAATCTTCATAGTATACCAAGTGAAATTGTACCAAATAATCGTCGCTCTAAATAAACGTTAGGCTTAACGAAATTATGCGGTATTTTAACTTTGCCAAATAAAAATTATAAGCCAAATAAAATTCTGCCATCTTAAAACTATGCCTTTGTAAATTCGGATAAATAAACATTCAGCCAAACAATAATAATATAATAAATAGTTTTAATGCCAAAAAAAATATTGGAGCATCTAGATTCTGCCAGATAGAGGAAACCCTTTCTATTTACTTTTACCTACCCCAAAAAATAAAACGACACCCAGACATCGTTTTACCGAATCCCCTAATCGTCCCGTACGACACTCACGTTTCATTCAAAGTTACACCCCCGTTTTCCAGCAAAGATCCCTCAGCAATGTTCAATGCTATCTACAATTTGCTTGTACAATTAGCTATGTTGTTGACCAAGCCGCTTACTTGGCAGCCAACAGAGGCTCGACTTTGCATTGAAAATAAGGTGAAAAATAAAAAGGTTGGCAGAGCGCTATCGTTGGTTGCGTTAAGTTTAATGGCGTAGGCAAAGTTTTAAAAGAGTAGGGTTGAACACCTTTGCGAAGCGATACCCGGCTTCAATTAATTTGTTTATCATTTTTACGCGTTGTTTTTCGATGGAGACTCAGGATAATTTTACAAGTCGATTATTTTTTTAGAACGGTGGGCGATTATAGACTTTTTTGCAATACAAAAAATAATTAAGTTTGGTTCGTTAAGAAAACTTAACAAATATTAAACCTAAAATCAATAAATCCTAATATATTTGGGGCCGGCTCAATAATGTCCTTTTCTACCAGACTTCTGAATTAGGCGTTACACAGTCCATCCAATGATTTTTTGGTGTTCCCTGCTTTTACAGAATTTATCCACATTGACACATTAAAGCTTTTCATATTGACAACTGATTCCACTTTTCATTCACCGGTGCTACTTTCTGACTTCCTCTTATAGATATCATCATCATCACCATCATTTCAGCCGAAAGACGTCCACTGCTGGACATAGGCCTCCCCCAGGTGTCGCCACATTGACCGATCCCGTGCGTCTCGCAACCAGCGGATGCCCGCAACCCTAACCAGGTCATCATATACATATACTCATTTCTTATTCTATCCATTCGCGTCACACCACACACACCTCTTAGCATTCTCATCTTATCTCTTCTTGCGTACAAATCGATAGCAAAATATACATTGCAGTCCTCTACTAAAGGAAGCTACGTCCAACAGGAAGAAAATCCTCATTTCCATTAATGCAGTCCAATAATGTAGATTCAAAAACCACATTGAGGCTTCGTAACCGTCGCAAACACTTTGGTCGCCACAGTATTCACGGGTGGTATTATTTCCTAGCTAATTTATGCTCGTACATTTACATAATACGAGGTCCCCTCTGAAGGCTGGCGCATTTCACCTGAATAGGTTTATCTTTGAAGGTAGTTTACTATGGTATCGGGCGATAGGACTACTCTATTTTCACCTGTGTGGAATTGATAATGCAATTTCACACAAATGTCACAGATATCACAATGTCACAGTTTGTGACACAAATGTCACAGAGTAGGTATATATAATGACGATATTAGAGTCAAATGCCTCATGAGGGACCTCAGAAAGTATATATACATAATATATAAATACCAAGCAAAGAACATAAATAGCAATGATATCATTAAGACTTATGCCAGTATCATATTCAGTATGTAAAGTTGTTAAATAGAATATTGTGAAAGTAAATATGTACTTGCAACTTTTCGAAAATCTTGGGTATTTCATGTCGGTTCATAATGTACTTGCGTAAATCTCCGAAATTAGAATAAAGCATCATTGTTTGGTGCTACATGTTCATAAGTCCAAGAGCTTCATACAAAAAAAATGCCGAACATCTAATGATTGCCGAAAACCCGAAATTGACTTTGAACAGGAGTTATCGATAACTTCAAAGCGAATAACAAAATGTAAAATATTATAACATAAAACCCTTTCCGCATTCCTAATTACGTGAAAACAAGAAGGCTAAAAATAAAATAGTAGAATAAGCACTTTTTGGTGGCAGCAAATACCTTGGCAAATACGGCTGCAACGATTTTACAAAGCCATTTTCCTGAAACATTATAGCATTACTCAAAGTATCTTCACCAAAAATTGCGTAACATCTTGTCCTTATTCCATTGAAAATGCCGCTATATTTCTCTATAAAGGATCATGCAGAACAATAAATAAAATATTTCGCGAAGGCGGTTAAAATTGGATGTTTCTTGGAACAAAGTCCCTTGGCTGGGTGGTGGAATTCAATAATATTGTCAATAAAGAATGTCTTCGTACCGATAGGACCTATAAAAGCCGAAAAGGGTGAAAGTTCCTTATAAAAATGCTTTGTTGTATCTTTTTCGTGGGGACAGGAAGTCGGAGCGGGCTTAGTCTGTCCGTGCAGGCACATGTCAGCTAATGATCTCTTTGTCTAGTACTCGGAGCCTTTGTTTTGTTGCAATGGAATTAATTAGGTCCGAATTAGAGACATTGTCTTTGCTAGGATTTTCAATGTAGCTCGTAATATGCACATTTGAACTTACTATTTTACACACGATTTGGACTTGTAAAATGGTCAGCATTGTGTCTAAGGCTTTAACATGATAGATGTAGATAACCCTCTTTTTAGGAACAAGCACTATTCAAACTTGAATATGATGAAATCAATGCAACACGTTATGGCTATAACAATTGCCACTAACTTCTTCGAATAAATATTCTATACTAATATTATAGAGGCGAATGTTTGTGAGTGTGTGTGTTTGTGTGTGTGTGTTTCATGTAACTGTACGGATCTGAGGCTCTAGACAAGTAGTATTGTTGACGCTTGTCAATCCCATACAATTTTACCCTTTTGACAATAGCTATCGCCACGCTTTTGATGATAGAATGTCACTTGTCTACGGCTTCTGGATGTAATTTGGCAAAGAGATAGATTATGGTCTGGAATAGCACATAAGATACTTTTTATCCCGGGAATATGTTCCCTTGTGATAATTTTCGACATTCACGCGGGTGAAGCCGCTGGCAGAAGCTAGTAATTAGTAAATGTGAATAGTATGTTTGATTTTTTTGTTTGAACGCTTTAATCTCCGGAACTACCAGTTGGATTTATAAAAATACTTTTTGCATTTGTTAGCTCAATTCTTAAGGTTAAAATCTATTCTGCATCACGATACGATCCTTAACCCTCTTACAAAAAAACGCGGAATAAAGTTATACCAAGTATAAACCTATGAAAATTTATGGTTATTCCTTTGTTATACCTGGTATAACTTTATTCCGCGTTTATTTGTAAGAGGGTTTGAGTATAAATAAAACTACGAAAACGAAGTGATAGTGCGGGTGGAGGAAACCGCGGGGCAAAGCTAGTGCTGTACCATAAAATCCATTACACAACTCTGATCCAATCTATAACATTGTTATCTGATAATTCACAGCAGTGTTGCATCTCACCGGTCCATCTTTGTTGTACACGTGATAGCCGAAACAATAGGCTGTAACCTCGGGAACGATGTCAGTGGCGCAACAATCATGTACTATTAAATAATAAACATTCTAACTAATTAGCGAATCTCAAGGACATCTGAAAGTGAGATTAGATGGATGGACCTTTTATTATACCGACACTTAGAAATACTCGATAGATAAAGATTTCCGATTACAGAAACAATCGGTTTCATTGTACTTGTGTCAGTATCATCATTTAATTAAACATTAAAATCTGGCTTTTCTCATGGCTTTGTGCCTGTGGATGGTCCGAAAGAAACCGCGTAATTTTCCAGGGTAAAATGTAGCCTATGGGATTCAGCGTAAGTGTATATTTCTAGGTAAAAAAATCGGAATCTGATCAGTAGTACTTCCTTCTCGGAAACCTACTTTCCTACAAAAACAAACAATGATACCATTAGTTGAGATGTAAAAACTATTGATGATGTTCAATCACACAAAAAGACTGAACAGCTTTCGATCAAGCACATAGATGAAAACCTGGAGTAAAAATAAAGCGCAATAACCAGTAAAATCGAATTTTAAAAATATAACTAAATACAAGCTTTACAACTAAATAAACAATAAAATAAAATAAAAATAAAATAAAATAAAATAAAATTTATTCATCATTAATGGGTACAATTAATCTATCCTAGACAAAAACACTAAAATAATAAGGTTTGTTTGTTTTTAAAGATAGAGTGAACGACGATGTCTGTACTAGTATAAACTGTGTTACAGACACCGGCGCCTTCCTCCTACAGCTAAAAGTTACAAGTCAATCTACACTTTAGTTTACTGGATGCCAAAATTATAATAATACAAAATTACAATTTTAGTTATGCTAATAGAGTTAATTTAATTTAAAATAATATATTAAAATTTAATAATAATAATTTGTTACATGACAGAATAATTTTATTTAATAAAATAATATAACTTAATTAATACCATGAACTTAATTTACAAGCATGCATGGGAATACATAAATATGCTAATAAAGTTAATTGAAATTAAAATATTACATTATAATTTAATAATAATAATTAGTTACATGACAGAATAATTTAATATAATTTAATTCAATAAAATAATCTAATTTAATCAGTACTATGAACTTAATTTACAAGCATGCATGGGAATACATAAATGTGTATGTGTTAGCGCTTATTACCTATTACCTAGAGAACAGACCTTCAGTTTCGTCATAAGTTAGGGTCTGAAGATAATCATTCACAACACTCCTACACCTGTATTTTGGAAGTGAGTATATTTTGCAAGTCTTATTAATTACATTGTAGAGGTAGCCACTCAGGCTCACATAGTGTCGGCGCGCCAGGACAGTATTAGCTTTGACAGAAGGGCATACAAGGTCCTTACGACGCTTGTTTCTAAGCAAGTTTGGTTCATACGTTAGGGAAGAATGCTTACGCAAGACTATTTGGAGAGCACAGAGTTGCCTGACTGTAAGTACAGAAATGTCCTTGTATAACTGAGTTGTCGAATAGCGATACGGTTTGCAAAGCATCACCTTTAAAACGGCTCTCTGCGCTCTCTCAAGACGAAGCATAAAAGTCTTAAATGTGCCACCCCAGACCGAGATACAATAGCTTAGGAGTGACTGAACCAAAGCAAAGTAAATGGTTTTCAACAATGGTACGCTAACCACGCTCCTAAGCTTTTTCATCGGAAACATCAGCTTGCGTACACGAGATACCGCAACGTCTATGTGTTTGTTCCAACTCAGGGTGCAATCTATGTGTACTCCCAGATACTTCACACAAGATGTTTTTTGAATGGGAGGACATGTGCAGGTATTAAGCTCAGGATAAGAGCATCTATGAACTTTTATAAATGGGATTTTAGGCTGTGTAGAAGAGTTCGCTGAGAAGGTAACATAATGGGTTTTGGAGACATTTAATGTTAGAAGGTTACAAGTAAGCCAGTCCGTAACAATTCGTAGAGCATTTTCGGCAAAACTATGAGCAGAAGCCCAGGTATCTCCACTCACAATAAGTGCAGTGTCATCTGCATATACCAGAATCTTGCAGTCTGGAATACAGAGTTGGCATAGTCTGTTGACATACACTAGAAAGAGAGTAGGACCCAACACACTGCCCTGCGGAACTCCGAAAGATATTCTTTCATCGTCACTGGTGTAGTTCTCCACCTTAACGCGCTGAATACGGTCAGAGAGGTAATCGCGAAAGATATCCAGAGCAGTATCCCTTATTCCAAGAGCCTCCAAACCCTGCAAAAGGATGGGTGTAGAGACCGTGTCGAAAGCCTTGGCTAAATCTAAGAATATACCTATTGTTTTAGTCTTGGTATCAAGATTCTTGGTGATATGATTTATTAACTCAATTACAGCATCCTCTGTTGATTTTCCTTTCCTGAAGCCGTATTGGTTTGAGGCAATTGCGTTATTGTGTTCTAAGTAATTGAGTAGTCTTTTATTTAGGATCTTTTCTAGAATCTTGGACAAGGTTGAAAGAACGGAAATAGGTCTGTAGTTCTCGACACGGTCTTCATCCCCACCCTTAAATACAGGTGTAACTAGTGCCTTCTTGAAAGCATTTGGAAAGATGCCTTTTGTCAGACACAGATTGCATAAGTGTGTGATTGGGGGTATGAGAACATGCCGAGCAGATTTAATGATTGAAGCTGGTATACCGTCGTAGCCAACTGCACAATTATATTTCAGATCCATGATAGTACTGTGTACCTCATCAGAATCCGTTTCAAGCAAAACCAATGAATTGCCTTGTGGGTTCGGCATAGAATCAAAGACGAAGCTTGGGCCGCTCGAATGTTGACCCTGCCGAATCCTCTGAGCAAGGATACCGCCAACATTAGCAAAATAATTGTTAATGGCGTTGACAGAGGAATCTGGATCACCACGGACATTAAGGAGGTCCCCCGATTTGCTGGTAGGTGAAGAATTTTTGTAGGAAATTGACTTGATGATATCCCAGGTTGCTTTGGGATTTCCACTGGCCCTTTGGAGCCTATTCTGTTCAAATTTACACCTTATCGTCTTTAGCAAGTTATTGCAGTAGTTTCGGTATCTCGTATACGTAAGCTTTACTACGAGATTTCCCGGATCCCGCTTTGACTCCAAATGCAGTTTGTCACGATTTCGTATGCATCTCAAAAGACCAGGAGTGATCCATGACTTAATTATTCTTCTTCTGTGCGGAATTGACTTCAATTTACTGTTTACGTTTACCGAGTCTGATATAATGGAGATGAGTAGTTCCGCACTTTGATTGGGATCTTTACTCTCCAAAATACTAGAAAAATCACAGTTTTCTAGGTGGCTAATGACATTCGGAAGATTAATCTGGCGGTACATGCTTTTTGGTTTCTCAACAAAAGGAACAGATTCCAGGCAGAGCAAGACAGGTGCATGGTCAGTAAAAAATGAGTTTAGAACCAATGCTGTTGAACATTTGTCTGATTTTAGAAAAATGTGGTCAAGACAGTTGTCGTTACGGGTCGGAAAGAGGTGGGCTGGCAGAAGCCCATGAAATGCCATTACATTTAAATACTCCTCAGAGATGGAATCACTATTTCCTGGACGAATATTAATGTTCAAATCACCAATAACTGTGACTGTTCCAATGGATGAAAGGGAAGTCAGAACATCATTTAATGAGCCAACGAAATTATCAATATTTCTAACTGATGGTGATCGATAGATTGCCACAATCGCTACGTCTGGGTCAAGCTTTAAAACAAGACAGTTAGCATCGCGAAATACGGGTTCAGTTATCCTATATTTTAACTCGGAACGAATATAGACTAGTACACCGTCATTTTGGTTGCTAAAAGAAGACTTTGCCAAAGCAAAGCCATCTAAAACTGGAATATCAGTAGCTTTACTCAACCAGCATTCCGAGAGAACAACAATGTCACATTTAATATCCATGGAGTGGATGAGGACATTAAGTCCGTCAAAGTTCCTGTTCAAGCTTCGAATGTTCACATGCAAGGTATTGAGCGTTTGTTTGCAAGGTTGCAGGTGCTGCAAACATTGATCCGGCGAGCACTCGAAGGATCGAGATACATTAAGCGATTCTACAGAATCCATGAACGTATTTATATTATTCATTAATGTGGTAAATAATAGTAATGGTGCAAGAAAAGGGGACCCGACTTTGTCTTTGGCAGCGGCTGTGATCATAATCAATAAAAAATTGTGAGTCAGTGGTTGTTTGAGTAACAAGGTTGTTCAGGCTTATATGATTGAAAGGAGTGTAAGTGTATCCAATAGGGGTGCGATGTGTGTACGATACGTGTATTAGGGTTACTAGAGCGCTATAATATGTGTATTTCCATAAAAAACTATAAAATAATATAACTATAAAACATGCATATTCCAAAACTTCGACAATAAGAACAATACGAGAAAATACTAAATTATTACTAAGGAATAGTCATTCTCCAACAATAAGAGATTTCAGATCAGATTCATTGCTAATGCAGTGAGCAGTTTCTCCCTCTCTCTTACGCACATAGATCTTACAATGAAACATTAATATATATTATACTAGCGGACGTCTCGCGGTTTCACCCGCGTAGTTACCGTTCCCGTAAGAATACAGGGATAAAAAGTATCACCCGGGGATAGTGTAGCTTCACAACGGTGAAAGAATTTTTGAAATCGGTCTAGTAATTTTTAAGTTTATTCGTTACATACAAAAATACAAATCTTCCCTCTTTATAATATTAGTATAGATATAGATTTGTAGATACTTTATCGTGCTGAGTTAAGCTTCAGGGCCGCCCGCTTGTACTTCAATTTAAATTTAATTATATGAACAATATCAAAGCATAAAGCAAATATGAAATACAATAGTGCACTGCTCATTAATAATACATGGTATTATTCTAGCTTCATTTCATACTAACAGTTCACCTCTGTGGGTCCCTGTATCATTATTATTATTGTAGGTAGTCCTCTGAAAATGTACATTTTACCTATCTCACAACTAAGTACAGTGCATCTACCAAAATCGAACACTCATATTTATAAATCCAGCTAACCATATGATTAGTTAATACACTTATTATTAATATTATTACTTAGATTCCAAATTCAAATTCTCAATTGACAATTTTATTTAAGAATCTGCGAAGTACTGTTTAGACTAATCATGTGGTTAGTATTTTTTTATAGTTTATGAACGCATTCAATCTTGGTTTTTGTTCAGCGTAAACATCTACTAAGAGATTAATGGTATGGTAAACAAAAACAATTACCCCTTGATATAAATGTACTCAAATCATCATATGAACTTTTAAATTGAGAACGACTCTGAAATCACTCAAAAAAACAGTCATACGGCATGGCAAGTTATGGCATGGGCACAAACAACATTTACTGGTAATCTTTATGATTCCTTCATAATCCATGATTCAAAACTACATAATATATTGTAAACTATTTATTACCTACTTCCCCTTTTCCTAATATTCCTCTAGGGAACTGAAAATAGTTTGAAGAACCCTTTCTCTTTTAATAATGTTCTTACCAATTTGGTAAATATTTCGCCACATATTGCAACCAATTTCGAACGAAACCATAAAAGGTTTTTCTCTTGGGAAAACAACTAATATTCGTAGTTGAGAAAATTCTCCGTACATAATAATTCATTTGTTAAAATAGGTACAAAAATATAGTTGTTATAAAAAATACAAGCGCGCTATGTTATGCCAGAAGGCGTACAAATATTCATGGATATTAAAATTTATATAATAATTACATTAATAGATACTTGAAAAGTAATAATAAACAAAAAACACAAAAGAAATATATATTACAAAATGTCAAAAGGAAAAATATAAAATAATGTCAATAAAAAATAAAAAAAGCCAATTACGAAAAAATTAAAATAATACAAAAATGTCACGGGCAAGGTTAAAAAAAAGAAAGAAAGACCTAGATAGATAGATCAACAGAAAAAATTGTCTAAACATTTTTAAATCGTTTTTACACGTCTACTGGGCTTCTGTTAATGTACAATTTTCACTTTGCTGTATGAACATGTTTGGAATTTAAATCCATTTTGTTTTTGTTATGAACGAAATAATAATTTTCTAAATATGCTACAGTTATAACCTCATTTTATTCTAAACTCCCAACATATTAGCTGACTTTTATTTCACCGTTATGTTTCAGGGGGTAAAACTACCTACTCTTCACTATATTTCTTTTTTATTTGTTAGACTCACCAAAAAAAATATTGTTAAATATTAATAAAATGTTTATTGGTACAAAAACGGTTACATTAAAGTTTACATACAGCTATATTGTAAGAATGCCATTTTAACCTTTAAGTAATGAACCCTGCTCCTCAAACTAGGGCAAACCTGTGTCTTGTGATTGAGAGACACATACTAAAATAATTTTACACTTATCCCTTAATTGGTTTGTTGAACCAACTTTTTTTTTGTAATAAATGGAAAGATCATATATAAGTTTTCATACAAAACTATTTTTAGTTTTTTTTTTTCATTGTAATTACATAGTAAAATCCAGTCGAAAATATTTTTTTGAATCCAGTACCGAAAACACCCCGACCGTTTTCCGAACAAAGCCGAGCCCGTGTGACGTCACAACGTTCATTTCTACTCATTGTGGCACATAGCTTATACAGTGTTTTGACTTATAACCAATTCCATCTTGTTATTATCGTCAATATATTGATGAATATCGAATACATTGATCTTAAATATCGAACCTTAAAATTTATCATGCTTGCTTCGCATCATTATGTACGAATATTACAAATAACTCCCCATTATTATGTGATTCGCGCAATACCCAACCTAGCAAACTGTACTAAAGTTTTGAGAAATGTTAGATTCCAATTAGAATATGTTAATTATGTTTTGTTCTAATTTAGTATTAGATTCTGATTAATTTCTTAATTTGATCATTAAAGATTGAGAAAAGTAATTTTTTTTAAGGGAACTTTCGAGCAAAGTTGACATTTTTGTATAATTACGTAATTTGAAAACATGATTTTTTGTTTATGGAGATATATTCATTATTTTAATTTTAAATGACGGATATAGGCGTAGGCGTGAAAATCGGTCGACGAATTTAAGAGATATATGAAAATGTACCGAATTAATATTTTCACGTTTTTGTTCTACAAAGTTTTTTAGTGTTTGTAATTATATTATATAGATATTTGTGTTTAATATTATAAAGGGATAAGCAAATAATGAAAAATACCGAAAATTTTAAGGATGTTATGCAAAATAAATAAATAAAAATAAAGGCTCCACAGATTTCGGGTTGTATAATATTTAGTGGTACCTATGAAGTTTTTTTATATCTAAAGTGGAAGTTGCGCGCCAATCGTGTTTGTTAGCTTTTTATTTTACACGAATATCACCTACCCATATGTAACAACAATTACATTATGACAATTATGTTTCTAAATGTATTGTGTAAACAACAATGACAAACACCGGTCGCGGTCCACTAACACGTAATATTCATTACGACTACTTTACTTATGCTCAATTTTTCCAAATCGTCCATCAGATGGATATCTTATCGAAATTAGCCTTTATGAATCCTTTATCACTATTACAAAATTTGCTGTTATAAATAATATTTTTACACTAATTTTCGGATATTTTTAGTCAATTCACGTGACACTGTACTATGGTGAAATTCCTTGAACGTTATGACGTCACCAACATGGCGACCAATCATGGCCCGTTCGTAGACAGGTGGTTCTTTTTAAAATTTTATCGATTTTCAATTGCTTATAATAAATTGAAAAAAAATATTCTTGAGATTTTTGCAACGACAATATAATTTATGATATGTAAAGTTTCAAAATAAATTTTAAAAATCGTATTTTTTTTTAAATTCTACAACCCAATTGGGAGCTCCTAAAAAGTTCTAAAAGTGGTCGCATTGGGTGTAGCACCCCAAATAAGTTTATTAAAATGAAATACGAAATAAATGCAAAGTCAGACTTTTATTAACGAGAACATTTGAACATACATATTAATCAATTTTATAACAGACTATAATCATATGGTCATTGAACACATTTTCACAAAGTCACCTGGGGTGTCGTACATCCCAAACACGCTCTCCAAGCCCAACCGTTCACGAACGAGCGCCGCTCGTACCTGAATTGTGAATGTCACACGCGTTTACGAAGCTACCTAGAAAACCAGCACACAATTTTTAGGGTTCCGTACCCAAAGGGTACAAACGGGACCTTATTACTGAGACTTCGCGGTCCGTCTGTCTGTCTATCTGTCTGTCTGTCTGTCTGTCACCAGGCTGTATCTCATGAACCGTGATAGCTACACAGTTGAAATTTTCACAGATGATGTATTTCTGTTGCCGCTATAGCAACAAATACTAAAAACAGAATAAAATAAATATTTAAGTAGGGCTCCCATACAACAAACGTGATTTTTTTACCGTTTTTACGTTAATGGTACGGAACCCTTCGTGCGCGAGTCCGACTCGCACTTGGCCGGTTTTTTAAGTTATGGGCCTGGAAACATGCGTTGGGGTGTATAACACCCCACAAACTACAGTTGAGTGTCACAATTTTTTACAGGTAGTAAATACCACATAATTATGCGAAGGTGTTCTACAATCATATAGAAAGAATTAGAAGCTATTATTTTTAATAAAAAAACTAATGTTTATTTTAATTGTATAGGTGTTTTATATAATTTTATTTAGATGATAATCTGGAAATAAACAATTTAGTTTAAAAAGTCAGCCTGTATATTCTGCACTGAAATAGCTCTAGCTTCTTGATCTCAATAAGGTAATGCTATTTCCAGCTCAAATAAACTCCATGCACTCTAATAACTGAGTCGGACATTTGTGTATCAAAATAGATGCTGTAAATGAATCTAGAACTGTCTTACATTTTGCAGCAAAACAGGTTTATTTTTGATCTGACTTTATTTATAAGAAAAGTCTTACCCTTTTCAAGTCATTTCCACTTACTTAATCAAATTTATAGAACTTGTTTTTAGGGCTCCGTACCCAAAGGGTAAAAACGGGACCCTATTACTAAGACTCTACTGTCCGTCTGTCTGTCTGTCTGTCTGTCACCAGGCTGTATCTCATGAACCGTGATAGCTAGACAGTTGAAATTTTCACTGATGATGTATTTCTGTTGCCGCTATAACAACAAATACTAAAAACAGAATAAAATAAATATTTAAGTGGGGCTCCCATACAACAAACGTGATTTTTTTGCCGTTTTTTGCGATAATGGTACGGAACCCTTCGTGCGCGAGTCCAACTCGCACTTGGCCGGTCTTTCTTATTGTCACGGCGATTGATGTGAAAAAAATTGCCTTCAAAACGGCTTAGAACATAGTAAAACAGACTTTATCTTTGTTTTTTTGCTGGAAAGACTATAAGTAGATTCTAAAATCTGAAGTTAATATTGAGCTCTAAATTTAATCCACTAGTGCCCGGTTTGAGCAGGACATTGGCGTAAACAGTTAAAACATATATTTCACTAAGCCTGTTTTACAATTTCATTGAACGAAATTATTATAAAAAGCATAAAAATCTAGGTATTTTTATAAATTCTCTGACTCTTAAATATTGAGTTGGTAAGTACCAGTACAAACACCCAAAAAAGAGCAATACTCGCTTTATACTTCAGATAGCTGGTAAATAACTTGCTATCAATAAGTCAAGATACTCGATATCTTAACTTGATAGATCATACAAAAAGCTTACAACATAAATTTTGCCGTATGACTCATGTTTGTACTAGAGAGGCACTTGGGAAACCACGAACAACTTGAACTTCGAAGTGGCATTTGACTGGAATATCCTTCTCTAAAGGACAGTCATGCATCGGATAACATAAGTCATTGGTACAGTCATCGAAAAATACTAGGGTTTGGTAACCAGTTAGTATTCTGTACCTGTACACTAGTAGAAACGTGGTCTACGTAACGGTTGGCAACATAATGACATTATGTTAAACTGAGGCCTCTTTGGAAAAATCATTGTTGTTTAAAAGTATTTACTTTTATTTGAGTTCTTATGCCAATAAACCCATTTTATTTATTTCTTTATTTACAAGGCGCCTTCAAAAACTCGCTTTAAATAATGTTTTTATCACATCTACTCAAAAAGAGCTAGTTTATTTTTCGTAAACAGGGACTAAAATAGCTCATTAATCCCTAGGGACTAAAAGTGATTTGGAATGTGGATATTGTTAGTAAATGTTCCAATCAGCAAAGAGATGAATCACAAACCATGCGGTCCAAAATAGGATTACATCGCTAAAAACGATTACAATGTAGGAGGTGAATGGCTAATGAGCGATTGAAAACATTAGCCTCTAAGTATGTCTTATGGTTCCTAATTGTATGTAAATAAATAAACGTAACGTTTTTGTTCACAAGTTACATTTACTTATTTTATCAAAGAGAGTGATAAAAATTAGAGTGAACACCTCGGGAGCATCGCTATTTAAAGCTCGAGTGACGGACTTTGAATCCCTCGCTGCGCTCTGGATTAAGAAAAACCCTTTCGCCTTAAAATAGTTGTTTGCTCCCTAGATAAACAATCTACATTTTAAGTTACTTGAAAAACTATTGTGAAAACAATTTCCATGAAGTCTGGATTAGCTTTGTGAGTCTTACGCTGTTATATTTTCGATGCATACAAAATTAGCCGAACCAAAATTCTTAGATACATTAAAGGCTCTCACAGACACGCGCGACGCAAAAATGCGATAGCGATGCATTGACAAATTTATCAACTGACAAAAAAATATAGTGGTGATGAATTCATGTGTTACGTTATGTCCGGGCCAGTGGTAATGGCCGTGACTGACAAGTTGTGGGTCGTAGGTTCGAACTGGTTCGAACCCAGGCGCTTTACTTTAAGTAAATTATTTCAACACCACTGCTCTCGTCAAACATCGTGTGGAAACCAAAAACTTCGAAGACATGTGACATCCACCAACCCACAATGGGCCCATACTCTCGTGATGGATTACGGCCTATACCCTCTCACAGAGAGGAGGCCTGTGTCCCAGCACTGGAAACATTAAAGAGGCTGATGACGCTATGTGGGCTTCTTAACAGTTTTGACACAAAGACTTACCTACAAAACGAATGTTATGATACATTTTGTAGTAATTTGCTTTGGAAGTCGGTTTATTTATCGTGAATAAGTATTTTCATATAAATTATTTTGTCGGTCAGTACGTAGTTTTTTTTTATCAATTCTTATCGGACCGTCAAATTTTTGCCAGTAATACTGCAAGCTTAAACAACGTCATAATTACTAAACGTTTTTCTTAACGAGTTTATTATGCAGCTGCCAATAAATCGTGGTTTTAGATAACATCAATTCTATTGTTATTGTGTGTTTAAAAGCGGTAACGAGTCTTATCATAATGCTGATCAGAATTATAATTTGCAATCAATCGTTTAATAAAAACAAGTGTTTGCGCATTAAGGTTTAATTAAAAATGAAATCATCGACACGATAAATATGAGGTTTAGTCTATTAAAAAATACCTTTCGGATAAAACTATGTTGTCTATGTTATCTAAATATGTCGTCTATGTTGGGCAGGTTTTAGTTTTCAGTTTACATTGAAAGCCAAAATATATTATCACACAATGCAGAACACTACCAAAGAAACAACGCATGGACTTCGTGAAAGATGATAGCTCTGTGGTATATCGGTTGTTATTATACTCTGATTTTTAATTTCGTAAACAAAACTGACATTTGGGAGTTTATCGTTACATAAAAATAGTGTCGTATCCTGACTATCTTGAGTGATCGAAAGTTGATCGAAAATCAAAGTAGATCGAAAATGGAACTATTTCTCGGCAAAAAAATTACCTTTTTTTAAAAAAACTAGCGGCCCATGTAAGCAAAGAAAGCATAAGTACCTAAAATTCAAATAAGAAAACAAAACTTTATAGATCACGACTGCCCTATCCCGAGCGCCAATTTTCCATACCAATGTTAGCCTGATTAAAGGCGGCAGCATAATTAACGTGTTTAAATCTCGGACGGAACGGGACGACAAGTTTAAAAAAATTACGTTGATGTATATGTCACGAGTACACGGACGGGACGGTGACTTGGCGTTTTGTATGAAACGCCACTTCGTCCCGTTCCGTCCGGGATTAAAATTGTTACGTATGCAGCGGTTTTACATTGAATGACTGTTTAATTTCTTAGCTAGTTTCGTTTCAAGTAAAATATATTGTAGTTACGGGAGTTTATTACAATATACGAGTAGTCGCGAGGTGTTATAATAATTAAGAGGAACGACTGTCGTGAATTCTGAACGAACTCATTTTCTCCTGAATTCTGCGCTCGTTTCTGGAAACGGACGTGTTGGTTAATTTATCTCAGACTCGAAATAATATATGTATGTGTATGCTTTTCTGGGATGTTTCAGTATGCTATGTCTGTATATAAGTAGGTTCTACGTTATAGTTGGCTTATATTTTTATCAAATTGTGCAAGGAAACGAGAATGAGGTGCTTTTAAACTCAATGGCATCATATTTTTATTGCCTATCAAATCTTGTGAAAAGTTAATCTTATCCTTCGTCGGAAAATTGAGGCCTAATATTTTTCAGATAACCGATATCAGGATGACTGAAAATTAATATTAGGATTACATAAACGTGCTTAATTTTTATATGAATGTTTCGATAATTTTATTTATTTATTTATTTAAACTTCATGTACAATGGTCATAGATAGGCGGACTTAATGCAGCAAGGCATTCTCTACCAGTCAACCTTTGGGTTAAAAAGGACACAATAGTGGTAGGAGTACAAAAAATAAATAAAAAATGAACAATAATTAAATTTCGGATATTAATACACTATCTAACTAATAAAATACATAAATAATTTCTAAAACAATAGACTAATAAATATTAAAATAAATATCATATTCTAAATAAAACAGAAATTTAAATATAATAACTATGACAAAGATCGCTATGTAAGAGAGGACAGGTTCCGTATTTTACGCTTAAATGAAAATTTACTCTCAGCTTTTTTTATGTCAAGGGGAAGGACGTTCCAGAGTTTTATAGTAGAGACAGTGTAAGATTTAGACAGAAACCCAGTGCGGTGAGAAGGAATATGGAGAAGTAAGTTTTTGGAAGCTCGAAGGTTAAGATCGTGAGAACCACCCAACACTTTAAAATATTGTTTTAAAATAATTATATCTAACAAATATTTTAAGAAATTAATGTGTGAATAGTTTTAGGATATTAATGTTTGAATTATTAAAGGGTTCGATTAAAACATAACGTTATAGAATGATTTGGATTTTGTTTAGATTTTACAGCGTTTTTGTTATTAGTATTCAGCTGTCAACTAGCATGACTCTCAAGTCCTCATAAATGGCAACGGCTATTAGGCATACACTTACTTGAGGACAATAAAAACTTGTAGCAATTAATATTGTATGGCCAATAACAATAATAGTGTTGATCTAAGCTGTTTATAGTCGATGTCAAGTACTGAGATACGATTACATATACTGATTTATAGACTGTGATTGTATGCTAATACTCAGAATTACAAATAATGTTCTTGCAATGTGACACAAATCAATTCATAGATTAAAATAGAATTCGCAGTAAAGGATAAACTCTTGTCGTCAGCATCTGGAATTTATTGTAATCAGAATCTTGTCAATGTCAACTTATTTTGTTAGATAGGTTTATAGGATAAATGTTGAGGTTTATTTACTTCTCAGGAATAGTTTGTCTACTGACTGTTTCCGCGTGGTTTTGCTAAGAAACGGATATCGTGACCTCCAAACGGTGCGAAAATGTCCTAATCATATCAACGATAGGTATTGCATACCCAAAGCAAGTGTTAGAATCATGAATGGAACTCTATATAAAAGTATTAATATCTACCAAGATAGCAAGCTTTGAATGTCAAAATGTTTGTTGGTTATTTACTGTGTATCAGAGTTTCAATGTATGTGGTGTGTAAGGGAAGGGTTTTATTAATAAAAGCACAGAAAGGCAAAACTAGTTATTTATTTAAATAAGGTTTGTCAATTAATTCACATTAAGAAGGCTCAATGAGCTTACCACCTGTTCGATACACTGTTTCTCGTGGAGAAGTAGGGCAACAAACTGCAAGGTAGCTTTTTCATAGTATTTATTAATACCTTTTACAACAACATAATGTATTTACAATATTATAGAATAAAAATAACAAGGATAAGGTAAAGAACATAGACTAGCCCTTAAATCAATTTAACATATTAGGAATAAAGGCCATAATATGATAAAGATACAGTTTCATCACAACCATTAGCAATAATAAAGTTATAATATCAAATAACTTACGTAAGTCTTGTGTAGTCGATCTTTCACAAAGTATTAAGAATTCTAAATAACAATACTGGCTTGTAGTTTACAAAAAAAGTAAGTCAGCTTATCAATTACACAATATTTTATAATAACGGGTCTATCTGTGTCTCAATACGTCCAATATGAGAATGGCGCGGTATCTCGCCATTTACCAACTACGTTGCCGTCGTATTTCAGTCTAAGACGTATACAGCTCTATATCAGTTATATACGTTACTTGGACACAAGTCAGTTTAAGTTACATGATAAAGACACAGATGGAAAATCATCGTCAGAGAAAAGTCGCTCTCCTGTCGGGGGAATCACGACCCTCAGTGATAAGGAACACGGTGCGAGGAGGAGGATGTTACTTGGAGCCACAGATAATATAATACTAGCATACAGATGCCTCACCCCATACAAAGAAACCGTGCCGACGTAACTAGCGTTTTTCATTTGATTATACCGATTTTCTTTTGTAAATCGATCGCGTTCGGTTCCATTCCACGGCAATAGATAGATCACCATCTATATCCGTGGAACGGTACCGAACGCGATTGATGTACTTAAAATAATCAGTAAAATCCGTACAGTATGTCGTCACGGTTTCTTTGTATGGGATGAGACACCACTGCTTGGAGCAATTGCCAGTCTAACCACGGAATGTAATAACCATTGGTATGATGGGTCAGATTTTGAGCTTATGATGATCTGCAAAGACTTTCATTCATACAATTGCATTTGCAATTGGCCGCAGTACTAAATGGAATACAACAATTTCGCTTGTTTGCAAAGAAAAGCATTAAACTTAACTCATTCCGAAAACAACAGCTGTGCTGAAAAATCAAAACTGGCGACAAAGCGGCTAAATCTGAGATGTCTTCAGTAAGTTAAATTATCTTGCTACCCGCGACGAATTTAAACGCAAACCACCTCTTGATTTATAAGAAAAGTCTCGAGTTTCTTAACAACATTCACAGTTTTCTTAGCAATGGTAGAGACGTATAAATTACAAATAAGACTGTCCGATATCACAGGGGACTGTCTCTTTAAAGTTAGGCTGTTCGTTTCGTACTTTTAAACGGTTTTGCTTCTTCCCTTTCATAGTTAGTGAAGTAAGTTTTCATTACACTGCAGGATGGATTTGTAGCGCTATAAGGCTTGTTTACATAGATTTGCCACATAATATGGCATTTTAGCTTTTACAGTTAAAACAAAAATATTTGAGTTTTTCGTTAGCTATGGGATGGACTGTCGGCAATCGATAAACTGATATTTCAAAGCTATTGCTCTCAATAGCTTTGATTTATCAGTTTCACCGGGCCACCACTGCTCTCTAGCAGTGGTGGCCCAGTGGTATCGGCCGCGACTTACAAGTTGTAGGTCGTGGGTTCGAGCCCAGGCAGGCGCTTTACTTTGTGTAAATTATTTCATCACCACTGCTCTCAAAACGGTGAAGGAAAATATCGTGAGGAAACTGGCATGTCCTAGAACGAAAAATTCGAAGTCATGTGACATCTAGCAACCGGCATTGGGCCCGCGCGGTGGATTACGGCCCATCCCCTCTCACAGAGAGGAGGCCTGTGGCCCAGCAGTGGGAACATTAATAGGCTGATGATGATGATGATGGTTGAGTAGACTGAAGTTTATCACTCCACACTTTCTAAAAAAAAAATATACCTACCCCGATTTAGTTTCCTGTAGGCAAATTTCAGATCGTAAATATTTACTCTGTGTATGTGCTTTTAACCAATTAACGCTAGCAACATGCCATTGCTTATAAATCATGCGAACAAACTCTAATAGCAAAATAATAAAATAATAGTATGCGAGGTTGATAGACTACCAGATAATACGATTGGATATGCAATATTATTCCTACAATCTAATATACCTAAGGAATGAAAAATGCATTAAAACGTATTTACTAGGTAAATACTAATTACATACGAGTACCACAAATTCCTAACCTCTGACATAATATTACCGTTGAATAATTTCTGAACTACGTACAATTTGATGGTAATGAGGATGTATATACGGTAATACAAACGTTATACGCTGCGAAGTCATATAAAATAACCTTTATGTATATGTAGGTAAGGAAGCCTAAATATTAACCGTTTCGAGAATTGTTAACTGTTATTTCAGCATAGTTTCATAGCTTCCCGAATTCGATAGCTTTTCGTATACATATATTTTGCGGATTTGCAAATATTTTGGTGTATTTTTTTAAAATATGTTAGCAGCCAGTAACACAGACACGCAACACAGACTGCTGAAAGTTACTCTATTATAGTATCGAGTTTAATAACAGAGAAGGATGATATGAAATCGAGCTTTCACATTGGAGCTCAGTTTTAGTATCAAATAACAGTTTCGCTTCAACACCATTTTCAAATGCTTACATACTTAAATTATTACTATCGACAAGAGTTCCAATTTACAATGAAATATTCGCTTATAACAGTGACTCAAGACGAAAGTCTATGACCAGTGTGTGTTGCCAGTGATGACATATGGCTCTGAGACGTGTTCGATCACAATGAGCCTCATCAGAAAGCTTACAGTCACCCAAAGGGCAATGGAGAGGGCTATGCTCGGAGTTTTCTCGCTTGATCGAATCAGAAATGTAGAGATCCCCAAGAGAACCAGGGTTACCGACATAGCCCGAAGAATTGCCAAACTTAAGTGGCAGTGGGCAGTGCACATTGCTCGCAGAACGGATGGCCGATGGGGCAGAATGGTTCTGGAGTGGCGACCGCGAACCGGAAGACGTTGCGTTGGAAGGCCAACCAGGTGGACTGATGACTTGGTGAGGTTGCGAGGATCCGCTGGATGCGGAACGCACGGGACCGGTCAATATGGCGACGCTTGGAGGAGGCCTATGTCCAGCAGTGGACGTCTTTCGGCTGATATACTGATGATTCGCTTCAAAACGTTACTCAAAATGCTTAAAATATGTTTAATACCCACATTTGCAATTAAACCTTCCCTCAATTTATCTTGTAACTCAGGCCACATGCATTTCATGTCACATTTACAAACTTTTCTCATAAAATATTACTGCGCGAGCTCGACGTCTAGCAAACGTTTCACATATTTATATAATTGGAAAAGTGAGCAAAGCCAGCGCAGCGAGTAGTTTAGTAAATAAATAGAAATATCATTTGCATGCAAACAGTGCAGCGGTTCAAAGTTTGATATGACCGGCAATATTTTATCTTGATCGCCAATATACAAAACCTATTGTTTGGGTCATGAATAATATTATAGTGTCTGCGTCAAGCTGAAAAGAATTCAGATTTGCCGACAAACCAGTGCGGTCAGAATTTAAATGCAAATCGACGTCGATTTGCTGACAGCCGCCATAGCGTCCAACATTTTATGGATACAATTTTAGGTTTCTTTTTTTCAACAAACTAAATGGACTGCACTTTTTAAATGGCTAGAGTTAATAAAAAGCGCAACACGGTCCGACTAGTTACGTTTTTATTTAATTGGTAAAATGGGGATGAAAATATATCCATTTTACTATAAACTTTCCAAGCCAAAACAACCATTTTACTATCAGCTTTCCAAGCCAAAACAAAACAGTTTCTCTAAGAAAATACTTTCAACAAACGTTTTAAACCACCAAGGAATTCTCAATTAACTGTACAAAAAAAAGTAATCCCAGCTTCCAGAAGCAGCTGAGCAGACTGAGGTGAAACAACGAACAAAGATCATAAGACAGAGGATAATAAAGGAAATGAAAGAACCGCAGCTGCTGCAACCGTTATTTTTCTGCGCTCAAACAAAATCACTTTGATTGCCTTAATTCCAATCGCTTATTGAAAAGCCACAAATGAAATTCCTATAACCGCCTTTTAATTCTCTGCTCTTTCTGACAAACCGTATTTGTTTTGCAGTTTTAATCCGGGTTTAGATAATTTATAATTATAGTTTCAACTTGCGGTAAAAGTTTCTTACAATAAAATGCCAAGCTTTCGCTTATTATTAATTTTGTTTTAACATTTGTCAATAGGTAAAAAAAATTACAAGACTAAAGACTAAAATCCGTGTCATTGGCAATTTTTGTGTTCCACAAATAAAATTTAACAATCAGACTATTTATATTATCAGAATATACCTCAAATACTCACGGGTAAAAAGAAATACAAAAGTGAAGTATGAGAAATGATTGTATTGTACAGAAGAGGGGTCTATTCTGAACAATAAAATTTAGTAATTTCTCATGAACCATATTATTTATCATCCTTCATAATGATTTATTTCCATAAATTTATTAGATTTGATAATAATTCGCTTCACTTAGCACTAGATGATTAAAGCGAGCCAACAGCTTTATTCTTCACGTTTTTGCTTTGCGGAATTAATTAAAATAAAATCCTCTTGTCCTTGATCATTATTAAGTATTAGCTGCTTCGCTAACAAGCTGCCATCTCCTGTTTTCTGAGAATATTAACTTGGCAGCCATTTTTAACTGTTCATTTCCGTTGACAAATGATGCTAATGGCGTTTGAAATCAGTTGAGCTAAGAACGGATGCTGTAGTCATTTATTCAAAGTAACAAAACAATTGTGAGAAGGTAATTGGTCGTTCACTTCTCAAAAAACCTGAGACTACTTTAACCACCTACATAGACTCCAGAATTTACCTGTATATTTTCGCAAAATACCAATTCACAAAATTAAAATTCCCGTTAAAGAAATAGGTACCGTTTTTACAACAAAACGACGACGTTCAATAAAAAGAGTCGAAAAGAAAAAATATCTTCGATCAATTTGCTATATTTTGTTACAAAATTGGTACTAGTGAAGCAGTGCTACAGCAAAAACATGTTCCAAATTAGCAGTGCCTTTGTTGCTTCGTTTAGTATTCCAAGCGCGCGTCACAGATTCACAGGTAGACCACATGTCAAAGGCCTTTCGATGATCACTGCAAATATTTATTCGTGACAAGATGCAACTGGCCTTTGTGTACATGCGAGAGTTTAATTGAATCTACCACAAGCGCAGTAGTTGATATTGAAGCATTTCTACATACTGAAAGAAGTTTAAATGAAAATACTGAGCGAATTGCGAATACTAAAAATGAAATTTAATAAAATTGGCTCTATACCGAAAAAAATACATTTTAGAAGATTGCATATGGTAGGAATTTGAATCTGCCATAAACGTATTGAAGCCTTCCTACATTCTGATAGAACTGTAAAGAAATGAGAAATAATAAATTGGCTCAATACCGAAAAAATTACAGTTTAGAAATTACTTAAAGTTTGATTTCACCCAACAAAGAAACATGACCAATGCAAGTCCTAGGTAATTGTAGCTGCCACAAACGTTGAAAGTTAAACTTCGGTAGTTACTGTGCGAAAGGCGGATGCAAAAAAATAATAATAATAAAATTGGCTAAATACCTAAAAAAAATGTTTTAGGAAGTACTAAAAGTTCTGTTTCTCCCAACACGGAAGCATGACCAATGTATATCCTAGGAAAAGTAGTGTCACAACGACGTCACAAAACGGAGGTATTGGTCAATCGCAAAAAATAAATATCCAATACAATCAAAATGAAAGAGATTTATGATATAACAGTGAATGGTACAAATAAAGCAAGGACAAACCGTCACGTCAAAAAGAAATACGTCTTATTTGAACTGCGGCGAGTAATTGGTTTTGGAATCGACCTCCTGATATTGACAAACCTGTCGCAGCCAATCGGAGATTTGAGTTATTCTTTTTTTTTTAATACTTACACAGCGGTAATGGAACATTTATCGCGTGACTGCAGTTTTCTATCTTCTTTTATGTTTTCCCCATTTCTGAACCACCTTTCTCTTTTATTTACTTAGGAGATTGTTACGAGAAATAAAATTCTACCAAGACTGTTATTAAAGTTATATTTTCAGTTGCTAATCGCACTAACTACTGTAAGAAAGGGTTTTCTCATTAAAATATAGTAGCCAGTGTAGCCACAAGCAATTTGCATTTATTGAACTAATTGTCTTCATAACTGTTCTCCGTTCCCTTTACAGGTAAATGCAGGAATGAGATAGCGAAAATAAAACCTTACCATTTGCATATATTTACATACTTACTGCGAAATGGTCTTTAATACCGTTTAAGTTAAAACTTTACCCTCTCTTTTCTAATGTCGTACTTAACATGTTTATTGCGTAGTAAAATAGCAAAATTGGTGATGTTAGGGTGAGCCGAGACCACATACTGCACTAAATCTTCGGCACAAAGCTTTAGGAAATGAATTTCTTCCGTCTCGCACAAACTGCACAGGAAGAAATAATTTTCGTTTCTTTAATAATATAAAGCTGAGAATTCTGCTCCTGTGGTGCTAAGACAAGATACTATTCCATTTAAATTATGTGGACGTTTATGACGATGCAAAAAGCATCGGGCCGGTGAATGTGACGACGCTTGGGGGAAGCCTATGACCGGCAGTGCAGCTGAAATGGCGATAAAGAAGATGATGATGTCAGAGTTCCGTTTACTTGGTTGGTCGAGGTGGTCGAAATAAATTTTCATTTGTGTATTTTATTTCGACCAAACATCCCTCCAATACATTTGGAGGGATACTACGATTTGATAGAATTTATTACGCACCGTATTAAATTACGAGTTTTTGTGTCGGAAGTTATTTGTGAAATTCTTTCATCGAATATTCCAACCACAGCCTCTAAATAAATAACAATTTGTATTGCATGGCCTTTGGGATTTGTTAGATTATAAAAAATGTTTCATGAAATATATTTTTTATAAAAATTTTTGATTCTACTATTTTCAAAGGCAGCAAACTAACTTTTTGGTAATTGTAAAGGTTAGACCACACTAGGCGTAACTAAGCGTCAGCGAAGTGACGCGACGCGACACGACCAAATATACTTTGTATGAAATTTTATGAGATATAAAGCACTACGCGGCAACGTTCTGCTGACGGTAGTGCGGTATAGCAAACGGTGCGACATTGCTTAGTCTTACGTGTTTGGTGTGTGAAGTGAAAAGTATTTTTCTTAAATGGCATTAAACGAGAAACAATATCTTTTTCTTGTTAGTCAATATTCAGAAATATATGACCGCCAAAATGAGCATAACATGAATATTACCAGAAAAAACAACGTTTAGAAGGAAATTGCCGAGCAATTGGGAGTTAAGGGTAAATATTTTTCTGTGTACAGGTATTTATTTTTTATCCACTAATTCATAACATAGGTACAAGTAAGCACAAGTAGCGTTCTTCCATCTTGTTCAGAAGTTGCCTATCGACTGACGAGCAAAATTTGCTACGGAGTATAGCGCCAGTGCGGTTTAGCTAATTTGGCCGCCTCGCGTTGCGTAGCTCCGCTGACGCGTAGTTACGCCTAGTGCGGTCTTACCTTTAGTAAATAAATCGAAAAAACAGACAAAAGTAAAGATAGCGGATTTTGACTTTTAGTATGAAAGATTGCTTATTCCATTTAAAAAACGAGCATTTTTAATGACATGTCACTTCATCATCGTCATCATCAGCCTTTTAAGGTTCCCACTGCAGGGACACAGTTGGCAGTTAACTCATTTATGGAAATGTGTTATTAGTAGAAATGTGTTTCTCATTCCATCACATTTTCATATAAGTGCAAATTTTGCAATTGTCCTCCTATTCTTTTTTATGACCTCTATCTCGCTGCCTCCATCCTAGACTCTTTTCCAATAAGCTATTTATGTAGATCACATAATAAAAAGGAACGGCATATCGTCGCGTGTTGCTGTCGTCTAAGAATTTCACGATTATTATGAACTTATTGACGAGCACTACCAAAATATTTTTCTGTTTTTAGAGTTACGTACCCGAACAATACAAACGGAGCCCTATTGCTGTCACTCACGTGTCCGTCTGTATGTCGTCTGTCACACAGTTTTGTTCCGGATATTTTTTTAACTTAATTCCTATTGACCTATGAACTTGAAATTTGGTGATAATGTTTATTATTACGTATAATTATTTTACTTACAAATACTATTAAACTACTACTACTATTAAATTAATATAGATAAAACTAAATTATATTTTGTTCCACACCCTAAATGTGCAAAGTCCGACACGCACGTGGCCCGTATCTTTTTTGTTTTTCTTCTTCGTCTCGCTCTGGCACGCCACTCATTTAATTTTTTTTACCGTAAAACTACCTTCATATTTTGTTATAAAAATTATTATAATATTATCATATGCTTAAGGTGAAGAACATCAAAATTCTCAGTCCTTCATTTTGTTTTATTAATTAGATATTTATTCATTCATAGAGCAGAGCATAGCCGTGTTGGCCCAGTAATAACGGGCCCGACTTGCATGTCGAAGGTCATGGGTTCGAATCCAGGCAGACGCATTAATTTGTGCAAATTATTTCATAGTCACTGCTCTAAAAACGGTGAAGGAAAGCAACGTGAGGAAACAGGCATATCCCAGTTTCAAAAAATCTTCGATTTTTGCCTCATTTTCTCTTTACAGAGAAGAGGCCTGTGTCCCAGCAGTGGGAACCTTAAAAGGCTGATGATGATGGTTATTAATTCATTAAAACTTTATACAAAAGTAAAACTCACTGTACACAAGTAGACTTTGCCTAATAAATGCCTGATTGTGGTTTTATGTAAACACTACAAAAAAAACCTTTAAATAATATCTTCATTCACAACTCATATTGCCATAACTAAGCATTAGTTACAAAATGTTTTAAAACAGATACAGTAGGTACGGTGCAATTCGCTCGCCATTTTCCACTCGCTAGCGTAAATTGCAAACCTCATCCGGGCAAATATCAATTCAAATCCGACTATTAAAGTAAAAAACTTTTAGTTCCTCTGAGACTAAAACAAACCCTGATTCTACTTTACCTGAACAAACAGGAAATGCTTTATATGTTTGTATAGAATTCTCGTAAGTAAATATTTCTGTAATTTAAATGACTATCTGGAATCGTGATTATATTCTTAGACTTAAGATCATTATAAATGCGAATCAAACCCAAGTGATACCTTTGTTGCATTAACAATAGCAAGTGCAAAAACATATTGCGAATCGTTTATTTTTTTACAATGCATGTCCTCGAAAAGTGCGTTTTCCAAGCAGCCAAACTGTGCGGAAAGTGTCACTTTTTTTAACTAGTGCTTTTTACTTTTCTGTATTTTTTTAATTTTTAACTCCAACGTCAGCCCGACGCATAGAGTTTTTATTAATTGAGAAAAGTTTTACAAATTAGTTAAGTACAGATTATCATTCATATAAAAGGTAAAATTAAACTAATACTTCATTAAAGGCGTTTTTAATTACTCTAGATTTAGATTTTAATCAATAAATTAATTTTAAATATTCATTAAATATGTTTGGCAGAACGTATATTTTGCTCGTGCCTTTTTGCGTTATGACGTGACAGCTATTTGAACATGCGCAGTAGATATGCCCGAGGAACTATTAGTTAATCTGTGGATATGCAGAACGCGCTTGAACAAACCCGCCATTTTATTAATTTCTTGCTTGGTTTAGATATATTTTTTTATTTCCTCGCACAGTGCATAGTAAAATGTTGTATGATACACGTACGTAAGATGATTTCCGACTCGTGTCGATTTATCCACTCACTTGCTTCGTTCGCTCGTGAATAAAAATGCCACTCATCGGAAATCACCTACCTGCCGCACTTGTAGCATAAATAACTATTGTCGCATTCAAAAATCATTGTCAACCTCGTTACGAATACAATAAAGTATTAATTTGAGAACTTGTTGTCAATAACAAAATAGCCTTAATTTGCGGAAGGGCCGCGGTGTAGGAGGTACCTATAATATCTCGCCAGACACATTTCGCCAGTTATATTAAAATTCCATGTTATTGTGGGCGAGCCTATTGCGATCAACCAGGCACAATTTCAAACTCGGGGCTGCTACTGAGAAATTTTGGGATGGAAAAACCCAACAAGACTTGGCCTGCCCGGGAATCGGATCTCATACTTAGTAGTACTACTACTAAACCAAAGAAGCAGTTATCTAACTACCCAATAAAAATACAGAAACCTGTAGCTTGTTGTCGGCATATAAATTCCCTCGACATTGAAGTTCTACGTGACGTGCCAAAATATTCAAGAATGTTCTATCCCGATCTCGCCGAAATGAGCAGTTTTATTTTGTTGGTAATAGAGAAAAATCTAAGCATGTCGCCGGAAAAAACGATTTGCAATCTTCGAAATAGGATAACATAATTCAAAGCTTCAAGTAAATCTGATTGCTTTGGGTCGACGAAGTTCGGACGAGAGCCATTTTCAGTTGAGGGGCGGTCGAAGTACATTACTTGTATGAATATTTACCTACCATTAGCCAATAATTCTACAAAACTAGTTTAACTTGCCTTGTTAGTTAGTTCGTTACTATGTGTGGGTCAAATCTTGCAACTGCATTTTAAAACAGTTATCCCCAAACGGTGAGCAGTGATAGCCCAGTGGTAAGGGCCCCGAGCCACATGGCACCCAGGCACTGCGTTACTTTGTGTAAATTACTTCATCACCACTGCTCTAAAAACGCGCGATGAAGGAAAACATCGTGAGGAAACCGGCATGTCCTAGAATCAAAAATTCTAAGGCATAAATATCCACCAAACAGCACTGTGGTGGATTTCCTCTCTCACAGAGAGGAGGCCTGTGTCCCAGCAGTAGGAACACTAAAAAGGACTGAAGATGTTGATGATGATCCCCAAACGATTGAGCTGAAATTTTGCATACACGTTTGGTTTAGACGGCAATGCACAGTTAGCTAAAAACCTGTTTAAAAATATATATACTTACATAATTTTTAGAAAGAAGGTTTACTCTCATAATAATTTTCCAAAAACTGCAGCTCCAATTAGGTACCTACAAATTTTTTATTAAGAACGCTATCTTGTAAAAGCACTTCGCAGCCAAACTTCCACGAAGACTAAAGTCCACTTTTATTAGCTAATTATTTTGTGTACTCTAAAAGTTGTAATGGTCGTTCAGATTCTCGCTACATTCAGTTAAATTCCTCCAGAACAGATAACGGTCGAGGACTATCAAGTAATAAAAGTTTGTTAAAGAAGGTCGGATTCATTGCTCATAAAAAGCATTTACGGCATCGTATGTAAAGTTTGTATAGCTGTTGCTTCCTCTAGAAGTATGGTGGACTCCTCCATCGGAGAAGTTGCGATATAAAACGTTTTTATCAATAAAAAGTTTTAGTTGGAACAAATGACCCGCTTTGGTCCTTGAAATGGACTACGAGTTGTGGGAAAGTTGGACGTTTTACGGTGATAATTTTTTATGCCATCTGTGTCTGATACTTTTAAACCGTTTAACAGGATTGGGAATGGTCATGAACAAGTGATGAGCCTAATGTATAATTAATATTAAGATCGTCATCATGATTGACACCCATCCAATGCCGAGTCTTCAAAAAGACCGCTGCTATAATTATAGAGCTTTCAAGCTGACTTTTACCACATGCTCATTTAAACAGGCAATTTTTCACCTCAACATAAAACAAAGACACGCAGTGAGTTTCATCACCCATTTTACGAAATGATCTGGTACAGAAACACAGTAATTTGTAGTCAGGAGATGGATCATAATAATTGCGCAAACAGAGATAGGTTCGTAATTACCTTCTACAATAGATCACGACTGGACTTAATCGATGTCTCAATGACGTGACCAGATTGGCGAACGAAGATATAAGTACAGGGAGCAAATTGTATATTATGAACAGGTATAAAAGATACTAATGAAAGGCCCTTACAATTGAGATCCTCTCGGGTATTACGGTCAGACGTTGTCCAGAAACCCAACTAATGAGATTGCAGATGAAGTTACCACTTATCTTAACAGATATAATAAAGAGGTAAAATTGTATGTTTTTATGTTCGTAAAGATAAACTAGTGCCAGTCTAATAGCGAAAACGATTGCGAAAAAGAGCAAAATGTATGAGATTGACATCCAATACCGAAATCTCTTGTGGTGAATCCCTTATATTTTGACTTTTCGATAATCGTTAACACAGAATATAGCTTTGTCTAAGATTACGAAAATTCTTTCACTGAAAGAAAGTTGCACAATCACTAAGTACCATTGGCTATTAATAATAATAATTTATTTCCAAAAATATTTGTTCACAACAAATTTGCAAAACGGGCTAGAGAATGATAGACTTATATTCTGATTCCTGCAAATGCACCGTGCATTTTCTGCAGAATAGTCCACGGAGGCGAAGCCGCGGGCAAAACACAGTAAAGACTGTAACAGCGTTACACTAAGCCCATCAATCCTTGATTGTATCTCACTTGATTCTGATCTCAAAATACAATGAGATTATCAGGGAGCAATCAGTCAATTCTATTATGAACCATATCTGAACATCAATCTGAACTGTCTGAAATATCGATCAAATTACCAATCATGATCGTTTATTGTTTAATATGGCATCTTCGTCTCACGATTCAAGAGTAATTGTTGCAGTAACATCTGTCCATCTTCTGTTGTGTGCTGTCATTCTGTTGTATCAAAATTGTATTCTATAAAACCATTTTTTTTCTAGTTCAATTTGTAACCTAACAAGAACATATTAATATTTATTTAAACTTCATGTACAATAGTGGTACATAGGCGGACTAAATGCCACAAGGCATTCTCTACCAGTCAACCTATGGGTTAAAAAGGACAACGTTGTGACAGGGTACAAAATAATATCTAAAAATAACAACTTGTATTCGGAAATTTAATATTCCAGTTAGGCTACAAATTGAACTAGTGATGGGTGTCTCAAGGATGTCAGATTCTATACATATCATTAGTTGCAAGTAGGCGGATAAATGCCAACATCAATCAATGATAAAATTTACGATCTAACAATCTTGGGCGAAGAATTAGCTTGGTCTTGGAAAATTTAAATATTCTTGGAGATATTTCCTAAAATAAAAATGTCAGTGATCCAATAACATAGGTATAGTAAGAGATACATCAAATATTCTTTTACATATATCCATCCAAGCAATACGCTTAACGTCATTAGAGTTTCCATTACACAAGAGGAGCATCAGACGAAATACTCCTTAATATTCAATGGCACATATTGAAGCAACCACTCACAAGTCAGTCCCTACTACATTAATATAACGACCTCGTCGACAACACAGTAATAATTTGTCATTTCCCCGGCGTTCCGTATCTATTTTCCCACATTTCCCCTTATATTACACACCGAAATTCTCTGATAAAATACTTGCGAACGTTCATGGTTGCCTGGTACATTACCATCTGTTACGTGGTCCTTATTGCGAACACATGTGTTTGCTACATATGTATGTTTGTATGTATAATTATGTATTTATAAAGGATGGGATAGCATCAGGCAACCACATTAAACGTCTTATGATGTCTGGAAAAATAGATGATAAAAGAAATAGAGGCCGAAGCCGCAAACGGTGGTATGATCAAGTATCGGAGCATCTGGAGATACCTATTAGTGCCACATTCCACCAGGCTACTAACAGATGAAGAACAGCCGTTAACAAGTTGAAACGGAATCAATATTCTCAGTAATGAGAACCATCAGGCAAGGAATTAAAAAAAAAAGCAGAATGAATTCAGGCAGGCTATTTTTTTTAAATATCACCGAGAAAATATAGGTGAAGTGAACTTGAAATGAGCAGTCAATCCAAAGCTTTCGATTTTGACTGATCACTGATGAGTAATATGATACCAGAATAGCACTGCAGAAGTAATTGAATATACAAATGTTAATGGATTCGAGTCAATATAAAAATAATATACTGACCTCTTTCATGAGAAGCGATTCAAAGGAAAACAAATCGATGTGGTAAACCTTGCACTATTTCCAGAGACGTAAACTTTGTGTTCCTAGTATAGATCGACTACCACGCTGTTATATTTCAGTTTGTGTAAATTACACAAGTGATGAAAGGAAGTAACAGGTACTTTAAAACTTGCTAGGCTATATTATATGAAGGTATGAGTTAGAATCTTATGTTTGTCAATGTCAGAATGTGGAGCACATCATCATTATATCAGGCTTATAATAAGAAAGTCGAGCTTATCCCAGCCCAACTCGCTTCGTTACAGCACATTAGGTACATTGCTATATTTCATACTTGTTAAATAGGTAGTTGTATATAATAGGACTTCAGGATTTTTAACCTTAAGGATACCAAAAACAAATTACGTAAGGAAATTCCATCTTATTACAGAGTCGAAAACAATCGAATTAGATTGATTGCCGATTTGAAGATTGTCAGTTATTTTACTATTAAACAAAATAAGTGTATCATTGGAAAAACTTTGATTACCTATAGGAATATCGTAAAGAAATAGAAAGGTTTTTTATTTTATCGATAGGTCCCCACATAATTTCCTCATCAGCAGGTTTGTCGAATCAATTTTAGTTTAAAGTTTTCTCAATAAAACTGCTCTTTAAAAAGTTGCAATTTAGCAAACATCGAACTAAAAATGAAGCTCCATTTCGCAGACGCATTTTCAATTCTCTGAATATAAAATTAGTTCCGTGAAAAAACATGAACGTTTGACTGCAGTTACAAAACAAATGGAATTGAATTGAAGGGATTTGTTGACTTCAATTAAGCGATACTAACTGGTATAAAACTAAGCGATATCAAAAACTAGAACTTTACTCGAATATAGGCTTTCCATAAATTATTCAATAAATTACGGAATCTGTAAAGCATTCCCGGTTGTACTATTCATCATAACAGAAAATTTATTTGTAGGTACTGATGGAATTTCCAAAAAATGTAGCGTGGCGAACTCAGTTTGTAGCCGCACAAAGGAGGCTAGCACCTACTAAATATTATAGGCCTGATAAAATTGCTCGTAAACATTGTAACTCTGTTACGGTATGGAACATTGCAATGTCAGTTTACTCTATCGATATTGCAGTGGTGGCCCAGTATAAATTGCTGGTTCAAACTCAAGCAGGCGCTTTACTTTGTGAAATTAATTTGATCACCACAGCTTTTAGAACTGTAAAGGAAAACATTATGAGGAAACTGTCATGGCCTAAAACCAAAAATTCGATGACATGTGGCATCCATCATGGGCCAAGGTGCAATACAGCCCACTCTCTCCCAGAACTAGTTGATTATGCTTATGGATGCTATAGATTCCCTAGCTATTAGAAATTGAATCAATTTTCATATTTTTGTAGCTCATTATATATTTGTCTTACCACAAGTAACTCCTCGAAGGCAATATTAATGATATTTACTTTTCGTTTTAAAATTATGTAAGCATTCACCTAAAATTCCGTTTGTAACTAAGTGAAATTTCTTAGCCATGCCAGTGCTACTTAATCCAGTATGTCAAAATGGACACAACATTCTGAGCATTTACTTAACTACCCCAAGGTGATATTATTGTGTTTCTCAAAAACATAACTCAAGACCCGTGAAAATAATAGTAACGCCAGACACAGTTCAGTTCCACCTTATCCAGCACATATACTAAACTTGAATCGTATTTGTTTCCATAATCTGAAACAAAGCCTGAGATAATGCACTTGACTGAGTAGTTCTAGCTTAAAATAGATTGTAAAATATATATTTTTATTCGAAACCCCTCTGACACTATCTGTACTATCTGTAGCGTCAATCCAATTCATCATCTGCCTGCCATTTCCCAATTTATTTTTGGACGTCGGAGCACGTCTTTTTCTGATCGCTACCAAATATTTGATTTAGAGCTTCGACATCAATCGAGTTTATTTTTGCTCGATTTTTGGTGTCACTCACATGGCCTATATATACTATGAACCGTGATATATTTACAAGCTTTATACTACCTTACTTTTGTATGTGTATCCGGCCACTCTTCTTTTAAAGTGAGGACGTGGTCACCTCTGGTGTCGGAGTTAATTAAGTCGCCTCTGGGAACCCGGCTGGGACTTGGCTATTTCAGACTTATATTAACTACATAAGTCCAGGTTTCCTCACGATGTTTTCCTTCACCGTTGCCTGTGATGTCCAAGATAAACTTAGAAAGTACATATGAATTTGAAAAAGTCACATTGGTACTTGCCCGGATTTGAATCCACGACATCATGCACGAGAGTTGAGGTCTTAGCCATTGGGCCATCACGACATACGGCAACTAGTAATCCATTTTTCATGCACTGCCTGGCATCCGAATAAACTAAAACTTGGCGTTACTTTGGAAACATTAAAAAAATATATTACCATGGAGCTGGTGTTATGATGGAGCAGAAAGGTGGCCATAGCAACTCCTTAACTATTACAATTACATGACAAGCGATATTACATTTAGAACCAATCAGTTCAAAAAGCTTGATTTTATTTAATACTTAATTAATCCTGTGACATTTTATACCGATAGAAAACTATACTGGCACTGGGTAGTGCCAGTATAGTTTTCCATCGGTATAAAATTTCGTAACCGGTTTATTAAAACCGATTACGATATTTTATACGGATAGATAAGGTAATCTTTAGAAGTAGGTAATCCTACTTCCTTGAGATTACCTTATCTTATATAAACATACAAATAAATTAAGGCACTAAGACCGCCATTGTACCTTAGTGCATGTAGTTTTAAATTAATAAATTTTACATCTTTATAACTTTGTTCAAATATTTTAGACATGCAGATACTGAAGATGATTGTCATCAATAGCTTAGCATAATCAATCTTTTAATGTCCGCACTGATGGGACTCAGGTCTTCTCTCCTAAAGAGGGAAATGGCTATAATCCAGCGCGCGGACCTAGTAAGCGGTTGTCAGACTACTCAAACATGTTTTAAACAAATATTAACAAAAGCCTGGATAATCCAAAAGGTGTGTTCATGAATGAGTACTATCATTATGAGTATTATCATAAGCTTTTCCGAGTATTCCTACCATGACAATACCACACTGAGTCATTACAATTCACAATGGTTGGCTTGTCTGTCGCAGGGCTGCGGCGTTCAATATGCAAAACAATTGTGATTCAGGCGTCTTCGTGTCACAGCCAGGTGTGGCGACTGCTCTGTCATGCACCTTATGCATTTATGATGTAATTTCATCTATCTTTGACGACGGGTTAGGGACAGAGAGGGTAATGTAGCTTGTAGCTTACACTATGTGAATTTGTACTGTAGATAAAACTTAGTGGGTGGTATGTCTCGCTGCTATTTACCCTCTAATTTTTAATGTCTAGGCTAATTTTTGGTAGTGAATATACTTTCACATCCCCCAAGAATTTCCAAAAAATTTAAAATAAGCTTAAATTGGTATTCATAGACCTGGCTTTACTCGCGCTAACTCTGGAAACAATATATTATAAATAGCTGAAGCATAAGCAAGAAGGAAGTTAGATGTAGCTAATTGTTTTGTCAAAAACATACCTACCACTACATTTTATAAATCTTCGAAACTTCTCATTCAAGAAAGTCTTTCATTTATGTAAAATGAAATACCAATCTATCACAAAAATTGTATTATCAAAAATTTTCGGCGTTCATTACGTAAACTTTCACTTACACTCGTTTATGGATTCGTTTTAATCAAAAGTTCAGACAAAACTTTCATAAATTAATTATTCTTCCTAAAGTTTTATGAAGAAGACCCATTTATGCGGTTATCGTAATTAGTGCAGCACAATTAAGAGTGTCCGAACACTCAGCAGACATAAAAATGTATAAATGATTTCCTATTATCACAGTATAGCAATAAACTACTTAATCAAATCGGTCTACTGGGAGATTCTGAAACATGCTTTCTCAGATTCATCTTTTCGCCCCGAACACTGCTGTTGATACAATCACATTGCATTTCTATACAAAACTACTGTGTGTTATGGAGAACTGTTTACAGCTGTTCATACTTATTAAACTTGCTTAGTCATAGATCGCTTAATACTTAGCGAATACTTCTTCGCACCAAGGAGTAGGTATTTGTAACTGCCGTTGCCACAAATAAAATATTTCGTTAAAAAACTCCGCACGTATTTTTCGCTAGGTGGCACTCGTTACTAAGTGAAAACCCCATACAGAGTTGTGTCATTTTGATATTCAATTTACGAGTCACGAACTATAACGGAGCAACACAAAAAGGCTGTGTCATCGTTATTCGAAAAAGGGCCACAGGCTTTTACTTTTATAGATACTTTCAGGTTCAGTGAAATGGTCATGCGGATCAAATAAACACCTCTACTATTGGAAAAGGAAGTGGTACTAAGTTTTATACCCTTTTTACTAACTCTATGTGTCACCTAAAAAATGCTTAAATAAAAACGCAGTGTTGAAAATCCAACAGGGCCATGATACATATTTAGGCGTCAATTAAAGTGTTTCCTTGTGTTAGCTAAATCGGGTATTAGCCTGTTTTATTAACCGACTTCCCAAAAAGGAGGTTCTCAATTAGGATGATTACTTTTTTTATTTTTTTACCTGCTTCCCAAATAGGAGGAGGTTCTCAATACGGATGTTTCTATTTTTTTTTTATGTATGTTCGGGCATAACTCCGTCAAATATAAACGGATTTGCCAAATTCTTTTTTTGTTCGAAATGATTCTATTTAAATTTGGTAAAAATCTGATGAAGAACTTAGAAGATATACAACAGAACTCTTCAATAAAGGACGGTAAATCTCTCGGGTTTACTGCTATCTCACGTCTGTTTATTGTTTTCACCAATTCATAGCAAACCATTACGCCAATATGCTCTAAACGGGTACGCTACTGTGTGTGTTATTCGGGTAATCTATATTCTGGCATCACTGTGGGCATTATAGGTACCTTACAGAACTTGTCCATTATGTACCACTAAAAAGTGATAAATAAAAACTTTTTTACAAATAAATACAGCCGACTTCCAAAAAAATACTACAAAGTGAAAAATAGCTTCAATTTCAGAAGGCGGTGTCAAAAAACAAAGAAATGAAAACACGAATAGCGACTCCCGAAATATAAGTTATTTTTCACTTTGTAGTGATTTTTTGGAAGTCGGTTGTATTTTTTTGTAAAAATGTTCTGTTTTGTCTATCTCCATGGTTAGGGGCCTGGTAACATGATTATCTAGACACCATGGATACTAGGCACAAGGAACTAGACACAAATGGTACATAATTTTTAATCTTAGTGCCTCGTTCGAGAATATCTACATAAAACAACTCTCAATAAAATGTAAATTCCGTAGCCATGGTTACAATTCACATAGATACCTACTTCTATTAGTTGTATTGAAACCATGGCTAATTCATAACCTCAGTAAGCTAAGACTGAAAACTCAATTCGGACATCCACATCTCGGCTGCTCTGACTGAAAAATATAGCCCCAATCAAGATTGGTAAGACGAGCTACCCATTAACGCTCCGTTGACGTATAGAACCAATATTTTCCCAGCTAACGAAGTTGCCGACTCTGTGGTATTATACTATATTTATATATAGAGATACATCGCTGTAGAACATTTTAGAAGGTGCTGATATTGTAGACGTTAATTTCTACCCTACGAATTATATGATAAGACAATGTTGTGGTTTAAGGGACAAAATCGAAAGAGTAAGCTAAGGTTGTTTGATCATATTGAACGGCTGAACGGATCTGGATGAAATTTGGCACAGAGATAGATTATAGTCTGGAATAGCACACAGGCTGATTTTCATTCCGGTATAATATTCCCCTGTGATAAAAAGGGCAGTGGTGGCCCAGTGGAATCGGCCGCGACTTACAAGTTGTAGGTTGTGGGTTCGAGCCCAGGAAGGCGCTTTACTTTGTGTAAATTATTTCATCACCACTGCTCTCATAAACAGTGAAGGAAAATATCGTGAGGAAACCGGCATGTCCTAGAACCAAAGAATTCGATGACATGTGACATCCACCAACCCACACCGGGCCCGCGTGGTGGATTACGGATTATGGATTAGGCCTGTGTCCTAGCAGTGGGAACATTAATAGGCTGATGATGTGATGTGATGTGATAAAAATAACTCTTTTCATGCGGGCGAAGCCGCTAGCAGCAGATAGTTATAAATATGGAAGTCTGTATGTTATCCGGTCGTGTGCCTGTAATTACCGAAACAATAAAAAAGCCATTGTTTCTTGTGTGAATCCACGTCTTAAGCACACAGACGGTTAAATAATCATGGCGCCTTAATACCTAATCAGATTTGGATACAATTTAAAACACGTACCATGATCTGATTTTTTATCTAGGTAGTACGTTCCCGGGGCATCATTTTTGGCTCATGTGGGCAAAGCCGCTAGAAAAAGCTTCTTTTTTTTTATTTACGTAATGTGTTTATCAGTCTATGTATGTATGTGTATGTATGTTTGTTCCTATGTGGCGTTCCAAAGACCAAACGCATTGGCCGATTTTGATGATTCTTACGTCAATCGATTCGTTTGAACCCTGCGAGTGTCACTGGCTACATTAAAATTGTAAAATAGAAAAATGGCGGATTTTGGGCGCCATATTGTGGGGGCCCAAATTTTTTTTTCTTCCGATCCCATCGTGTGGGGTATCAAAATAAAGGCTTTTACGAGGCAATTTAAAAAATATATAATACTTATATTTTTCTATGTACCAAATTTGAAAGAAAAATAACTAAATAGAGTTGAATAAAAAAAAGTTACTTAAAAAAATCAAAAAACCCGACTTCTTAAGCAGTCGTGTTTTTTTTATTTTTTTAAGTAACTTTTTTTCTATTTATTTATTAGAGACTTCAAACCAACAATAGATTATGTCAGCCTCATCTAATCATTAACCTATTTTCATACATTTCTGAATACTATTAACATGAACGTGAATTAAACTTTACGCCATCATCTATTGTCAACTGGTTAAATCTAAATGATCTCAAAATAAATTTAACTACAACATATATAATGATATTTAGAAATAGAAATTCAAAACAAAGCACTTTAAATATAAATTATGAACAAATAAAAATACACAATATCAACACAACAAAATTTCTAGGACTACACATAGACTCAGACATGACATGGAGGACACATATTTAACAAGTATGCACAAACCTAAGTCGTTATTCATATGCCATTTATATGCTTCGAAAAGTTGTAAATCAAAGTGCTCTTCTGTCCGCTTATCATGCATATGTTGGTTCGACACTTAGATATCGGTTCTGGGGAAATGCCACTAAGAGAGAAACCATCTTTAAAGCTCAAAAGAAATGTATCCGAGTGATTTGTTCATTAAAATAAACTGAAACATGTAAACCGCACTTTATTAATTTAAAAATATTGACTTTCCCATCATTGTACATGTATCTATGAACTATATATTGTACATCTATGAACAAGCATTGGACATAATAACTAACCTAAATAAATATGAAACTTTAAAAAGTGCAAGACCTGCTGCGCTGAGTGTACTGGTACAGAGAATATATAATCAACAACCTAAATAAAATAAACTAATAATTTCAATTTATTTAAAAACCAATTAAAAAGTATTTAATTCAAAAAGCTTATTATTTTGTTAATGATTATTTAAAAAATAAAATAATGTGATAATCAAGTTGAGTAATTGTTTCAATAATATAGTTACATAATGAATAGATGATGCAATTGTTAATTAATATTGTAATATTTTATTCATTTTGTTGTAATATTTTGCACACCTGCCATGGTAGGATATAGTCTAAAGAACTTATATAAAAATGTCACTCTGAAAACTACCAATATTTCGCAAATAAATGATTTGATTTGAACAATAAACTTTGCTTTACTACTTGCAGGATTTAAAAATCAGATTGAAACTTACCTAAATCTAGTGAATTTAACTTTAAACGTTTACATAAATGGTTTTCTCTCTAAATTGTTACGAGCGCAATCCAATAGGATGTGTTGTACATCTTCTGATTTATTGGCTTGCAGACAACATAATTAGGGATTTTTTCATCAAAAAGGCAAACTTCTTTAATGGCAAATGCCCTGAACGTATTCGAAATGCTATTTTAAGTAATTGCCTACCTAATTTAACGCCAGCAAACCAAGGTATTCAAGGAGGCTCATATTGCATAGTTTTGTACCGTATTCCTTTTTCACGACATCTGATGTAAAAAAAAATTGTATTCCAAATTTCCACTTTTGTTGGCATATTTTCTTGTATCGTGAAAAATGTTCTGAATAATCATGTATTATGTATAATTCGCTTCCGTCTGTACAGGATCTTTTAGCTAAAAAGTTCAGCCTCCTCATTTCCTCTCAAGCCAACATGTGAAGGGATCCACTGCTATCTCAGAATTAAATCATTAGACATGGTATAAATTTTATTAAGCACTACATAAGCTGACATTGTTCTGCAACCAGAGGCGGATAAAGCTTCTTTTTAAATAAGTTTAGTGACAATGATGATGTGATATGATGACTCATTTTAGGATGATAAGCTTCCTTGAACTAATCGTGATGCAAGTAGGAAGTATTTTCCAAGAAGGTATGAAATGCGTCTTAGAATGACGATATTCATAATGCCGTCATGCATATGGATCACTTCATTGTTATTTGTAAGTTCCACGATCTCTTATAAAAGCTCTTTTAATAAAATGTTGAATAATTGACCGCAGAAACGAGGCAGATCTCACTTTGGCCGGAAGAGGTACCTATGGCTCTTGCCATGGCATATAATGGCAACAGCGGTATTCAACACACCTATATTTATTGCCAAAGTTGCCAATCCTCATATGAAATACAAAATGAATCATAGTTCAGGTTACTACGAAGATAAATTAAAGAAAAAATATATATTTGTGACCCGCACAGGAGACACGAGAAATAAGCAAAAAATTAAACAATAAAAAAGACTTGTGGCACTCGGGGACTGCCGCGGTAAAGCTATTGCATAGCATTTTTTATCAACTTATGAAATTATAATTATTTATTTATGCTAAATCTCAATTAAAAAATGTTCATCCATCAGTTGTAAAAACTTCTTTGTCAACCGGAACCGAGCCTCCGAACTGGAAAACGCGGCACCAAATTCTGAGTGACCCTTATTACCACTGGCATAAGGCCACTTTTAATTGCCACGCAAAAGTGATCCGTATTCTTAGGCACATAAGGTTGTTTTCTTTGAATACCAATATTATTAAACCCCAGACGTACAAAATCCTCCATCACAGGACGACCCGAGCCGACACTTTTCTAGAACCGACCTCGAGCTGCCACCAAGAACGAACCGGCGACCAAATCATAAAACAAAAAAGTCCCATATCTTGGAAACGGCTGGAGCTAGCTCAATTCTAAGAAAAATTTTGCCCCCATGTCCTCCTCACTTCAAGCCGGAGAACAAGATAGCATAACCCCCCCGCCCCCGTTAACTCTTTACCTTCCCCCCCGCAATTTTTTTTTATTTCAGTCTGAAAATATCAAAATGAAACTTCTATAAAATCGCGCAACAAACCCCTCACCCGCTCACACACTCGGAATCCATCGTCCGATTTCGGAGCAGCTCGGGGTGTCAGGATTATTTTCGTTACGGTATTTTTTCGTTACGAAAAAATTTGTTTTTTCTCGATTCGGTCGCCGCGCTCAAAGCCCGTGATAAAAGCTCAAAGCCCGCGATAAAAGCTATGCAATAGCTTAATAAAAATAGAAACCCCGTGCGATACCAAAAAGGCTCCTATCTCAGCATGTGCAGCGGTATCCAAAAAGATATTAGATAAAGATAAGATAAGATAAAGATATAGAGGAATAGCCGGTCGATTCTGAAAAATCTTACCTTGTCGATTAGTGTGAAGTGAGCATTAAGTGAGCTGGCAAACCCTTGCTTAAGTGGGAATGACTTCAAGCTCATCTCAGTTTTCATGATGAGAATTTTCTTGCAATGACCACTAATAGACCAGGGTCGATAATTTTTAAAACCAAAAAAAATAATAGTAGGATGAAACCCATTAGAAAAGGAGGGGAATATTATAAAAATGAAAGGAAAAATAATTTACGGGTGATCTGAGGTCGGGAAGGGGATGGGGGTGAGTTTTTAAGGGTAAAAAACGGTTTTTCTCGATTTCCGGCAAAACTAAAAGTTCTATCGAAAAAAGTCAAATGGCAAAGTTGTAGGTAATAAAAAGATCTAAAACTTTTGTATTTACACTTTTTTCACATAACCTCAAAATTTATGTGAAAAATTCAAAAAACCAAGTTTTTGGATTTTTATTTTTATCTTTTACAAATTATTTTTTTTTTTACGAACTTTGGTGAAAACTTACCTTTTTATGTCCCAAATACGCTGTAATTTATTTGATTAATAATATTTATTTTTTCACCCTATTTTGAATTAATATCGAAAAAACACCCTAATTTTCAATCGAAAATTCACCCGTCAAAATATCAGCTTTTTTAAAAAAGTTAGTATGTTTTCTGTTCGTTGAAATCTCTACTTTCCGATGATGAAAAAAAATATATATGTTACTATAGTAAATCTTCTCAGAAAATGCAGAAAATCGAAAAAAAACTCGAATTCGATTTTTTTTTAAATTATTATAAATAATTTTGAGCTATTTATTAAAATTAACACTTTAATTACTCGAAAACGTTAGATTACATGTTACATTGATAAAAAAAACATTGCAAATAAAAATATACTACTATAATAATTAACAAACAAATAAGTTAATAAAATTAATTTTTTAGAAGACATCTACAATATTTGGAGAAAGTTGTCGAATCTTCTTTAAATTATATGTGTAGATGCCTATTTATAACTATTTTAAGATAAATTATATACCTGAGTGACCTACGAAAAATTGTAGCCCATCAAAAGGTATTTCATGGAGAAGTGGGGAAGGGGCTAGGCGGGTCTGGGTCTTACTACATACATACCTACTATTTCGTAGCAGCTGTTACAACCGTTTAGCTTAACCAGTATTCGAAATACAGTACAGTATACAACATCGTTTATAAAAATACACGTGCACGCTGCTATGTGAAAAAAGTGTAAATACAAAAGTTTTAGATCTTTTTATTACCTACAACTTTGCCATTTGACTTTTTTCGATAGGACTTTTAGTTTTGCCGGAAAACGAGAAAACCGTTTTTTACCCTTAAAAACTCACCCCCATCCCCTTCCCGACCTCAGATCGCCCGTAAATTATTTTTCCTTTCATTTTTATAATATTCCCCTCCTTTTCTAATGGGTTTCATCCTACTATGATTTTTTTTTCACTTTTTATTATTTTTAAAGGCTTCTACCCTGAATTAATATTTGTTTCGGGATATTTACCATGTATATTTTGAATTTGATTGAGAGCTCGATATTTCGGCACCGTTACAAGCGCCATGATCACGAGAACTAAAGAAATAATAATGATTGTGACCATGTCAGCTTAAAAACTTATATTGCTTCTACCCTGGTCTATAAGGTCATATTTCTTACCAAATTGATTAAAATTAAATGTGACCAATTTAACACGGAGCTGGAAAAAGGGACCAACAACAACAAAACATTAAGTGCTATTCGTATTGGCAAGTAATTAGACTTCCTAATTAGTTTCTTCATTCAGACCGTGAGGCGTTTCCCACGCAACTCAATTTGCACTTAGAACGCTAGTCTCAAAGCTCTGAGCTTCCGTATTACGCTACAATCTATCTTTGTATACGACAGGAATGTTTTACGAGGGTCCCGCTGAATTTATCAAAGGTTTGTGTACAATTTAGATAGTTATCCATATGTTGTTAGTTGTTACTCATAAACAATTCATATCATAACGTCCGTACGTTCAAGTTCTTTGATAAACATTCCCTTCAATATCATGGTCAGGTAGAAACGCTCATGTGGACAATAATTTGTGCTTTTTGAATGTTAATTGAAAGAGCCTGGCCTCCAATTTCTGAATCATCGTCATCACCAGCCTTAAATGTTCGCACTGCTGGGACACAGGCTTCTCTCTGTGAGAGAGGTCTTTTGGGGTCTTTAAGTCAAGAGTGAATAGGTTACTGAATAGGTCCACATCATCGCTTACCATCAGGCGAGAAAGTGGTCAAACGCGAGACAATCGTTAAAAAAAAAAAAAAGTACAAACTACTTATGCCTTAACACACCTATAAAACTTTGCCATTAATGTAAGGTTCGATGCGTTCTTACTTCCAGATTCTCAATTCAGAAACCGGCCCTAAAATTGCACTACTATAATATGCTAATCAGACTAACCATGCGGTACCACTAATCTTGGCTTAACAGCCTTCACCGTGACAATGACGTCTGTAAGATCAAAGCGTTCCCATGCAGGCTTAGTTATTTTGAATATCGAATATTACGCAATGGTCATAAAGGCGTAAACACTCTTCTTTTATTTCCCGCCATAAAATGTGTTGTTTATTCTTTATGTATTTAACTCGTGAAGATTACGACACAAAGTTTTTAGTTGTGGTCGCAATAAACAGAATCGTAAACCGTCTGTCACCACTCAGAAAGCCATGGACCTTTGCCATAATGAAAATGAAAAATATAAAGTAAAAACATAAAATGGGGATTAGCGACCCGGCTGTATAGCTGAAATGGAAAATGAATCTTTTAAATGTTCCCAGAAGCCGTAATGGCGGGTGAGAAATGTTATTCAAGGATTTATTTTAATGGAATCATCTCATTTCAACAAATAGAGAAGTTTTCTTCATGATGGAATTTTAAGCAAATATTATGATAGATATAAGATATATAACGGATGTGGCGTCAAGGGCTATACAAGTTAGATGGAACTGGTTAGGATGTGTCTACCGCATGCTGGACGAACTGTGGGTCAAAGTAGCACAGTGCTGGTGCACTTGAGTACAAAGGAGAGGGCGGGATGATAGTTCACCCCGCCATCGCCTTTCCTGTGACAGATTCCGCCAAATGGTTCGAGCTCACCAATCACGAAAGAAATGATGGTAGGCCAGGAGTGATATAGAATAGGCTAGCGCAAATATATATTGTATATCTATATTTTTAAAGCCTATTAATATAAATATAGAGATATAGATAGAGAGGGATCACTTAGAATGGATCTGAGAAATAAGATGAGTCCCCATTTCAAATTGTAAAACACAGTCTGCAATATCAAGCAGTGCAAATCTATACTAATATTATAAAGAGGTAAAGTTTGTGAGTTTGTGACGTTGTAGGGATCTACAACGTACGGTATCTCTGGATCTACTGAACCGATTTTGAAAATTCTTTCACCAGTAGAAAGCTACATTATTCCTGAGTGCTATAATATTTAGCTTTTTTGCTGAGTGCAATTTTCATAAGGGTCTCTAACTTATTTTCAAAAAAATTAGAGACCCTTATGAAAATTGCAATAATATAAAATGCCCAAAGTAGCAAAATGATGCCTGTAAAATTCATTCTTTAGCGTGCGCTGAGAAAACTATTGATGATACATACAAATTATTAGGTAGGTACTGAGGGTAGGGTAGGCAGGGTAAGCTGGGTAGGCAGGGTTGGCAGGGCAGGCAGGGCAGGCAGGGTAGGCAGGGTAGGCAGGGTAGGCAGGGTTGGCAGGGTTGGCAGGGCGTGCAGGGTAGGCAGAGAAGCCAGGGTAGGCTGGGTAGGCTGGATAGGCAGGGTAGGCAAGGTAGGCAGGGTAGGCAGGGTAGGCAGGGTAGGCAGGGTAGGCAGTTGACGGAAGCGAAGCCCCGGGGGTCAGCTAGTTTTCAATAAATTGCCACTTCAAGTAAAAAGTTTAATTTACACATCTGCATTTAAAACAAAGCTTCGGGCGTTCCTGTTGGATAGGTGTCTCTTTGTGGTGTATTGTTGTGATTTTTCTATTATTGTTTCCTTGTTACTATTATTTTGTGTTATATTACTTTAATTGTTAAATGACCTTTGATTTTACAGAATGTGACATTGAATTTATTAACTTTTATGACTTGCAGTGATTTTCGTTGTTTTCTTTTTGTTTGTTGCATTAGATAATTGTAAGGTTGACATTTAATTTTTATAATTATGTGACTTTCTTTATCATATTGAATTTGTTTTTTTTGCCATTGAATTTATTAACTTTTAAGTAGTGAACTATGTTGTTTATTTTTTTGGATTATTTGGATATTTAATTTGGAGAAATAATAATTTAATGATAATATTTTCAAACACAATGTATATTGTATATGAATGAAAAAATGAAAAAATTCAATGAAATGAAATATTTCTATATAAATCCATAATCGCGCTTAATAGGTAGTACGAGTAGGTACCTACTACCTATCAAGCGCGGTTATGGATGTTTTTAAATACATAGTAATTTCGTCCTTAGCCAATCTGACATATGTTCTTTCTTCGTTGACTTATCATTAAAAATACACACCATAAAGCCTTTATTCCCTACATTCGTAGCAACAGTATTCTTTGGGTAATTAAGAAAGGGTATCACGTCATATAAATTAGGCGGGCACAAAAGTTAACAAGGGTAAGGACAAGAGCGTTAAACAAATAATGAACAATGATAAATTACTATGAGGTTGACTCACTGTAATGAACATTTAGAATTTAGCTACATCAGTATACCGTTCTGCTGATAATATAATATTAATAGGAAGGCTTTTAATAATTTGGAAATATTTCAGGAAGTGATATTACTCATGAATTTGAACAGCTAAGTTGGATATGCGAACAACCCTAAAATAGCGAAAAAATATCTGCCCCCCTAGCCAACTTACAAACGTTTCGTATCGAATCTCTTTCTACAATCTAGACCGATAGCGCTAGGTTTTGAGGTTTCAAAAATATTAAAGTTATTCGTGTTTCGCATATAGTTTCCGGACCATTTGCCCAACCTAATACCTAAGTTTGTGTCATCCTAGGTACTTGCATAGGTAGAAATTTAGGTATTTGTCTTTTCGTTCAATACTGGTCGAAAAGAAAATTAGAGATAATAATTTTACTTCCATGATAATAACGAAGTATTAACTGATGTACATAGGCATTTTGTGTCATCCTTGTCCACGGGAATCCTAATATTTAACCAGTACCTAACACGTCGCCCAACTAGCTCTAAAAGAATATTATAATAGGTTAAATAAGTGTTACTCGTTTTAGAGTACTGATATCTGTTGGTTAAAATATTTTGTGTCGAATTCATCCACGGGTTTTATAGATATTTTATTTTTTTATTACAATACCCTGTAAAATACACAAAAGAAAATGCAAGTTATTAGAGTTTACGTGTTTTTGATTATTATGGTGTAAGAAAACACTATTCATAATTTGTGTCGTTTTTATCCACGAAATCTTATTATTTCAATAAAAAATACTAGACTTCTTCGCACGAAGGGCAAGCGCAGAGAAAAGAGCGGGCGCGCGCGGCGGGTGCCTGCCGGCCAGCCAGACTCGCGGCGCTTTTATTTGTTTACATTAGGTCTTTGCAAGTTGCAACAAACAAGTGCGTACGTTATTTATAATGTATTTGATTGATTAATGCCCACTTGCACTAAAAACTAAACTCAGAATTAGTTGCTAACACGAGGTTAAATTGACAATATTGTATAACAAACAGTCAATTTAACCTAGTGTTAGCAACTAACTATGCGCACGTGGGCCTTAAAAGTTAGTTATGAAGCTATGAATGACTAAAATGGAGGTTGAATATAATAAATGTGTTATATCGACACCCAATATTATTAACATTGTAACTCAATATAGCATGGTACAATTTTAGGTTTCTTGTTACTAATTTTAATTGCTCTTTCAGTTTTGAAAAAACCACTGCAAGTATGATTTTTGCAATGTCACAATGTACAGATTGTAAAGAATTTTTAATATGAAAAGCATTGTAACGACCGTTACACTGGGGTCATGATGGTATTTGAAGAATGTTTTTTTCTGTGAATATTATTGTATCTTATTGTACGATTACCAATTATACCGACAAAAAAATCATTGATAAATATTATTGTAAGCAACAATTACATGCGTGTCAATGTTACATTCGGATAAAAAAGACATGTTAATTGCTATGGAAGAGCTAAGAAATTCGCTTTTCGTTAATTGCTATGGAAGAGCTAATATTTTTTTTTTAAATCTTTTTTCTTACACCAGTGCAGCGATCATGCTGGAGGGGAGATAAATAAGCTTTCGTTAGCGCTAATCAGCCAGCTGGTTCAGGGGGCAACGGCAACGGGGGATGTTGATTCGCACACGGCCAATTGCTTGGACCTTCTGCTGACAACAGATACAGACCGATACTCTGTGTCGATAGTTTACCTTGGGTTGCGAGTCACGTATTTCAGAAAAGAAGACCTTCAACAGCGCTGCCAAGTCCTGCAAAAAGGTGTTGCAACGGCCGAATAGGGACATAAGTTGCTTCTTACCCAGCAAGTATTTTGGTCCCTGGGTAAGTCGGTTAAGTCGAACTTCTGCCATCCTTCATTACCACCACTCTGCGGGTGACGGGTCGCTGGCCCGCTTCGCTGAGGAGAAGGCAAAATTATTTGCCTCTTTTTGCGGCATCTTTGCGTCTGCATTCTGGTGATGCGCGGGCCTTTCTTTCTCCTGGTAGGTGTGAGACATATGTCAGACATTCGCATCCATCAAAAGAACGTTCGTAGAGTGCTGGGCAACCTCGACTTGAATAAAGCTAGTGACCCCGACGGAATACTAGCACTTGTCCTTAAAACTTGTGCGCTCGAACTGTCTCCCATCTTGACACGTCTATTTCGCCTTTCGTATGCAACTGGAAAAGTGCTGAATGCTTGGAAGGAAGCTAACGTACAGCCCGTGCCCAAGAAGGACAGTCGTGCTAATCTGGCCAATTACAGACCCATCTCTACGTGTGCTTAATATTAAGCTCCTGGCATACCTAGAAGCTAATGACATCCTAAGTGATTGCCACTATGGTTGCCGCAGAACTCGTTCTACAGGGGATCTTCTAGCGTATGCCATTCACATCTGGAGTGAGGCAATCGAGAGGCACAGGGAGGCGCTTGCCGTCTCCCTCGACATCTCGAAAGCTTTCGACAGGGTCTGGCACGGAAGCCTTATTAGTAAGCTTCCTTGATTCGGTTTGCCTGGTGATGGTATATGTGATTGGATTGCAGAATTTGAGTGGTTATCGATGGGTGCTCGTTGGACCAATTGGATATTAATACCGGAGTCCCTCAAGGGTCTGTACTCTCAGCAGCATTATTTTGCTGCATATAAACGATCTGCTAAAAACTTGGGTATGCAGACGACAGCACTGTTGCTGAGAGGTACTTGTCCATCCTTGTACTTTGTGAGCCAGTCTCCAAATGGGGCGATGCCAATTTGGTCAGGTTCTTTGCTGCTAAAACCCAGTCGTGTCTTTTCTCTGTTAAAATGACCCAATTCCACTGGGCTCCTTACATCTGAGGTGTAAACGAGCTGATAATGGACCATCTTGAGCAACTTGGCGTAACGTTCAACACGATCCTCGATTTTGGTTCATACATTGAGGCAAAGACTCAACTGGCTGCTATAAAGTTTGGTATACTCGCAAAGGTGAGACGGTTCTTCACGCCAGAACAGTTGCTCAAATTGTATCAAGCGCAAGTTCGTTGATGTATGGAGTACTGTTCTTATTTCTGGGAAGAATCTGCCAAATACCAGCTTGATGCACTTAAGTTGATAATAAAACGGGCCAAGAAGCTCTCATTCCACCTAGCCCGTTTCATCATCAGACTACAAGACGCACGGCGATGTGCCATCGGTACATGGTAGACATCCCACCCATACGCAATAAACGTTTTGGTAATACGTACAATATGCGTACAGCTAAATAGTGGAATTCCCTGCCGAAGTCTGTTTTGCCCGATAGCTACAACTTAGGAGTCTTTAAGTTAAGAGTGAATAAGTTACTTTTAGGCAAGCGTGCTTCATCATGAACCACGTCATCGCTTACCATCAGGTGAGGTAGTGGTCAAGCGCAAGCCTACCTAATATAAAAAAATGAATTCCCCCTATTGCAAATTGTCCACCCAGTGGACAGTAGAACATAGAGCAGTGATAGCCCGGTGGTAACGGACGCGACTTACAAGTATGGTCGTGGGCTCGAACCCAGGCAAGCGCTTGACTTTGTGTAAATTGTTTCATCACTGCTCTCAAAACACTAAAGTAAAAAAAAACTGAAACATGTAACATCCATCAATCCACACTGGGCCTGCGTAGTGGATTACGACCCATTCCCTCTCACAGAGAGGAGGCCTACACGCACAATGGACCAAATGGGTGTCTAAGTTCGGAAAAGAGGGTCCATCTATCCTATCCTTATGCTTATCACGCCTTTCGTTTGCAATTACTTCTTCACACTTTTTTTATTATTCTACTTACTCATATATCTGTAATATTGAATAAGTCTAAGAACATTTTTATTACATACCTACTCTTAGTTTTTCTCCAAGACTATTTATGCTGATACCATTAATGATGAACTAAAAACCTATTATCGACGTCAACACTGCATCTTTCTTTACAATGATAACATTTCAAATAAGTGTTTAGATTTAAGAAGAAAAACAATATATGGTTAGAATATTAACTTAAAATTCCAATATGGTTAAAATATAAATAGTCCAAAATTTAAAATGTATTACATTGTATGTCAGTTTAAAATGACTTTATCACAAAGAAACCCTTGTAACCAAAACTTTTGTGTATTGGAATTTGATCTACAAGTATACTTCAATAGAAACATTGTTCATTTATAATTACAATGCAATTATTCATTTCACAAAAGGAGTTCTTACCTTACTCTTACTCATAGAAATACGGTTAAGAGGCAGACGAAAAGGTCTGTTCTTGCTGATTTTATGATATAATGTTGTAGCAATGTGTAACTAAAGTTACAATGTTATTCATATTGGGGGTCGATATGTGGTTAATGAAAGGGGATTATTAAATTTCATAGGATCGAGCATTATAAGGGATGTCGGAAAAGCAGACTATTTTAGGGACCGTGATGAAATAAAACTATACATAATCACTATCACCACACAACAAAAATATCTAGTATTTTTTTTACTTCGTGTACTATTTGTTTTGCTGACTGTACACTACCTACTCGAAGCGGGGCGCGGGATATTGAGAAGCAGTATATAACGAAAAAAAAGGTAGGTAGGTATCGGCATATTAATCTACCCACCGCTTTCAGGTTCAAATTCGAAGCGAATTAAAGCGTCAATCCAAAAAAAAATATTGACCGTCTTCTAAGCATGGACCATTGACAATCGTAGGTAAAAAGATTGCAGAAGCGTGCTTTGTACAAAATTCGCACGTCATTATGTTTATCTCTATAGGTTACACATTTGTTCATTACGTAGCGGAGATAAATGTCAATCAATATTCGATATAATAGGTATGTTATTTATTTATGAACGCTTCGCATCTAAGAAGAAATCGTACCGAACGAACGTGTGTGCGTGCCCGCTTCCACCTCATCCATTGTTTTTGCGTTTTATTCATTTAAATACATATGCGTGCATTAAAATGACACAAATTTACAATGTCGATTATTCATGCATTTATGATATTGAATATGTGAACTCTAATGATTGTAATATTTTTTTGAAGCGTTTGTAGCTTGGTAAAACAAAATAAATTAAAATCTTAAAATTCCGTGCTCTAATTTGGCACAAATTTATTTAATAGGCATACTAAAAACTTACTTACTTACTTTTACTTCTAAATTGCAGCCCCTACAACTTGGATTTGGCTCCAGAGGGGGTTGTGAGGCTGCCGTACATGCCCTTTCCACTTTTTTGAATTCCGGTAAGGGTGAGGTCATCCTCAAGGTTGACGTTAAAAACGCCTTTAATTCCGTCAACAGGGACACTTTGTTGGCTGAAGCAAAAAAAGAGCTTCCAGAAATTTTCGGCTTTTTGTGGCAATGCTATAGGTACCCATCAAAATTATTATACAAAGACAATGTTTTGGAATCTTCAGTTGGTTGCCAACAAGGTGACCCTCTCGGGCCAGTCATTTTCAGTCTGGCTATTCATCCGATCATTCAAAAACTAAATTCGAAATTTAACGTATGGTATTTGGATGATGGAACACTAGGAGGTGACGTAGACACCGTTTTAGCAGATTTTCAATTTCTGAAAGAGCAGTTCCAATCCATCGGCCTAGAACTTAACCACTCCAAATGTGAAATTTTTCTTTGTGACAGTACCGACAGACAACCGACCCTACAGAAATTTTATGCAATAGCCCCAGAGATCAAAATTTTAGATAAAAGTTCACTGCACCTCCTAGGTTCCCCAATTTTGGAAGACAGTTTTTCTTCATTCATCGATGGCAAAATTAACCATTTTAATGATATTTCGGATAGACTCTCCCAAATTAACCTTCATTCGGCTTTTACTCTCATTAGGTATTGCTGTTTTGGACCAAATTTTATGTATTTTCTCCGCTCTTCCCCTTTATGGAACCAGCCACTTCTCCTGGAAAAAATTGACGAAATTATTCAACGCACTCTGACATCTATCTTAAATGTGGCCTTGGATGACCGAGCCTGGACGCAAGCCACGCTACCCATTCGCTTTGGCGGGCTCGGCATCCGCAAAATTTCTAGTATAAGCCTACCGGCGTTCCTGTCTTCGGTCCACAGCACTAAAACGTTAACCTCTAAAATTTTATCCCTGTCGCTGGTTAACTGTGAAGTGCCGTGCTCGACCGACGCAGTATGCGCCTGGAAAGTGGCTTGCCCGAATACGGCGTTGCCCGAAAACCCATCTTCCCAAAGACAGTGGGATGAGCCGCTCTGCAGATTGGTACGGAATAAACTCATAAATACGTCCACCAATACTACTGAGCGTGCTCGCCTACTGGCTGTGGGTGAGTGGGAGTCGGGCCTCTGGCTACAGGCTTTACCGTCACCCAACATTGGCACAATGTTGAGTGACACTACCTTCCGGATCGCTACATGTCTGCGACTAGGTACTCCCAGCGGAGCTCCACATCGCTGTCAATGTGGTGAAGCAGTCGACCGCCTCGGACACCATGGCCTATCCTGCAGTAGGAGCGCTGGTCGGATAGCACGGCACGCCAGCATTAATGACATCATACGTCGAGCTCTTGTCACCGCCGGGGTGCCAGCTGTTTTAGAACCCAATGGCTTGGCACGCGACGATGGGAAGAGACCGGATGGGATGACCATAATGCCTTGGAAGTTGGGTAGGCCTTTGGTGTGGGATGCAACATGTGTCGATACCCTTGCGCCATCCCATCTTCTTAGCACGGCGGGCTGTGCTGGGGCAGCTGCTGCTGGTGCAGAAAACCTCAAACGGCGCAAATATAACAACCTTATTGGCAGTTATATGTTTGAGCCGTTTGGGGTTGAGACATTAGGTCCATGGGGTCCGAGTGCTCATCGAGTTTTTCGAGACATAAGTAAACGGTTAGTCGACTGTTCGCGTGACCAGAGGGCTGGCCTTTTCTTCAGCCAGAGAATCAGCATTGCTATTCAACGTGGCAATGCTGCCAGCGTTCTGGGCACGTTTCCCATTGACATCGATGTGGAAGAATTTTTTGATGCGCTATGAGTCCTTTTCCCTCTCCCTTTTGTATGTAAGTTTGTTTTGTTATTAGTCATAAGATTAGAAATAGTCAGTTGTACATATTAAAAATCAGTAAATAAAAATAAAAAGCTTATATAGGCATATGTAAGTGATCTAAGAAAGGAAATAGTTTTTTTTAATTAATTTTTTTGTAGTTTGCACTGGGCAAATATGACACAAATTGGGTTTGCACACTCCACAAGCTATCCTAGATAAGATACCATAATCATTTTAAACTTTAATTTTTTTTTGCCTGTTTTAAGCAGAATAAAAATAATCAACCACAAAACATCGAATTACTGTAAATGCAAGTAACAGATGTGACACAAAATGCAAAAATAAGCTACATAGGTACGACTGTATCCACAGGCAAAAAATAAGCAACTTTAGAATTTTTTAAACTTATGGCATCAAAATAGGCCAGCGCTATCGGTCTAAATCGTTAACGCCTTCTATTTGTATGGTCTGACCACGTGACTTAACGTTCAGATGTGTCATTCCCATACATTGATTCGATTACTACTAGCGTTATCGATTGTAGATTGTCAACTTCGCTACAGGTGCTGTTTCCTACTGTTAAGCAATCTTCCTGATGACTTGATGTAATTCGATTTACAACACACCGACAGGTATTTAATGCGCAATCGATGTAATTCAACCGATCTGTACTTAAAATTTTCTTGGAAAATACGTGTACTCGATTGCCGACTGACATCGCCTATCGAGGCAATATAAATTGCGTTGTGCCATAAGTAAGGTCCCGAAAAGGCAACTAAATCAAAATCGGTTTATCCGTTTAGAAGCTATACAGGGTGTCCCAGAAATCGACGTCAAGCCGTAAATGGGTGATAGACCAAGTTATAACAGTTCTCAGAAAAATACGAAAACAAATCTATCTCATGTTTTTAAAAAATTATGTTCACTTTAAAAATATACTAAAAAAATCAATCCCTGTAATGGTTCTTTAACTCCAATTGCTACAAATCCCATAATTTATCAATTTTTTTTATTATTATGTAATCTTGAATAATGCTTGTGTAGATTTTTGCCTAAAATTTAAAGCCAACTCCTCCTACTTAGAAGAAAATTAAACTTTTTCAAAACCAAATTATTCAAATTTACTGTTTCGCCCAACTTTAACTGACTGTACTGAAAAAAAAATGTACTACGCTAGTTTAGCAAGTAACATGAAAAATTGGCGCATTTAATAAGGATTCAAAAATGGTGTAACACTTGCTAGATTACGTTTCAATAATTGGTCAAATTTTTTTTTGTAAATAGTATCGGTTTTTACCCAAAATGTCCATACTTCCTTAAAATGACTTTAGCTTACCTAAAGCTTTGCTAAACTCCGTTTCTAGTTCGATAGAGACGGAGAGAGTCATTTTACGAAGTGTGAGCGAGATAAGAAATCGAAATTTTACGTAATTTAAGAGCAAAGTTATGATAGTGACTCAACCTTTTTACTTTAAGTCAGGACCAGTTTTCTCATCTTAGAAAAAAAAAACAAATTATCAATTTTTTTTTTTTTATTACAATAAATGTTCAAACTGCCTTCCTTCGACGGCAATGCAAGCACGACATCTTCTTAAAAAAGATCTGGTTATTTTCCGGGCAAATCTTCCCCTATTTACAAAGACAACGGCTTCCGTTATTCTTTCCCGCAGCTCGGCTAAATTCTCTATTGTTTTTGAGTACACTTTCTCTTTTACCGCTCCCCAGTTAAAAAAATCTAGGGGATTTAAATCAGGCGAACGGGGTGGCCACAAGATTGTCCCACCGCGCCCTATCCACCTGAGCGGGTATTCTTCATCAAGATGTTCTCTTACTAAACGGGCATAATGCGCTGGGCAGCCATCTTGCTGGAACCACATTTCCCTGTAAACGTTCAGTGGCACGTCTTCTAATAAATCTGGTAAAGTATTTTGAAGAAAATCCAAATAAACTGCGCCATTCAAAATCTCTGGCAGCTCAAAAGGTCCAATTATTTTGCCATTTAGTATCCCGGTCCACATGTTTACTTTAAATCGATACTGTGACTTATCTTGCCTCATCAAATTTGGATTTTCTACATGCCACTCGTGCAAATTGTGCAAATTCATGTAGCCATCTTTTTTAAATGTTGACTCATCGGTCCATAAAATCTTCTCTAAGAATCGAGGGTCTTCTCTGTGCCTTTCTAGCATCCTTTGGCAAAACGCAACTCTGGGAGCGTAATCCCGTGGCAGTAGTGATTGTACTCGCTGTACATGATACGGGTGGAACTCGTTCTTTTTTAAGATTCGGTGGGCGGTACTCTTAGATACACCTGTGCTTGTTTCGATTCCACGTACAGAAGCACTTGGGTCTTCTTGGACTGCTTGTAGTACGACGTCTTCGATTAAGATGTCTTCCTTCACCATGTACTTGGTTAGGGAATCGTCCCTCTGATAGTGAACGGTGCACATTAATAAAAACTCGATGATCTGGGTGACGATTGTTCGGGTACCTCTCACGATAAAGTCTAGCGGCTGCATTGGCATTGCATCTGCATTCCCCATAAACGAGGTGCATGTTCGCATATTCCAATGCAGTGTACACAGCCATCGTAGTACTACACAATCACAGGATCAGCAACAGTCCAGAGTAAAGCACAGGTCGTCAGAAAGAGGAATTAAACAGTCCAAATCACAAGCAATTAAGTCCAGAAAACAACGCAAAAAGTGGTAAGTACGGAATCAACATGAACGAATACGGAGATGCGCAGTAAACAAAGCAGCGTAACGTACTGATTTGTAATTGTGTGTGCGTCTGCGCTTACAAAACAGAACAATAACTACTGCTGTCTCATTCGCACTCATCGGTAAATTGTATCTCCGTTTCATGATAAAGGTTGTGTCACTGATAAAGGTGGCGTCACACTCTGTCTCGCTCACACTTCGTAAAATGACTCTCTCCGTCTCTATCGAACTAGAAACGGAGTTTAGCAAAGCTTTAGGTAAGCTAAAGTCATTTTAAGGAAGTATGGACATTTTGTGTAAAAACTGAGACTATTTACAAAAAAAAACTTGACCAATTATTGAAAACGTAATCTAGCAAGTGTTACACCATTTTTGAATCCTTATTAAATGCGCCAATTTTTCATGCTACTTGCCAAACTAGCGTAGTACATTTTTTTTTTTCAGTACAGTCAGTTAAAGTTGGGCGAAATAGTAAATTTGAATAATTTGGTTTTGAAAAAGTTTAATTTTCTTCCAAGTAGGAGGAGTTGGCTTTGAGTTTTAGGCAAAAATCTACACAAGCATTATTCAAGATTACATAATAATAAAAAAATTAGATAAATTATGGGATTTGTAGCAATTGGAGTTAAAGAACCATTACAGGGATTGATTTTTTTAGTAAATTTTTAAAGTGACCATAAATTTTTAAAAACATGAGGTAGATTTTTTTTCGTATTTTTCTGAGAACTGTTATAACTTGGTCTATCACCCATTTACGGCTTGACGTCGATTTCTGGGACACCCTGTATATGATACCACAGATAGATACACAAATACACAGAAACACACGTCAAACTTATAACACCCCTCTTTTTCCATCGGGTGTTAAAAATGGACGAAGTCATAAAGATATTGCAGCGTAAAATAATATGATATTCCTTTACAGCTAAAAGTGCAAACAGTCGCTTAGTTTTCATTGTCCAACAAAATTCAAATCAATCTCGAGAAAGCTAATAACATTATTAAATTGGCAACTCCTAGGGAGGAATCCGAGGAAGTGGTAATTAATTTCCATCAGGCAGCTAGGAACGACTTGTTTTTAACGCCGAACCGAAATTCTTCGAGAATTCCGACAGATTTAAATAGAGTTGCACAGTTTCGGCATTTCTTGTAGAATTGAACAACCCAAAAGTTTTGTTGAATGAATTTTCATTGCTGTAAAATAAGGTCTTTTATAATTCATTATTATTTACCAACTTTCTTGCGAAGCTACATAATTATTTTCGTTAATAGTGAGTTAATGGGGTTCATCATAACTTCACTTCATATGGATGCTGCACTTTGTATTTTGTCCGAAAAGTTGGCTTTTTAAACAATTTTCAAATTTATCTCTAATCCTTGATATAGGCAAGACCTTTTTTGCTGTGTTCTGCTAGCTGACGGAATTAACGGATTTATTATTCATAATCTAGCTAAATAAAATTATTTGCTTCACCTTGTTAGGTGTTATCAATACCTAGTTACTGTTGTCATAAGTTGGAATTTGCACGAATTTCCTGTAGGTTAAATCTTTACTTTACTTAACCGACCTTGCAAAGCGCCGGGTATCCATCTGTCGCTGTAAGAAATTCCATTTCCTGGCTTGCTTGAGCAAACATCGTCGTCTTCGAGTTGGCGTCGACCTAACTCTTCCTGTATGTTTGCTTACGAATCGTACGCTAACCAAACTATGTCGTAGGTACTGATGCAAATATTTTGGAATTAATTTTAGGCATAGCTACATATAATGGGGATACCTATATATTTTATTTGAAACTTTAGAATTAGTACATAAAAAAAAATATTAATATAAAACATAATTAGTATATTGATGTTTTACGATGGTTGCGAGAAGCACAGACTGCTCGATGTGGCAATGCTTGAGCGAGGCCTATGCCGGACGTCTTTTGACTGTAATGATAATGCTGAATTAGTATATCTATAACATTTTACAAACACAACTAACGTTTTGATATATCTACAACCACCAAAAAACCACAAACATAATTTTACTAAATCTCCAGGGACATAATTATGTAGATCCACTTTATCGACTGCCAGTTTTAAAGAAGACAATCATTTTTAGAAATAGAAAAACTAATCCTTTTTCCTTCCCACAAGATTAATATACGATTAATATAGCATAGACAAGATATGAAGATATATAATAATACTATACCATTCCAATAAATTAATAAAGACCTATTCACACAGCCTTTCAAAGCACAACACAATACACGTGCAGCAGATCTTCAACAGACAAACAGATCTCTGTGAAACAGAATATTATGTTGAAATGCAATGCCAACCAGCGCGGTGGAAGGAACTGGCTAATCCTATTAATTATGATGCCGCCTTACGAGTTCATGTGCGATAGAAATCTACGTCTATAGACGTCTAACGTGCAGGAAGCGCGTAGTAAATAGTCCGTGTATTATTTAATCTGTGCTTTGTTTGATGGTGGTGTTGTTGATATTTTCACTTGAATATTTCTTTGAGAAAAATATATAGGTTAACAACGAATTCATTGCCTCATTTTTCAGGTGGTGTTTGTACACATAATTATCAAAAACTTGAAATTGCCATTAAGAATACCAATGAATTTATCTATGTTTGTACTTGTAACCTATTGATAAGATGTTATCATACAAAGCTCATATAAAACTTCATAATTTTTCTTAGTCAAATTTCCTCGGATGCAGACGGTTCTATTTTAATTATAGATACCAAATACAATTTCTTTTGGAAGAGTCAAATTCAACCCTTACTACGGTAAAGAAACCTTTTTTTAATTAAGCGAAAACTCAGAAACAAAAGACGCGAAAATTTGATCTACAGGTGGTTGCTAAATGTAACACACAATTAGGTACCTACATTTTTTTCATTAGGAGCTCGTGGCTAAATAATAACAGCCGCACGGGTCGATCTTCAAGGTTAAGCAACGCTTGACGAGGTCGGTCCGTGGATGGGTGACCATTTCAACATACCGAGTTTCCTCCGTGCCTCGGAAAGCACGTTAAGCCGTTGGTCCCGGCTGTCATTTGAAGATCTTTGACAGTCGTTACGGGTAGTCAGAAGCCTGAGATCTGACACCAGTCTTGCCAAGGGGTATCGTGTTACCCAGTTACTGGGTTGTGGAGGTCAGATAGGCAGTCGCTCCATGTAGAACAATGGTACCCAGCTGAATCCGGTAAGACTGAAAGCCGACCCCAACAATAATTGGGAAAAAGGCTAGGCAGATGATGAGGTACCTACATTTTTAACTTAGGAATAGAACACAGACTAACACAGAAAAGTGAGCTAATTCGAGAAGATTATTCTACTAAACAACCGCATATTAAATTAGGCTGTGGCAATGTTACTCGGGTATATACGAATTCGGAAGGATTTCAAAGACTCAATTTCGCATTCGGATTCGTATCACAAAATGCCATAAGCTGCCTTTCCTTGCTTCGCGTGGGAACCGTATTGAACCTTTTTAGCGGCCTATTCTATCGTATTGTGAGGATGAAAGGTATGTGAAGAAAGCTGTTTCGTTTGATAAGTAGGATGATTCTTGTTAAATTGTCTTTTATTTATTTATTTATTTATTTATTTAAACTTCATGTACAATAGTGGTACATAGGCGGACTTAATGCCACAAGGCATTCTCTACCAGTCAACCTTTGGGTTAAAAAGGACAACATTGTGAACGGGTACAAAAAAATATCGAAAAATAAGAACTTGTATACGAAAATGTATAAACTTACTTATATATTAATAAAACTTACATATACATAAATATTAATGATACACATATACAAATAAAATAGACTAAAAATATATATATATATATATATAAAAAACGAGAAACCTATTAATAATCACTATGACTAGACTCCTGTCTCTAGATGAGAGCTATTTATTCTGACTTAAATAGTGGTCACGAACTTTTCTTTTGAAAGTGAATTTACTTTCAGCCTTTTTAATGCCAAAGGGTAGCGCGTTCCAGAGCTTTATTGTTGAGACAGCGTATGAATTGGACATAAAACCGGTGCGGTGTGAAGGAATTTGGAGAAGTAGATTTTTGAAAGCTCGAAGGTTACAACTGTGAGAACTGCCCAACACTTTGAAATAAGTTTTTAGATAATCGGGAGCACAAGGATCGTTAATAATAGTGAAGAGCAAGCAGAGAGATCTGAGGGACCTCCTTAGGCGGATTGGCAGCCATTTAAGCTGAGAACGGCAGGAAGAAATGTGATCGTATTTACGAAGGCCAAATACAAAGCGAATACAATTGTTGAGAAGTCGATCCAATTTATTTAGAAGTTCTTGGGATAGATCAGGATAACAAACATCAGCATAGTCGATAATGGGAAGCACAAGTGACTGGACCAAAGTGATTTTGGTGCTGGATGGGAGAAAATGCTTGAATCTATAGAGAGACCGCAGTGAGAACGCGACTTTCTGGCTCACCTGGGCCACGTGTTTATTCCAACTAAAACTGTCGTCAATGTACAGACCTAAATCTTTTACATGAGGTGAAAGAGAAATGACGGAGTTCTCGTACATCAGTGGCATAAGTTGGCCACTGTTCACATTTCTCAAATAGTACGAACTACCAATGAGGATGGCCTGACATTTCCCGACGTTTACAGAAACCCCAAATTTGGCAGACCACTCACTGATAGCTCGAAGATCAGCGTTAAGTAATGAAATGCATTTGTCAAGGTTGGCAATATCTGATTGAGCGTAAAGTTGCAAGTCATCAGCATACAGATGGTAAGAACATTTGAGGATAACAGTAATGGAGTTTATAAATAAAGAGAATAAAAGAGGAGAGAGTAGTCTTTTATGTTTGTTTGACTGGCGTTTGCGTGTTAATAAGGTATGAAATTGTTTTAATTATGTAATTTATAATGTGATCCCTGCCCAAGCAGTTTTTGCAGATTTTGGTGACAGTAGGTTGGTTTTATCAGAGTTTCTGTTTATTGATGAATATGAACAAACCAAAAAAAAATGGTCGGTCAATGTGGCGACGCTTGGGGGAGGCCTATGTCCAGCAGTGGACGTCTTTCGGCTGAAATGATGATGATGATAAACAAACCATCTGGTATATATGTGAAGTCTAATAGAAAACATAACCGTTAAAAATAAAAATAAAAGTTATACTGTCCGACTGGGCTTTTAAATTAAAACATTTCAACTATTTACACAACAAAAATAAAAAATAAAAATTTTGGAAGCAAAATTGGTGGATACTCGTATTTCACGAGTAGCACAGCCCACCTGAAATCCCATTCAACCGAATCAGAAATACCAAATAAAAATCGGATACTTTTTATTTGTGCCATAAAACGTGACCTATGGTACGGAAGGTCCATTTTACAAACACATCGTTAATGGAAAGGTCAATTGCTTCGATAAATTGGATATATGATTGGTAAACAGAGTTTTTTTTTCACCTCACGGATGTGTTTAGGTCAGCAATAAAATAAATATATGGTCAATGCTCATTGAGTAACTTTATTGGAAACGTGTTGTAACCAGAAAGGTGGAAAAGCAGTTTATCATGGAAATTTAATATAGCTAGTTTGCACAATATGAACTCAGGCCATTCCAGGCATTACTATGCCTACTTCAGACACCAGCTCCTCACACATTCTAGACTAAGAATATGTACCTGTATTTTTGAGGAGAAATAAACGATTTTATTATTATTATTTATTATTATTCCTTCTTATTAAGAGCCTGTTTAATGCACTAAATCTACTCGTACTTTTATTGTTTTGGCATTACAGGTATAAATATATTTCATCATCATATACCTACTCAAGAGCAGTGGTGGCCCAGTGGTATCAGCCGTGACTTACAAGTTGTAGGTCGTGGGTTCGAGCCCAGAGCCCAGGTAGGCGCTTTACTTTGTGTAAATTATTACATCACCACTGCTCTCAAAACGGTGTAGGAAAACATCGTGAGTAAACCGGCATGTCCTAGAACCAAAAATTCGAAGACATGTGACATTCACCAACCCGCACTGGCCCGCGTGGTGGATTACGGCCCGTTCCCTCTCACAGAGAGAAGGCCTATGTCCCAGCAGTGGGGACATTAATAGGATGATGATGTGATGTGATGTGATACCTACTCCTATAACTCGACACTCGGCAAAATGTAAGAAACAGCTGATATTTTTAAATATTTTTGAGTTGATCCCATAGGGAACGTTATAAATACTGATGACAACTTTCGTACCTGAACGATTCCCAATGAATTAAAATTCAACCTGTATAGTGTATCAATTCAATTAATTCAATCACTCACATATGCAAGACCCTCAACTATGTAACATACTTCCAAATCAATGGAACTAATTCCAATCACATCATAAGCAACGCTAGGTGAGATAGTTGCTCGGCTATGTAGGGTTGTACTGGACCTTGGGACCTTATTTCAAGTCTGTTTGAAGGACCTCTAATTCAGAGAAAAAAGCTCTCGATTAATTTCAATGAATAACAAAATATAACCGTTTGATGATTCAAGGTTGAGTCGCGCTGGAGTTTAAAATGAATTGGAATATAAGTATTTTTCCACTTCCACAAGTAAGGAACTGCCGCAACAAATCGTATCTCCCCATCCCCCTCTGTAAGTTTTTAGTGGAGTTGTAACGGAGATTTACTAAAACTTCGAACCAACCTAATTGAAGAAATACTTAACACAAAGTTTCTGTGTGGCGGATTTGTAACTTTTGTTTTTTTTTTGTTTTGGTACCATGTAAATCGTTTATAGCCAGAGTGCTTCTCATAACAATTCCAACAAGCCTAAACACGACTGGGATACTTACATTGTTTTATTACGGAGTTCCGGTGCCTACTTGCTGGTTTTATGACCAGATATGTTCGTTGGTACCATTTTCATTAGAACCATTTATTTAAATTTCTTCATCATAATTATTTAACTATTCACGATATCATATACCGAAAACATGCTTAACATTGAGAAGTTCCAGTGGCCATCTGTGATCTTCTTCATCAGTTCCACTTCACCAAATAATGCTTTTTGAACGCAAATGCTTGCCATGTTGATAACAATATTCAAATCGCTTCAAGTGTGCCTCTAAAATTTGAAGAGTTCCCTCAATTTATCGACAATCCCATTCAGACCTGACCATGACCACCTGGACAAAATACCCTTTCAAACAAAAGAAGAATTTTCCAAATCGGTCCAGGCATCTTTGAGTAATCGGGGAACATACATAAAAAAGTTCCCGACGAATTGAGAACCTCCTCCTTTTTTTTGAAGTCGGTTAAAAAACCAAAAAAGCAACCAAATCAAGTGAGCAACTGTTTAACGAAGACAGTTTATGTAAATAACCACTGAGATATGTGACCTGGAAGTTGGCATAGACAAAAAATGTTTTTGTGATATATTTGTATAGTTTGCCCGTTGATTATCATTACGTAGATTTTCCTCTGAAAATTAAGTACCACCAAATCTGCCTCCGGTAAATGGCCTGCGTTACATCCCTAGTGTGAACCTATGTATTATGTTTGTACGTAGCTATGTATTGTGCCTTTAGCCACAATTCGGTTACGGGTCATAAATCACCGGTATCAGCGACATGTTTGAGCACTGACTAATATCTATTGTATTGGAGTTAGGTAACTTGTAATGGGCAATCAGAAACCGTTCTAAGGGTTCGTACCCTCGTGTTAATTTCTTGCTGCTAATTTAGTGAGCCTGGTATACGTATTTAACCGACTTTCCAAAAATGAGGAGGTTCTATGTTCGGCTGTATGTTTGTTAAAAATATCGTTAATGATAAGATAGGTGAATCCCATATCCTAAAATGTTTTATGAAAATGTTAAATATAATCAAGATTTTAAAATTAATAAATGTTAAACGAATCGCAAAGATTCAAAAGAAGAAAATCCCCTGCATCAGTTCATGTCTATGAGAAGACACTAATTAGACGACTCGAAAGTTACTTAGTACTTAGTTACTTTATCTGAAAATACTAAACGGGAATACCTAGAGGTAATAATAGCTGCTTGGAACAATAACATTTAATCGTTGCAGTAAACTTGCAGTAGTATTAGACTCATACTGAAAGTGTTTATGTCACTTTTATGAGCACTAACCCTGGACTTGTGTTCCTAGGCGTTAGATAGTAAGGTCAATACTTAAATGTGAAGGTAGGATCTAAACTTATAATCGTAAAGAACATATTTTACAACTTGCTATTGTGTACCCACTATAACTACTTAATGATCTATCTAGAATTTCTGAAAGTAATGCTCAACTTGTAAGTCCAAAGTTCCCGATTCCCGACCGAATTGCCGTCACAGATATCAATATCAACGGAGATTAGCTAAGCAGCAGATATTATACTGCACAAGTTTGCGCGGAAACACAGGTGCACTCGGTCGTAGTTCACTAAAAGTCGTAGGTCACTTTTAAGACCCCGCTCCAACACCGCTCCCGAACAACACCGCCTCAAACGGAGCTGACTGCTCGCTGTCCACGCGCCGCTGCACGCACAGCTAGAAGGTAACCTGCTGTCCCCGCGCTCACAGCTAGCAGTTAGGCTTGTTCTTACTCGGACAATGAAAGGAACGCTCCGAACTAGTACAATCGTACAAATGAACTAGTTCGGTATTCTAGTACTATTAGTTCATTTTAGTTCACCGATCTTAAGACATCAGTCAGTCGTACGTAATGGAAAACATATTTGATTTGCCTTCATACTTTTCAGGCTTAGGACTGTCATTTCGATTAAACAATTTACAATAATTTAAATGTCATTAAATTTTACAAACTTTAATGAATTATTGATTATATATACGAATAAGTAACATAAAACTTCATGGCATTTTCATGAGTCGGGAATCACTTGTTTGCCAGGTCGGTCATCGTCCATCACGCTCGCGCGCACTCTTCTCTAATCTCTCTACTCGCTCAGACACTTGTACTTATTCATTCTGATTCAGCACTCGCGAGCCAGATGATCACTGTACTAGTGTACTAGATGAATGATTTAAACGACCGAAACAGAGTAGTTCGCTCGCTCAGACACTCGGTACATAATACATATTCGTTCTGATTCAACACTCGCGAGCCAGACGATCACTGTACTACTGTACTAGATGAACGATTTAAACGACCGAAACAGAATAGTTCGTTCTCGTTCACCTAAAGGAATTAATTCCTAATAGTACATGTACTACACAAGCCTACTAGCAGTCAACTACACTGTCCACACACCGATCGCCGTGCTTCAAGCGAGCAGTCTGCGTGCGTACACCGCGCGAGCCACCCGCTTAAAGCGCGTGGTAAGCATGCGGTAAGCGAGACGTCAGCTGTCGAATGGAACGATGGCGTTGCGCTCGCTTACAACGAGCAGTCTGCTAATTTATGTTGTCAATGTAAAGTATGTCTATAGAAGACGCCCTGAAGCTCACATTTCAATGAACATTATTTTGCCGGTTGGGAGCGGGGTCGTCACCTCTCATATCCTGTGAGACGGAAATCCGACACGACCGAGGAGTAATCAGGAATTCAGGAGCAGGACCAATGGCTTTACTTGCTTTCCGAGATATTTGTAAACTCCGGGCTGCTTCTGAGAAATTCCTCATGAAAAACATAAATCACAAAAAAAACACTTATTCAATATTTTTTACAGCAGCAATAATCATTAGTCTTCGCTCACACCTTTTTTTGGGTATTGGAAAATCGTTGCTTTCAAATCTGAGCATAGTTTTAACAGGAGCCATTCCAACAGTGAGGATTTTAAAATGAAATTCACTTTGGATAAGTGACAATTCTTGCCAAGTTTGAGAATATTAGTTGTAGGAAAAATGTTTTACCAATATTGTCCGTTTGCAGGCTAAATACTCGAAGTTGTAGATGAATATGTCTACCTGGGACAAACGGTCCAGTTGGGTAAGTCTAACTTCGAGATAGAGGTCAACCATCGAATCCGACTCCGCTGGGCGGCGTTCGGGAAGTTGCATGGTATCTTCTCGTCCAATTTACCGCAGTGTCTCAAGACAAAAGTCTATGACCAGTGTGTGTTGCCAGTGATCACCTATGGGACCGAGACGTGGTCGCTCACAATGGGCCTTATCAGAAAGCTTAAAGTTACCCAAAGAGAAATGGAGAGGGCTATGCTCGGCGTTTCCTTGCGTGATCATGTCAGAAATGAGGATATCCGCAGGAGACCCAAAGTTACCGACATAGTCCAAAGAATTGCCAAAATTAAGTGGCAGTGGGCAGGGCACATTGCTTGCAGAACGGATGGCCGATGGGGCCGAAAAGTTCTGGAATGGCGACCGCGAACCGCAAGACGATATGTTGGAAGGCCTCCCACTAGGTGGACCAATGACCTGGTTAAGGTTGCGGGAAGGCGCTGGATGCGAGACGCACGGGATCGGTCAATGTGGCGACGCCTGGGGGAGGCCTATGTCCAGCAGTGGACGTCTTTCGGATGAAATGATGATGAATGATGATTATTGATTTGACGACACGGTTGGCGTAGTGGTTGAGCGATCGGCTGCAGCGCTGCGTGTCGTGGGTTCGATTCCCGCACGGAACAAATATTTGTATGGCCTACAGATAGTTGTTCCGGATCTGGGTGTCTCGTGCATGTGAGTTTAATTGTTTGTAAACGCATCCACGATACAGGAAGAAATTCCTAGTGTGGGGCAAAGTTTAAAAAAAAATAAAAAGTAAAAAAGTGATTGGATGTTTTTAGTGGCTTTTATGTCTTATCTATTTAATTATTATTTTTATTATTTAGTATACTTTATTTTACACCAAGATAAAAAACAATAATACATACGGAATGCTCATAAAAAAAAACAGTAGGCCTTATTTCGTCTTATTATTATTTTGATTGGAATGTTTTATTATTTTTATTGGCTATTTTATAATTATTTGTGTTTTTTTATTATTAATTGGTATTTTATTAATTATGTAAATTTACTGTATATTTGCTGTTATTTTGTGTAGGTATGTAGTTATAATTTGATATTTGGGGTGGGTACACCCATCAAATCAAATCATCAAATTCAATTTATTAAGTGATCATTATGAAAAGTGCTGTGAGAAAGGGGGTGTAAATCGGCGTTGACCAGCGTAGTAGCCATGCGTACTGCGCAGCACATGCTGAGACCGCTCCTTTTGCCATACTGAAATAATATTGTGCCTCTGAGCTAATTAGTGTGTGTTTATGTTCTGTTACGGTTGGAAATAAATGTTTTCTTTCTTTCTTTAAGTGCGCACAAACACAAACAGCTACTGAAAAATTCCAGATCGAAAAACCAGGTGACACTTTACCTAACCCCGCAATCGAACCCAGGACTTCGAGATCGGAAGCAGCGCTTGCGGAAGTTATATTAACGAGACAATCTCTTCAACTTGTTCTAATGATAACATAACCAACAATCTAAGTCACGGTTAAAAATCTAAACTAATTTGTTAACTTGCAAATACTAACGCCTATGAGCAACTTAAATAGTCGTCAGCTCCCAGTGACACTTTACCCAACCCTGGAATCGAACTCAGGACTTCGTGATCGGAAGTAGCGCTTGCAGAAGTAATACTAACGAGAAAATCTCTTCAACTTGTTCTAATGATAACATAATCAACAATCTAAGTCACGGTTAAAAATCTAAACTAATTTGTTAACTTGCAAATACCAACGCCTATGAGCAACTTAAATAGTTGTCAGCTCCCAGTGGCACTTTACTCAACCCTGGAATCGAACTCAGGACTTAGTGATCGGAAGTAGCGCTTGCAGAAGTAATACTAACGAGAAAATCTCTTCAACTTGTTCTAATGATAACATAATCAACAATCTAAGTCACGGTTAAAAATCTGAACTAATTTGTTAACTTGCAAATACCAACGCCTATGAGCAACTTAAATAGTCGTCAGCTCATTTTAATTTTCTTAAAGGTGTTAAAGTGAAGCATTAAAGTGCGGAACTAAAGTGGGGAGTTCATAATTATTCCCTCGACATAACTGTCTAGGGAGTTCTCAAAAGTATCTCAGGGTAACAAGAAGTAACTTGAACAATAATCTGAATATTTTAATGTTAATATCCTGGAAGCAATGGTTACTAATTTCAACTTACTTCAGTCTATAGTACTATATTATCTATGTTTCAGTTTAGTTTAATATATTTATGGACACTCTGCCGAGATCTTAGTCGTCTAGAGACTTATATCATCATTATCATAATTCATGATTGTCTCTCAAGATACAGGTTGCCTTAGTTTGAGAGGCAGGGTTCATTAACCAATGGTTACAATGTAGTTCCGACAATATAGCTGTATACTTAAGTAAACACTAATTATTGTAACCAAGCACGCCCCTGGCGGCAAATCAAGAACAACTACGCTTTGGCGCGCTTTTTCTAACCACTTGCGTGTTAGGGACAGCAGAATATGGCAGTTAACTACTGACCGCCTTTGAGTTAAGACGTCGTAGAATCAGTGATTCGAAATATAAGTAAACAAGATTGTAACTGTGAGTTGTGACTATTTGAATAAACCCAGTGTATCGAATAATTAGTGTGATTCATTTTCACGATTGTACCCACAGAACAGAGAAGACAGTAAATAAATTCGATGGCATGTGACATCTACCAACCCGCACTGGGCCCGCGTGCTGGATTAAGGCTCATTACCTCGCAGAGAGAAGGCCTGTATCCCAGCAGTGGAAACGTTAAAATGCTGATGATTATGCTTATTAAACTGGCTCAAAAGTCAACATAAACGATAGTTTGTACTATAAACTGCCAAGTGTCAAGCGATACATCATAATAACTTTTGTAAGACTGTCTTCTTAAGTTCTTACAGAGTTTCCTTTAACAATGTAGGCGAAGTTTTTCAATTCCCCGCACCCCGATGAAACAGAACAGGGTAGGAGGCAATATTGCTCGCAACTTATACCGCGAGTCACAGGGCTGGTTTTTGGCAAGGATGTCACATTTCAAATCCGTTGACAATTTGTCACAAATTAGCCAGCCGTCAGTTGTCAGTGAGTTTCTCAAAACTTCATCATCGATTCCATGTCAGACAATGGATTTTCTTCCTTGCTGACATGAAAGAAAAATCACAATTGGAAATGAATTATTTGCAGCTTAGATATTTTTATGTTGACATTTCAGAAATCGCACTATAAGGAAAACTATTTTTCATGGTTTTAATGCAACCGACACAGGTCAAATGACAATCTGAAAATAAGAAAATTTCAAAAATTTCTTTTATTCTTCTTATTATCTGCTTTTATTCATGTGACAACAATATAATTTGTCGAAAAAATACCATATTTTTATTTATATTAAATAGTGTTAATGCATAAACTAAATGAAAAGTTTTTAAACCGAATTCAAAAAAATAAGAAGGTTCTCAATTCGTCGGAACGTTTTTTTTTATCATAATACTCAAGAAACTAAGGTTAAGGCGATAAATCTTAACTATATTTATATGACCAGTCTTTAGATATAGCCACAACAATAAAATGACGTAGTCTAAACTTCGGCTATTCCGCAAATGATCTCATTACGATATACTCTTAGTCAGCTAATCTGAGCATGACCTGTTGACTTATGATAATTATTCCCAAGTACTTGTAGAGGATTACGCAATGATCTTACTGAGAACAGCGATAATTAGTATTAGAGCAAGGCTTAGTAAGGATAATAAAGGCTGACGAAATAAAACCTCAGGCAAACTCATTATCAAGCAATGAAATAATTATTTGAATCATAGTAATGATGACTTTTGCTTTATATCTCCTGCTTGGTAGGTTGGAAAATTTCAAGCACCTATGTGGGCAGATACAACTGCAAATATTTTACTAGCTTTCGGACGTATTCACTGGAGTAAAGTATTCGATGTTCTTTTTTGACCTTCATCTCTTAGCGAAATTCATCAAAATTGTCAGACAGACACACCCAAATTACAATCTCATTTTTAATTGTATGGATTTACACTTCATAAAACATAAGGTATCAAAACTAAAAAGAGAAAAACAAAAAACTTTTTAACAAAAAAAATACCTCCAAATAAAAACACTACAAAGTGAAAAATAACTTTCTTTTCAGAAGTCGGTGTCAGAAACCAAAAAACATTGGTACCAAAGACACCGACTTTCGAAAAAAAAGTTAAATAGAAAATATGCCTGCAGTATAAACAACGCATTAAAAGTATTGATCGAGTTTCTATTTAAAAAAATGTCTGCATTGCATAAAACAGACCGCAGGCTTACCAAAGCTCAAAAAGTAATGGACTAGTATGATTGGTTAATCCAATCACACTCACCGGACCAATATAGTTCTCATAGACCCTAGAATGAAGCTGGCCATTTGGATTCATTCATTCGGCTTTTGTTTTCCAATGTTCACTCAAACCGCTCTGTCGCTGCAACTGAGTGCACATGCATGTTTTAAATTCGACTCAACCACTAGCTCAAATGCGCTAAAGATTTTACGAAACATAGACCATAGATATAATATCCATAGTAATATTATTATATGCGAAAGTATTAACTTTAAAGGGACACAGTTTTGTATATGTGTTTAGTTTTCACGCCTAAGCCGCTGAACCGATTCTAAGGTAATTTCATTCTACAATCTGGAGAATGATATGGGATACTTTTTATAATCAACATATCACGCGAGCGAAGTCGCAGCAGAAGCCAGTGCAATATAAATTTCGCTACTTTTGTCACTTTTATGTCACGCCGTCTCAGAGATTATTTATTTGTTAATTCTTCAGAATTTTTCCTGTTGTGTCTTTTGTTTTAGCTTCAACGCCTTCAAAGTTGTCAAGTCTTTGGTGTTTTGTTTATATTAATGTGAATTATTTTTCTTTGTTTCAGCGAGTACGAATTTAGTGGGCAAGTTTACGCAGAGCGTTCGTCGTATTGTACAAGATGTCAAGGATGAGGGCACTTCCAGTAAGTACTCGAAATTGATTTATTATATATCTTGAATGGTTTAATATGATTGATATCTACCAACTCATCACTATTGTGAAATCATGATTGCAATTATTGTATCTCAGAATCATAAAAGGATTATGCATTAGGGTGCTTTTAGCACGCTTTGTTGGCCTTTTTTTTTTTTTTTGTGAAATCATCCAATGACTTCTCCCGCTCTGGGTGAAGCGGGAGGGCGTGTCAGACTTTTACTGACTAAAACCCACCCGTGTTCCTTCAGTTGCTTGTGCCAGGGCCGCGGTGACTCTTTCAAATTTATCCCCGACCCTGACAGGCATCGGCCCTAGCGGACCCCGTCAACTTTTGCTGACATCTCTTTGAGGCGCGCGTGGAACAATACGCGCCGTCGACTCGGGCCTGGTCCTTATCGGACGGCGAACTACCCATTACTCGCCGTCCGCAAGCCCGCGCCTACGGTGGCCGGAAATCGGCTTGCGACTCCCGACGCCCGGGGCGTCTCCTGCGGTGGCTAGGGGCGTGAGGGCGTCTCCGTTGTGTCTCCCTCACGAGTTCCGCCTCCTCCTTTGCGAGCATTACTGCTTCGCTGAAGGAGGTGACGGCGTCCCATGCGCTCTCGCTCCGTACCATGGCCTGAACCAGGGCCGGACGCGAGAGGTCGCCACCGCTGATCGCCTCCACGAGGACACGGCGGTGCTCCGCCCAAGCGGGGCAGACCTCCACCGTATGCTCCACCGTGTCCTCCGGGCGATCCACACAATGGTGACACCCGGGCGTTTCCTCCCGCCTTATCCTAACAGGAACCTCCCGAAGCAGCCGTGTCCGGTGAGGACCTGCGTCAGGCGGAAGGTAAGGACGCCGTGGCGCCTCTCTAGCCACTCCTCAAAGAGGGGCCTTATCGCCGCAATCGTGGCGTGCCCAGCACTGGGTTGCGATAGTCGCTCTCTCCATGACGCCATGAGATCCTGACGCTTTGTTGGCCTGTTTTATTGCTGAACAAATCCTTAATAAAGCTAAGGTCCATTCGACTTCAATATTTTGATGAAAAGCAATAGTTTATGATATTTCAACACATAAATACATAAAAAACAACTATAACTAAACTTGTTAAATTCATACTAGCAGGAAATGCGATCGCAAACAACCGATTGAATTTCCTAAGTAAAAAGTCATATTTTGAGGTTTGTTTCTCGCCTATTTCCTCCTCCAACATTGGACCAATCTAAGGTTCTAGTGCAGAAAATTGCTTATCAAATCATTATTTTTCAATCTATGGAATATCTTTTAAATTGGACCAATATTGGAGGAGGAAATAGGCGAGAAACAAACCTCGAATTATAACTTTTTACGTAGGATATTTGGTCGCATTTCTGCGAACACATTTCCTTCTAAAGCAAGAGGGCGGTAGACTAACACCATCAAAGTTATAAGACCTTTATAAATATGGAAGGTATTTCCGCTCAACGCAGAAGTAAAGGCGGGTAGGAGAAGATTAGTCTCGTAGACGGGCGGAATGATAAGAGGTTGGCTGGCCGAGCCGGTCATTGATTTGTGTAGCCCGTACTTTCGGCCTCCGAGGACGTGCCTCGTTTATTATCGCTGTCGATAGTCACTTGTTTAAAAATTTATAGGTGTACAAGTAGTGCGACAATGAATTATATACTAACTAGCTTCTGCCAGCGGCTTTGCCCACGTCATCATCATCATCATATCAGCCGAAAGACGTCCACTGCTGGATATAGGCGTCCCCCAAGCGTCGCCACTTTGACCGGTCCCGTGCGTCTCGCACCCAGCGGATCCCCGCAACCTTCGCCCACGTGAAAGTTGAAAATTATCCCGAGAGAACTTATTCCCGTGATAGAATCCTATGTGCTATTCCGTGCTATAATCTATCTCTGTGCCAAATTTCATCCAGATCCGTCCAGCCGTTTGCGCGTGAAGAAGTAACAAACATACACACAAACACACACACTCACAAACTTTCGCCTTTATAATATTAGTGTAATAATATCGGTAGAGAACAAACAAAACAATAAAACGTTTGAAACAATCGGAATGCTTATTACAAATTAGTTTACGTGGTCGTAAAATTAATGCATGCGTTCTATAACCATAATATTAAAACGTTTTAGTGGTCACAATAAAACTCTGCTACTATGTACAATACAACAAACCAACAATGTACTTATTCAAATGGAATGATGCAACAAACTATTAATTTTAACGTTATTCACACATTAATTAAATATTTAATCCTTACAAATATGTTTGCAATTAATTCATTTATGATAACTGCACACATATTTATCTAAATAGTATCACTCACTGAACAATGCGTACTAATGTGATTAACGGTAGAACCGTGGATGTGAATCAGCTTGATTTGAGTTGCGGTAAAATCAGAATTTGTTCAAATATTACTGCAGAATTGTATAAGTTTATATTAGTATCATTACAGATTTAACAAATGACTATCTAAATCGTTTCCTGTTAAATAGACGAATTTTGTATTCGAAAAGCTTTTTCTAAACGAATTATATGAAGAAATGTTTGTAAAAGGTCTCAGAATCTCTGGCAGTACTATTCCGACTACGAAAATTCTTTCACAAATAGAAATCTACTCTATGGCAGACTGTCATAAGTTACATTTTTAGAAAAATGTGTGTCATTCAAAATCCCAAGGCAGTTCCACCGAATAATTCTTTAAAATTCCTTTATATCGCTCATTAAATCTGAGAGCCCATTTCACTGAATTTTGGCAGAAACGCAGATTATGAAGGCGGCCTGTTAGTTTCTCGCTTTTCCTAATTCCTTTGGTTTATTAATGTTAAGTGCGAGGCTTGCACTTTATTTTAACAATCTTAATTAGATTAACAAGATCAGTTTTTTCTTGTTTCTTTGTTTCAGATTTGATTAGCTCAAATCAATTAGGTTCAAATACTTAGCTGCTAAGATATGCCGAAGGCTGACACTAATTGATTGATGATTAAATGAAATGATAGCTCTCATTTCATTCATGTTTAAAATAAATACTTACCAACAGCGACTTACTTAGAAATATACTAAATAAATAACTTGCATTATCGTTCAAATTCTAAACCAGTTTATTTTCTAAACCGTAAATTTTTGTTCAATTTCGTAAAGAATTGATGATCGTTAGAGTGTTGCACCACCATTTGATCGATTGACGATATTAGAATAAAACAATCAAATTCCATCGACAGTTATTTCTACACCAAATCAAAGCTAAACCAACCACATCAATAAATCGAACTATGTCGATTATTGAGGGTATCACCTAATAAACTATGGCCTTACTATGCATTGTTTGATATCTATATAGATAAAAATGAAACCCGTTTTCCGTTGTCACGGCATCACGCGTGAACGGCTGGACCGATTTCGCTTATTCTTTTTTTGTTGTGTTCGTTATTGTTGGGAGAAGGTTCTTATGTAGGGTAGGGTAGGTAGGGTAGGGTATGTAGGGTAGGGCAGGTAGGGTAGGGTAGGTAGGGTAGGGTAGGTTGGGTAGGGTAGGGTAGGGTAGGTAGGGTAGGGTAGGGTAGGTAGGGTAGGGTAGGTAGGGTAGGTAGGGTAGGTAGGGTAGGGTAGGGTAGGTTGGGTAGGGTAGGGTAGGGTAGGTAGGGTAGGGTAGGGTAGGTAGGGTAGGGTAGGTAGGGTAGGGTAGATAGGGTAGGGTTGGTAGGGTAGGGTAGGTAGGGTAGGTAGTGTAGGTAGGGTAGGTAGGGTAGGGTAGGTAGGGTAGGTAGGGTAGGGTAGGGTAGGGTAGGGTAGGTAGGGTAGGGTAGGTAGGGTAGGGTAGGGTATGTAGGGTAGGGCAGGTAGGGTAGGGTAGGTAGGGTATGTAGGGTAGGGCAGGTAGGGTAGGGTAGGTAGGGTAGGGTAGGTAGGGCAGGGTAGGTAGGGTAGGGTAGGTAGGGTAGGGTAGGGTAGATTGGGTAGGGTAGGGTAGATAGGGTAGGGTAGGTAGGGTAGGGTAGGTAGGGTAGGGTAGGGTTGGTAGGGTAGGGTAGGTAGGGTAGGTAGGGTAGGTAGGGTAGGTAGGGTAGGTAGGGTAGGTAGGGTAGGTAGGGTAGGTAGGGTAGGTAGGGTAGGTAGGGTAGGTAGGGTAGGTAGGGTAGGTAGGGTAGGTAGGGTAGGTAGGGTAGGTAGGGTAGGTAGGGTAGGTAGGGTAGGTAGGGTAGGTAGGGTAGGTAGGGTAGGTAGGGTAGGTAGGGTAGGTAGGGTAGGTAGGGTAGGTAGGGTAGGTAGGGTAGGTAGGGTAGGTAGGGTAGGTAGGGTAGGTAGGGTAGGTAGGGTAGGTAGGGTAGGTAGGGTAGGTAGGGTAGGTAGGGTAGGTAGGGTAGGTAGGGTAGGTAGGGTAGGTAGGGTAGGTAGGGTAGGTAGGGTAGGTAGGGTAGGTAGGGTAGGTAGGGTAGGTAGGGTAGGTAGGGTAGGTAGGGTAGGTAGGGTAGGTAGGGTAGGTAGGGTAGGTAGGGTAGGTAGGGTAGGTAGGGTAGGTAGGGTAGGTAGGGTAGGTAGGGTAGGTAGTGTAGGTAGGGTAGGTAGGGTAGGGTTGGTAGGGTAGGTAGGGTAGGTAGGGTAGGTAGTGTAGGTAGGGTAGGTAGGGTAGGGTTGGTAGGGTAGTGTAGGTAGGGTAGGGTAGGTAGGGTAGCGTTGGTAGGGTAGGGTAGGTAGGGTAGGGTAGGTGGCGTAGTGTTGGGTAGGTGGAGTAGTGTTGGGTAGATGAATGTTTGGTGTTTTTATGGCAAAACAAAGTTTGCCGGGTCAGCTAGTAAATCATATAAAAACCGGCCAAGTGCGAGTCGGACTCGCACAAGAAGGGTTCCGTACCATTATTGCAAAACACTGCATAAAAATCACGTTTGTTGTATGGGAGCCCCCCTTAATTTATTTTATTTTAATTTATTAATTATTATTTTTTTAAGTAAATATACAACTAAACATTCTGTGAATATTTCAAGCGTCTACCTGTTGCCGTTATTAATATCTTGCAAAAAACGGCAAAAATATCACGTTTGTTGTATGGGAGCCCCCCTTTAATATTTATTTTATACTATTTTTAGTATTTGTTGTTATAGTGGCAACAGAAATACATCATCTGTAAAAATTTCAACTTTCTAGCTATCACGGTTCATGAGATACAGCCTGGAGACAGACGGACAGACAGACAGACAGACGGATCGCGAAGTCTTAGTAATAGGGTCCCGTTTTTACCCTTTGGGTACGGAACCCTAATAATAGGGTCCCGTTTTTACCCTTTGGGTACGGAACCCTAAAAAGATGTCCTGAAAAAAGATTTATCTACTTCGGTTTCGTTATATTCGAATTACAAAATTGACAGCGGTTTCATTAAGATACCCATAACGACATCGGGTTGCATTATGCGAATCGTCATAAATGCTAAAACACAAGCAAAGACATTCTGAACATACAGCCAGGTACCTATAATATTACTTCGAAATCGAGAATTCGAGACAATGTAAATGATGTTCTTAAAAATGGAACAAGTTGAGAAAAAAAAATAGTATACTAGTTGGCTGTTGCGGCTACAATATCTTTGCCTTATACCTATACAATAAAGACTAAATAAAAAATATTTAAAATAAAAGTGGACGCGGGAAAAATTTTCGTGTGTAGTTAAGTTTCTATTAAAAATACTTATTTGTCTATATCTGTGTTTTATTCCTTCCTTCGTAGATAAAATCTTGTATGCAACTGTACGTTATTGATCTTTTAGTAACTCGTGCCCACCTATTTCGGTACGCGCTACGCTTGTACCGAAAAATGGCACTCGTATTAAAAGACCGTCCATAACTTACCAGTTGCATAAATAGATATTACTTGACGGTAATTTTCCATAACCTATCTTTCTGTGTACCAGGCGGGCAGACGAAAGAAGAGGTGATAGAAACCAACGAGCGTCTGCGCGGAGTCCGAGTGCGCCTTGACGAGAACTATGACACGGCGAAGAAGGCACTCGTCACGCTCATGGCACGCTACTCCGAGTCAAAGGCCCAGAGGAACGTGTTCACCAGATACACGCTGCTCAAGGCTATGATAAAGGTATGGTTTATATTTAATTAAAAGTACTTAGTCACTTATTTGTACATTAAATCGTGATTAGTGGAAAAGATGGACAAGGAAGGCCGACCCCAAGTAAATGAGACATGGAAGATAGCACTGGGCATGCATGGTTGATTACTCCCCCTTACAGAAAAGAAGCCTATGTCACAGCAACGGGAACTTTAAAGGCTTATTATACAATGAACAAGTTGCAAAAAAATAGCTAGGCTGCCTTTATTTTGTTCACTTTTCTCGATGTTGTGCTATTGTTACTTAATTATGTAGGTAGGTGCAAGACACAACGAATTGGCTTAACTGGCAAGATTTACAATAAGAGACAGCTTTACTTGATACAATTAATTTAAACGCGTTCTATAACCTGAGAGCAATAAATTTCTTTTTGCATCTCATCACTCTGATGGCTCGGAAAGGCCAACACGCTTGCGTTGTTAGTCTTTATTTTTGTTCAATCGGACAATGCAGTTAGTCGCAGATGGCTTTTACTGCTTCGACAGGTGCGCCTGCAAGCTTTCAAACAATACGAATACGTGTGTTCGATTTTCGATTACCCGAAATGCATCAGCAACGAAGGGTAAGTAGGTGCTATGGGGTTTTAATTGCTCTTAAGTGATATTCAGTAAACATCTCACCGGGAAAACATGGGTGAAGAGAACTGTCAATCGACAGCTTCAGGGCGAAATAAAAAAAATATATAATAAATAAAAATATATAATATAATATATTAAATTATTTTGTTCACTTCAAGCTTACTTCAACCAAGTTACCACGGTGAGGTGAGTAATACATCAACTCGTCCTACATGCCTACGGCCCATTTAGGACGACTAGCAGAAAATCAAAATAAATAATATATTATTTCTGTAACTCGTCCCACGTTACTATCAAAATGAGAAAAGGTACAATCAGTAGCAAAAGTATTAGTGTGGAAATAATAATAAAAAGAATGCGTCATAAAATATGTAATAATCACAACAATGTCACTTATAAACAGAAAATATTGAATCATTACAAATTTGACACCAATTAACACACGAGGTAATAATGAACATTAATAATATAGATAATATCCGGAGAAACATCACTGGTCAAAACAAAGGATTTTATTGTATCTTCATTATTTTCATAGGTCTGTCCTACTTCAAAAGTAACCACCGTAACCATTGTTTACTCATCTGATAATAACCGAAAGTCATACATGTCTTCCATTAGTATTAATTTTGGATAACACTTGCATTTGCTTGTTTAATATGCACGCGTACGTTTTTAATATTAAATATTCTATGAACAAAACTAAAAACTAAAAATCCTTAAAAAAAGATTGTTATGTCTTGTCTTACTAACTGTACCAAACGTTGATACAGTTTAAATTTCCACACACAAATAAACGTGGGACGAATTGCAAAATGAAAATATTATTTATTTTGATTTTCTGCAAGTCGTCCTAAATAGGCCGTAGGCATGTAGGACGATTTGATGAATTATTCAGTGAGGTATTTCAACAGATCAATTCAGAAAACAAACACTTATGACGATATTTACCCAAACAGGCCTCAGCAAAACACAATAATTCATTAGCTCTAGATAATGATTACCCCGCAAAATTTATTATAATTATTAGAAGGCTTTGCTAACTCGATTTATCTCATCCTTGGCAATTTAGATTTACATAACAAAACAACAACGAGATACCTAACATTGTTTTAACGAAAGGATAAATTGGATTGAGAGACAAACCTTGCTGTTGGAAAACTCTTGTCCCCGTATACTCGTATCAACATAGGTCACAGTCAGTTTACCAATTGCAAATAAGTTTATAATCGCATATTGTTTTTTGTTTAGATAAGCACCCAAACGATGTAAAACTAAGGATAAGGTTTATTTAGGAATCCTTGTTTCGTTTGACAACATACAGCATAAATGACATACTACAAATTCAACGGTCCTCATGATTTTACTGTGAGGTCGCATTGCTATGTGTGAAAAGGTTACGGTGAGATAATATGCCTAAGCGATTAACTGTGCCAATATAATTATAACGGCTAATCTAAGCATATTAGCAGTGACGGGGTCGGGTCAAGTGTTTGTTGCATTAGCACTTGGCACCATTTATTTAATTTGATCCGGCTTCATGTTGGTTAAACATACTTTATGATTTATATTTGGGACAACTTACTGTAGAAAAAGCTACCCCTTTCTATTCTCGATATTTGATTTTATTGGGATGAGATTAAAGTCTGCTCATCAACATCTTCTTGCCCTTGTCCTTTTCTACTTGTGATCGTTTCAGCAAGTTTTCTTCTATGATTCACTTCTGTTTCTTACACGGCATTTCTAACACAGCCTTCCAATTTTTCTTTGACCTTCTTCTTCCTTCTCCAGCTCTAAATATTTTATATTCATAGTATCGAGCGTCCGTTGTGAATGAATAAAAAGCCAGCTAAGTGCGCTTACCACAGTGTCTCAAGACGAAAGTCTATGACCAGTGTGTGTTGCCAGTGATGACATATGGCTCTGAGACGAGGTCGCTTACAATGGGCCTTATCAGAAAGCTTACAGTCACTCAAAGGGCAATGGAGAGGGCTATGCTCGGAGTTTCCTTGCGTGATCGAATCAGAAATGTAGAGATCCGTAAGAGGACCAGGGTTACCGACATAGCCCGAAGAATTGCCAAACCTAAGTGGCAATGGGCAGGGCACATTGCTCGCAGTATGGATGGCCGATGGGGCAGAAAGGTTCTGGGGTGGCGACCGCGATCCGGATGACGTTGCGTTGGAAGGACTCCCACCAGGTGGAACGATGATTTGGTGAAGGTTGCGGGGATCCGCTGGTTACGAGACGCACGGGACCGGTCAATGTGGCGACGCTTGGGGGAAGCCTATGTCCAGCACTGTCCAGCAGTGGACGTCTTTTGGCTGATATGATGATGATGATGAAATGTGAGTCGGACTCGCCCACCGAGTGTTCAGTATAAACAGCTGCATCAAACAAAACAATTATGTAACATTACTGACGTTCATATACAATGAAAGCTCCGAACATTGCTTTAACGAAGGGATGAAATAAACTTTACCGTAAGAAATTTGTTGTCCCCATATATCGATAAAGGTCGCGGTTAGTTTACCAACTGCAAATAAGTTAATAATCGTTTTTTTTGTAGCTACAAATTTATAGTTTTCAGATTTTTAAGACATGGCATTTTGCCAAATTTCCTTACGATTTCTCAAATACGCGACATAAAAGGCTGAATATTTTGATTGCGATGATTTATAAGGTTGATTTCACAGCTCCAAGAGAATGCAGATCTGAGTACTTATATCATATTAATTTCAACTTGATACGTCCAGGCATTCCTGAAAAAATAATCTTTGACAGACGTACAGACACAGACAGATAGACAACGAAGTGATCCTATAAGGGTCCCTTTTTCATTTTGAGCAACATCAACATCATCTTTCTGACCTTGTCCCATGCTACTTGGGGTTGACGCTGTCGGCGCAACACTCCAACACGCTTTTCTTTCTCCATACCGTCCTGTCCCCCGCCACGTTATCACTATCTTTTTTTTTATATAACTCCTCACACAGTCCATCCATCTTTTCTTTGGCCGTCCCCTCCCTCTCCATCCATCTACATTCATATTCATAACTCTTTTAGTAACATGCGTTTCATCCCTCCTCATCACATGACCATACCAGGACAAATTGTTTCCTTTAAACTTTTCTGTCACTGGCGCCACTTTCAAACTTCCTATAATAATCATTAAACAAAAAAAAAACTAAGCTCTCTGGAAGTCATTTTTGGCTTTTTGGATTATTTCTTTGTCAGCTTATCAAAGCCCCTTTAAATGGAAAATAACAGAGAGATACAAAAATTCATGAAAATTTATTTATTTCGAAGCTAAATCATGCGAAAACAAGAAGCGAGACAGCTAATTGTGCCAGTACGAGTATAATTTATGAAATTAATGCGCAACAAGTCGTACATTTGAATTCAATGCACTTTGAAATTACACCGCTCAGACTCATTAAAACTGCTTGGAAGTGTAAGACTGGCTCATACATACATTGAGGCAGGCATTTGCTGAGCTAATTACTAATGGGTAATCAAACCATGTTTTATTTTAATTTCTTAGTAATGTCAACATCGTAGGTTCGAACCATGGTCTGAAACGGCAGTAAAGCCTAGATTTTAAACGCAAAGCAGAATGAAAAGTATTATTAAACCCGTCACAGTAATGTTGTTTTAAAAGGTTGATCACCATCATGAACCTTTGTGGGCTATAAAATCGATACCTTTTTGTTTTGATCAATTTTGAAGTCGAAACTTGGAATTCGTCATCATTTCAGCCTGGAATCACCCACTGCTGGATATAAGGCATCCCACTATTTCTTCGCCCATACCTACAGCCCGGTTCTCAAGAAAAACTTCTAAGTGTATTGCACTCTAACGGATTAGGTGTACGCCTCTTGACTTAAGTGTCCTCAAGTTAATACTTCTTAGATGCAGAATACTCTCAAGTAAGCACCTGTCACTTGTTTATAAAAATTCAACAGGGATCACTGGGACTGTTTGTCGCCGTTGCTTGTTTAAAATTGCAACAGACGTTTACCTTTTACATGCTGAACAGGGTGGCTTTAGGATTTTAAGGCCACATGCACGAAAAACTTAACTCAGAGTTAGTCGCTAACACGAGGTTAAATTTACAATATTGTATGTTGAACTAACTGTAAATTTTCCCTCGTGTTAGCAACTAACTTTGAGTTAAGTTGTTCATGCAAGTCGGCCTAAAAGGGATTATTTATGTATCTACGTAAATATTGCTTGCAGAATATAATACCATTAAACAATAAGGCTCTTTCACAGAACAAATTTTCTGTCTTGCAGTCACTTTTGTGGCCAATATTATTTTGTAGCACCCTGAAAATTAAAATATTGTGTAAGTTGTAGACTTTAACGAATTAAACTCTTCTCATTTGGTAGAATTTCTGATGACATGACGGTTGATAGTAATATTTAGAAGGATATGTATAAAATATTCCATTTCTAGGCCTTGTGAAGTTGTGACCAGCACTTCGATTAGCAAAACATTTAAATATATATAAATTGCAACTACATTGTTTCTTATTTATGGATTACTAGCTTCTGCCAGCGGCTTCATCCGCCTTATAAGGTTTTAATATCCCAAGGGGACATACTGCCGACATAAAACCTGGCATATATCCTGTCCTGATACAGGTTCTGGTCTATCCATATGCCAAGATACATCCAAATCCGTTAAGCCATAAGTGCGTAAAAGGTTAACAAACAAACTCACATTCGCATTAATAATATTAGTTAGGATATGATAATATAGCATGGAGAATTTTATAGTATCTATTTAATTGGATTTAATAGTGAAGCGACTCGTGTATGTAACTTTGTAGAAGATAGCAACACAAATATGTACAGCATAGAGCAAATTAACGGTGTGGAACTCGTGTGGAGGGTGCCTGAAGCCACACTAATATTCTGGGTTAAGAGCAAAGGTCGCACGTGTCGCAAGTTGCACTGATACACACAATAACACGTACCTATAACTTTGTTGAAAATTATAAAGTTTGGATTTCATGATATCCTCCTACAACATAATATCACGCCTGTATCCCCGAAGGGTTTAGCAGAGTTGATTGCAGATACTACACCCACAATTTGCCTTTTTTGTTTTAAGTCCCATGTAATAGGGGGTAAGTCTATTGCCATCAACCGGGCCGAAAAGCATGTCCCGCAGGCTTATTACGTATCTTTTGCAAGAGCAAAACGATAGCGATTTTTCCGCTCTTCCATACAGAAGTTTTAGAGTTGTTGGCTGTTATTTTGGACCTACCATACATACACTGCAGGTAATTCCGACTTTTATGACATAAATCGTTTGATCGCTATCGTTTTGCTCTTGCAAAAGATACGTAATAAGCCTGCCGGGCTGTTTTGTTAGCTATGTTACTGGTGCAAAAAGATTTTTGAACTTCTATCTACCCTTATGGAATCACTGGTCCCCAAGTCACAGGCTATAAACCTAGTTTGGGAGCCAGGCGATAATACCTTATGCACATTATTTTGTATCATATTACTGTATCCGTAAACTTTGTTAAGTAATTATTGGAAATGAACATTAAAATAAAAATAAATAAATAATGAGAAAAAACCCAATAACACTTTGGCCGACCCGGGTATCGAACCCAGGACCTCATACTCAGCAGTAGAGCTGCCGACCACTAGGCCAACACGGCTTCACTCAGGTACTCACCGGGTACGGTTGCTTCGGTGAGTACCTGAATGGGATTGGGCGAGAGACCACGGCAAATTGCCACCACTGCGGAGGCGACCTTGACTCTGCACAGGACACGCTCGAGGAGTGCCCTGCCTGGGCCTCTGAGTGGCAAGGCTTGGTCACCAGGATCGGGCGAGACCTGTCTCTGCCAGCAGTTGCGAGGACCATGCTGGTAGAGACAGAAAACTGGAGGGAAATGGCCGAATGGGAAAACCGTGATGGTATAGAAGTAGGCTGCCGAGCGGAATCGTGAGAGGGCCGATCCCACTCGGAGAAGATATCGTCGTTGAGGCGGTTACTCTGTTCGCCCACCAAGTGACTCCAGGAAAGACGGTGGCAAAGTGATCACGTGCTGCCGTGCACAGTGAGGCTCAGGTGAGGTGCATTATTATACTCCCCAGGGATGTGCCCTAACAGGGGTTGCACAGAGGGAAAACACCTACGTGGAGAAGAACGGACAAGTCTATTGAAGCAAAGGTTTCAAAATAACCAGACTAAAATACTAAGGAAAACCTGAAGGCATTATGTTATTCGGTAATAAATAGGCCAGTGTCGATCTGTCTATCACTCCGCACTCTGGGAAAAAATACTTGAGGTAAAGTAAGATGTCCCTTGTGTAACAATGAGAAATACGGTTCAATAAAGTTACTTCCTTTCAGAAAAGTATTTTTTTGCTTTTTGGGTTCCTAAACATGTTTTGACGATTTTGAAGTATTTTCTTTTTACTTATAGCGTGTTTACTGAAAGAACTTAGTAGTATGGGCCTTATTTATACAATACAATTTAAACTTTATAAACATACTAGCTTCTGCCCGCGGCTTCACCCGCGTAATAAGTGTTTTATCATCCCAAGGAAATACAAACTAACGTATGTCCTTTCCAGGGTCTCAAACCATCTCCATGCCAAAAATCATCAAAATCGGTTCAGTAGATTCAGAGATTACAACAAGATTACAAACTCACAAACTTTCCCTCTTTATAATATTACTAGCTGTCCCACGCGGCTTCGCTCCCGACAACTGGGTATCTACCTACTCTACCTACCCTACATACATGAATGTTGCGTAACTTTAACCGCTAACGCAGCGCACGCAACGGAAGCTCTCAAAACGGAACATTTTTGAGAGCTTCTCGTTTTTGCAACATTTTTCATTAATGCGCCGCTCCTATTGGTCGTAGCGTGATGTTATATAGGTAGTTTATAACCTGCCTCGATAAATGGACTATACAACACAAAAAAAAATCATTTCCAACCAGTACTGCCTGAGATTAGCCTTCAGCTCTCTTTACTCTTCAGCTTTATAATATTTGTACAGATTAGTATATAAATAGATGATTAGTTATACTGATTAATAGGTTCTAAATTCAATTTCTCCATAGAAAATTTAAATTAAGAATCTTCTAAACAGTGCAATATCAGTTGGCGTCTTCTAACAGCTAGGTTTACCTCGCTGTTCTATATTCAACAAAAAATAAAAACGCATCATAAAAAGTTTCCTATCAAAAAATTAATACCATTTTACGACATCATTCCATTTTCAAATCGCTATTTCTCCTTGCCATTTGTTAGCTTACGTAGGTGACTGAATAAGCAGGATTCCGTAGAATGTCGTTGTGTGCCCGCCAAGTTAAATTACACGGTCCTCCTTGCAACTGGGACCATTGTATAATTGCGTTTAGAAATTACCACCTCGCTACTGTGTTCGTCTTCATTATTTAAAGCTGTGTCCGGATTTAGAAGGAATTGGTGTCTTGGTTTTAAATAAATTAATTGAATTGTTAGGCTCCTGCTGTGTTTGTTTATGTTTACATCTACTTTCATCATTATCATTCAAGCCAAAAGACGTCCACTGCTGGACTTAGGCCTCCCCCAGGCGTCGCCACATTGACATCTGCTTTAACTGCTGAAAAAACTGTTTATTAAAAAGTGTTTATTAAGGCTCCCCAGACAAGCTCAACGTGACAATGCGATGACGCGACGTCGCATGTTCATATAATTTGTTATGCAAGTAATTATTATGTACCTATATCTTTAGAAAAAAGCTGCAACAATTGTCGCAGCATTGTCGCGTCGTGTTTGCCTAATGGAGATTTTATCTTTGTGTATTAAAGGTGTTAGAATGTCGAGATTTTACACCGAAACCCACCCAAATAAATAATAAATATTCAAAGCATTCCAAACACAAAACAAGTCTAGTAAGTCTGTAATCGTAAACGACGTTATGAAATTGTTGTTTCGTCTTCTTTTCTCAAACAACTAGGGCTTGCAATCCGGATATCCGGATAACCGTATTACCCGGATTTCCGCCGATTTTCAAATCCGGATTTTACTTGTATCACCATCCGGATTTTTCGGATTTTACGGATAGTAGTATTTCTCTTTTAAATCACACTACTATTATAAAGACGTGTGTGTGTTTGTATGTTTGTTACTTCTTCACGCTCAAACGTCTGGACGGATCTGGATGAAATTTGGCACAGAGATAGATATGAAATAATAGCACAAAAAATACACATATGATACGCATTTTTATCCTGGGAATATGTTCCCTTGGGATAATTTTCGACAGACGCTAATCGTTTAATATAAATAAAGCTACGGTATAAGCGATCTGTGAAGAAGATGCAAACTTACTGACTCCTGGATTTCAGAAATTATCGCAAGAAGATAGCCGGAAGCATAATCAGTAATGAACTTCTAGTAACACTCAAAAGAAGAATATCACAACGATGAGTTCAAGAAATAATCGGTACAATGACATATTTACGCAACCCTCACAATTTTATGAAGAGCGAAGTATATACGACTGTCCTTTTGAAAATCCTTCAAATGAATCTGAGACTGAAGATTGTTAAAATTATTTCTAAATTTTTTGACACACAACAACCAGATCAAACAATTATAACTTCAGCGGACAATACACAAGATACAGAAGGTTGCTCTTCTTCAACTGTAAGCGTATCAATTAATACACAAATATGAGAAGAAATCATCCGGTTTATGAGTCAGCCATCTTCTGCGCAGCGACTGACTTCTTCAACAAATGATTTAGACACCACGACTCAAGTAGAGATGGCACTATTTGATGAGAATGGTCAGAGAAGCAGGAATTTAGAAAGGGTTTACAATGTACTTTTATCAATACCACCGACCAGCGTTGAAGCTGATTCATTAGATAGTTTAAGTTTTTTAAGATCATATTACCAGAATTTGGATAAAAAATAATTTAAGAATTACGTAATAAAATGTACGTGTGTGTAATGTTACGTTATAAAATGTTATTCGATTATTTTAAGATATTTTGTTTATTATTGTTTTATTATATTTAAGTTATACTATTGTTGTTTAAAAATAAACTGATTTGCCAGGGAAAGTGATATTTTCATTCAATTATTATCTTTTAAATAGGTTGATTTGATTGGGATATAGTGATTTGTTTTATTTATAATAAAATTTAAATAATAACCGTATTATACGCATTATCCGGATACTCCGGATAGTAAAATAATAATATCCGTATTATCCGGATAGTAAAATCGAACGGATATTGCAAGCCCTACAAACAACACAACATAATTGAAAACTTTTTCGTTCTATAATTACGGATAAACATAATTGGGTGAAAAACATTGTAACTGAGTTAGCAATATCGCGGAAAACGTGCCATCCGAAACTCACCCTTATTGTAAACATGTCACGTACCATACCTACTTATACTTCCAACCGTGGCGATAGGGCTGCCCCTTCGAATTTCAAGGAAGTTACCTACATTTTGTGTGGCTCGAATGTGAAATAAGAAACAATTGGGTCGCTCTAATATATTTATTTTTTATTAAATTTGCAGAGCGTGTCTTTTGTTGTTTTCTTTTGGCATGCTGAAGGTAACTTGTACCTGTATTCGAGGCTTACAATTTAGTAACTGTATCAATGAACCTTTGAAGGTTAACGATATATTTGGTAAGACTATTTACAAGCTGAAACGAACAAATTGAAAAGCCAACGAGCTACTCAGAACGAATAGAAACTTCAATATATTTCGAGCAAAGTTTAAGCGCATTTTCAATTCGTGACCCTGCCTCGGTCTTGCCTGAAAGTTAAGTGGCTTAATCAACAGACCGGCGAGCATGGCCTCTGTGACAGGCTTGAGTCACGCATTTTATCACGGTTTTTGCTCCCAAACTGTGATAAAAATGTGTGACTCAAGCCTGTCACAGTAGGCCGTGCTCGCCGGTCTGGTGTTAGCCATTTTTTCATTTCCTTTCCACCACTATGTACATAGATAAATAGAAAAAAAATTGGGGAATGCCATTAAATACTAAAAAAATTATTTGAAGAAGGGTCCAGGCGTACAAAAGTTATCATTTGAAATAACCCCTATTTTTAGGGCAGCCATGACAGTTGTGTTTGACGACTTTCACAGTTTTCAGAAGTGACGTCTATTGAGTCTTTCTTTGCATTGACTTTGAATTGGATAGTTTCGAATTTTTTGCTGATTGTTATTGTTTTGCGACCCAGTTGCAATTGAATTCGTGTATTTTTTTTATCGCAGCTAATACGATGACACGTCAAACATAAGCCATTATTGTCAAAATGTTATTTTTCGCATACTGCTGATCTGATCCACCATGTTTAATTTTATCTTGGGTTGCTACTTGACAAAGTTAATTTGAATTTACATTAAAACGAAGTGAAATATATAGAGGTGTAAAAATAGCAGCTTTAGCAGCTTTCCTCCCATTTTTTTAATAAATTACAATAAGTTAAAACAGAATTAAAAACTCTATATACATCCAAGTTGATTGAGAGCGTCCGGTCTGGAAACTTCGTGTTTCGTCTTTCGTCGGATTTCAATCCGACTAATGACGAAACACGCAGTTTGCTGAAGGGCATTAAGAAAATTGTTGTACTGTACATAAATAGACTGATAAACACATTGTCATCCTTTGCAATGCGCAGTTGGGTAAAAAAACTGCAAAAGCAACAAAATTGATATACTTAAACTCATAAACATTATAATGAGAAAGTTCTTTTCGAACTTTAATTTTGTATTTGTTTGTTACCTTTTCATGACTAAACGGCTAAACCGATTTAGATGGAATTTGGTATAAAGATAGTTTGAAACCCCAGGAAGGACATAGGATATCACGGTAGTGTGTTCCCTTCGGAAAATAAAACACTTTTTACGCGGGCGGAGCCCTGGGCAGAAGCTAATAACAATATAATATAATCGAGATACTCTGTCAACATTTTATTTATCGTTTTTGGGGTGATTGGCACGAATTTAACTCGCACGAAATGTGCGAATCGATTTTTTTTTTATGATGTTATTTTTTTCTGTGGCGATTTGCACGAAGTAGGAGCGGACTGTCATCCACATAATTTGAATTGAGCCCTCCTAAAGTTTCAGAGGCAAAGCAATTTTGTTAAGAAGATTTTATCAAGAATCCAAAACGTTTTGATGAGTTCCTTAAGTACTATTCTTTCTATGGTCCTATTTATCCTATATGGTCTCGACTCTACAGAGCAATGTAGTGACCTGCACCCTAATTGCGTAACTTTCTTGGAAACTTTAGGAAAGCGCACCCTATATTATGTAGGTGAGTACTTCGTGCGAATAGCCACAAAAAAAATATTATTATAAAAACGGATTCGCACATTTCGTGCGAGTTCAATTCGTGCGAATCATCCATTAACCCGTTTTTTGTGCTCTACATGTATGTACAAAATGTAATAGCTCATATTTACTACACGTGACCCGTCTATTTCCGTTAACAGATTTATGATTTTAATCTCTATATATTTTATGTAGGTACTCAAAACTGGCTTCTTAATATCATGATAAACAGCATAATATTAACCGATTGGTTAATTTATCTTGCAATATATGGCATTTGATAAGCTACCAGTTGATATGATAAGAATTTCAGTTGTTTAGAATCACGTTGCCGCTAACTTAATACTTAATTAGCTAAGGTTACAGTTGTTCTACATAAAAGTACGTAGTGGTGATGGTACAGGTGCAAGTAAACTCTTCAATGGCTTCACATCTTAAGCTCATTCCGTACAAGCTACATTTTTCAGACAACAGTTAAAGGCGTCGAAGCACACGTCGACTTCACTTCCTTGCCCAGAGTAAACGGCGGCGGCGTAACATCTATAGAAAATTTAACAATGCACTTTTCATTTAATAATTAGGATAATATATTTGAACCATGTCGGTCTGTCCGAATGTGTTGTAAACGAAACGATGAGACTGAATCGTTTAAAACTTTAAACGATTATTTTTTTGTAATTGTTGCGGTCGTCCTGGGCAATGAACAGTGTGGTCTTCTTTCTTTTTCTTGTGAGGATGTGGCCACCTCTGGTGTCTGCGTTAATTAAGCCTCCTCTGGGAACCCCACAGGCCTCTGACTTGGCTTTTTCAAACTGACATTAACTATATAAGTCCAGGTTTCCTCAAGATGTTTTTCTTCACCGTTGCCTGTGATGTCCAAGATAGAAAGTACATATGAATTTGAAAAGTCACATTGGTACTTGCCCGGATTTGAACCACGACCTCAAACGCGAGAGGCCAGGTCTTAGTCACTGGGCCACCACGACATTTTTGTGTTCATAACATACGGACACTACTGATTATTGTTTAATAAGTCTTTAGACAGATTTCAAAGATTTTAACCTGCATTTAGCATATCTCTCAAAATAGAAACAGTTTTGATACACTTGTTTAGAAAGGCAGGAACATCGCATCTTTCAGCCTCATAATCCCCTGTACATTGACAGACCGGCTCATCCTCCTCATCCAGGGAACACACACCTTTGTTCAGACAGTACTCTCGGCACTTGTTAACCTCGCATCTTGCCCCAGAGTAGCCGGCATTACATCTGCAATAAGGAAGATTTGAGAAGGAGTCACTTAATAAACAAGGAAACCAACAATTATTTGTGACTTGTTGTAACAGGCGAACGAGGTGTGCAAACACTGCGCTGCATTTCGGAAGCTCTATAAGTTGATCTTAGACAAGACTGACATCGATAAAGGAAACTAGGAACTAGAAAAAAATACTATAACTAAGTCTGAAATCGTCAACTCGCCTGGAGCAAGCGTGCTTATTAAGGTTGCACTAGTCGACGGCACGAACTATTTTGTGCGCGGGGTAAAAATGCATGCTATCTCATCCAACACCACGTGCGAAAGAGATAGATGCTGTGATGAGCAGTAAGAAGCTAGTTTGCGTACGAATACATACTTTTGCAAATTTGTAGCGAAATGGATGATGAATTAGGACGTAAACGAGCGCTTGAAATTTTATAAACAGACCTTTGGAAAAATGGATATCAGGAAAAAAATACTATATGTATCTGTTCAAAATAAAATTATTTGCATTGTTAAACTACTAATCTATCCTTGTATGGTGACTGTTTTGCAATTTTACTTCTACTTATGGTTATTATTCGCGCCCAAAGATGCGTTAAAATTAGTATTGAAATATGGACCTTTCGACGCTCATAACTTTCAAATATATTTTTTTTTACTTTTTTTTCCATATAGGACTAGATTTTATTTAGAACGTACACAGTCAAACAGTGGAGTAATCATCAGTCTACGTTTGTATGGAAGAATGTTCGACTAGGGCTACCTTAATGATTATATATGAGAAGAGTCCGTTGCTCTGCAGTGAGACAGTAACGGGCAGGTATTATCTACACAATTTTTATGCTGGCTTGATGAGTAATAATTATTATGTAGCGGCATACCTAGTCGCCACAAACTTGACCCCAACAGATTGGAAGGGGACACTTGCCTCCTCCAGAGTTAAAATTTCAAGGTCCAAATCGCGTCCATGTGAACGTACCTGTAATTTCGCTAAGTGAAATTCGCTTATCGGTTTGATATAAATCAAATGATGTCGAGCAATCAGGACGGTCCTTTACAGTGCGAATTTGTTTGTCTTTCCGTCTGCTTGTTACAGCTGCTCTATACTTAGTTATGACAAAGCAAATAAAAAAATACAATCTTTAGCTGTATATTCACCCAGATTCGTCCAGAGTTTCGCCTACGGATCTGTCACTGATTCACTCTTTTTGAATAATTAGTTTACGAAACCATAAACTCTTATTCATTAAAACCTGGATCTATCAACAAAGTTTACAGAAATCCTTTAATTGAACTGAATGACACATGGACCCGTGGTATTGCCGTGGATTGTTGTGGTTTATAACAACTCAGCCAATACATTATACCCTCAGATCTCGCACAGATCCCGTTTTTTATTGTTTGTTTGTATTCATTCCTGTGTGAATCGCAAATAATCATTTTTAGGGTTCCGTACGTAGTCATCAAGGAACCCTTATAGTTTCACCATGTCCTTTCGTCCGTCCGCAGGTTAGCTCAGAGACTCTTAGGACCAGAAAGCTATTTATAATTTGGTAAGGTTATACACAATTTTAATCACGGCGACAGAGTGGTAAAATAAAATCATGTAAAATATTTAACGGATCCCCCGTTTGCGTAAAATTAAGCTTTAAATTTTAGAGTCAGGTGTCCACCATGCCAGTTTTTTTTAGGTTTTAATATACCTAAGTGGCTGTACCCGTGAGTATTGGAACCGAAATTAAATCTCGTTTTACTGCCATATTAAACGAAACGATTCTTATTACGAACGAGGTATATCGGCTAATTCTGTAGGAATTTAATATTTGTGTTCGATCTCGAAGGAACAAAGATAATATCAGTTAATTCGATGCTCGAAGCTTTTCTGAAACCGAGAAGAAAGAAGCCTTTGATTGCCCAACATAATGTAAATTCATATTTATTTAGATTACGGTTTATTTTAGCATTCAAATCGTGCTACCTATACCTTACCCCCAAAACGAAATCGGCTTCTATGCCGAAATTTTCATAATTGAACCGCTCAGGAACGTTAATTTTCTGATAGAACTAACAATAACAATCGTGACCCACATTTGTGAACAATAGCGTCTTTGACTTGCTTTAATAAAGCCGCAATCCACGACGAATGTTGACTCACGAAGCCATCAATCATTCCTCGGTAGGACATCACGATTTTACATCTACAACTGCGTGTAGAACAGCTTTATGAACTCAGTTACCAAGATAAAAAAGAAAAGCCAGCGAACCTTCGAATTTATATAGAGGTATGAGAAAGTCGTAAATCAAAGTGAAAGCCCTAACAATAGGAATGGAGATGCCGAGGGAATAACTGAAGGCAATCTTCAGGTAATAACTTTCTTCTACCAATTTATTTTTATTGCAATTTTAGGGTCCAAGTACGTTTAATTTTGTTCGTTCGTAGTAACTCAGACTTTATATTTCAGCTCTAATATTGACTTGATCATTTTGATGTGATTGTTTTGTTGTGTGGTTTTCAATGGCAGTAAATGTAATTGAGTTCCGTACATTTGCAGTGCACTTGACGTAATTACTTCTTTGTTCTCGATTTAATCAAACACACTCCTCGTTCGTGTGTTGACAGGGGCATAATATGCATAAGATAGAAGTACGCAAGCCGAGAAATCTCCGCCATCATAATGTGGTACCCCGGCGTCTCACGGAGGTCTCTCATAAATATGCAGTTTGTTCCTAGATGTGAGCTTTAGGTACTTTGTTCTTTTTGCTTTGATGCTGATGCTAATAATCGTAGTTAGAGGTTATGTTGTGTTGCAAATAAAACACGTATGTATACAAATAGGACCATTATGATCCAGAGTTTAGGGGTGATGCTATTGACTCGTAGATACTATTCTCAACACCGAAACTTTTTCTTTGACATAATGTTTAGAATAAATATAAATCCTAAATTAATATGATACGAGTAAATGCGAATGTGAATTTGTTTGTTACCCTTTCACGCCTAAACCGAATAAATTTTGTTGAATTCTGGAACAGAGATAGATTGGACTTTGGAGAAGTTTTCACAGATTTTAAAATTTTAATTGGTTGCATTACATAGTAAAAATAAAATTCATTTTATTCGCTGTGTCATCAGCCTTTCTTACACGGAAAGAACTTCTTTTCATTAAATCGCTAACGGTTCAGGAAACTTGGGTTTACCCCTTCTGAGAATACTCGGAGCGTGTGTCGGTAAACACGAACGAATCGTGCTGGTCCAGGGAGGAAAACGTAATTACGAAACTATTTACTTTACCCTCGCAATTATTTTCTATTATAACTCTGTTACGAATCATTTTCTCTTGTTCTTCAGGGATTTGTTTTGGTACAATATATTGTATTGTAAAGATCTTTATTTTCTAATCTTACTAAACAGTAACAGTATATTCTATTCTACTCGTAACTATCCTATTTTATCTACAGCGTCACTAAGGGTTTAGTGTTACAGTGGGGCAATCTACACTCCTCTCTTTTCACAAAATTTTATTTTACGCTAGTGCGGTCAAGTTCTTGCTTCTGTTTTCGCCTATTTTCATTTAAAGTTTAACCCAAAAGCAAAACGGCGTATTTTAAGTGACAAACCAAGTACTCTTATTATTGTTATCGTTATGAAACACAACAATAGTTAAATATACATAAATGAGAGTGCTTCAAAGCGGGCAGTCAGCCAACTTACAGATGTTCCAGTTTGTGATACAATTATTTAAACTAAGTTGCTGTGGCGCCGGTACGCGGCGTGGAGGAAGCGTGGGGGAAGCGTAAAGGAAGCGTACCCGCTTCCATACTTTTTGCTTCCGATTCAAACGATACCGGTAGATTTCTTTGTTTTATGCCGTGTGAAGCGTAGGTTTTATTCTCAAGGTAGAGCACGGGCTCTACCTTGAGGTTCACTTTTATTTTTCAACACGGATTCAATTTTCTTTACCGGAGAAAAAGATTAGGTACGTGTGATTAGATACAGAGCTGAAACGAATGTTGAATATTGTTACAATTTTTATTATTTAGACGCAACTTAAGAAAGTGATACAGGGCATAAACTGGGATTTTATTATGAGATATTTTTTATGAGAGAACATGAAAGAACGTGTAATTGTTATTCGTTTCCCTTATGACGTTCTTGACACTATAGTCGCGATACGTTTTTACAAAACAGACAAGCAAGAAGACCTTGTAAACAGAAATAATAAATAAAAGCTTAACATAAATATTTAAAGCAATGCCACATACATCAGTATAGGAAGTTGGGCAAAAGAGAGAAATATAGAATAAGAACGCTGGACTATTAAGGAAACCCGTTTCGCTCAGCTACGAGAAAAATCTAAATTAATATAAATTTTAATTTCTGTTCTCTTGCACTACTTGGCTGCTTTCAGTCGATAAATCAAAGAAATAATAATGCATCGGATATTGCGGTTTTACAAAAATGCTGCATAACATTTTCTCGTATACAGGGTTATTGGTAAAACACTAACAACCTTGTAGGGCTGTATCCATCCCCCCTCCCGTTGGGTTCCCGCATTGTAGAGGCGGGGCAGTGGTGACCCACGTTCAAACGAAGAGGAACCCCAGGAGGGGCCGCTCGTCAGGGTTTTTGGCGATTAAGCCGACAACGCTGCGGCCAACAAGTAGGTTGCGGTGCCACTTGGGCGACATCACAACTGAGGTGGGCCACGACGTCGTATGGGAGGCATCGCGGCTGAGGGCTGAGGGCCGCGGCGGGAGAGGACTACCGGTATTAGGGAGCGCCGCTCTCCCTACCCCCTGCGCCGAAAAGAAGTAGGTGGCGGGTCACTGACCTGACCCGTCACTTAGGGACCAAGGGTGCCAAACACGGGGTCGTCTGACACCCATGTGCTGGTTTGGTCCCTGCGGAGGTCATGGCGTGCAATGCGCCGGTGATCGGATGGTGGGTGCTCCCCAGAGAAGGGGCCGGTGACGAACAGCCGCGACGGGTTCACGGATGAGTGCTAACGCGTGCCCGTGTTCCCGCCATAAGCGGCACAGGAGGACACCGTCAAGTTTTAGTATATTTGTATTTTTTTTTCCTACTTTTCCGTTATTCTTTTCTGATTAATTTCGTTGCGGGATCCGAGACAGTTAAATTCATTCTCCGGGACTTCGCCGAGCTTCATTGTCTCGGCGCTTTTCTGGTGGTCGCCACTGTTGATTCTGGCTTTCAGGAGTTGCAGTGGTTTAGGAATAGTGCGGTGGGTTTGTCCCAATAATAATTTTTTAGTGGGTTGGAGTCCCACATAACTGTGCTATCTCCCGTAGTAGCGCATTATGCATGAGCATATTAGCAAGGGAAAAAAAAATGCTGTGTACTAACATCATAAACAACAACTGTTGTTCTATGACTTTTAAAAATTCAACAAAAAAAAACAGCTGTTCCATACTTTCTGGCAATTTATGCGAGCTTAATTCATGTATGGATCAGCTAATATTTTATTGTTGGATTTTTATAAGTCATAAAACAACAGTTGTTGTTTATGGTGTTAGAAATACAGTCATGCAAGGTTGTTATAGTGTACCAATAACCCTTCTTCTTCTTCTTTTCGTGTGAGGTGTGGCCACCTCTGGTGTCAGAGTTAATTAAGCCGCCTCTGGGAACCCCACAGGCCTCTGACTTGGCTGTATTATTTAATCGTCAATTATCGCATTAAGGCTTCACCACTTACCAATATAATGTGTGTGAAAATGCAATCCCATGGGCATTGGAGGCATGAATATATTTAATTATTTCCTATAAAACATTAATAAGAATAATAGCCCGCTCTCGCCTCGCGTGTGGCTTTTGTCATAAATTACCATTTTCATCAACTTTTGTTGGTATACCCAGTGTAATCGAGTTTGGTACCAGAAATCCGCTGTAACGACATCATCCATTTCGATACAAGCTGGCGACAGAAGATAATAATGATGGAAGCAATTTATCATTTTTACATGCTTTCAGTACCTACATAGTATTCTTTCTTTTTTAGAAAAAAACCTTGATTGGTTCGTTCATAAAATGGTTTAAGAATTACTCGAATCATTTTGGTGATTTTTGCAAGTCATTTTCAGAGATTTTCATAATTTTCAAGTTGTAGTAGATAGCATTTAAATCAATAAAATTATTAACACTTCACTGCTTACCATCAGGTGAGATGAAACTCGAGCGTATCAACCAAAATGCCTTAATATCATGAAAACTCATATAATAGTTTTCAAAAATATATCAGACAGAAGCATGGAGCTTATAATGGTTACCCTAGTCGACGGCACGAACTATTTTGTGCGAGGAGTTAAAATGCTTGCTATCCTAACCGACAATACGTGCGAAAGAGATAGATGCTGGGAAGAGCAGTAATACACACTCATGGTATAAAAATAATAAATGGATGATGAGTTAGAAAGAAATTTCAACGCATCTTTGGGCGGTAATAAATACCATAAAAAGAAAGAAAATTGCAAAACAGTCAATACAGGGATAGATTAGTAGTTATAAAATGCAAAAGGTCTGTTTATAAAATTTCGCGCACTCCTTGCGTGAAATTAGTGTTGAAATATGGAACTTTCGACGCTCATAACTTTCAAATATACGTTCTTTTTACTTTTTTGTTTCCAGTCAGGCCTAGATAATGATGTGACAAATTGATATATTTTTTTTATTTTGAACGTTCACAGTTAGTCAAACAGTGGAGTAATCGCCATACTACGTTTGTAACCCTTATTTATTTATTTAGACTTCATGCACAAAAGGTACAAAGGTGGATTTAATGCCTTAGGCATTCTCTACCAGTCAACTAAGGGTAGTGAAGAGATAACAAGGCAGTGTATTGTTTAAACAATTTAAACAGAAAAAGTAACCTTAAGATCTAAATTCCAATAAAATTCTCTTAACAATATCAAGCAGCAATCAAATTCAAATGAATTTTACAGTAATATAGTCTCACAATTATATTGCCGTAACCCTGCAGCTATGAACGAAGCAAGAAAAAATTCTAGACAGTGATAATATAGCTATCTTGTGTTAAATCTAAAGTAAAACTCTGTGTTTCCCAAGAGACTACGTGGAGGAACATCTGGGGCACAATAGTGTTTGATACAGTCTTATTATTTTGCTAGACTTCTCAATGGATACTTTTTATGAACTCTTAGTTTTTAACCAACTTAAAAAAAGGAGGTTCTCATTTTGACCCGTATGTTTTTATGTCCGCGATTTTCTCGTGTTCGGCTGAACCGATTTTGATTCGATTTTCACAAAAGTATTTGTTACATTCTGGAGAAGGTTTTGGTATACAACAAATGGATATAGACCCCGGCATGTAACTTGGCAAGGTTTTGGCGTAGTAGGGATAAGTTCGCGCATGCGTGCGTGAATTGACCAACCACCATATAGAACGAACAGAACGTGGACGCGACGCGATTGGTCAGTCGATCCTTGTGTCAACCGACCTACCAACTGCGCGCTCGGAACAGTACTAAACGTCCCCCGCGCCCCGGTTGGTCACCAAAGAGACCTAAAAAACGGCTTCTGCGCATCTAACGGGGAACCGATCACTTTTCCGAATATTGTTTGGTCGAATTTCATTTTACCGAAAACTATTGACTGACGTCTTTTTTGCTTTATGCATTATTTGACATATTTTAGACCCTGGTTACTGTAGACCCTGCAGACAGAAATAGGAGCCCCGCGGTGCGGTGCTATTTCTGTCTGTATTTCTGTCTGTCGCGGTGCGGGGCTCCGTCGACATTTTTTTTTCAAGTCGCTGTTTTAAACATTTGTATTTGCCCACTGTTTCTCTCTCACTTAGTATTTTGATATGGGTTTGAAAATAAATATTTCAAACAAATGTTATTTTGGCTAAGTGTAACTTCGGTAAAAAGTTTATCGACCAAGTGAAACGTCGGCGTAATGAAAAAAATCAAATTGATAATAGGTCACATAGGACTTCGATGAATTAAAAAAAAACGAAACGATAATAGTTGAAAAGTTTTAGGTGAAATTAAATTCGGTCAAATGTTGTTCGAACTTATGATAGGTAACCCATCTAACGACTCTTGCCAATTTACGTGTCAACCACTATACCCCGTGACGTCGTCCACATGGATCCATTATATGTTTGTATGTATGTATATTGTATGTATGTTATATGTTTGTGTCCACGCATTTTTCCGAAACTTTTTCTTCCTAAACAGGCTTCTTCTGGGTGAGCTCACACCATCGTCGATTCTGTCTAGACTGTCTTCACCTCTGACCTAGACTAGAGTCAAGAGCAAACCCATTTAATAAAATAAAAAACTATTGATCGGATAATGATCATTATTTTTTTATTGGATTGGAAGATACTTAATCTTTCAACTGAAGTCATAGTGCAAGTTTAATCAAAATCGGTTTGGCAGTTTCCAAGATATGGAGCATACAACCGAATTCTTTAGCGACAAACAGCAAGAATGTGTAAATTGAGTTATTATGGGTATTTTGTCAATCCTTTAGATACTATGGATCTTGCTCAATTTGTAGTGATGGTGAACCAAAATTAAAAAGTGAGAAATTAAAACTTAGTTGCAAAACTATAAAAACATTAGGTACGAAAGACTTCCGAAACGAAAGTTATTTTGCACTTTTCAGTGTTTTGTTTTTGAAGTCGGTTAATTTTATTGCGAAAAAGTTTTTCGGTATTAAATTGCTCTATTTAAAGTATTAATAAAAAAGATTTATTTTTTCTTCCTATAGGACGTTTTTTAATGACATCCGTATTCCGAATCGTTGCTTGTCATTATATTAATTGATGTTATGTACAGACAAGGACGACGTGGATGGGTTGTGTGAGGTTTTTTTGTTGTCTCTTCGTAGAATATCGTCTCCTTTCCTAAAGATGTCGGGTAGAAGCTCCACGTGTTACGATCCCTACGTAATATGTTGGCTGAAGTGTGGTGTAATCCGTCTTATCTCCTGAATACTTGTATTAAGTAAATGCTATAAACAATGTCTTCTGTATAAAAGGTGCTGAAAACACGCTCCGAATTTTATAAAATCTATTCACAGATATTCCTTTCAATTTAAAACCTTCATAATAGAATACTTTCAACAATTGCAACTTCTTTAAATAAACACTTTTTCAGACTACTATAATCCAAACTACAGGGTGTAGCTACACTTGAACATACAGTGGGTTCATTAGACGGGCCGTTACAAGGCGCGAAGACGATCTTTATCGGTACTATTGGCTCGGGCCCAGCGAAAAGTTATCCGCTTTGAAATATCATGGCACACCGTCTGCTGAAAGTCGTTACTGGAATTAACTTCGCAACGGGACTGCATGCCAAAATGGGAAAGTGAGTAGTTAATTTTAGTGTTGATAAGTGGCTCATAAAAGTGATAGTAGGTATATTTTGGGACAAACCCACCGCACTATTCCCAAACCAATGCGACTCCTGAAAGCCAGAATCAACAGTGGCGAAAACCGCCGAGGCAATGAAGCTCGACGAAGTCCCGGAGAATGAATTTAACTGTCTTGGATCCCGCAACGAAATTAATCAGAAAATAATAACGGAGGAGTAGGAAGAACAAACATAATTTTCATTTCCCTCCATGTCAAGCAGGAGACAGAACAAACAAGGTCAATAAGCAAAAAGGGTCGTTTACAAAAAGATAAAAAAAAAGTTTAAAAAAAAAATCTATGAATGCTCCTTCAAGACAAAATGATTTTTTTTTCGCTAGCCGTCACTATCCCACTCCAGCAGGCAAATGCTTTCCTCCACTTCTTCCATTTTTTTTGCAATTACGCGCGCCTTTCTAGCAGTTTGAGCGGAATTTTTCCAGGTCATTCCACCATCTCCTACATGGCCTCGTCAGTCTCCCCGTCTCTTTGTCTTAGCGCACCAGTTTTGTGCGATTTACATAATAATATTTAATTATAAATAACTAGCAAACTTCTTAATTGTTGCACTTTAACAAAGTTTAACAAACTTTATTAACCTTACAGCTTTCAATGAAAAATGCAAAGATTGAAAATATTTAATTAACACGTCATAGTACGAAGAAAGAAAACATTTTCGTACAAAAAAAAAATTGCAGACGATGCAAATATTCGCTGAACAGAAACAAACTAGCAATGTTCAAGACAAAGAAAAATACTTTTCAATTGAGTTGTTCATAATAAATAGTTGGCTATTTCGTATTCGTAGTATCGTGCCCGAGCTTCACTAAGCTCCCTACAAAACTTTTTCATTTGATAGGCTCAGTGTAAGCCTATTTTGCGTAGTCAGCCAGCGTTGTGCTCTTTATTATATTTTTTATTCGGGCCAACAAACCTTTGCGAATTTTGAGCTTTCATTAAAATATTTTGTGTGAAAATCTGTGTTTTTATGTTCGTGGTACATTTTTTAACGGTTAGGTATTTGCATATCGTTCATTCTGACAGTAGGTTTTATTTACAATGTTAATCTGCCTAATCATTACGAGTATTTGCCGCAATGATGGAGTTTTCTTCATTAGTCTTCTTATAATATACATACCTAGCCGCCTCTTATTTTTTCTTCTGCACTCATGCCACTTATGATGGGCCAAAAAATTCAAGGAACTTAAGTAGTCCACAAGGAATAGCCAAGTCCTCCCAACCGTTACTGGTTTCCTAAAAGATGGGCTAAAAACTCAAAGCTGGTAGTTCCATCCATGTTCCTAATCATTATTGGTTTCTAATGCCGCAAAAAAAAGTTGTTAAAGCCACAATTTTCACATTCTAGGACGTGATTCGGCTCGAGACTCAGTACTGGTCGTTGGTGGAGATCCCTCGGCAGGAGAAAGCCGAGACAGTGCCGGCGTTCGTATTGCGCGCATGTGCCATCATGGAGAAGACGCAGAAGTCTGGAGAAGGAGTCAAGACCTCCGCCAAGTTGGCTGAAGAAGCCGCTGATAAACGGGAAAGGATAGAAAGACTGAACGGTAATGTTAAATTTAGAATTTATATCAGATGGAAACTCACGGAAGATAACTTTAATAGCAAAGCCAATAACCTGGAGCTCTAGGCAAAATGTAACAATTCGTTGACTTGAATGTACCCTGGCAGTTAAGAGTGTGTTATGCTCTCTCAAATGTCACTCTGGCTGGTGGTGGCACATGTGTTGGATCATTCGGTTCCCGTCATGATCGTTGAGCTGAGTGGTGCCAATTCATGCGTCATGTTCGTGAACGGGTGCCATCAATTGTGATTGGTCACAATTTGGCTGCCTCGACCTGGTTTTTTAACCGACTTACCAAAAAAGGAGGAGGTTCTATGTTCGACATTATGTATGTTTTTTTTTTTTTTTTTTTATGTATGTTCACCGATATCTCCGTCAATTGTGGACCGATTTTGAAAATTCTTTTTTTGTTTGAAAGGGTATATTCCGAAATTGGTCCCATTTTCATTTGGTGAACATCTGATGAAGAACTTCGGAGATATACAACAGAACTCTTCAATAAATAACGGCAAATCTCTCGGGATTGCTGCAATCGCATGTCTGTTTATTGTTTATACCATTTCATAACATAACATCACGCCAGTACGCTCGAAAAGGGTATGCAGATCTCTCATTTCACCAGTTATATTCAAGTTTCATTTTATTCGGGTAATCTATTCTGTCGTTATAGGTACTTACTTAACTACTTCCCTATTAGGTAGGTAACTAAAAAGTGAAAAATAAAAAACTTTTTTACAAAAAAATACTACCGACTTCCAAATAAGAAAACTAGAAAGTGAAAAATAACTTTATTTTTGGAAGTCGGTGTCCATTACTTAAAAAATTGGTACCTATCAAAGACACCGACTTCCAAAAATAAAGTTATTTTTCACTTTCTAGTTTTCTTATTTGGAAGTCGGTAGTATTTTTTTGTAAAAAAGTTTTTTTAATTAATTATTGTATTAACCCCAAAGTTGTTTGTTTTAATCCAGAGGCTTTTACGTGCATGTCTTTTTACATCATTATCACAAATGTGGAATTTTTCAACAAGAATGATGTAACAAAATACTTGTAATACAATTTATTGATGGAAAAGAGTGTGCGTGGAGTTTCTTGCACATTCTTCTCATTAGATACCTACTGAAGTTTGCGAATGTGCAATTAGCTTAATTTTTTTGATATTTTTTCGCTATTTAATAGTCCATTTAAAAAAAAAAAATGATTTTTGATTCTGAATGCCTTTCAGAGATAACGATTATCGAAAAGTCCAAAATGCGTCGGATTGACATCACATTATCATCAAATCATCAGCCTATTAATGTTCCCACTGCTGGGACACAGGCCACATCACTGTGAGAGGAGATGGGCCGTAATCCACCACGCGGGCCCAGTGCGGGTTGGTGGATGCCACATGTCTTCGAATTTCTTCTAGTTCTAAGACATGCCGGTTTCATCATGATGTTTTCCTTTACCGTTTTTGAGAGCAGTGGTGATGAAATAATTTACACAAAGTAAAGCGCCTGCCTGGGTTCGAACCCACGACCTAAAACTTGTAAGTCACGGCCGTTACCACTGGGCCACCACTGCTCTTGCACGGATTGACATGCGCTACCAATATTAACATTTTTTTTATTGGCTCGCGCTTGACCTCTATCACACACATCACACCATCATCTATATATTCACTAACATGCGGTTAATCCTATATCATTTTGGACTTTTGACAATATTTATCCCTTAAAGAACGTCAATTTATTTGGGCCCTTTGGAAATCCTATCTTTATGTAGGGACATCATGGTCCATTTTCATTTTCCCTAAAACTCGGATCTCATGATGATCATACTCAAATAACGACACAGTGTCGGTTTAACTTTGAGCAAGCTCAACCAAAAGATTACATTAGGAAAATAAACCAAAGCGTCCCTCTAAATCCTAAGACCATTGGCAGTTTGCCAACTTGTCGGTCCACAGTGTTACATTTCGCTAAATTTTCCAATCTTTTCCTGGTGCTCAAAATCATTGGTTTTAAACCACAGCTAAAATTGTTGGACTAAAATTACATTTGAAATCGTATATTGAATTGATTTCTAATGTCAATTCGTTGGCTGACAATAGCTGTCATGTATGGCAATTCTGATCGTGTCTTCTTGAATTCACTATCATTATCTATTATTTAAATTGGCTTTAATTTAATTGAAGCGTTAGTACCGTTCGTTCACATGATGTCAAATTTCTTCATTAAGAATTCCAATAAGAGCAATAATGAAAAAAATGTCCTCCAAGTCTAACGCACAGCGATACAAACTTTTTTGATAAAATTCTCGGTAACAAAAACAAGCGTTTCGAGTATATTTTAATTATAATTAACGGATCATATATTTTCGTTGCAAAGTAAATTGGTGTCGGGGCTCTCGAAACCAAATTAAACGTCGTGACCGTCCCGCAAACCCTGACCTAGGCTCGAATTAAGCACAAACAATAAAACGGGCTTACACCCAAATACCCTTGGGACTGGGACCGAATACGCATTCATGTATTCCATGAATATACCTGTACTTGTGGATAGGGATGTAGGACCGCCGTACGGTTTAAAGAGGATAGGAACATTAGGCACAACTCTAAAAGAAGAATATGAAGGTAATGTTTTTTCTTTCGTCAAGCTCTTGTGACCTTTATCTTATTACATTTCCAGACATGACAACAATTCAGATTGAAACGGAGAACACCCAGATGACAAATGATTTGTATCGTCTACTGAAGAAATATACTGGGCTGCGGAACTTAATAAGGGCATTAAAGGTGATAAAGAATTACATCTAATTTCTCGTGTCAATAATGCATCTTTTTGTTGATATTGCTGATATACGTAGAATATTTGTTTTATTCTAGATGCATCGTCCTTACGTATATTTCATTCATTTATTTATTCACAAACTATTAACATTGTGTCGTATATTGGGTGCATAATTACAAGAATTGGTGGAACATAATTGCAGTAAAATTATCATTTGAAGATTACACATCCGTCTATTTTGTAAGTACGATCTTAAAAACTGTAGGGACTTGCCTCTGATACCATAAAATTCAAGTTTAGTCAGTAACAGTTCATAATCAACCGTGTCAAAAGCAGAACTAAGGTTGATGAAGAGTTCAGGCACGTTCATTTTGTCATTTAATTTAGCAATTATGTCATCACCAAGAGTGTTTATTGCATCTGAGCAACCGACGCCTTTCTAATAGCCAAATTGTCTTAAATTAAATATTTTATTTACATTCAAATGTACCATCAGTCTAGTTTTAATATATTTTTAAATACTTTTAATAAGGTTGGCAAAAGGGATATGGGCCGGTATTTTTTTCTGATCAGTCTTAAGGCCTATTTTTTGAAAATTGGGACTTCTTTAGCCAGTTTCAACTGTTCTGGAAAAACAGACTCTTCGAAACCTTTGTTAAAAAAATCAGAAAGGGGGAAGGCTAATGAGTCTATATCTAACTGATCTAGATTATATCAATTTATTAAACGCAGGAGTAGCAGATATCGGAAATTTTATAGTAACCTCATTTCAAGTGAATTTATCTGGCAGTTCATGATTACCATAAGTATTATCTTTTAAAACCGATTATTTTTCTATTTCCAGTCAGACTACGTGAGTTCCAAGGTCTACCCGATCTTTCCCCGTTATACGATGCTCAAAGACATGATCAAAGACATCATGCATGACCCCGACTACATGGAGGTCTGCCATGAAGTGGACCCATAGCGCGGGGTGCGCAAATAAATGAGGCACTCTTTCACCGACCGACAGAGGTCGTTTCGTCGCTAGTTTCGCCAGGGGAGAGCTACAATTGGAGTGGAATGGTGATCTTGCGTCTGCCATCTTAAATTTGAGTGTCAACCGTCAATTGTTATTTGCAAATGGAAGCCGCAAATTTAAAATTTGAAACATCCTATGATTGGCGGTGTATTACATTATTCAAAATGTAATACGAGTTGATGCCGTATGTTCGTTGGTTCAAAGATGGTAGATTGAAGATAGGGTGTGATGGTGGAATAGCGGCGAGTAGTGTGACGAGTACTCGTTTAATTTGCGCCACTTGGTTCATTGGACTATTTGTTAAGTGTAAGTTTAGATTTTAATGTGTCTGTACTCGTCCTTACATGCCCCTTCAGTTGTAAATGATCTGTTATATAGTTATTGAAATCTGTAATTCCCATAACTCTGTTTAAAGCTGAAATGTTGTATATTGCAATTTCTAGTGTGATCTTTTTAACCTTCTTTTTTTTTTACCTCAACAAAATTGTATTCTGACGTTTCTAGACTTTGTACTCCAACATTTTTATTTATATCTGCTTCTATTACTACATAATCAAAACTTGTATACATATCTTCGCTGTATCAATGAAGAGCTTCTGTGGACATAATCATTCTTCTTAGCGGAACACATATCTAATCTTAACTACTCACCTTATAGATAATATACCTACTTAGTACATTTATTACTTATCTAATCATATCATTCTGGTTTATAAAATCAAAATTTTTGTACATTGGACAGACATTTGGGTGGAATATCGCCTATAATATGACTTCTCTTCTAATAAATAAAAAAATATCTTCTCATATAATATAATATAATGATATTATATATACCTATTTATTCCTTGCCATTTCGATTGTTATAGAAAAAGTGTGAACAAATAATTATTTAGTCAAATGTTTCATGTTATAATAGTTATTTATGCAATGTTGTATAATAAGGTGTATTAAATTTATCACACGAGGTTTTAATACTTAATTATGTACAGTTGCATACAAGAATATTTACCCCCATGATATGAATCCTCTATAAAAGGTTCTGAAACCATAGGGTGTTGTCTGTACAATCTTGGTGTTGTAAAAACTATGTAAATTCATGGAAAGTTTAATTGCTGAGTATCTCAACAAATTATGTATAGGTATGCTAGTATTATATTATCTGTGGTATAGGTAATAATAGTTTTCATTTTCGGCGCTGTGGTAATGAAACGCGCGTGCAAGACAATGTTCTTTTTTGAAATTCATAAAGATACCACCAATTGAGTAGAGAGAATGTGGCTGTTTGATAGGGAAGAGATCGAAAAAGCCAAGGAATTGCATAATGAAATTTAGTACAACATTAAAACACTCGTTTGGAAGATATTATAGTTACCTCTGAGGGTTACTATGAACTGCTAGTGTTATATTATATGACACTGGTTGTTTTTAATGTTGGCTATAAGCTTACTGGTTCAGATACTTTTATATAGAATTTATAGCATGGGTGTAGATAAATACATATATATAATATTATAAATAAAATTATATATTTAAATGTAGGATAGCTAAATAATATGAATGTATCTGTATGTGTGTTCTTGAATGTACATTAAGTAGTAATGCCATTATATGTGTTCAACATTGTAACATTGGTAAGTTATTTGCTGAAAATATTTATAGGATCATCATAGTTTTTAAACTTTCGGCAATATTTTTTTCATATTTATATGAAGATTATTATTGCTTCGTTAGATATTTTTTACGCCTTCTACAGCTTGGATTCTTGATACTTATATTGGCAGATTTCTAATAAATAAATCTGCTTATACTGATCTATCGGGCGAGCACGGCCTACTGTGACACAGTACAGATCCAACTTATAGATACATATATGTATTTTTGTATATGTATTATATCTTTGTCTTAATAACAAAATGCACATTACACATATAATGTAATCAATTATATTTCCTCTCATGTTGTGTTTCGTCTCGTGTTATGTTTTAGTTAGTAAGACTATATCTAATATTTAAGCTTAAACTTTCAGAAGCTATATGTTAGTGCCCTTAATTATGACTTGAGTTAAAAGCTCTTTAAATGTCATGTTCAACGTTCAGAATATCTTTGTACGTTTGTGAATTTGGACAAAAGTTGAAATAGACAAATTAATAAATGATGTTATTTAATGTTTACTATGTTTTATACGCATAGCATTGTAATTTGTTCAATATGTGACGCTTGTAAGTTATGAACTAAATGTGTAAATTAGGATATTTAATGTATGTAATTGGAGACAAATGCCAAAAAAATAATGTTGTAATGTTAGGTTAAATTAATATAAAAAATAAGTTTTCAAAATAAGCACTTAATATTCATAATTAAAAATAGCATCACGCATACAGTTAAAATTAATAACTGGCAGAGTCTACGAAACGCACTAAGACAGTACGCGCTACGGAACTCCGCGCTACGGAATTTCGCGCCACGGAACTTCGCGCCACGGAACTTCGCGCTGTGAAACTACGATTGCTACGCAATTCGCTACAACGCGACGCTCCGTACCGAAAATTTATTCATTTCTCCATCAAAGTTCGAAACATGTCTGTTTAATTAGGTTTCTTTTCAATTCTGAAGATATCTTTTTTTTTTTCTTAACACACATGGAATCTGTTCTTAGGGTTAAAGTTTTATTGACGATTTAAGTAAATGAGCGGTTTTTTGAAGCTGTAACTAAAGAAAGAAAAGGTTTCTGCCTGCGTGCAACTCTTCCATAGCCGTATTAATTTTTTGATTTTAGACAAATCACATATAATCACTAAGCTAGTTTTTATTTGAACTATATTATACAAAATACAATAGATATGTATAAAAATCACTACAAATTATCGTAAGTAATTTTAATTTTTACATAAGAAATACTCAATGTCGAAAAGACGCATCTTAATATTAAGCCAAGCATGGTACATTAGTATTTGTAAGCTTTGTATGTTGTACTATTTATTAAATATGAAAGCAAATAGTGAGGTCAAATGGTAGACTAGAAAAATACATAGTTATTTATATTTAAAACGTGAAACAAACACATTTCTAGGTTTAGACCTACATATGGTTTGTTGAGACCCTAAAAACCTTTCTCCAAAGGTGTATTTTTCAAAATATATAAATTATTTTCATCTAGTGCTGGCACGTTAAATAAAAATATAGAACGAGATAGCGCTATACTTGTTTAAGTAATTACTAAGTGCTAGAAAGGGAACAGGCATGACATCTGACCACCTGAAAATGTGCCATTACTGAAAGATCAAAATATCATGTAGGAAAAGGTAAATTCAAACTTAACGGCGCGCGGCGGCAGTAACACGAGGCGAGTCGCTGCACATTAGCAAATCAATGTAACAGTTGGGGTGTGTGTTGGGATATTGCGTAACAAAACGCTCACTCCAAAGCCGCCATTAAGTTTGAATATAACTGTATGTTTGTAGAAGTTTTGTTGTTAAACATTCCTATGATAATCTCATACTCTTCTAGCTTATAATGATGTATATCTAATAATAAATTAATAGGTCAACACATGGCAATTCCCATTGGCTGCGGTGCGACTGTATGTACCTATAAAATGTTAAGTACTAAAGTAAACCAATAATATACTGCCATTGAGTTAGAGTGGATAGTTAAATGTTAATGTAATGATTATTATATTAGGGGTGTGAGAAACATTACCTTCATATATTTGGGACCCGCTGAAGTTGGGTAAAACATACTGCACTTTATAAACACCAAAGATATCAATTAACACCGAACGTTAGAACGGTGAAATACAAATTATTAAATATCTCTAAATACATTGGCATGCCAAAGTATTTCAAGTTCCACTGAGCTAGCCAAGATATTTGAGACACAAAACTGCACCAAATTTACATCACAATAAACACTAGGAATCAATTTGCAAAGAATATTAATCTCAATAAACTCACTGTTGTTTAAATTCACTCGAAAAAAAACCGTCAAGTAACTCAAATAGAACCGAAATTTGGATAATACCAACATCAAGAAAAATAACTAAAACGTGGCATAAAAAGGTTTTAGTAGGTACCAACTGTTGTTACATCTGCACCAAAATACTTATCTTTGACTAAAGATTGTCTAACATAAAAGTACCTAGTTTAAATATGTATAACTAGTCATACAAAAATTAAGTACTTATTAATCTATGAATGTCGCTCTACTTACACTAATTTGCAATAAAATTCCAAATAGTTGAATTAATTATGTATCTACTGTACCTACTCTAATATGTAAATTATAATAAAATGGTTTATTCTAGTTTATAAATATAGATACATTGTATAATCTTCTGTTAAATTTTTCACTATATAAGCCAAAAACTGATCAATCCAGGATTCTTTATTTGCGGATTTACTTTTACACAAATTGTTGTAATTACAAAATCTAATATTTTAGTAGATAAATTTAGTTTTCTTTGTCTTCTTCATAACAGACGTATGTATTTAATTTGAAAATTAAAAGAAGGTATTTGAACTATTTTCTAAAATAAAGCTACCTTTGTATGTTACTATTACAATATCTATGATAATGAATGCCAGGCATTACCTACGTTAAGTAGATTTATGTAGACGTGTATTCGGAATGTCACGCTATAACGCTTTGTTATATAAAATGTAATACATTATTTTTTGTGCTAATTGGACTTTTATTTAAATCCCTATTCAGTTAAACAGTGCTTGAAAAATCCTACAATGACTCCTTTGTCTACCTATCGTCCTATTAAAAGTCTTCCTTTCTGGATTCCGGTTACTACTAATCTTGGATAGATCGCAATTTCTTGTCTGCTGTGTAGGTTACGTATTAACTCACTACTCTGTGGTGTAGCTACCCAATTAGAACAGCGAGCCGCTATTGTATATAAATTCACGTAACGATGCCATCTATGGCGTTGGTAAATAACTAACAAAATTTTCGACAGTAGTGCCATCTAGATTACTTACTTTTTACTGAGTTCTCTATTACTAAGCCATACAATTAAATGATTCATCATTTCTAAGCTAGATGGCGCGGTTGTCATTTTGCTTAAACAATGTTGCTATAACGTATGATAAATATTTACAGTATTTCAAGGTAAAAGCGAAAATAAAACTGTACCATTTCATCCAGAAACCTTCCTTTTCATTTGTTTAAAACGACTTGAATATTTTTTTTTATAAATGAAAAACAATTTAGCTTATGCAACGGAAACAGAATGGTGTTAAGTTCATTGAGAAACTTACTTTGAGGGGGTGTAGCAGCTAGGTATTCATAAAAAATCTCGTCTGGTCATGGTCAGATGCGAGAGCCCGCTATCTGATGCAGAGAGTGACGAGTGCCGCATGAATACATGCGGGCGCATAATATATCTGGCCGAATGGGCGTGACAAAATGCACAACCACTCCAGCGGCCGCCTAAAGGTAGCTGTAGAACACCGAGTGGTTTTAGTTAGTAAGAGTCTGATAGACCCCGCCGCTCACCCTGCACTACACGAACAACACGAGAACAACACATACACGAGGATTTATACGTGACTACAACTGTAGACGGCTATATTCCATGTTACCTAAAGTCAACTCTCCTAAAAAGTTGGTGTATCCCTAGTTTAACCTAAACCGCTGACTAAATCAAGTTTATCAAGGTTGAACCCACACAAAAATAGAAAAAATAAGTTGCGTTCATTTAATTCTAGTTTAATTTAGAAGTTTTTAAACATTTTCTGATTAGACTGTAGATTCTTCAAAGCAAAACTAAACAGAAAGTATGGGATAGTAAAGTGACGGCTATGGCAACACCGACCGCTTCATTCATTCATTTCATTCGGCCGATGGCAGCAGGTGTGGATTGTTGTGCGTCGCGCGGCAATTGTTATGGCGGGCTTTCGTCAACATGAAGTTTTGTCAAACTTTTAAAACTTGAATCTATGAACTAAAACTTATTTAAAATAACTAGAGCATAGCAAAAACTGCACGGTACTGATAAATACCGCTTATAAGTGAAAGTTCACTGGTCAGGATGTCGGTTAATTCAAAGTGGCGGTTACCTGACGTTTTTTGTGTTGGTGTGTTGAATGGATGTCGGAATTACGTTTAATTCGTGGCGCGGGGATGGGTGAGTAAGTGGTTCAAGGTGTTTGGGACTTCTATCGAGATGCCTTTCGTGCAGCGTGCAGTGGAACCTAAGTTTTTATCGCGTACGAGCTTACGAGACAGCGATGGCAAGCCGAGGGTGTCGGATGAGGAGCTCCAGGCGGTTACGAACTGCACCCTGAGCAACGCGCTGCGGCAGCTGGCGTCGTTGGTGCTGCTGGCGGAGGATATCTTTAGCGAGCTAACCTCGCAACTCCAAGACATAACTGAGCGATCAAAAGTAGCGCAGACGAAGATCATCAAAATAAACGAACTCGTTGAACAATATGATCCGAAGAAAGTGCCAGTCCGTAAGTACAAGTTTTATTAGTTTGTCACCACTTATAGCAACGTTTACCTTGTTCTTTACATCCCGGTGTTATGCTTTTCCGACTTTAGAAGTTCACGCGATACCCTAGGCCGGAATTGGCGCTTACGTTCAGCTTTAGATATCGCCTAGACACCTACCTAATTGCTAATTAATATGCATCGGGCAGCGATACCTACTTTCTAGGTAACTATTCTGGGTACTAAAGGTATAATCGCACAGCAATTAACATCAAAAAGGTTAAGCCTTCATGGTCTGTTGACTTTGGAAAATCAGGTCATTGATGAGTTAAATTTCTCCATTTTTCACTTGTTAAGTAGGTAAGTAAACTTAGATATAAGTAGGTGCTTACCTACCTACTTAATTTTGTTTGTTGACAAAACTGATTAGACGCAACGATTGTAGAATTTGATAACCCACTAAGTTCATTCACGTTATTGAATGAAATTAGCCCAATTCAATAATTAATTTACTTTATACCTATAACATAACATCTCAATTTATCTAATAACCATAAATTATTCAAAATAATTCGTTTGACAAAATAGAACGAGGTCTTTACATAAAGTAGGTACTTAGCTACCTAGTTACTTCTTATCGGTAACTGCTTGTAAAATATACCATATAAGTAGGTGGGTACCTAAATCAAGCTACCAAAGTATTCAGTTGTCAAATGCAAAGGTTAAATCTAGTTTAGTCTAGGTATCTACCAACACTATTAACTTACTAGAAAACTTATTACCTATAATCTGTTTACTCCAGGTCCAGAGCAATTAAAAACATGCAGAGAACCTACCTATCTATTAGATTCTTAGAACTCGCTTATAAGGAAAATAGTCCTTTTGAGGTTACTTTATTTGATGCAAGCGTCCTTGGTTGTAATGGCTTGAGGAAGATACCGGGAGTACCTATCACATTGGCTTTTAAGCATATTGAGGCTATAACTTCTTATGGAGGTATATTTCTCAGCTGAATTGTCTTTTAAAAACACAGCAGGTGGTTACCTCATAAACGACTGGTATGTAAGCTACTACTGACCATCACATAGCACAGTGAGTAAAAAGACGTCCAGGCAAGCATTTGTAAATTAAACTCATTGAAGGGAGCGTTCCGAAACCTCATTACCTTGTCCTCCTTGAATATGCCGCCTTTACAAAAACGTACCACGTTGATGCATTACTTTGAACGCTATCTAAAAACCTGTTTGAGCGTTCGAACGGACCAGCCATGGGAAAAAAAGCTCCCAGATTCCAATGCGAACCATAAAAACGTCTCGAGATAATTTCCAACCCATCCAATGCTTGCCCGCCGCTTGATGATTCTGACCGCTCAAGTATTTAACACTTGAACGCAGGAATTCCTTGTTCTTTTATTTATAAACATCACCTAACTATTCGTGATATACGCTCCTATTATTACGATCGACTGAAAAGATAATACCGACCTTTAATTACTATAGATTGAACATTGGAACACTGCCGAAAATAGGTACAGCCTATATCAAGATTTCTGTTACATTGATTAATATTGGAACAGATAACATGAAACGGTAAATGCCGTACAAAGCAAATCGTATTACACGTACCTAAATGGGGACATTAATTTGGTGTAGCCGACTCTTTCAACGGCAACACGAAAATCTCTTTAAATGCATTTGTTACGGAAAACAAAGAAAGGTAAACAACAAGAGAAGGAGACAAACAAAAATAACTGTTGACTTAGTTGGTATTGTGGTGAGGGTAAACACTGCAATTCATTGGACAACCTTTCACCTGGACGATAAGCGCTAAGTGTTGTTTGAGTGTCATCTCGCGGAGGTCTGCCCTTTTATGGTCTCGTTTATTTGTACAGTAAAGAATCCCTTGACTTTAAACACGGTCCGTATTCGGCTCACACTTTCGTACAAAAAGCCCATTTGGCAGTCTGTTGCGTTCAATACTGCTGTCCAAGTGCTTACCTCATTTGTAGTGGCAGATTCGTATTCTACTTACTGCACATGGCTGTCTGTGTAAGTACTTTTGGAGCTCGCCAGAATGAGTGTTGAACATAACTCTAGCTAGACCATTGCATTCCATTAATCAATGCCCAACGCAACACAGACGGTGTGAATTATCATAATAGCCATCCCCAGAGACCCGTGCCATCATTTAGACCGGCAATTATTTCACTAGGATTGAAATAAAACATATTTTCAACAACATTTACGTTCTCAGATTCTCTATGTAACTCCTGCTAGTTAATACTGAGTACATATTGTAAGTCAGCACAGTTACACGACGTGTTTCATAATTTATTAGCTGCACAACCTGGCCGGTTGCACAGATGCTATCGGTATAACATGTAAAGTGAAGGGTATAATCACAATTACAGCATAAACTTTCTATGTTTCGAAGATGACTAATGTGTTATTACGAAGTAATTTTCATAACTTCGTTAAGGGTGTGAACACGATGTGCAGTTTGCTTGAACGTCTTTATGAAATGACTCTTGGTTAGGAATGTCACTTATAATAGCGATGACGTAGTTAATAAGGACACTACAGCAACACCACCCGGTTTCTGGCAAAAAAGTGATACTATTGGCTGTTTAAAATTCATCCAACCAATCACAATCCGCTTTTGACAAATTGACACTTTAATTTTGCAACAATTTCGTATCTAGGACCTGTGTCTATACAACGGGCAGTAGCGTCATCAACTCATCAACCCTCCGGTGCCCAACCCAACCCGTAGCCCGAAACGCAATGTCCTAAATAGTGACCACAGACAATGCTTCCTAATCGAGCTCTAAACGCCCAACAATACTCTGTAAACACAACTGTTACTCGAATTGATACATCTATGAATAGCACATTAATGTTACATAAGTCAGGTACACAATGGTCACTGTAACTCGACGTTTGTGCAATTGTTACAGAGTTCGATGGCCGATAAAGCTCTTATCAGTTTTCTTTGTAACTAGGAAACGAAGCCGTGTCGCAAGAATTAATTAGGCAGTGGCGAAATTACTGATATAAGCTTGCAATATATTGGTAGTATATAACAATGTCTTTAAAACAATACGTAATAGTACTAGAATGGCGTAGACTAGACAGAGTACCTATTCAGACGTTGTTGGAAATGAGAAGTGAGCAAAGATCATCATGATTCGCCTTCGACGTTCAGCCATACAAAGTCTATTTTGCATTTGCAAGCGATCAAATGTCATGGTGTCTAGGGAACAAAGATAGCTTTGGCAGTATGGCGTCGGTTTTTCCCATGCTTGATTTATCTACTGCGTGAGGTACATCCATTCAACCGTATGGACGCCGACGTTAGCTAAACGAACTCTGTTACGTAATACCAAACCTTATTTATAACCTTTTAGAAACCAGTTTCATAGAAAACGTATCCTGCGAGTCGTGAATATCCAAATTGATTTGTTTTACTTAAAACTATTTCAAGGTGGCCTCGACTCGTTTTTAAGTCGTTAACTCCTATTACTGATGGTATGCGATCGGTATCAAATTTTAATACGGTTTATTTCTTAAAAGCATCTACTAGGGATCGACATAATTCCATTTTGATTCTTAACGGCCGTGACAATGTCCACATAAATCACTGATCTCTTATATTGAATAGGAGGAAATTATAGAGAACGTTTCCGTTGCCCGCATCTCAGATAAGGAGATATTCCTCTAGTTAAACGATCAGATGGACTTATGCGTTCCGTCCACTGGATCTGATCACATATAAATCTTATTAGATCCAGAGGGCAATTTGTTCCTTAAGTGCTTCAAGTTCCAGCAGATAATTGTATTAAGGATGTTAACCAAGTTGAAACAGCTGCGGAACTATACAAACTAAACGGAATAAATAGTTCCAACAGTAACGTTTTAATCAAGAAAAAGATAAGCCTACGCTACTTTCTGTAACCATCGCTTCAGTTAATCTTTGATCTAATGCTCGTTGTAAAAGTAACGGTTAATTCTTCATCATTTTCTGTACAACCTACTTTCAATAAATAATAAAAGAAAGTAATTAAAATCTGACTTGGCTAAACAAATTGAACGCGATATTTCCCTATGCAGCAGTGTTTATCTAGCTTTCTATACCGGACACGATCTAATCTCGAAATAACCATAGTCGATAACCTGACTGGCTATTAAGCAGCTAGATCTTGAGATTAGTGCTCACACCACATTTCAAACTGAGCTAATATGAATTCTGGGCAATTACTCTAATATGAACCACGACCACGACTGTTGCCAACTCTTTATACGTCATCCACGGAGGTTAAACAAAATGGTTTCATCAGTGCCAGACAGGCGTTTAATCTTGACAGTGAAAGTTAAATCAATTTTGGTGTCCCAGATTCTCCCAGACATCAAACTGTCTAAAACTGTACTATATATATATAAAATATTCGTTCCTCGTCTCATATAGTAAGCCAGTCTGGACGTCTGAGCTGTCTATCATAATATACCATCTTGTTATCACATAGGGGTCCTACGTGCTTAACAAGAGATCATAAAGGGCAGGACAAACGGACGCACACATACTTGACTAGAGTACCTATCGGGATTCTCGATAGTGCTATGACATCATCCTGGGATACTCTTTTGTAATACCTCGTTCGGGCGCTCCGAGTTTCGACATAATTAATAGAGAAACTTTTGAAGTGTTTTTGTCTTGTGACCTGCCGATATTTTTATTAGATTCGAATACCCAAAGGCAAAAAATTAATAAAAAAAAACTATTTTGCAAAAAATTACTACCGACTTCCAAATAAGAAAACTACAAAGTAAAAAATAACTAATTTTGGAAGTCGGTGTCCTTGGTATGTACCATTTTTTTTGCGTTATGACCCGAATATCATGAAACTGAACTGGCGAAATGAGAGTGTACCTAGGTGAACTGTACACAACTGCGTACCCCTTTAGAGCGTACTGGCGTGATATTATGTTATGAAATGGTATATACAATAAACAGTCATGCTATTGCAGCAATCCCGAGGGATTTGCCGTTATTTGTTGAAGAGTTCTGTTGTATATCTCCAAAGTTCTTCATCAGATCTTCACCAAATTAAAATGGGACTAATTTCGGAACATACTCTTTCAAACAAGAATTTTCAAAATCGGTCCACAATTGACGGAGATATCGGTGAACATACATAAAAAAAAAACATTGTCGAACATAGGACCTCCTCCTTTTTGGTAAGTCAGATAAAAATCACAGACTGAATGAAACCTAAGAATTTGACAGAATCGAATGTTACTGGCCAGTATCGAATTGCATGCTGACGCCTAGGAATGTCAGCAGTAATGAGCCCAACTGCACAACGTACTGATAATATTTCCATGCAATACCTAGTCACCTATAGATCTAATGCCACAGGCTTCGGTGTCGCCTTTCGTCCCCGATAGTGCCTTTCCTCGGTGTTGTTTTGCAGGCTATTGAATGACTGCAGTCTATCCGTATTAAGCAAGTCTTCGTCGCGTAATCTGAACCCCAGCTTAAATCTAACGGCTTTATACCTAATGCTTTATGCCTGAATAAATTACGAAAAATAATATCTTTTCGAAGGAGGGTTGGGAATCCAAGCGGCTTCAGTGTACTTACATCGTGTACTGGAAGGATATCCGTTTACAAATGCAACTACGGCAATTTTGCAGCGCGTCCGTTCTCATATTCTTTTATGAGAACGGCCACCTCGTATTTTTTTTTGTTTAGTCAAAATGTCAGTTGCGTTACAGTTTTATTATCGCACTCGACAAATGGGTGAGGGTACAAAAACCACACTTGAGAAATTCACCCCTCTCTTTAAGTCGTTGTGGGAACTTTTAGAACCAACAGGGAAGATGATTTTTTTGTCGCTTGTTCTAAGAATGCGTCCCAGGTAGCCGGGTACTAATGCGAAGCTTTTGTATTCATAACTTGAGAGACGATTTTGCAATTGACCATCCCGTCAGCTTTGCAAATGAAGGGCTTTTGAATTTGTAAATCATTGATGAATTAATGTTTGCGAACAATATGCAAATAAATTAACTAAGTATTCATAACGCGATTTTGCCCTTAATAACGCAACTATGTACACCATAGCGTATCTAAAGCCAATAATTTGCATTTATTAAATTTTACTTCCTATTTGCCAATCATAATTATCTGTAATCAGAAAGGCAACTTTCCGTGTACCAAGTACCAACGTCTTACCTGTCATGTCGTACGAATTTTATAACAATGATTAATGGCACGAAATCTACATTTTTAACGTTGCAAATATCGCGTTTTTATTACTTGTGCGATATTATTACCCACATCTACGTCTATATTACAATATTAATTATACTTATTTCAGCGACTTGTCCCACCACAACACATGGGAGAAATCTCTGTTTAATGTTTCTCATGAAATGAAACCTATTTGTGTTGTGTTCTAAATTAAAACATTCCCAGAATAATTTAATCCGATCTTTCAAAATACACATTATTTAGGTAGACAACTTATGTAGTTTTTAATTGTTTACTAATCCTTCAATGGTTGTAATCTATACGGTCAGATAATCCGTAACAGTATCGATAGCAGAATATGTCACCGGATTTATAAAATTGATCGTATCGTAGATGTTTAATTTGTCTGTAAATTCTATTTTAAATCTGATTCCTGAATGCAGTGAGGCTGTGACAATGACCTTTAGAAACCCACGCTAATTATACACACGTCGACAACCGGTGCCAGACTAGTTCATGGCATGGCACGTTTCAACATAGCTACCCAACATAATAAAGTGCCTAATTTAACTGCGCGTACGCTTGTGATCGTAGATGCAACAGAACAAGCTCATAGCATAGCATCTTAAAGATTCAGTGGCAATATAAAATAAGTAGAGAAAACAATGAATGAATTCCAAGAAAGGACTACATTGAATTATCTCCCCGATGTGAGGATTCAATTAAATTAATTAGAGCCAGCAGTTGTTTGCCGTACACAGTTTAATTGGACGTACGGAAAAAAGATTGAGAAGGAAGATTGAATTAACGCGCATCGATGCTTATGATGCAATAAGCGTACCAATTCGACGGCTATAAATTTTACGAACCCCTCCTGTTACCAGCATATGGTGCAAACGCTAATCTACTCAAACTTACCCGATGTTCTTACCGATTGTTGTGTATGTTTGATGCACGGATTGAGCAAGCTATAAACTCATTGTTACAATATGAAATGTTTCCTGCTTGAGTCGGGTTCTTTCAACAACATGTTCCTGTTCGACAGCTGAAGTTGATCACACGTTAACAATAAAGTACCGACGAAAACAAATATCGAAGGCCGTTCTACAAATATTGGTCATAGCTATAAAATCGAGAAAAAGATAGGATAAAGTGGTTGACGCCTGGGACGCATAAAATTCTTTTACTGGCCCCAAATGCCTAAGGCAAAAAATGAAATCATAAAAACAGCTCGTAGTTTTCCTCCATTCGTTTCACGGAGTTTTAGTTAGTTTGTATTTTAATTCGATTCGGTTGTAACCACAGCAACTTAACATGGATCCTCTTTCCTTTCCCCTCCGACATTGTTACTATTGACGAGGGTTCGAGGTATTCCGCAAGGTTTAGATGCAATTTGTTTCAAGTTAATACGATACGGTCCATCAATATTTAATCGGATTGACTTTCATTAATCCTTTCACGTAATATTTGTTTATTCAGGACTTGCTCTCACCCCATGTCTGGATGTGCCATTTTATGTCAAAGCACCAAGGACTCATAATAAAACGGTGTACGTAAAAACAGACGTAAAACAGCTCCTAAGAAATGCATTCCCATAAAAATAAGTAAAATAGGCCTTGGCTCGGTACATACATACCATACATTTTAAATAAGACAATTCCCATATTTTTTACTTATCTCTTGGCGTGACTTCGAACAACTAAGCACCTAGTTAATATTAGATGAAGCCCGTAAAACGTGGGGGTGCCGGCAGCTGATCGGAAGTCCTGCCCTTTGTTCAACTTTCAACCACACTTTTTGTAGTTCAAGGAAGGAAGGAAGTCAGGAGTTTTACCAAAGTCGACCTGTTTTTTGACTCTAACGTAAAAATAACTTTTCAAATGATGCCAATGTAGATAGTAATTTTTCATTGCATGCGTTTTATTTCCCTGCGTGTCACGAATTTTGTGTGTTACGCTCCATTGTCCCTTATGAAATATCCGCATTTTTATCCAGACAAAGAGGGAAAGCTTTTCATTATTCAGAATTTTTCGGGTACAATGGTGGACCGCGCACGGCGCACGCGCAGCGTGTGATCCATTGCCGACAAGATCGATTGTTCGCGATATACAGGGAGGCGGTTATTTTAAATTGTCGGCTTTGTCAGACACAATGCGAATATAAACGAACTACACACCTAGACTATTTTTTACCTTTTATAAACTACATCCTGCCCTTCCCAGTGTGTTTCCGTTCATTAAATATTTTTGTCTAATGATTTATTACAGTATCCTCTGTACCGGACTTGTGTTCAATATTGAAGAATCTCTTTGTAACATATGTATACCACCTGAATGCCATACTTCCGTCTATCTACTAAAGGTTCAGATAAATTATGATTAGATTCCAGTGTGGGGCCTTTAACCTGTATGAAGTCCGTAGACCGTACTTACTCTTTGTTGTTATATAAACTATTTCATCTGATACATATCAAATCTACGGGAAACGTGGTCACGTGTTTGCAGTTAATTAATTAATTACTTTATATGACTGAGCTGCCGTGGCGTGGAATTGGCACGAGGCGTCTGTGACCCAACAGCAGAACCTCGGCAGTTTTGCGGCTTCTGCAAACAGCGTTTATAGTTCATCACAAACTTGCTTTAACGGAAATATTGAAATAAGTATTTCTTGGAAACAATTTATCGAGTGTTAATCAGAATTATGAGGACGTGAGACCTTGAGTCATTCGTTTCCTTTGCAGTTTAAATTTCGCAAAGAATTGGTCGTCAAAAAATTAAACAGGTTTTTAAAAATCGTTAAGTATGGTTTATCTAAGTCTGTCTGCTAAATATAATAATAATGATAGACAAATCTAGATAAACACATCCGGGCCAAAAAAACATGAATATAATTAAGTATGATGTTAAAGGATGTTAACATGAAATAATATTAAGCTCTGCTTGCTTAGATACAACAAAACGATTTGGAACATTAACTTCTTGCTTCGAACATGTGGACAAAATCTGATTGTTGGTAATGCAACCACAGTTTCTGTTAATGGTCCATTGAAGTGAGCTCATGATGTAAGAATACGTGGGAATATGATGCAATCGAACAAGGAAACGGGATATTATTAACATAATTATTCTTGCAATATCCTGTAGGTGGAGACGTTGAGCTTATTGATAGCTTTGAGATGAAATGGGAGAGTTCAGAAACTAAGCGGCAAATACAGGTGGAAATATTTCAAAGCGCACTTTGAGACACGGTATCTTGTTGGTCCGTCTACGTGCTTGCTTACCTAAATCGAAATAGGATTTCGGACAGGGTTGCAAGTTCTTTCTGTATTCTAAAAGTAATTTAAACTGAGCTTTTCTCCAGACAACAAAAGGATACGAAGAATAATAAGAATACCCATTAGAAGTATAACTAAGCTAATAATATTATAATCAGACAAATTTTGCGAGATCACGATCGGGGTTTTACCGCATTTGCACGCTTTTGATGTGGTTAAACGATCTTTCGTAATTTGTAATGAAGCTTTGGGAATGGGAACCTAACCTTTCAATGTAAATACCTCATGGTTCTATCGGGTTAATGTACATAATTAATTATAATGATATATATTTCGTCGAATCGAGTTTATAGACGCCTATTAATTGTATTTTTTTTCGGGATGTATAAGTTTTTATTATCATTTTGCTATTAATAAATAAATAATAATAAATAAATAACGTTTATTCATCTCCACAAATTACATCCTTATCTTGCCTATTTACGTTGATAGTTTTTTTTACAAAAAAAATAATTTGTGGGTGATCTGGATTCTAGACTAAGCCTAGGCTAAGCGTAGGAGTTATTATATTTAAATATTATATAAATATATTTATATAGAACGTACTAAACCATAATATTACCTACATTTGCACCCGCTTTACGACCCCCAGGAAACTTTCACTCCTAGGGAAATAAATCAATTATCAGTCAAAGCAAAAAGTTTAAAATCAATATAAAATTAAGAAAAGTAATTGAATAGATAAACGATTGTTATACCCTGCTATTTTGCTACATCAAATAAATTTTCTGTTTCTTCATAATTAAGGTATTAACTTAATGATAGCGCAGCGTTTGTAAGCTTTTCATTAACGCGAGTCGTAATAAACGTATTGTGATAGCATTAATCCCGACTAAATAATGCAAATACTGTGACACCCTTTTATTGCGCTGTTAATTGCACATAATTACCACACAGAGACTATTCGCCATTTCGCTGGCCACACTAGTAGTAAAAACCGGCCAAGTGTGAGTCGGACTCGCACACGAAGGGTTCCGTACCATTATCGCAAAACACTGCAAAAAAAAACTCGTTTTTTGTATGGGAGCCCCCCTTAATTTACCTATTTTATTTTAATAATAATTATTTTTTGAAGTGAATATACAACTAAACATTCTGTGAATATTTCAAGCGTCTACCTGTTGCCGTTATTAATATCGAGCAAAAAACGGCCTAAAAATCACGTTTTTTGAATGGGAGCCCCCCTTAATTTATTTTATTTTAATAATTATTATTTTTTGAAGTGAATATACAACTAAACATTCTGTGAATATTTCAAGCGTCTACCTGTTGCCGTTATTAATATCGAGCAAAAAACGGCCTAAAAATCACGTTTGTTGTATGGAAGCTCCCATTAATTTATTTTATTTTAATAATTATTATTTTTTGAAGTTAATATACAACTAAACATTCTGTGAATATTTCAAGCGCCTACCTGTTGCCGTTATTAATATCGAGCAAAAAGCGGCAAAAATATCACGTTAGTTGTATGTGAGCCCCCCTTAGATATTTATTTCATACTGTTTTTAGTATTTGTTGTTATAGCGGCAACAGAAATACATCATCTGTGAAAATTTCAACTGTCTAGCTATCACGGTTCATGAGATACAGCCTGGTGACAGACGGACAGACAGACAGACGGATCGCGAACTCTTAGTAATAGGGTCCCGTTTTTACCCTTTGGGTACGGAACTTTTTAAGTAAACCTTTTTTCATGTAAGATAAAAAAAAGATAAGCTAGATGGTGCTCATAATTTTACTACACTAATAAGTACTCTTTGGAGAAGTGAACTATAAAAATGAACTCAACTTCAAAGAGGTGCATATTATGTAAACCAGTCTCGGTTGCAGCTAATTACTTTCGTTGTTCATACACGAGGCGTGAGCACTGAGCAGCCCGCATTTATGTTCAAACAGCGAACGTACACGATACGCAAACACGGGAACAGTTCTCGATAAACAAGAGCGTTTTCAGAGCAGCTCTCAAATCAATCATGGTTACCTTATCGACACGGTTCCGTTGCAAGCTCATTAGCAATGCCGGTGTGTCCGCACATCACGTACCACATAGCCACATACTGCCCGGGTAGAACGGGTACAGCCAATATGGGCAAAACAAGCCCGCTCTCATCCATATTGCAGGCTCTCATTCGATCAGTTCGTTTATATTGCAAGCGGATGTTCTTTGCCACTTTCGTGAACTGCATCATTAGCTGCCTGTTTTCAACTTTCCTTACAGCCGAAAAGCGAGATGAATTCCACTTTCATCAAAGATTACTTCACCCATCCATACTCATGGCGCTACAAGGCTGTGGAACGTCGAACAAATTGAATTGATTTCAAATGGTCCGACGGTCTGGTACCTTTATTATACGGCATGACTTGTCTGTTAACTGGATAGCCTCGACGTCATGTTTCATCTTGTGCTACATGGTATTCGAGGCCCATGGGGAGTCTTTTTTTATTGAATAAAGGAGTACAGACATTGAAGACTGAATTACAATGGGTAAAACCCTCTCGTATGCTTGAATAAAGTATTGTTCACTTACGAGTATAAGAAATGTTCACGTTCACATGACGTTTTGTTCGCTCAAAACGCTATAATATCAGTTTCATCGATGGAGAATTAATTACAATATGAAACCATTGCATGTGCATGACATAAATCCATTTGATATACTCCTAATTGCGTTCGCTCCGCAACACAAATGGCTGACGTGAATCATACAGATAAAGCAGCGTTTCAGTCGGGTGACAGTATAAAAATAATGGTGAAAATAACAGATCGCCAACGTATTATTTAGATAAGGTACGCACGGCCATGCGATAATGACCGCTTATAAAGGCGCGCTGATGCACCGACAAAGACTGTTTTCCATTATAATGAAAAATTATTTTATCTTTCAGCACTGCCATTTATCAAACGGTTTTGACCTTTTTGTAGACATTATGGACTCATTTATATCAATGAAATTAGTGTCATTAATTTAGAAATCGTGGGCGAATAGAATGAGTGAATGGTTCAGTAAAGAAAGATAACATTGAATGCACAAACGGAATAGTACGAGACCCAATATGACACTATGCTTGAGTTATCAGTTACAGTGTTACGGCATGCAGTCAGTAAATCAGGAAAGTGATTACAGTCATCGTAAGTATCGGGTAATTGCATCTGGAGCGGTAATTGCAGTTTTGCCCGCAGTTACTGCAATCAAGAGCATATTATAATAAGTTTTTATGAAGCGTTCAAATTGTGACTGATTTGCGATGTTTGCCCTAGGTACGCCTCATTAATTTGTTACGTCACTGGGTACCGGAGATCATGTAACAGATGATTTATTTCGCAGCAGCGAGCGGCAGTGGAAGCTAGCCAGGTTAGGTGAACGAACCCTGTCACCGGTGGTACGTCGTATTACTGGTTTCGGCACTTCGGCAGAAGATTTTGTACCCACCGCGCCATATTGACCGTTTATGGGCAAGAAACCTCATAGCGCGTTCATTCATTACAAACCGGCTGAGATAAAATGACTAGGGAATGCCCATAAAGGTGCGATTGAATGGGATTCAAAGAACGGATTGCATAAGCTGTGAATGCTTTGTGATATATTAAACCACAATTCGAAGTATCATGAATTCACACTTTGAACGCAGGCTGTTGTAAATGACGATTAAACTGTTATTTATGGAGTACTTTGAAGTTCGATTCTCATGTTGTATACATTTGATTGCTTTGCAATATGAAATGCTGCGTGAGATTGCTTTACGACTTCAGATAGAATATTGATGAGCATTCTAGTGACTGTATGTATAATCTCATTCTTGAACCGTTCTTTTATGAACCTTGTAAAATGTGAGTAAATATCACACACAAGCGTCCTAATCTTATCGTTTCCACACTTACCTTGGTTACCAAAAAACGTTATTTATACCGTTAATCCCTGTAACAACGAGCAGCTGCTAGTTCAACAATCAGTGCCAGCTTACCCACCAAATTATTAAAAGCCATAAAACGAGTCTTATAGAAGGGTGAGCCACCCCTATTTGTCGATTTACGTGTCGTGTTCGAAACTCGCATGAGCGTTTATTATTTTGAGACAGGCGAGGTATTTCATCGATTTTTCAAATTGCATGCATGCACTACAATCACTTGCATCGTCAATTTTTAATAACCACCTTTAAGCCGTACCTGTCATATAAATACAAAATTAATGTGGCATAGCAACGGTGATACCAATACCACAATTTCTGTTCGAAGCACATAAAAAATAAACCCTACCGTCCTTAATTTCCGGAACAGCGAATTGTATGGATGTTATTTTTGTTTTGTACTCAAGGGAGCGTAAAGTGTGTATTATTGATACGATCGGGATATTGCATGAATACTAATTGGAGCAGGAGTCTTTAGCAGTTGCATTTAAATTCGATTCGTGACAATCCCTTGAAAATTACATCAGTGACCGGCGACCGTTAAAAAGGCAGGTTGGCGCGCAAATGTCCACGCTTACTGAGTGCTCGGCGTGTACTTTGTCGCTTGCAACCGGTTGCATTGTGTCGCGACCGTTAGTCGCCCACCTGCGGGAACGATGCCCACTGAGCCGAGAGCGACGTGTGTCGTGTGTCCCGACACGTGGACAAGCACACGTTTGCATAGTAACTTTAACTAGTTCGTAATAATTGTTACAATACCGCGCGTAATATCCGCCAAGATGTTACGACGTCTGTCTTTAATATCGTTGTTAATTTCGTAATTACACCAATTTATTATTTTACAACAGCAGATGTCGCCACTATTTGCGCAATTATCAAGCGTTTTTAGCAGCTGCGTTTGTTAAAAGTCAAATGTTTGTTGTTTGTTCACGCACTGTATTTCTTAATTTAAGATTACGTAATATCACTTTGAATTAAATATTTATAGAACGCGCCATGCTATAGCATGCATCGCGTTGCATCCGCTATTTATCGTAAGTCAAACAGCATTTGAGATAACCGATATCGATTCGTGAGTTGGTGACCGATCGCATTACGACATAGTCACTCAATACTCTGACACCTAACCACCGGCTGCAAGTTCGAGTCGCGACTGTTTGTTCAACGATCACCTTATAAACTCTGTCTCGGTTTGACCCAGTTCTTAGTAGTGATGACTCGATATTGAACTATCGATAACCAAACTGTTTGAACTGTAACCGATACACAAATATCGATTTAATTATGTTTGATTCTGCGACTGATACATGGCAAGGGTCCTTGTTTTATCTGTCATGTAACCCTTTTGTGCTAAATTGCAAAAGGAAATAAATGTGCTCTGTTGAAGAATCAATTGTTTCAAGTAACTTTTGAATCGCTCGCTGACTTTTGCCGTTTTGTAGATTCCTCCTAGCTAGGTAGGTTTTTGATAAAACTTGATTAATTACGGGTGTATAAAAACACTTCAACAGCCATTTATTTTACGATGTTCTAGCTAGTTTGTGAGTCCATACATAATAACCATATACCATTTTTCCACTCTGAAACATTTCTTTACTCATATTTTATTTTTTCTTTTTTAAAACTTGGATCTGCCTACTTATTTACTAAATGGCAAGGCTATTAACGATCAGCTGTTTAAAACTTAAAGAACCACCTGCTGTAAAATACTTCGTCCCTTCGCCTTCGGGCTTCGTTGGACTACAACTGCCTCATTACTTTGCTTGTTCCAGTATTTTCCAAAACATTATTAAAATGTTTTCCTCTCGCTGGCTGCGCCCCTTATCTCGTCCTGAAATTGTGAAGAAACGATTTCGACGACAGTTTTTGGTTATGAATGTTTCCGAACATAAATTCTTGAGTAAGTACAATGACCCGGAAGCAGTTCAGCGTTCAGCTAGGTTTAGATTTGCAGAAAGCAATTTTATCAACACAAAAACTCTAATTCTGTTATGAACATGGAACAATCGAGCACAGACAACTTAATTATGATGACAAACAAACACGTCATTCTCATACCAATCTTTTTATTGAACTCGTATACAGCGATGTTTCTATAAAAAGTTCTTCATTTGGTCACCTTAATTCGCTTGAAACCGACATACAAATTGCATGAACATTTTATTGCAAGAACAAACAATCGGTCGGACGAATCGAATTTCAGTTAAGGTGTGTTGTTTCTGTTTCATTATAACATTGTTATTTTTTTGCTTACCCCACATTTCGTAATAATGTATTACCTACCGCATACGAAATTACGGATACAATGATTGTGATTTCATTATTATATCTGCGAATTGTAATAAAAAGAAAATTATTACTGCGTATTTTCTTACAAGTTTTTCCTGTTTTAGTTGGATCGCTCACTCGGGGGCTCGCGATTAGGGCACTGTGACTTTATGATGGCTAAGATAATATTATGTTTAGTTCTATCACAATAGTCCTTCTATCTAAAATAATCAGAATCTGAATACAATAGTTGATATTATAGAGAATTCCTTGTTCGATGAAATTTGCTGTATTATTTTGATTCAAATTCCCTCTGAAAATTATCGATAGTCCAATACTGAAGGCATATTCTAGGGAGATGACACGGCATTAAACTAAGGCAACCAAGCCGTCTTATTGTGATGTAAATAAGTTTGATCGTCATCATACAATGGGGCGTGGGAGTGAGGGTGTGGGCAGACCGGCCCTTAGCTCAAATATAAACAGAACACAGCACCCCGTATCTCGGTCTACCGCTGTTCACGCCTCGTTAATACAAATACTCCGTCCCAATTTACGTACATGTATAAATTCGTCGTTTTCTAGTGCTAAATGTTTTGGATCAGACGAGGTCACGAACTATAGTAAAACTGTCCAGATTCTGTTTTTCAGTTGCCCTATCTATTTCTTACAATTTAAAGTTGGTTCATGGTTGGTATCTACCTAATCCACCGGTTTAGCTATCTCGGCTCTCGCTTAGGTGGTCGGTGTAATGTTACGAACATGCATACAACCAGTGAAAGCAAACATTCAGTCAGCGTTCCACATAATGCATCTGTAGTCTGTAGGGAGTGACACTTGACACCTTGGCCTTCATTACAGATCTTGACTCATACGATGAAGCCGTCAGACTCGAACGAGAAAAATATTATTGTAAATTGTAATCATTACATTGCTCGTGTGGGCGTTCTTACTAACATAGTTCTTATAACACTTATCTTATCTTATGGAGGGGCCGAGAAGATCTCGGACACTTCGACCCATTGGGATCTATTGTGGTCCCCTAGATAACTTACTCCCCCCCAATCTCGTTGAAAACCGTTTTCATGAGTTTTACAACGAGACTAGGAGATATGAGCCTATAGTCTTCTGGTTTTGGGTATCCAACCCCTAGGAGACCCATTCGCTTACCAGCCAGTGCATCGCATGTGCACAGAAGGTGCTCCATGCGTTCCGTATGTTCCCCACACAACCTGCACACGGGAGTCGTAGTTAAACCCATCTTCATGAGCATGTCGTTGGTTCCAAAGTGCCCAGTAAAGGCCCCAAGCAGGTAGCGGATTTGCCCCCTGCTCATGTTCCAAATGCATTCCCGGGCTTTGAACGTAGAGCCTAGGAATTTCTTGGAGTGTTGCAGACCGGTGTTAGACAGCCAATAAGTTTGTTGTCTGTGATCTGCAAACTCCCTAAATGCGGCTTTTACGAGACACGTCGAAATGCCTACACATGGTTCTGGACCCACAAATTCATTTGCTGAGCCCTCTCTTGCCAGTTCATCAGCCACTTCGTTACCATGGATTCCTTTGTGCCCAGGGACCCACATCAGTCTCACCCTGTTGTGCTTCCCAAGCCTGTTTAGGGCCTGGATAGCATCCAGAATGAGTCCGGAGTCCACTTTGTAGGATGCCATGGCTTTGATTGCAGCCTGACTGTCACTAAGAATATATATGGATTTACCTCGGGTTCCTCTATCTATATTCTCTTGAGCACAGGTTATTATGGCAAATGTTTCCGCTTGGAATACAGTTGCCATCTTCCCTAAGCTTTTGCTACATTTGTAACCTTTTGCGTATATGCCCGCTCCTGTACCTGATTCCATTTTGGATCCATCAGTGTACCACACCAGACTGTCTTGTTCTGGTGGATCGAGTCCCTTCTTCCAGTCCTCTATTGTAGGGATTTGGACCTTAAAAGACCTTTCAAACACAAATTTAGTTTGCATTTTATCGGATAACATGCTTGTTACCCGATCCAGGCCTTCATTCTCATCGAACTTTGTATGGTTAGTCTTTGGCTTAGAGGCATCCCATAGTCCAGCAACAGCAAGACGATGTAATGTCTTCCTTGCCTCGAATTCAACCATCATATGCAGAGGAGGGATATTGAGGTATCTCTCAATCGCTGCCGTTGGTGTTGTCCTGAAAGCACCTGTGATGCCGAGACACACTGTTCTTTGTAACCTGGTGAGTGGCGCTTTGCACGAAGCAAGCTTTGTTCTTGGCCACCACACTAGGCTGCCGTATGTGATAATAGGTATTATCATTGTCCGGTACAGCCATCGTATCACTTTGGGCTTTAACCCCCAAGTTTTACCGTAGGTGGAACGACACATGCCGAACACTCGTAAGGCCTTTGTCGTTATATTTTCCACATGAGTTTTCCACCTGAGTTCTTTATCAAGCGTTACGCCCAGATATTTAACTTCGGTGGACCAGGGCAGCTTTATTCCATTGAGGGAGAGCTCTCCTAGGTGTTCTAGTTGTCTCTTCCTCGTAAATGGAACAATGACTGCTTTGCTTGGGTTGATAGAGAGGTGGTTCTTTGTACACCATTCCTCTGTCATCCTCAATGCCTGTTGTAATAATCCAGAGACTATGTTCGGGAATTTACCATTGACCATTATTGCTATGTCATCTGCATAGCCTACTGTGTAGAATGGTCCGGTATTGAGTTTGGTAAGTAGCGAGTCTACTACCAAGCACCACAATAATGGTGACAGCACCCCGCCTTGCGGGCAACCTCTTGTTGTTTTTGCACTAAGTCTGTCTCCCATCAGTTCCGATCTGACTATTCTGCTTCTCAGCATATAGTCAATCCAGTTGCACGTGGTATCGTTGATGCCATGTTCCTTTGCAGCAATGCGTATGGACTCAAATGTTGTTTTGTCGAAGGCTCCCTCTATGTCGAGGAAAGCCCCGACACAAATCTCTTGTCCCTCTAGCGCAGCCTCGGCTCGACTCGCAACAAAGTGCAATGCCGTTTCCGTAGATTTGCCCGGGCTGTAGGCGCACTGTAGTTTATGTAGAGGGAATACTTTCAGTGGTCCCTCTCTTAGATACCTGTCTACCAGTTTCTCCAGAGCTTTTAAGAGAAAGGATGATAGACTGATGGGCCTGTAAGCTTTAGCTTCTTCATAAGTCGGTCTACCCACCTTCGGTATAAAAGTGACTTTGACCTCCCTCCATGCCTTGGGTACGTACCCAAAGGCTATGCAAGCTCTGTAGAGCTTACTCAAATGGGGTACCAAAACAGATGCCCCTTCTTGCAATAGTATTGGGTAGATGCCATCCGGACCAGGGGATTTGAGAGGCTGGAAGCCCGCTATGGCCAGCTTCAGTTTGTTTTCATCTACCACTTTCTTTGCCGTGAGCCAGTTACTTTTGGACGTGTGCCTTGTGAGCTCATCCCTTGTGACTGGTTCCTCTTCATCGCTATTGCGCAGTATACATTCCGGGAAGTGGGTCCTAAACATCACACCCAGAGTGTCCTGTCCAGTTTCCGTGAGACACCCGTTCTCATCCTTTACAGATGATAGTGGGTTTGTCTTAGTCATGGACATTGCTTTGCACAACCTCATTCCACTTGGCAGAGTTTCGATGGAGGTGCAATGCTGTCGCCAGTTAGTTCTTTTGGCCTTGCGTACCGCCGTGTTATACCTCGTTAACATGCTATGATAGCCAGAAAAATCCTTCCTGGCTTTTGCATCATTAAAGGCCTGTCGTGTTTCCTGACGTATTTTGACTAGTTCAGGAGTCCACCATGGTACCTTTTTGCTAAAGGCCTTTTTCTCTGGGCAGTTATCTTCCCATGCGCCGATGGTGCCCGCCTTAATTCTGTCCGCTTCGAATTCTATATCCAGTATGGAATTAAGCTTACCTTTAGGGCTCCCTAGATTTACTTTAAGGTCCCTCCTGTATGAGTCCCAATTTGTGTGCCTTGGGTTTCTCCTTCGTCTAGTTTCGGCTTCTCCCGCCGTCCTAAACCTAAAGCATATATAATTATGGTCAGACAGAGAGATTTCGTCCGATACATGCCAATTCTCAATATGAGCACTGGCCCTGTTTGAAGCCAGTGTCAGGTCAATAACTTCAGTTCTCGCAGAGGTCCTGAAAGTAGGTTTATTGCCTGCGTTAAGGATTTGTAAAGAAGAGCTTACCACAAAGTCCAACAAATCCTCGCCTCGTTTGTTGACATCTGAGCTGCCCCAAACGACGTGGTGAGCATTCGCATCGCAGCCAAGTATCATGTCGAGATTTTCTTGGTTGCCGTAATCAACCAGTCTTCTGATTTGAGGTGTTACTGGTTCCTTTTGTTCATATGGGAGGTAGGCAGAGGCAAGGATAATTCTCCTTTTCTCTGTTCCCGCCCCCACTTGGATCAGAGCTGTTGTGAGATCCCTGTAACAGAAAGTACGTAAGGGCATTGCCTCTATACCGCCCCTGATATAGATGCAAGTCCTCGCGTCATTAGTTGGACAGTCATAGAGCACCATGCCTCCTGTCCCACCTAAGCCTTTTATAGTCCCCTTATACAGATAAGGTTCCTGTATCAAGGCAATGTCATATGTATTCAACTTCAATTGCCGAGCCAGAAGGGCAGTAGCGGCTCTGCAATGATGCAAATTGATTTGTACACACCTTAGTCCTTCCATCTTGGATATCTTGATGGGTTTGTGTTGTTGTTGGGGTGCCTCAGTTTTGAGGCTCCCCCTCCATCGCACCCTCCTCGAGAGCAGTTGGCGACTGAATCCCCAGGGTGTCGAGGCCCTCAAGGATGTCATCCTCGAGGTCCGCCTCTGACGCCCCGGTCTGGATCTCTGCCTCCTGCGCTACTTCTTCAGCAGAGACCTCGTTGATGGCCTCCTCACCCTGCGGTGGACCATCTTCGGAGGGCTCCACTTCTGCTTCCGCAGTGGGTGCCTCTCCCTTGTCCTCTTCCAGGAGCTTGAACGAGTAACGTTCAATTCCTCCTGGAAGAGAGTAGCCCGCGGCCTTGATGACCCCAGCGGACACCCCGTCCATGAGGACGATACGACGGATGCCGGTCTGCTCAGTGAGAATATTCACGACCTTCCAGTCGTCCGTCCTCAAGGCAGGGTTAAGCCGCTGGAGCAGTCGAATGGCCCGGGCCGAGTCTTTCAACGCCAAGTTCCTACTCTTCCATGCCATTTTGACTGGCTTTGGAAGGTCCTTGGCGTCGACGACCTTGAGTTTCAGGGAGCCCAGTTCCACATTGTGGATGGCACCCCGAAACCAGTTTGCTGCTTCAGAGTTGTCGCAGGATACATGAACTGCACCCGCGACAACTCCGGAAGCAACCGTGAGAACAGGCAGAGGATCTGGCGCCACTTCCAGTTTCTCAATGATGAGCTCCTGAATCGGCACCAAGTCCTCCGCCTTCAAGTACTCCTCCGGGTACTTGACTGTGATGACAGCGAGTTTCACAGCCGCCACCGCATCCCTAAAGGATCCGGTTGAGGATGGTTGCCCTTGGGTCTTCATCCTCTTGGCCGCCATGTCCCCGCTGTCACCGCTGAGAGCAGCACGCGGTCTTTTTGATGGGCCCTCCGTAGGAGTTCCCTCTAAAGCCGCCTGCTGTCTCAGCTTTTGGCGCTTTTTCCGCTGCGCCCCAGATCGTCCAACCGGAAGCCAGCCTGATTCATGCCGGCCACCTGGAGACGACGAGGTGCTGTCTTTGCAGGTCGCGTCCGGGGCCCCAAGGTCCAAGGTCATTCGACCTCTAACGCAAGGGTCCCGTGTCGCGCCAGCTTTAGCAGCACCTTTATGCCCAGTGGGCTGGTTTGCAGTTCCGCCCTTCGGTGGTCCTACAGCAGTGCCGACCCTCGACAGTGCCGCAGCAGTACCGTCATTTGACAGTCCCGCCGCAGCCCCACCTCGGGACGATCCCACTGCAGTCTCGCCTCTGGGCGTTCCTGCCAAGGATAATACAGTCCCGGCTTGCGCCGGTCCCGCCTTCTGGTTTGCAGTCCCAGCTTTCGCCGGTCCCGCCTTTTGGAGCGTAGTCCCAGTTTTCACCGGTCCTTTCGCCTTGTGGTTTTTTTTATTTAGTGAATCCATTTAAAAATCCCGATAAGAATTTTCATCCCTCGACTATCCCCACCCGCCATGGAGTGCTCAAGTGGCGATGCTACGGTAGCACCAGGGATTAGTCGAGGGATATAGCCCCCCCCCATTAGTTGCTCACGAGACCGCACGGCACCAACCCACACCGCTACCACTAGCGATGCGAGCGAGCGCCGCCGTCTGCAAGCCTCCAATGGGAGTGAACTCGCCTGGGGGCCGTCTGACCGGACCCCGCAGCCGATTGACCGTAGCTGGCTAGGCTACGGCCTCCCGTGTGAGAAGAAATCCGGGCCAAAGTGGAGTGTTGCCTCCGAGACGCTAAACTACCTACGCTCATCGGCTCAGCCACCAGGATCCCATCATCCTTCCGTACGGGTCCCCGCGCACGGCACAAACACGCGGGAGGTCATTGCTATCCATCAATTGTCAATCATCTTGATCAATGGTGGACACCCAGGGGCATGACCTCGCCACCCCTGCGTTGCGTCGCCCGGTGTTTTCAGTTACGTCTATTTCAGAGGGAATTAGACCAATAACAGGGCGGCAACCACGAGAAGGAAAATCACCGCACTTGCCTTGAGGATCTACACGACCGTTGCGCTCTCCCTCAAGACCACGCCACCTTGCCGGCTCTGAAGGAGCCAGGCAAAGTAGGACTGCATCAACAAAGCCAAGCCCACAGGACTTGTCGCTGACAGCTCAAAGCGTAAGTTTGCTAACACAGACCAGCCCCCTTTCTCGTCTTATAACACTTGCTATTGAAGAAGATTAAAAAATGACCGTAGGAAATAAAACCTAATTCTTCTCAAACTGGACACAAAAGACAAGGAAAAATAAAATTTGATACTCGGTTTATTCAATTGTGTCTTGTCTTCTAATAAATTGATAACTGTACCTACGTTATACGTCTGAACATTTATGATTTGTATACGCCTTTCAAAGTACGCATCTCTTTGAATGCAATACGTGAATAATAAATCAATGGAAATTGATGTCGGTGTCGGTCGATTCGAAATCACTGGAGTCAAGTTCACTGACCTCTTGCGGATCGACATCATTATGGACAAATTGATCCTTCATGCGCACTTTATTGCCTGTAGGTATAAGATTCACCGATGAAAGAAAAAGTTATTTAATTTACCTTCAATATGTTGTAACGCAAATGTAGGTGAAAGATAATATGGATATCTTATCACGAAAATGTGTTTGCTCAAGTATGTAACTAACATGATTAGATAAGTTCTTTATAAAGAAATATTTATCACTCTTTAATGTTTAGTTTTTTTTCTTCAAAAGAAATGATACCGTCTGCACAAATATCCTTGTATGAGCTCACTTATCATGTGACAAATCTGAGGAAAAATTACACTAGTGACGTAACACATAAGTGCTTACGAGGTGCCGTGGCATACCGTTGTTCTTTTTTACCCGGCTGCAAGGAAAGGGTTATGTTTTTGCGCGTATCTTGTATAACCTCAGATCTTTCAAACTACTTGACAGATGTATATAATTAAGACATCGTTAGATAGGTCTTGACTGCCCATATGTTCTTAGATATGTGCCGTTAAGAAAAAAGGAACATGACGGATTTTGGGCGCCATATTGTGGGGGTTGCAATTTTCTTTTTCTTCCACTCCTATCGAATGGGATATCAAAATGTAGGGTTTTAGAAGTGATTACAAAAATATAAACCACTTAAAAAAATTAAAAATCAAAAGAAAAAAAAATATTTTAGTTTATAAAGTTAAATATTAAAGTTGTAAACGAAAAAAAAAACAACAACCCTCCTGCTTAGGAAGCGAACTAAAAGCTGTAAACAAGAATGAATGAATGAAATTGTTTATTTGCTAAATGTAGGTATACAGATCAAAGAAAAATCATGCTGTGCAGTCGGAGGATACTCTACTACTAACTGGCTGACCCCCTGATCCTCCTACTGCACAGCATGATTTTTTCTTGTTTACAGCTTTTTAGTTCGCTTCTTAAGCAGGTGGGTTTTTGTTTTTTTAATAGTTCGCCACACCCTATAGGTGTTAAAATGCTTTTACGTCATTACACTGCAATATAGGCCCATAACCGTCGCATTTCAGATCTCGCTATTCAAGTTTTCAGTTCGTCATTTACGTCCATCATAACTTTTATATTGCAACTTATCATTATATTTTAAGTATTAAAACTGATCGTTGTATCGAATTTAATCACAGGTGGATTACATTGGGTCATTACTTTGTCCTTTAGTGTAGAACAGGCCCTATGAATAATGTAAGCTATTCGAAATGACTTTATGATTCTAAATTGATGTACGATGGTATATGAGAGTTTATTGGGACTTGAGTCACGTCTTATAAAAACGTTCATAGGGTTCGTGTGTACAATTACATGGTTATTTTAGTATGGCATGGCGTATGTATACAGTTATTTGCGTGGGCACTTTGAGGTCAGACGCATGTTGACGACAGCCATCTTCCGAGTTCCCGACGCTCCTACGCATGTTTAATAAAATATAGCCTCTTGAACTATGACTGTGAATTAAATAAAACTGAACTATTTGTTTACGGTTGCACTAGTCTACGGCACGAACTATTTTGTGCGCGGGTTTAATATGCTATCTCATCCAACAACTCGTGCGAAAGAGATAGATGCTGTGATGAGCAGTAAGAAGCTAGTTCGCGTACGAATACACACTTTTGCAAATTTGTAGCGGAATGGATGATGATTTAGGACGAAAAGGAGCGCGCGAAATTTTATAAACAGACCTTTGGGAGTACGGATATCAGGAAAAAATTACTAAATGTATCTGTTCAAAATACAATTATTGCATTGTTGAACTACTAATTGGCTTATGTTTAACAAACCACCAAATCTAGTAATATACTGACAAAAATAGTAAATGATCACCAAAATTAAATGGGAATAAATATAATGACCACCAAAAAAAACTTTGTGACGATAACCCCTAACCACCAAATCTAGTAATATACTGATAAAAATAGTAAATGATCACCAAATTTAGTAAATTGATCACCAAATTTTAATAGCAAATTATTGCGCTATTTAATGTTGTAAAGTAGGTTAGGTTAGGTTAGAACTGTGACCAACCGCGCGCGAGCCGAGCGAGCAAAGCGAGCGGTGCCGCGGCAGCGGCCGGCGAGCGCTACTTCCAAGTTGCTCCCAGAAATTTTATAATCTTTTTGGTCATTGGTTTAATTTTGGTGATCATTTACTACTTTTGGTGATCATTTACTACTTTTGGGTTAACAATGATTTATTTGGAGTCATTTTGCCTAAACAGGATAGCGAGATGTTAAAACTTTGGTTATAATTTTACAATAAGATGCGGGTTTAATTTTGGTGATCATTTACTATTTTTGTCTGTTATATGTTACTATATCTGGTGGTAAGTTAAACATAAGCCAAATTAAATTTAGAATCGCAACAGAGTCGACGGAGCCCCGCTGGGCGGGGCTCCTATTTCTGAATACAGGGTCTAAAGTAAACTAACACGAAGGAGATGACGGGAGCTGAGTTCGCTCGCTTTGCTCGCTCACTTCAGCTCCCGTCATCTCCTTCGAACCTAACCTGTCCGTGTCGGGGTGCCCTTAGCTCCCGAGCTCGCTTCGCTCGCTCTTGGACTGATTCATTGACCAAATCACTAGATTTGATATCTTACGGTTTTAGCACTTATGAAATTTGGTGATCAATTTACTAAATGTTGGTGATCAATTTACTAAATTTGGTTTAGGTTTATTTTTTTTGCTGATTAGTATATATTTTAGGTGATAGGGGTTATCGTCACAAAGTTTTTTTTGGTGGTCATTATATTTATTCCCCTACTAATTGAGCACTGTATGGTGACTGTTTTGCAATTTTCCTTCTTCTTATGGTATTTATTTGCGCGCAAAGATGCGTTAAAATTTGTGTTCAAATATGAAACTTACGACGCGCATAACTTTCAAATATATAATTTTTTTACTTTTTTGTTTCCATATAGGGCTAGATATTGATGAGATAAATTGATATCATTTTTTATTTTGTACGTACGCCGTCAAACAGTGGAGTAATCGCCAGACTACGTTTGTATGGAAGTATGATCAACTAGGGCAATCTTAAGACTATGTCATACATAAAACTTTCATGATGCGCGTGAAAATTACGTCACCCGTTCTAGGACTAGTGTCTGTGCTCCTAATTCCTACACATGTTTAAATAAAAATCTAGTGCCAATATTGAATTCTAGTATGATTTTATAAAGACAGGGTTTAATAAGAAGATGAAAAACCATGTAGGCATCGATAACTTTACCTGTTTTCATATTAAGTTAATAATTTGCATACGTGGGGTAGACCCATCACTGAAGAAAACAATTAGGAACCTGTCATCATTCCCGCCCAAACGTCCAATTTGTCTAAACTAGAAAACAGAACAGATTGTTATAGAAACCAATCTCCCATGTTTATATATATCCCGACAACATAATGGAAAGTGTAATTCCTTTGAAAAAGGTACAAATTTTCGTGTGTGGCACCCTAAATTTGTACAAAAATAGCTTTGAACACGCTCCTTAAGGTAATCAAACCCCATGACAAGACATTACAGTACACGGGGAAGGTGTGAATGGAAGTAAAGCATACTTTCACGCCCTTCATTAAGACTCACTTTTATTTTTAGTTTAAAAACTCTAAACATAACAATAAATACGTCTTTACTTTCTAATGAGAGCGCTACAAACAAATACATGTGCTTCTGTTAAAATCTTCTTTCAAGGTGCACTTAAGGGGTGTTATTACAAGCGAATGGACTACTTAGGTTATGTTTTAATTGAGACGTATGTATTGTTGTATTCTTCTTTTATATTAAAATATTGGATTCTGGAGGAAAATTATATAGTGTTCAGTTGTTGTGAGGGCTATGCTCAGGAGTTTCCTTGCATGATCGAATCAGAAATGTATAGATCCGCAAGAGAACCAGGGTTACCGACATAGCCCGAAGAATTGCCAAACTTAAGTGGCAGTGGGCACGGTACATTGCTCGCAGAACAGATGGCCGACGGGGCCGAAAGGTTCTGGAGTGGCGACCGCGAACCGCAAGGGGTTTCGTTGGAAGGCCTCCCACCAGGTGGACCGATGACCTGGTAAAGGTTGCGGGGATCTGCTGGTTGCGAGACGCACGGGACCGGTCAATGTGGCGACGCTTGCGGGAGGCCTATGTCCAGCAGTGGATGTCTTTCGGCTGATGGTGACGATTATAACCTCGTAAAAGTTGTGCAGTTGACCGTCTGAAAGAACTGTCTATGCATACTTTTAATGGTCCGTTTCATAATCTGAAAAATACTCCACACTCAACGATCCAGACTCACTTTACGAGATTTCCACTCAATAATTAGCAGATGTAAATCATCTTACGAGATTCAAAGATAAACAATCATATAAATTCACTCTTCCACATCGGAGTAAAAATAAACGCCGGTCTGTTTGCATATTCCTTTATACACACGAAAATAGAAACTCCATTCATAATAAGAACTTCGTCGATAAGTATCTTGGTATCGTTGTCCTTAAGACGCTGGGAGCGTTCATAAATCAAATTCGATAAGACAAAAATATTTTAGGGCGCTTCTACCAAGTGAACAAGTCTACTTGGAGAGCAATCTAGAGCAGTATTTCCCAAACTATGGGTCCCGAACCACTGGTGGTCTGGTACTGGATAGGTCCAGAAAAATCGATGCTAAAACTGTAATGACATATTGTTATGTAGATGTGTATATGTAAGTTTATGTATAGTATTTATTATAGTAATATAATTGTATATATATATTTATGTTTTAATCTAATAGCAGTACACCGGAGAGTGTAGACAGTCAGCCCATCCAAAGATAGTCTGAGGGCTTAGTGCGAGTTTTGTCTCACGCTGAATTGAACATCAATTTGTATTGAAACTGGATAAGCGCCGTGCGGTGACGGTAAGGAGAAACCTCTTTTTTTGTATACATTTTGACATAAGAGATCGTTTAAGTTAACGCGAGTGAGCGTGAGTAAAAGCTCACATTAAGCCCACTGGTAGATATCGCTGTCAGCGATAAGACCGCCTTTGTACCCGTATAAATAAGTTTTTCTTGTAAATGTGTATAACTTTTATGGTGTACAATAAAGTATACTATTCTATTATGTTCTATGCCAAAAAAAAATAGGAAGCAAATACATCCTTCTTAATGATACTTTACTCGTTGTAATTAAAGACTCGTAAGAGTGCTTGTAAGCAAATCAATGTAACTTATTTCTTATTAAAACAATCCTTGATTCATATAGGTACAGGTTAGTACTACATATGCCCCATTTTTCTTCATGACACCCAAAAGATGAATTTCAAATGTGGAGGTTTTTGTTTGGTGGGTCATTATTTGGGGCCAGTCAACTTTGGGAACCACTGTTCTAGAGTACACACGCCTACACGAGCCAAACCGGAATGGGCTATGGCATTACTTCGACTTTCTGTCGAATTTTTGTACCGCGTTGCCTCTTGAACAACTCGGATATAGAAACCAGATACGGCGCGGCGATATTGAGGACTTAATAGTGGAATTAGATTAGCTGGAAGGGATTGGGCGTGATTCGAATTTGAATATCATTCGCATTAACAAGCTTGCCTTTTTAGTGGCCTTAACTTATTAATTATTGAGGTGTGGTCGTGCACTATCAATTAAACAAAGGTTTATGATGACTACTCTGGACCTTTTAAGGATCTCTAAACATTAGTTGCTTAAGTTTTATTGTTGCCTTGATTTCATATTTGAATGTTGTCCATGGCGGACATACGATTACTATAACTATGTAACCAGCTGGGGTTTTTAAATAGGTAAAAGTTTAACATAATTATTAAATTAATTATCTTGTGCCAGATTATCATAAAACGTCAGTTATGCTGATGTGATTTTGGCTTTTAATATTTTATGATTATTATAAACTCGATCGAACATATGAAATCGATCGTTAATTATTAAAAACTTGGCATTCAAAATGTTTCTCATAATCTTTTGAGCTCCCACGTCGGGAGTCTGTGGCTTAATTCACAATGTATCGTTGCCCTGCTGCCGTTTTCAGTAACAATATTTCCACGTTTTATAATAGCACCTCTAGAAGGATAGACGCTGCCGGCGCCCGCGGCTCTCACGTCACAACAAAACAAACACCCACCGCGATCCTATCGTCGATCGTCCAAACGAACTTGAACCCAATGGTTCACTTAACCATTTAAGGCTAGACGCCGCATTCACATTGCAACACATTATCCTGTCACGTACTACCTAACCGACTATAAAACTTTTGTTTTCATGCACACTCTTACTTTTTATTTTTAGACCAAATCCTCTCTGTATTTTAGTTAAGATATGTGATACACCTTCAAACAGTTGTTCCATCTTGTCTGTACTAAAAAAGCTGGATCGTAATTTTTTAACGATGTTTTCATTTGCTACCCATTGTCACGTTTAACAATATAGAGCTTTTTTAGGGTTCCGTACCCAAAGGGTAAAAACTGGACCCTATTATTAAAACTCCACGATCCGTCTGTCACCAGGCTGATCTCATGAACTGTGATAGCTAGACAGTTTCACAGATGATGTATTTCTGTTGCCGCTATAACAAAAAATACTAAAAACAGAATAAAATAAATATTTAAGTGAAGCTCCCATACAACAAGCGTGATTTTTTTGCCGTTTTTTTGCGATAATGGTGCGGAACCCTTCATGCGCGAGTCCGAATCACACTTGGCCGGTTTTGATATAATAATACTCTCTAAAGGCGAATAGTTGAAAACAAAGCAGGAAGCTGAACACGGTGTCGTGCTGGTGTAACTCATAACTTCAAGCCGGAACAATAAAATACAGAGCGTTAAAAGCACTAAAACAATGGCGTCTAGACTCACGTTCCGTGTTTTAAATCACGCCTTCTCTATGGCCTTTATTATATAAAATAAATGCAAAATGTTTGTCTTGCGTCAAATATGATCCAGCCGCGTACCGGCAATCTTATAGCCGGTAACGTAGCGGTGACGTTGAGACACATTAGTCTGCGTTACTTGAGCACGAAGACAGAGTACGCGGTTAACTCGCGTTTCGTGCTTTGAGTGAATAAGGTAAAGTTAACTAACTTGAGCTTTCGCTTGCCCTACGCGACTAAAACTACGACACAAGGAAACAATATTATAACATCGACCAACTTTACAACTCTTCCGCATTTGCTTTTGTTTGCCAACATAGCCATAACAGTGAATTATTAGAGACGAGAACTTGAGATAAATTGTTCTTCAAGTGCCCCTTTAAGATAATTTATTTGTTTTTCCCATGCAAAGTGATGCGTTTTATGCGTTGTTCGCCACGGTTAATGGCATAGTAAAACTCAATCGACGGAACGCCGGGGGCAAACGTATTATCGGTGTCTTAATTAAATTTCTCAAACTTTCAGTACCTCTTGCATTGCAGAATGCAAAATGGATTAGAAAAGCGAAATGTATACTCATAACTATTACAGTTGAACTATTGCTTTTGTCTGTTGGTTGAAAATATGTTGGTATGTAAAAAGGTACCTAGTAAATTCGGTAGAAATAACATCTCAAACTTTAATGTCTTCTAATATAACTGACAGAAGTAACCACCCGGAAAATAAACACGCTCCTTTAACATTCGGGGGACGAACCGCATTTGGGAGGTGGGGAAATGCGGAGCCAGAGGCAGCAACTTGTCCCGGGATCTGCTATATTGAATTCAAGTTATGATTAGGAAAGTTTCTGCCCCGTTTCTTCAATAAATAAGTACAATATTACGTTTAACAGTTGGATGTCTACGTGACGTCATCTACCATAATTCGGCAACTTCACCGATCCGGCCATATTACGTATTATTTGTATTAATTTCCCCGTCCATTTTGTGTTCAGATTTCTCTATTTTAGCGATAATTAAGCGGTTAAACATTTAATTGGCGTCCTATATTATCCAATAGATTGAATTAATTTAGTTGTTACATTGATTCAAAGCGATTTATTAAAGCATATTTCTCGCTTATGACGAGAGATTAAGTGGTTTCGTAATAAAACATGACAGATGGATAGACCAAATTGGGATAAACGTAACGTAACTTTTTTATTGCCGTTTGAAGAGATCACTCAAACACATGGCAGCTTCATTCATAGATACATTGCGCACACGCATATGGTTTGTAATTACATGATATTATTATCGGCCCCTCGTAAAAATAGAAGATAATAATGAGATTGCATTTACGATTGCGATAAAATAGCTTTGTTTGACAGTTTAATTAAAACTGTAAATATTATTTAGAAATGTATCGTAATAATTTGTGACCCGTGAGGCCGTGAACGTGGTCTAATCGGGGACCCATCCCATCGACGACATCGACATCGATATGAACATAGGTCATAGTCAGTCACCGGCATGTAACTTCGCAAGGTTTCGGCGTAGTGGGGGTAAGTTCGCGCATAGTGCGCCACCTGACCAACCATCATAGAGCAAACGGAACGTGGACGCGAAGCGATTGGTCAGTCGATCCTTTTGTCAACTTACCAACCAATCGCGTGCTCGTAACGGTGCTTAACGTTTTCCACGTCCCGCTTAGTAGCCAAAGAGACCTAAAAAACGACTTGTGCGCATCTAACGAATCTTGCCAAGTTTCGTGCCGGCAACTATTACTTACCAACATTTTTAGATAAAATAATGTATTGCCTCTCGTAGCTGTGTAGCGCGTAGTTTCGTAGCACGGCTGTGCAAAGTAGCTCCGATTTTTCCACTGATTTATGTTGCCGCTAATCTGCCGTATAATACTCACAACAGCACAACGGATCTTTGTGTCTCTGAATTGGCTGCAAGACCCTGCGCAGCAGCTATTTTTGTGTCAATGTTGAAGGTGAAGAAATAACTGTCTCATTCACTCGCTTACGTTTGTCGCATCGTCCTATCTCGCTTACTCTATGCAGTATACTCGATGACAAACTGTTTCTTGCGCATTGGTTGGCAGAGCCAACTTCAGAGACACAAAGATCCGCTGTGACTATTATACATTGCTATTTATTTATTTAGATAGATATGTATCGCATAGTTCATTAAACAAATTAACTGTCTTACTTATTGAATAAGTAACGGTCATCACTTTATTAAATCTTGCATAATTTGGGGGTACTTTTAGGAGTACAATTGCGTCAGGTTCATACAAAAGGATGACCATGTGTCTACATGAAACGCGAGATAAAAACATAATCCAAATCTACCGACAGATGATAAAGTGTATTGTGTTTAGCGAATAATACACCATTCCGTCGACACAATAACTTTTATATTTTGTCGCTTTTTATTACAACAGCTGCTCCGAACACGTGCCATGATTTCAGTGTAACAACATAAAATTTGAACGCAGCGCATTAATTAATTAATTTAATATAGTTCGCGCTTAATAAATTGTATTACGTCAAAACATTCAACTAATTTTGAAAACGTTCATCAGCTCATTTCAAACATTAGAGCCTAATTACGAAAACACTCCATTTTTCATTACACCACTAATGCTATTAGTGTAGTTTAAAAGGACATTAATGCCATAGTTTTTTTTTAATTACTTGTATTCGTGATGTGCGGGCACTTCCTTATTCACGCTCATCCGTTTCGGTCAGTTGGGCACGGTTGAAATTGCCGATGACTTCACTGGGGCACTTAGTATCCACATTTTACCTCTACTGTCCAGACGGGTTTTCGTAACCAGATTGTATCGTCAGTGAATGGCTACTTTTTTTCGTGTATTTTACCATAAAAGTCTTCCTTACGAAAGTTATCTCGTCAATTTCACTCGACCAAATATAAAATGCATGTGGTCGCAATTAAGATTCGTTTATTTCGACGACAATTTGCTTTGAACACGTGCTGAAGTAACCGCAAGAATAAAACGTTTAGGATGTAATAATGGTCCTTTCATTCTTAATCCCCCCTCGACTGTATACAATAGTAATCACGGCATAACGACTTTAATGTAATTGAAATTAAACGTACGGGGCGATGCATTAGTGGTACGGATGGATGTTATCGTGCTTATCATTTTAAAATAGCTTTTTGATATACGCCAGATGTCGTCTCACCTCCCCCATGCACCACTGACGTCATTCTACAAAAGCGTGCATCATGAATAACTTTCAAATTCGTTATTTTTATAGTTGGGCCGTACTTGCATTTTTTGTGTAAAATCCATTAGGCAGTTTTTGCTGTGGCTCGAGCTCCATCGTTTATTTTTAATTTGAATACATTATAGCGAAAAGCAGGTGAAGAGCACAAAGGCCAGTATCAATGTCCAAATCTGTCACAGTTCGCAAGCATCTGCATCCAGTGTGTGAGCGAACATCTGTTGGATAAAAGCGCGATCGCATCATGGGCCCTTAGCTTCGTGACCTACAGTGCGCCGCCATTATTATCTAACAACGGCCCTCGTTTAATTAGGCCCTATTCACTTATCGTTGCATTCCTATTCCGATCGGTTTACATTTTCACGCCCGACTGCGCGAGCGCCACAATGCTCCATTGATAGATGATTAGAATTAAACGTAATTGTATTCTGGGCCCACATTTTTATTGGATAGTCTGTTGTAAACAGTTGTGTTGTAAAACATTCCAATTACATAATCGAAAAGTTCCTCATCGTAATTACACATTCTCTACTTTGTGAAATCCGGATCGTACATTGCTACATCTCGTTTACATTGGCAAAAAAGAAAAGGCAATATTTAATTGCCAAAATAAGAATAACCTACCGCGGTATTTTAACCTCTCGCCCAATCGTAAATCATAAGAAATATTCTCGCATGGCTTCACAATCGAATTTGTAAGCGTTTTTCAATTATCCGTTATTGACCACAATGGTCGATCTTATTGGCCTTTTCGTTGTCGTAAACAATTTGTATCAGGATCTAACCTAAATGTTCCAAGCGAAATTATGCCCTATAGTCATCGGGATAAGTAACACGGAGGTAATGTTAAAAGCGATCCTGCAGCCCTTAGCATGTTGGGGTCAACCTACTTGAACGTTTCGATTGTTGCCGCCTGCATACTGAAACAATTCATGCAACCGCTAAAACAATAAAAAGGCCATTTATTTTAAGACCCTTCTTTTCTTTTGTATTTTGTGATGCTGACTTCTATTTTTATTTTACCCAAGTGGCTAACGTAAATATTTTGTTTTCAGGTAAGTACACCCAGCAGATATACTTTTACCGTCGTATGGTAAGCGGTTTGGACTTTACTATAATGATACAATACAAACACATCATATGCAGCGTAACTACGTAAATCTTCATCATCATCAGTGCGTCGACCTTTTTCCTTAAAATATTGTTTTCTTTTGGAATACCCTCTCATTCATCATGTCCCGCTCATAAATGCTTCCATCCATTCTCATAATTTATTCAAGCGAAGCAAGTCTTCAGTCTTTCCGAGTACTTTTACAAATGTGACGTCATGAAGTTTTCTTACTACAACTTGGAAGTAAGTAAACTAATAAGGAACAGGCAAAGTTTTGTGGCGTTTTTACTAGTTACAGTACGGTTTCTTAGCAGAACTTCTTGATATTTTCTTAATAGGAACGAGCTGACTGGATTACGAATTCTTTGAGTTTAATTAAGGTCTGGCCATCTACTGACCTTTCATTTGTGCAGATGGGGCAAGACGACTTTATTGCGAAACAAACGGCCCCTTGCCGGCCTTGTTGGCTGCTTAGTGCGAGTGTTTTGCCCCAATGATTATATATCCCCCCAAAACGATATTAGATCTCTTTTACTGAGGATTGTTTAGGGATAATGTAAAAACTAAAAACAAAAGTCCTTTGTAGTCAACTGTATCGAAGATTTAGTACTACCAATTCACTTTATAACTCCACAAATCACTGAGACAGACGAGAAAATATTTAATATCTACGTAATATTTCTTGCTCTTGAACTTGAAATAAATACTATAAAATATGTGTATATCTTACAAGATTCTTACAATCTCAGCTTTATTCTATATTATCGTGGACCAAAGAGTAAAGAATAAATTTCCCGTGTAAATAATATCGTAGGCTTATCTAAAAGCCACATCAATGTTAGTCACGATGGCGGCGTGACTGAAAGGGCTCGGTCGAAACGTCTGGTTATCTGTTACTGGATACTAAAGCAATGTAAACGACATTCTGCTGGCACTAACACTAAATTAAAGTCACTAAAACTTACATAACATCACGCCTGTATGGCCCGTAGGGTTAGGCAAAAGTGCACCTTTTGAACACCCACATTTCGCCAATTATTTTTTTAAGTCCCATGTACTTGTAGGCTGTGGATTTGGTTCAAACCCAGGCAGACGCATTACTTTGTGTAAATTATTTCATCACCATTGCTCTCAAAACAGTGAAGGAAAACATCGGTATGTCTTAGAACCAACAATTCCAAGACATATGTGTCACCTACCAACCCGCAATGGGCCCGCGTGGTGGATTACGGCCATTCCTATCTCCATTGCTATTCACAACGGACCAAATGGGAGTCTAAGTGCGGAAAAGGTGGTCCATCTATCCTATCCTAGGGGGTGAGCCTATTGCCTTCAACCAGGCACAAATCCACTAAAAAATACTAAGAAATTCCAAATAGAAAAACCTAATAACACTTTGACCCCAACCCCGGTATCGAATCCAGTATCTCATGCTCAGTAGTAATGCTTGCGACCAACGATACAGTATATATGTATAAGGTGCACTGGGGTAATTCTGAAAAAGGGTATATGCCGAAAGTTCAAAATTTTCTACTAATTGTAGCGATATTTTCCTATTGGCTAAATTGGTTTAGATGCCCTCTTGATTGTCCTCGCCGCATCAGTTGTCGTAAGAAGCTAGTGTTAACATTACGTGCGTAGCAAAACTTGACTTTTGTCAAAAGAGTGTTTTTCGCGCCATTTTCGTTGATTCACAATAACCCCAACATTTTTATCTCGGAATTTTGGTTACTTATTTGAATAAGTGCTTGTTTTTACGATACCTTGTAGTTTTTAGCGATTTCGTGTGACGAAAACGACGTCCTAGATGTGTATTATTTTTTTTTTCGTAATATCCCCTCTGAGGTAATTCCGAGGCATAATGAAATAATATACCACAATCAGGGGTAATTCCGAACTATAAAACTACGAGAAATTATATTAGCGATACTATTACTAAAACTCATGCTATTTTGTGTAAGGGGTAAATACGATTGAAAAAGAAATGTAAACCTTCGGCCAAAGTGCAATAAAATCTACTTTTGAATAATTTCGGAATAACCCCAAGATAGTTCGTAATTTCCCCTATATCAAAAAATTATAACAATAATTCAAAATGCTCTATTTAGTGAATCCAACAACATATTTATAAATCTAATATATCCATAGGCTAAATCGTTTCATAAAGTTAACAGAAATCGCATATTATTTGCAGTAAACATGAAACTACTTTACATAACTAACCGAAATGTAGACTTCTAGCCATCTAGTAAAAATTCCCGTCGGAATTACCCCAGTGCACCTTAGTTATATTAATTATACTAAAACTTATCTTACTAATATTATAAATGTGAATGTTTGAATGAATGTATGTTTGTTACTCGATCACGCCAGAACAACTGAACGGATCTGGATGAAATTTGGAACCGAGATAGATTATCTTCTGAAATAACACATAGGCTACCCCGTTAACCCGGTATAATGTTCCCTTGGGGTAATAAAACAATTTTTACGCGGGCGAAACCTCTGGCATAAGCTAGAATTAATATAAAAACCGGCCAAGTGCGAGTCGGACTCGCACACGAAGGGTTCCGTACCATTATCGCAAAACACTGCATAAAAATCACGTTTGTTGTATGGGAGCCCCCCTTAATTTATTTTATTTTAATTTATTTATTAATATTTTTTGAAGTAAATATACAACTAATCATTCTGTGAATATTTCAAGCGTCTACCTGTTGCCGTTATTAATATCGAGCAAAAAACGGCAAAAATATCACGTTTGTTGTATGGGAGCTCCCCTTTAATATTTATTTTATACTGTTTTTAGTATTTGTTGTTATAGCGGCAACAGAAATACATCATCTGTGAAAATTTCAACTGTCTAGCTATCACGGTTCATGAGATACAGCCTGGAGACAGACGGACAGACAGACAGACAGACAGACGGATCGCGAAGTCTTAGTAATAGGGTCCCGTTTTTACCCTTTGGGTACGGAACCCTAAAAAGCATACAAAACAGATTAGAATAAGAACCTCTTGAACATACAAAAAAAGTTGAGCAACATTAAATTTTAATTAAAAAAACCATTGTTCATTCTGACCTCGAGCTTGCTTTATGAATTCTCTTGTGAGCAAGTCAAGTGCCCCTCGATGATCAAATTTGTCGAAGTTAATTAAGAGCCATCGCGTAGACTGCGAAACATTTAATGTAATATTACTTCCTCGTGCAACTTTAATTATTTCGAAATGTAACGGATTTTAAAATGAATTTGTTTGTTCGTAAACAAATTTCACTTCAAGCTCTACAGAGATTGCGTAAATACGTACTTACCCATGATCTTTGAATCTGCGAAACAACTCATCAAGGCGAAACCGCTTCGCAAACACGCTTTTAAACGATTTGTACGCAGTCGGCCTCTTATTAAGATGATCTGGGACGACCTCGCCGAGACATTACGTATATCATTACAATCTCAATTTTGTTCCCAAGACCTTAACGAACAAGACCTATTAAAATATATGACTTTGACATGCCTATAGCAGGCAAGACTTTAAAATTTTCATGGGATAGCCATGTTCACAAGCAGGTTAATCGAATATAGAATTCGACGATCTCTAACTTTGGCTTTGGTATATGATACTGGTTTCGTCTCTCAGTTGCTCCTAAAAAAAGAAATTGATTTGCAACATTAATCAAAGAACCAAACGGGGTAATTATTACCAATTCATTTCGTCTAAATTATGGATGTGTAAAATTCGAATTTCGGCCCAATTATCGTTATTAACGTGTCACTAACTCTATAATTTCTGTGGGAACTGACATTAATACGAAATTAATTAATGGTTTATTCCGTCGTCCACTTGTTTGTCCAGTCATCGTTACTTAATTTGGAAGTTTTTTATATGAAATTCGAGCAATATGCAAAAAGTTTGACATTTCGGTTTTGTGTCGTAAAACCACACAATTTCAATACTTTTCAAATGGCATCGTTCGTGTTCCAAAATTGATTTCGTTATTCAATAGCCGGCGGGGAGCATCGGTAACCTAAGTTTGATTGTTCAGCTTCGTCGCCACTCTTTGTCCAACATGGCCTCTTCCGGAACGCAAAGTGCCCTCAACTCCGGGATGTTGCCGAGCCGGATAAAGTTGAATCACCAACCACACGTAACTTCCTGCCATAATGAGACTTGATGAGATAGTTTGTTCAGAGATAATCTTACGCAGAATTGCAGAGACTTCATAATCATCAAGCCTTTACTTTTTATTTCATTTCTGGCAAAACGAGCGATTATGCTAATCCATCCATGTTCGTGCTGCAGCAGATATTAAAATAACGTCTTTAATCTCTAAATTAAATGTCGCCTGTCCACTCCGCTCTTGAACAAAAACTTGGGATGGCCCCATTTCGCCAGGGATTGTCCACGGTCGAGGGTCCAATTATGCACATTAGTCTACAACAGCTCTCGTTGAAAAGGATTTTCCAATTAGGGGCTCTCGTGAATTAATGGCCGCTAACACTGATAGAACATTTCCTTTTCCCGGCATTTCATCTTCCCAAACACAAGGATAGACAAACTTTTTCCTCTAAGCTTTATCAATAAACTCGAAAGTCTCGGAGTCACATTTTGTTTGAAAAGCTATTTGATAATATCGGGCTAAACCGCGTAGCTGACAGTTTGTCCCAAACATAATTTATTGAACATTCATACCTCTGTATACACAAGTAGGTGTGCAACCGAGCAAACTTGCAAACCATGAACACATAAATCACAGCATTGTTTTGGCGTATCCATATGACAAAGGGTAACGAACGGGAGGCTTCTCAAACAATGCCAACATATTGCGGCAATATATGGCCAATGTTTTGCGTACAAATACGATTAGAATGAAATACAGGATAATATGAATCCAGGGATATTGTTTGTGAGCCATTAATAAAGAAGAAAGTTAAAATGACTTGCAATAAGCTGGTGCAAAGGAGTTCGTTCAAGATAGACACCCCGCCATGCGGCCGGACGGCACTCGCTCGGCATTTAGAACAATAGGACCATAACTTAGGTAAGTGAAAAGCTAGCGTTGACAAGGGTAACGTCCTGAAGCTATTTGTGTTTCGCCTTTATGTGCTTCATAAGAGCAGAAAGTAGCATATGGTAACATTCAGATGATGAAACCATCAGTTTTATTGTATTTGAATTACGGAAAGTGCCCTTTGACTGTTTAACAGAACTCGTTGAATACGTTTCTCAGAAATCTTTTTCGTTGACGTTCCCTAATAAGCGATTGCTTGACAACAAAATATAAATGTTTTGATCCTTGGTTTTTAATTGGTCCTAAACAACCGAAATTGCTTAGAACCTCGTCAAAATCAAACATAAAACTTTATTAGATGGCAATTCTAATAAAACCCATAATAGATCTCTAGTAAAGCCCTTAATGAGTTCCTAAGCAAGGAGATTTGTACACGTGCCAAGAATGTGTCGGTGTCATCATATTGAATTGCCCATTTAAATCAGTTTGAATGTTCATGCGTCTGAAGTAATGTGAAAGAGGAGTAACAGAAACCGGCCAAGTGCGAGTTGGACTCGCGCACGAAGGGTTCCGTATCATTATCGCAAAAAACGGCATAAAAATTACGTTTGTTGTATGTGAGTCCCAATTAAATATTGATTTTATTCTGTTTTTAGGATTTGTTGTTATAGCGGCAACAGAAATACATCATCTGTGAAAAATTCAACGTCTATTTATCGCGGTTCATGAGATACAGCCTGGTGACAGACAGGCAGACGGACAGTGGAGTCTTAGTAATAGGGTCCCGTTTTTACCCTTTGGGTGCGGAACCCTAAAAACCGTTCCGGAACTTGGAATAAAATGATTGTTGGGTAAAGGCAGAAACATACCACGAAGCATTACAACCGTGACTAGTGGACGTGAAAGAATTTTGGACGGCTCTCGTCTCCGCCGCACTGTGGATCGAAAAACGGCTCTAGAAGACATAGGAACTTAAATTTAAAAGTGTCGGTTTTTTTGCTTGAAATGGGTTCTAATAGCCAATATCATACTTATATATTTCATAGGATGCAATCTGGTAGGCAAAAGGGCAAGTTTTATTTTTTTTGCTAAAAAAATGTATGGAGCTGATATAAAAAATGCATAAATCTCCGGAACCGCAAGACTAACCGTAATATCCTTGCACCTGGTTATAGAACTATTTATTTATGATTATTTGATATACTTCGTATAACGAGAAAGACTGCGTTTTTTTTTTTAAAAATCCTCATCTTTTTTTACCTAATATATGCTATAAATAGAAATAGACGTGTTATGTGATGTGTCTATCTATCTTAAAAAAAATATTTAAAATTATTAAAGATAGTTTGATGTTTATTAACCGACTTCATAAACGGAGGAGGTTCTTAATTTGTTTGAATTTTTGTGTATGTTTATTCAAAGATATCTTCGCCAATTATTAACCGATCTTGATGATTTGTTTTTTGTTTGAAAGAGTATGGTCCCGAATTGGTTCCAGTTAAAATTGGTAAAGACTTGTTGAATAACTTCGGAGGTATTCAATGGAACTCTTCAATAAATGACGGTAAACCACCATAGATTGCTGCAATCGCATGTCTGTATATTGTTAACACCATTTCATAACATAACATCGCACCAGTAGACTCTGAAGGGGTATGCAGATGTGTACAGTTCACCCTTCTACACTCTCATTTCATCAGTTATGTTCAAGTTCCCTGTTATTGGGGTTATCTATTTGGGCATACCATTTTTGTTTATTAACCGATCTAGATGATTCGTTTTTTGTTTAAAAGAGTATGGTCCTGGATTGGTCCCAGTTAAATTTGGTAAAGATCTGTTAAATAACTTCGGAGATATTCAATGGAACTCTTCAATAAATGACGGTAAACCACCATAGACTGCTGCAATAGCATGTCTGTATATTGTTTACACCATTTCATAACATAACATCGCACCAGTAGACTTTGAAGGGGTACGCAGATGTGTACAGTTCACCCTTCTACATTCTCATTTCATCAGTTATGTTCAAGTTCCCTGTTATTGGGATTAGATATTTGAGCATATCATTTTTGTTTGAAAGAGTATGGTCCCGGATCGGTCCCAGTAAAATTTGGTAAAGATCTGTTAAATAATTGCCGAGATATCCAATAGTACTCTTCAATAAATAACGGCAAAATACCCAAAATGGCTTTATTCGCGTATATTGATTATAATTCAGAGTTTGGGAGATAAGTGTTGTATATTGGCAATTAAAGTTATGATGATTTACCGTCATTTATTGAAAAGTTCCATTGAATTTATCCGAAGTTCTTCATCAAATCTTTACCAAATTTAACTGGGACCGATCCGTGACAATACTCTTTCAAACAAAAATGATATGCCCATATATCTAATCCCAATAACAGGGAACTTGAACATAACTGATGAAATGAGAGTGTAGAAGGGTGAACTGTACACATCTGCGTACCCCTTCAGAGTCTACTGGTGCGATGTTATGTTATGAAATAGTGTAAAAAATATACAGACATGCGATTGCAGCAATCTATGATGGGTCATTTATTGAAGAGTTTCATTGAATATCTCCGAAGTTATTCAACAGGTCTTTACCAAATTTAACTGGAACCAATCCAGGACCATACTCTTTCAAACAAAGACAAATCATCAAGATCGGTTATTAATTGGCGAAGATATCTCTGAATAAACATACACAAAAATTCAAACAAATTTAGAACCTCCTCCGTTTTTGAAGTCGGTTAATAAACATCATAATATCTTTAATCATTTTAAATATTTTTTTAAGTTAGATAGACACATCACATAACACGTCTATTTCTATTTATAGCATATATTAGGTAAAAAAAGATGAGGATTAAAAAAAAAAAAAACGCAGTCTTTCTCGTCATACGAAGTATGTCAAAAAATCATAAATAAATAGTTCTATAACCGTGTGCAAGGATATTACGGTTAGTCTTGCGGTTCCGGAGATTTATGCATTTTTTATATCAGCTCCATACATTTTTTTTGCAAAAAAAATAAAACTTGCCCTTTTGCCTACCAGATTGCGTCCTATGAAATATATAAGTATGATATTGGCTATTAGAACCCATTTCAATCAAAAAAACCGACACTTTTAAATTTCAGTTCCTATGTCTTCTAGAGCCGTTTTTCGATCCACAGTGCGCCGCGCCGGTTAATTTGGCCCGTAAGGTCAGACTACGCCACTTATCTGAGATGTTTTAATGAAATAAAAAATTCTTTAGTAGTTGTACTTTTTTGTTATTTGAATTAAATTGTACGATCTTACACTGAAATAACAACGTTCCTATTGTTCGAATAAGAAGTAACCCTAGTCACAAGGAAAATCCCTAATGTGATTGAGATTTTCCTTTGATAAAATATTGCCTGAATAGATTAGCTAACTTTTTAATTAACTTAGGGATAACATCGCCTTGATTTATTTTCTGGACAAAGTACCTAACATATTAAGTTAAAGTTTTGTCGTCAGCGAGTACATTTTTCTCAAGTTATTCATGCACAGAAACGTGCCTAGAAAGTCCACCTGCTGAAATTACAATACAAACATTGTTTGTTTACTAAAACCGGGAGTCACGTTCGCCGCTCCACTACATACAAACATTGGGGGAATGTTTATCCTGCTTATATAAATAATGCGATATAAAATTTCAAACCCAATTTTAACTTATCATATTTATAATACCCTGGCCTTTTCACAAACAGAGTGGACACGAGCAATAATTACCAACCAACCAACCAACCAACCAACCCTTACCCAATCCTTGACCAATCCTTAGATGCATGTCTTCGCCGATATCATTAATGTCCAAGATGAACTTAGAATGTTACCTCAAAAATACTGAAAATATGCACGAAGAAGCTTTGCACAGTAATTTATCTAATTTGTACCTAATGAAAATGCACATAAATGCTACATTAGGAAGATTTAACCGGTGTTTACGCCTTGCATAATACAAGATAGAACAAAATAAGGTGTACCATTTCCTGGTGTGACATGATATTTCGCGGCTTTGAATTACTGACTATTCCTGGAACTATGTACGAGTATATCTTGGAATAGTGAGAAAACTGGCAGAAGCTAATTTGCAGCACGGCAATGCAGTGAAGGACCCTTTTCATGAGCACGCTGTGTTACATCGTGTCAACAATCGAGATAGAGGAATGGACTGACCGTTTCCTATGCGGCTCTGAAATTAATACGACCAGAAAAGTGGGAAAGAAACAAAGCAATTGTTCAGCCAGTTGTTATCTTCGAACCGACTTACCAAAAAGGAAGAGGTTCTATGTTCAAGTTCATGTATGTTTTTTTTTTGTATTTTCACCGATATCTCCGTCAATTGAGGACCGATATTGAAAATTCTTTTTTGCTTGAAAGAGTGTGTCCGAAATTAATCCCATTTTAGTTTGGTGAAGATCTGATGAAGAACTTCGAAGATATACAACAGAACTCTTCAATAAATAACGGCAAATCTCTCGGGATAGCTGCAATCGCAAGCCTCTTTATTGTTTATACCATTTCATAACATAACATCACGCCAGTACGCTCTAAAGGGGTACGCAGATGTGTACAGTTCACGTTAGTATTAGTACTACACTCTCATTTCATGTTTCATGAAATTCGGGTAATCTATTCTGGCGTTATAGGTACCTTACTAAACAACTTGCCTATTAGGTAGGTACAACTAAATAGTTACAGTACTTTTTTTTAAATGCTACCTGACTTCCAAAAATTACTGAAAAAATATATTTTTCAAAAATTTTGATTAGTCCATATTACAGACTTGCAGTGTCATGTCACCTCCGTCACCAAGACCTTCAGAAATGAGACAGGTATTGGCCGTGCAGTCGCTTCACCTTTTTTTCAGGGCGATCAATTTTGAATCCGTGTTTCTCAGTCCATTCTCTATATTTACTTGGGTAGACGGCAAATACTATCTACACAAGTACACATCTAATTGTTTTACCCACAGTACAGCGTGGCTTTAATTGCACAAGCTTGTAATGTCATTCAAGCACAGTTCCCAGAAACTGTTATCAGATAGTATCATTTTAACCACGGGTTGAAACTCATTTTCATTGGAGCAAAAAGCGACTATTTACACTTGCAGCAGCGTAGCGTAGATACTCGTCAGTGTCTGAACCTCGCAGTAGCAAACTTTAATGTAATTAGTCTAAAATAAGTAAGGATTTCTTTGCAAGAAATCTTTTTATGTAGTTCACTGAAATAAGAATTTTCTTGCCGCTTATCTGCTGTAGTCATTGAAACACCTTTTCTTATTCTGCTCAGCCCTTGTCTCTATGAGTCTACGAAATCTCAAGGAAAATGTGACCCTATTATGCAAATTGTACTAACTTGCGAACAGTTTCCTTTCCCATTTTATGAGTAAAGAGATCGGTTTAAGCGCACTTGGCGCTTTTCTAAAATTAGGCCTATGTGCTCGCTCCGTGTACCACCAAAGTTTACAACTTCCTTTGCATGCACTTGTTAATTAAATGTTCAATCATGCATTTTTATTTGTATTATATTAGCTATTCATTTTAAAAACCACGTCCGTGTTATGTGAAATGACTACTTACGTCAGGTTAATAACCTGCATGTCACGGGTAAAGAGAAGTTCATGCGTTTGTTGAATTTTCCAGTTCTGAAAATCTTTCGTGTAAACGATGTAATGGCGCTCTCTCAAAGCAATTGCAGATCCTGAAATCTTATGTGTAAACAAGGAATTTTATTTACATATTTATTTATTTACTTTTTTTAAACTCAACAGTAAAGTGTAAAATAACCAAGTATCGCAAATTGCTTGTTACGTTTTGCGTAAGATCAAATTGTTACGTTTACATACGTAAGTAGAAAAAACAACACGCAGCCATTAACAACACAAACCGGTTGTGCGAATGTAAATACATAAAATAATAATTGGCGTAGTGCCAATAAAACTCATATTAAAATATTACAAGGTCGATTTTTTTAAATGGCAGTCATAATCTTGTTTTAAGTGGATTATATTCCTTTAATTTAAATTTGGACTATTTGCTAATCGACTTATTTTTTAACACAATATTATTTTCCGTTTGAGTTAACAAAACCTCGAATATTCAATGAAAAGTCCGGTTATTTCATTAGTGTCCGAAATTGTTTCAGTTACAGCAACAGTATGATGAATTGAGTTCTTGAAGAAGGACACGTCAGCCTTAATCTTTTAACATCAGAATAATAATGAAGCAGTTTATGAGTTACAAGTTTAAGTTCACTTATGGAAGGAAATACAGAGCTTGGGCTGACCTTGGCATCGCTACGCCAAATGTTGGCCCAATGACCTCGCATGGATCAAGCCACGATGGTCTTTAGTCACGCCACTCGTGACAGCCAACAATACCAACTAGTAGAGTAGATAGGTAGGTATAGACTAAGGAAGTCGGACTCGCAACCATTTTGTTATGGTACTTACTTAATTATTTGAGCCACTTGTTGTTAAAGCTGAACTAATCGGAACATCGGGTTTGAGAATTCGAAATCGGTACCTCCCTGCTATTGTAACATTTTTTTTAATAATTGGCGTTAGTAATTAGGTACCAATAGAACTTAAATAATAGTAGCGTTGCAAATAACATGAAGTTGTGTCTCATAAACAACGATAAATCACAATAATATTAGTGAAAGCTAAGCATAAAATAATAATTTCAATTGCATAGAATATGACTATTTTATTAGTAGATATTGAGTATTTTTATAATCGCACTAGAAAATTGTTACTCTGAAATGTTTCAATTATTACTCATAATGAAAATAATTAAAGAACATTATGTTAACTTTCGTTAAATACCAGTCCACTACCCACAATGTTTGGCGCAGACGTGAACGGTATGGAAAGTTCGCCGTTTATGGAATGTTGTCATCACAAAAAAATAGCCCGAAGAGAATTTTAAATTGTTTCGAATTCACAATTACAAATTTATTTTGCAATCTTACAAAAAATAAATTACTTGAACAAAAAGTTGCTTGAAGTTAATTGACAGAGATACTTACCTACACTTATTGTTTGTAGTAATTTATTTTATTTTTAATTCTTAACCGTGAGACGAAATAATGAAAAGAATTGCTGGGAAGAATTCTTGTTGAGGATTGCGTGAAAATAAAACATTTTATTTCACGCAAATGGCACTGAAAACATTTGGGACAAATCCTGGGTTCGACTTATCTGCAACCCACGCCCCTGGATGAAGCCGTAAACAAAAAAATACTCGACAGATAAGCGTGAGCCACGCGATACTGGCATCCCACTTAATTGATTAGTAAATATACACTATGATATAAATATATGGACTTGTATATAGCCCTACTTTTCTAAATGATACCTAGTTAGTAATATAATTTTATGATAATAACGCAAAACTATATTAAAGCCGCTTGTAATCAACCGGCAACACATAAAAGAAAATTAATCGATGTTCTAGCCGACTCAACATGACTATCTCGCATAATTGCATCATAATATTTTAGTCTTATTAGACTCCATATTATTGCAAATTAAAAACAAGACCAGCGCTTTGGTCAAGTGTATATGGAAATCAGCTTTGATCTTTTACTTGATGTTTATAGCTTTAGGCAGCGTCTCGCAGATACGTTTTCTCCATTTCAGTACTGTTATTCATCAGAAACATAAAACGGACACTGCCATATTACAACCAATTAAGATATGATCCTAGACCACACATCTAGTTACAGCTTCACATAAAATTGTGCCTATTTCAGCTCACAACGAAATTAGTTTATGAACCACTTCCCACAGAACACTTAGCTTATTAAAGGTATATTCTACGGCGCGAAACCTTGAATCATGATCACTTGAACTGGCAAAGTACTAACTCAGTACACTAGTTGAATCCCACGCGTATGACTCACGCACTTAGACGGTTCACAGACGAACAAACAAGCAAACTAACTTTGCAAATAAATGAGAATGGATATGGATAACTTGTATAATCAAGTGTGGGAGACAAAACAAACAATATTATCTAATCACTGGGCACTGAGGCCATCAAATAAGGTACACTCACCTTTATACTGCAGTTGTAGGAACACGAATTCATGATTTTAATCTTGTTAAAAAACTAATTTCGCATGTCAACTGGAAAGCTTGTAAAATCGTGAGATGAACAAGATTACAGTGAGCGTTACTGCCAGTAATAAGAACAAGTTACCCGAGTTTGTTCAAGATTGCCATCAAGCGTACCCGCCGAGGATTGTCCTACATTACTAAATGCCTTTAATTTCCTGTACTAACAATTATCTCTTTAACATTTGACCGCTTTCTTTACGAGTACAAAGAGTAATTACGTAACTTCCCGTTTGTTTCCTCTGATGATGGTGATTCATTAACATTTCATTGTGATACAGTTATATTTGTTCTTTGTAGATACATTTTTCCATAACCCATCGCAATAATTAGCATAAACATTGCCGCGTAAATATGTATGTAACTCATGTTATGCCTCGTCAAGCATTAACTCTGACTGACGTACAATATTTCCACGTAAATAATTTCGTTGTACCTGTGATAGGCTTACGTGTGACTCGTGTGAGCACAGCATTCTTTGGCGTCACAATTTACACACCTGAACCGCCAAGTATTGTGTCCTAGAGCCGTCACTCCTCGTTAGACAAGCGTCCAGCCGACTGTGACTTCGTGCAGGTTTATACAAAAACAAACCGATTTAATCCTAAGCCAGATAATCATAAAGTTCAGAGTTTATGATCAGATAAACTTGTGCAGTGCGTACCCAGACACCACTTTGAGATATGCGTAATATTCTCAAACAGACAGATCCAATGTAGCCGACAACCTCAAGGCTAGAACCCTGCCGCGAAATAAATCGTATACATCGCTTCTCATACGGCTTATAGATAACCGAGTTGACAGGCAAAAAGAATCTCAGCGCAGTCTCCAACACCACAGCAAACCAGATTAATTTCTCATTTCAGTTCAATTCCGTCGACAGTACTGTTGGAAATTAATATTTCACTATTCGGTTTCTGTTTTCGTTTCATTTGCATGGGCACACAATGGCAAGTCGTCACAGTGAATGAATTTTCAATTTTGAGCTAGATTACCAGAGTCGTACCATACCTGTGAGAATCCACGGTTCGCCAATTCCTGGCAGCCATAAAGTCGTAGGCTTGTTATAAAGTTGAGAAATACTTTCGTTATTACGGTCGACAGTATAAAGGCATAAGGTGATAGTATCTAACAGCTTTCGAAATGAGCTCTGCCAAGCGGTCGGCTTCGTTAATTCAATCACGACTACAAATTAACTGCATGCCCCACCCGACCTACCTATTGAACCCGAATACATACATAAGTAGATACACTGTACATCTGTGTACATTGTGGAAACGACAGACACAGACATTCTGTTTCCATGATGTATTTCATAAGAGAAAGGTATCTTTATTTACAATGGTGTTATTAATTAGGCACAGTAATTAATTGCAACAGACGGATTTAACAGTTTGCGCAATTTCTCGTATTTATCTTCTACAAATGCCGTCAACTTCAGATATCAAAAAGCAAGCAGGAGAACTTTACCCATTCACTTAGGAAACACAGAGTTAACGTTAAGTAACACTAACAACAGAAACACATTCCAATGTGCAATAAAAAGAAAATTCAAAGGTGATTGTAAAATGCCCCAGGGCGGACAATGGGACTTTGAATACGATAGTCCAATAATAGCTGATTGTGAGAGTAGTATCGAAGGTTTTCATCTCGTAACCCCATAGAGAATTGAAAAAGCTATTGAAAAAGAAAAATAGCGTGAAAAAAAATAAGAAGGGGTGGCAATGACAGCTATAGGACTTGGCTGTAAATGCATTTTCTTTAGACTGAGGTAAACAGATTATTCAGGATTTGTTATTTGTGTATTTTCCTTGCACAAACACTGAAGTTGTTCTGTCATCAATGTTTCTACTTTATAGACAAAACAACTTCAGTATAAGTATAATGTGATATTTTTATTTCGTGGACTAAACTGACATTTGGGGGATTGTCACTTTATCGTTACATTAAAATAGTGTCGTACCCTAACTATCCTGAGTGATGGAAAGTTAATCGAAAATCGAAGTAGATCGAAATGAAACTATTTCACGGCATAAAAAATAATTTGTTTAGAAACTAGCGGCCCTTATTTAGTTTCTACTTATTTATGTCAGACTTAACTTTATCGATTGCATTTATTTTATTGTTGATTTCATATTTAACATAATAAAAGTTCATGTACTATGTGTATAAATACTGTTATATTTAAATATTACGTTTATATTCATAAAACATTTATTTACACCAATTAGTAAATTAAATTCAGGAGTCATGTCACATCGATTCGATGAATCACTTATGATTGAGCCTTACCTACAACCATAGATATATAAACAATTTAATATTTCTATGCCTACAACACTATGCTCCGCGCTTGCAACATTTTAAATGTGCATCACATTATTCTGATCATGTATACTGATCATTTTAGATACCTCAATACTTTCTAAAACCTTTGTCACGCTACGGCATATTTTACGCAGGTGTCAAACCCTAAAACTGCAAATACCGTATTCGTTTGCACAGTTCGCATCCATAAGTGTCGTATCAGGAACAAAGGGGCTTTTGTACCGACAGCTCTTGACATGGAAAGGCTTTTTTGCTATTCGCGATAAGGAACAGTTACCGAGAGCCCGATATCGCAAAGATTGACTGCTAGTGCCCTAACACTTTGTTCCTTAAAAGCATACTCGTCGACTGACGCCTATTATTAACATAGTTTCCGAATGCTGAGGGTTATAAGATCCGCAAGTTTATTTGTGTGTATTAGAAATTCAGAATGGTGTACTTTACGAGAACTCACTTTATAGCTATTGTACTTACTTAAGTTTTGTTTAATATGTATAGGATAGATTTAATATCGCATTCCAAGCTTTGAAACCAGTTTCATGCATTAGATCCCTCGTTGTAACTTTATTGGTAGCAATAGCATCTTCTCGTTATTAGCATAATAATAAAGTTCCCGTATAAGTCTCTATTGAGCAATCAGTGCCTAGATAATTTATTTTCATGGCCTGAAGCTGTCATGCCACAAATCTTCGCCATTAATTTACTTCTTGATTTTTACGTACAACATCTTGACTTTTAATTTAAATCAGAATATTAGATAGGCACTGTCAACGTTTATACGCGGACTTTTATAATGAAGGATCTCTTATACAATTTAACAACAGCTGTGTGTTTTGAAGGGGCTTTCTTGAGGCGTCTGACAAATTGCAGCCGCCCGTCGTATACTTAGAGAGAACGCGTGAAAATTCTATTTACTAAAGTAGCACCGAGTGGATGGCGAATTCTACTCCAAGTAAACGTTATTTAGAAAATCTTATTTTAAATTTTCCGTCATCCGTTTCATTCCATTTCCTACAATTTCGTTGACCTAATGGCTTATTTATTCGGTTCGCAATTAAATGATAATTTTACACACCAAAGCTTCATACACGTAAATCAAACCGACCTCAAATTACTGTTCCATAAAACTGTCATGTTCACGTGCTGTTTATTCGTGATAGAGAACAATTTTCTTCACCGATGGCTTCATTCAACCGGTGTTATGGATTAAATATTCCATTTATCACGTGCGGTGGTCTGTTTACATGCATTTGAATATGTAGAACAGAGGTAAGGCACATAATTAAGTATTAACCTTCAGGAATGCGGCGGCGGACCACACAGGTGACTCCTGGCGCCTGAAGCTAGTCGTGAACTATAAGTCGCCTCGACTGCCTGCACTAGAATTAAGACCTAGGTACACTTCCAATCTCACTATGAAGGCATAGCATGATTTTATTTGTTCTTTCGTACCGCTTAATACTTGCAAACAATTCGTTATTCAGTTACTATTCTTGTAATAATAACTTAGCCGTTTGTAAAAAGAAAAGTCCGCCCATATCTTCTTGAACCCGTGTCGTCCTTTTCTCCGGCAGATTGAGCAGGGTTAAGAAATTGCTAGTCTTGTTGAGTGCAGCTCTGATACAAATCCTTTGTGTAAATCAAGCCTTAAATTCCTCTGCAACATTGTAACATTTTAATTTTACAAAATTGAACATCAATTTGCATGGAGGAATGAACATGTGATAGACATTTTTCTGAGTAACTGCATCGATATGACGGATACAATATATCACGTTACCCTTTATACAAGTTCTTAGGTGTATCGCTTTCGTGAAACCTGTATTTGCTATATACAGGGTCTCACCGCTAGTTGCCGGAAGCTTGCACCTTGTCTGTGTCGTGGTCACGAGATTGACAGCCCTAGCCGAAGGCAAGGCGGACTTGGCGAATGCTCGACCGCATCCCTAGTGCCACTTCCTTGTGAAATACCACACTTCGCCGACGGTTCTTGTCATTGTATGCGGGTGTACACACGTATTTAGCATAAAGCTCTACCCATCGCCTACATTACGTTTTCTAAGCGACGGAATATGTAAATGTGAGAGGCAATCCGATGACACCTAAATAAATCATTGGATTGCTAAGCTTCTTGGTTAGTTTCCGTAAACATACACCTGTTGGGTTCGTTTTGCTTTAGACTTTTATCAAGTGAAAAATTGAGGTGCTGATAACTTAAAACCTCTACGCGAATACAAGTCTCTTGCAACTCCCCTCCCCTGTATCTTATCATAGCGATGCTGCAGTAAAATTTTAATGAGGTGGACCCTAACCCGGAGTCAGTCCCGCTAATCGAACCAAAGTTTACAGTTACTTTGTGGATAGTGTGGATATAAAATGCAAACTAAATACATATTCAATGTCTGGTTACATTATAGAAAGGTATTCTAACGGGAGAATAACTAAGCTTTATTCTATTCTTCTTAACTTATTCAAATACGTTATCATCGTTTCGACATCCGTATAATTTCTACAGCTTGATTTAATTGCCTCCTCCTTTAACGCAGATTAGTCTAGTAATGTGTTTTCAGTAAGTGCTTTAAGAGTTCTATAATCATTTATATTGTTTTTACAGTTCCACATTTGCTTTATAGCTAATGTTTAGGATCGTCCGTTATCGATGGCTGTTAAATCGGAATCGGAATAAGGTTACCTTGATATACCTATTAAAGTTCTCGCCAAAGTTCTTGGCCGCTCTGAAGTTGGCTTTCCGATGCGCAAGGCACGGATCGGTGCTGTTTTTGTATGAGATTTACTATTGCGCAGCCATTGTAGTCAACTTCAGGGCGGCCAAGAAGTTTGGCGAGAACTATACTGCTATTACTTCGACTCGAGTCTCTAAAACAAGAAGAATAAACAAAACCTTTTCTGCAGTTGACAATTACGTTTTTTTTTCTGTTAGGATACGACAGGCTATGAGACATTCGCTGATACAAAACGTTCAACTTTTACGATTCTGCACTTATACATTTCTGCGAACCAGCGTTCAAATAGATTTAGTTGAAGCTATATCCGCAAGCATCTACATAACTCTAAACTTGACTGGACATTCAGTATCAGTCTATTTATATTCAGCACTAACATAATTTTAGTAGCTGTATCTCACCGTTTCAAGTGCGTTGCAAATGCTCACCCACTTCGCTATCTTTCGTCACTGAACCGCGGCATTTTCCAATGAAACATATCGCTCTTCATACCGGTATCCTGATTTGGCGAAACGGCTACTGTAAGTACTGTAAGTCTGTAACAAGCTCGTTACTTGGTGATTTATTAAAACATTGTACTCGGAACTACGGACTGTATGAATGTGAATGCACCGTTGCACGCCGTGCCCAGTTATCCGTAATGTATTCGAAATAAAAGTTGAAAGAGGTTGCTCTGTATCTGAACAGAATGTCTATGAAAATGCGTTGCGGAGTTTATTTGGAACTTTTTGGAACAGTTTTTTTTAGACCATTGCCATTGTTACGAGGATAACAATTGAACAACTATTCGAATGTTGAATTTTTGATAGTAACAGTAACAGCAGCTATAGAGGGGAAAGCTGGCAACGTTTTTAAGCAAGCGTCAGGCGAAAAGTTGATAGCTGAATAGATGCGATTTGCTGAGAGGACACCGACAATCTATCTGAAAATAAGGGGTCTACCTTCAGATACTTATCCAAAAAGGACGTTTAACGTGCTGAGCGGTTAATTATCAATAAATTTGGTGCGGCTTGACACAAAATCTAAAAAATAGGCTGAACGTAAAATTCTTCTAGACGAAGACTTCGCGATTTTAGGGTTCCGTACCGAAGAAAAATGTTTTTTTTTATTGTTTAATAAATATACGTAATAATAAACATTATCGACAAATTTCAAGTTCATAGATCAATGGGAAGTTAAAAATATCCTCGGGGTACGGAATCCTAAAAATCGTCAATGTTTTCAATGTCGTCTGATTTAGCCCTCTACTAGGTAGTAAACTAGGTGGTAAAATAGTAAACTATTAAAATAATGTATGTGTAGGTACGATATAAAAAAACATGTCACGTAGAAGATTAGTCGACTCTTAATCCTGACTGACACTAAGCACCTCTGCTTAGTACACAACACAACAACATTCCATTTTGAAGGTTCGGATACAAAATTCATTCCGCGTTTATAATTAATTTTCCAGTTAGCCATTTGCTAATGAAATTACTTGTGATCTCTGTAAAGTTTATCCTTTCATTCAATCAAGTTATTTTTTCAAGTGCAATCTAAAAAAATATAATTGGTGATTCAATTAAAAATAATTAATGTATTTAGGATATTAGTTTACACAAGACATTTTGCATTTAAGACGACGACAGTCGCCAACGACCTTGAGGGAACAATATGCGCACTCGTTTCACACCCGCGCGACCTAAAATTCAGTAGTGTTTTGTATTTTCCTTATTATTCTATGACTTTCATAGATCAATATTTAGATAATTAAACAGTCTTTGAGATGGAGACAATATCATTAAAATACGCCCGGTGGTTTTAGTGCGAATGTCGTTTTTCTTTGTTACAAATTAATTACACTATGTTATACGAATAAAACCAAAGATTTTCTTAGATCATCATCATCATATCAGCCAAAAGACGTCCACTGCTGGACATAGGCCTCCCCCAAATACCCCAAAGGATCCCCCTCCTCCTCTTAGATCAAATTATTAAGAAAATGGTCTAATGCAAGCGCGCTCCACCGTCGATCACAACATCGCTTACCATCAGGTAAGATAGTAGTCAAGCGGGAGCCTATCAACAACAGAAAAAAATGTAACATATTTTTCCAAAAAATTAAGACAAACCGTTTAGACGTGATTCTCATTTTAAAATCAGCTACTCAAGGGTATCAGCGCCTTAAATAAATTCTTTACATATGTAACCTATCTTTATAAATTGAGATAAAACTTCCAATTCAAAAGTAAATGAAAATTTTGTAAAGTTTTCAGCTATGTTGGTACATAGCTTTGCGGTAGGTAAATATTACGGTATTACCTTAGGTTTATCTTTCAAACTTGACTGAAGATTTTTGTTATCTTTGTGTATTGAATACTTAGATCATATTTCAAATACCACAGACATAAATCTAACTAGATGACGCGATTGTATGTACTTCGCGTGCCAAAAACGGAGTAAAGTTACGATCAATGATGGTAATCTAAGCGTTTCATTTGGCATTATCGGCACCGGAAATCTAGAAAAATACATTTTTACGCCATATTGAGCTGTAAAGAATGTATAGCGTAATGCTGTGCAATCGGAGGATATTCGCGAGCTGGCTGACCAAAACCAAATGTATCCCCCGACTGCACAGCAAGATTTTCTTCTTGTTTACATCTGTTTAGTTCGTTTTTTAAGCAGTCGGGTTTTTTGATTTTATTAACTTTTTAGTTATACTTTTTTTTCGAATGACTTTAAACATATAAGTGATATATATTTTTGTAATCACCTTTAAAACCCCTTCATTTTGATACCCTACCCGATGGGTTTCGAAGGAAAAAAAATTGCAACTCCTACAATATGGCGCCCAAAATCCGCCATGTTTCTTTTTTTTTAACGGTACTTATCTAAGAACACTTGGGCGGCCAATACCTATCTAACGATATCTTAATTATAAAAATCCGTCAAGTGGTTTGAAAGATACGAGATGTGGTTTATCGGTAACATTTCGGGGAGTGTCCGATGGAATTGCACTTGCCCGATCAAATTCCACCTAGCCCGTTTCATCATCGGACAACCAGACGTACGGCGATGCGCTATCCATAGCCATACATGGTGGACATCCCATCCATACACGGCATCCATAGGTACGCAATTACGCACAAAACGTTTTGGGAACACTTTTATTATGCACATTAGGGGTCTTTAAGTCAAGAGTGAATAGGTTATTTCTAGGCAAGCGTGTTTCACCGTCGACTACATCATCGCTTACCATCAGGTGAGATAGTGATAAACCACCAATTACTTTCATGTGGGGTACTTTTCTTAAAAATGGCTCTCCGCGCCCCCCCTCCCCGCGCCTTTATATCTGCATCGTCACGTGTATTATAGTGCGCGACACGTAAGTTGACCCAAAATGTATTAACGTTTTAATGAAATTAAACGATTTTAACCGAAATGAATCCTTTCTGTATGACCTAATCGTTGACAATTTGTATATTGTAAATGGCCTCACCATTCAAATCATAGAAAAGGGATTTATTTGAGTTTAAATTGTTTAAGTTCAATAGAACGATAATACATTTTGGTTCAACTTACGTGTCGCGCACTATAACATTGTTAAAATTGAAATAATTTCAAAAATTAATTGTGAGAAATGGTTTCTTTTTTTGCCTTGAACTATCTATCTAAAGTTGGGACTAAAATTGGTGCAGACTCATTAAATATTGGAGACATTCATCGGTAAGTCTCAAATGATTAAATTGCGTACTCAAGTAATACAGGTAAATTATATTACCGCGGTCCGCCATTTGGTGACCCCTGAGGTCCAGATTTAAACCATGACTAACATCGGTATTTGAAATATAAAAGGGCAAAAAGGTTACATAATTTCGATCAAACGGCTTTTGTGAATGAATACCAGCAAAACGTAATGAATACGAGGAAGCCACACAGAGTGGTATCAGACCGTAACGCAAATGGGTTAACAACCTTGATTTGTGTACTTGTTGAATGACTATGAGCTTGTTGCACAAACTTGCTGTAACCACACGCTTGTGAAATATTGCCTGTTCTGTACCTGATGATAGATTAAATGTCACTAAATCTACTGTATAGTGCGCCCGTCTTTAGCTCGATTCGATATCACCTTATACAGCTTCTGTTTACTCTACCGCTAATGATTATTTTAAAGGACATCGGATCTTGTTTATAGATTAATCAATTGATTATTCCTAGTATAGAATGTCAAACATTGATCTATGTACGAGTATACTGAAATGCCGTCGACGCTTCAGTACGCAGAATATCGCCTAAACCTATTTACCTTATTGAAGTGGCGGTAAAGGAAACATAAAGTGCTTGAGTATCTGTTATAGGCTGGCTGTTGATTTTACCTTCTTAGAAACTTGATAAACATAATAGGTATAATATCGCTTATGTTTTTGTTTTCCTTTAACAACGAGGCACCAAACGATATCTACTAAAATTCGTATCGGAATTGCCTATTACAATTTGAAATCGTATGTCGGAAACTCAATATTATTTTGATTGTAGAAACGTTTGAAGGAGCAATCGTTTGATATCGTTACGTTTTTCGATATCCTGGTGTAATGCTCCGTAGGTGAACGAGGCTGATTTAACGTTTCTCCACGCACGGTTGGGCAATGAAGCTATTACACTTTGTACGGGCCACAAGACGATGACCATACATTGCACTTCCCCGTCATGTTTATGAGAAACATGCATCTTGTTCTGCGTTTTAATTAGTCCACAAAGTAAACGGTGCCGACATGATTAGGTCAATCGATGGCGATCAAACATTTTTCATGTGGTTTATTTTAAGAGTTCCTGTGCGTTTGATGTACGCTTCTTGTTCGCTTGTGTTCTCTGACAAATGCATTCAAACAGACCTGATACACACGTAGTAAATGTTACGACAGGCAAGTTATGAAGACAGAAAGAAGAAAGCAAATTATTATTCTTAGAAATAGAGGCTACCCAAAAATACATTTGTTTTTTTTTTCTTCTTGGAAACTATCTCATCATATTCCCAGAGTTCACATCGTATTTAACTTCGTCAACAATAATATTTAACAAAACTTAAAAAGCAAATGTTTTCCTTGTGTGAAACTTTCCCTTCGGAACAGTAAATACACGATAACAATTTCTCAATTTGTTTCCAAACCCAAACATTGTACCAGACACACCGTCGAAGATGTTAAAAAGCGGAGGTGTTGAGTATATGAAGGTTCATTGTTTGGCCCTGTGTCAAACAACGTCTGCCATCGGCACTTCAAAGCGGCTAGTGTTTGGGTTGTTTAAACAGGCGAGACCGCTAATGCAATGTTCGCGGTCCAGCACGGAATTTACTGCCTGGATAGCGGACCCTGTAAATTAGACATCGCACTACATTTTCCACAATGCTGGTAGTCGTTGTTATCTGTGGCTTGCAGAATCACTTACTATCTCTCAAAGACGGCAGCGCAACAATACAGTGATGTTATCTTTGCCAGTCCTATTCCGCTTACGTGATATTTTTCTTTGCCCGGTTCCTTGAGAATTTTCGTCGCACTAAAGTGCCAACAAATAATCGTAAAAGCAGTGAACAAACAGCTTTACGGTTCGTTTATATTGCGGTTATCTGCACGAGGCTGTCTCCTTTAATGCCTCAGATATCTGGCCCTCTGTGTTTACCGCAACCTATGGCCCCATTCTAATAACTTTGTACAATCTCTTTCTTTGATTTTTCCACGAAGAACATAAATTATCTATCAAAAATTTACTGCTACAATTTACCGTTTGTTTACTGTTCCTGAATTATAGACTAGACTAGTATGAAAGGAAACAAACTGTTTGACTTATCGAAAAAAAGAAACAACCGTTGCAGTTCAAACAATTTTGTCTTATACCTTGTTACAACATGTGAAATTGTCAACCCATTTAGTAGCAGGTATAAAGTTTCCCATTAAACATGTCACAAATTGACAAGATTTATGAATGTATGTATTACAAGTTTATTGGTTATATGAAAGTTCTCAGTACCAATAAACCCTTGGGACAAACGTCGTTGACGATATCATACGTGTCGCTCTGAAATGTTTTACTGCATACATGAGAAATGAGGGATTTACACATCTGAGTTTATCCACGTCATAAAATATAACTGCAGTTGCGGACACAGACAGATTCATAAACTGTACCTATTGTAACACCATCATTGTAATTCACGTTTAATATCAAAACAAACTAAATGAATTCATTTAATTAGCACTACACAAAACAATAGGTACCTTATGCCCAGCTTCAATATAGTATATCTTTTTAAAACACAGCTTAAACTTAATGCTATAGCTATTAACGGCTTTGAGATGGAGTGAGCTATTAATTTGAGGTATAGACTTCCTGGAGAGAAAGGTCATCGACTCGGCACACCTCGTGGGATGTTGGCATGCTAGCCGCACCAACCGTAGTTCCCGGACTACCACGGAGATACGAAGAACAAACACTGGAAACACGCATGGAAGATAAATAAATTATAGAAACTAAATATGAAATGACCGGTGTTAATTCAATTAAGTGAATATCTCACACGTTCTACAGCGGTATTAAAAACTTAGACATAGATATGGAAGACTACAAGACTAAGTAATGCGAATGAAGAACAAGATATAGTAGGATGCATTAAATATTATTCATTTATGATGTACAGCTAATAATGGATTATATGTAATTTCTAATAATGGATACATCACGAACAAGGGTCTAGTCAGTTTGGCTCAATTGTCTTTATTTTATTTTTATGATGTTCTTGCTTTTGATCACTATCTCGCCTGATGTTAACCGATAATGTGGTCAACATCAGACTGACATACTGTATAGGTTTTTGATGTAAATGAAACGCTTTCTTCCCAGGTTTCAGGTCAGATTTATTCTTGTTGTTACTTCTCGTAGAGCTGGAGACCAGCTGTTCTTGTATCCGGCTCGAAGGACCAAACTTTTCTTGTATCCGGCATCAGAAGTAACCTACCAATATTATAGACAAACAACTAGAAAATTATGGCAAAAAGAAAATAGGTATCTATCTGCAAGAGCAATAAACTCTTATTCCATTTCAAGATTGAAACATTAGCTTAGTTAAGTGCAGGATTTGAGCATTTTAAGTTTTCTATAAGCTCAAAATTTTATATTTTCCACATTTTATCTTTCAAAGATTTGCCAACCAACTTTTCTATGCCCCTAAGCTTCTTGCCTCGGACATGTTCCCAATTATCTTGAATCAAAAGAGATGCAGGCAAACATGTATTTCGTTGAACTTTTACTATTACACGGTTATCTTTTGCACATAATATTCTTCTTTCTAAATGGTTCTTTTATGATACAATTTAATGTATTATGTTCTGCTTGTCGAAATAAGTTGTAATCAGCAGTTTGGTCACCTTAACGTTTATTTCGTTACCTAACACACTGCCTTTCTTTGGTCTTCTATTGTTCACTTGGAAATAACCAGCAACATTTAACTTGGAGTTACGACACACTTAAATGTCGAAGTACAGAGATCTTCGTAACTACATACTTGTCTTCACTATTACAATGTTTTATAACTTTGCAATTCTTTGATGACGCATTGTGGATATTTTGTCTAAAAGGGTCTTTTCGCCTTTGTAACAAATAACTCTTTCAAAGGTTTCATGATACAAGGACAAAGTTTAAACTTCCAATATATGGCTTTAATCCGTTCTGGGCGTCACGCATTCCGTTCAATAAAATCGACCAGTCTGCGTGAAGCCAAAAGAAGTCTTTATGGAGGGTGCCAACTCCTTGTTCTGTTTTGATTTTGAAGGAAACAAACTAGTTCCACATAATACATAGTTGCGACGTGCAACCTAACTGGCGATACGAGTTGTTACTTGCATCAACCGCAAAAGAACAACTTATGAGTCGACTGACGGCAACTGTTTTACTTTCCTTTTGTCTTTCTTAACCACAATGGCTCCAAGTCTAAATGCAATGCAATAAATATTTTTATCTACACTCACAACGTAATGTTCCAAATACGAATTCGAAATATATTGTATAAACACGTACTTTATATTCGTGGATAGGTAAAATTAAAAAAAAAAAAACATTATAGTTCAACATTTTCCTTCGATTTTCAAACAACTGCATCATAAAATAACTTTTTAATTTTTATAGCACACTTTTACTTTTTAATTTTCTGGCGCGTATGAGCTCATGTTATTGTCAGTTGTCTGTGGATGCGCGCGCTGCGCAATGAGAATCTAAATTGTCCGCCATACCATACCACATATTTTTCCCTTTCTATTTTTGTTTTATTTCAACTGTATGAGTGAAGATAAAGTAGTGTATGCAATAGCATATAATTAGGTATTAAAACACTCGCGTAATATTATTATCAAATTCGGCTTCGCCTCATTTGATAAACCTACGCTCGTGTTTTAATAACCCCTATTATATGACCATTGCATAAACTACTATTATCTACACTCATATCGTAATATTCGAATTATAAACTTCAAAACGAGTTTAAATTGACATACTTTATAAACACAATACCGAAATTTAAAAATAGAATCTTATTATAACACTTTTTCTCTAACAAAATAATGCTATAATACAATTTTTTTTCTATTACGATACAGGACAAATTCAAGAAGTTAATCACAAGGAGTTTTCATCAATTATTTTTTGTAATGCCATTTTTATAGTACCTATTTAAAAAGATTTGATTCCAATTTTTACTTGTCTATGACAATGCCCGCTTCAGGCTTAGCACGCACTGCGATTTTTATTCGCGCGAATTTTGTCTCTTTCTACATGTTCATAGAGCTCAAAATATTCGCGCGAATTAAATTCGCGCCGCGGTGCGGTGGATTCTGTGGCAAAACACGGATTTCTTGCGGTATTATTTCTGCACGATTTTTTACCGTAATGCGAGCAACTTCATACAATTCCATAGGTCGCAGAATAGGCAAAAAAAATTCGCACGAATAAAAATCGCAGTGCGTGCTAAACCTTACCGCATGCGCAATGCGGTGATGTGCTGGGTTTTGGCGCCATTAATATTTTGCAGGTTTAGTTGTATTGAATTGCATGAGTTTTTTTAATTCTCGCTTAAAAATGTCTGATATCAGTGAATGTGAAGAAAATTTGACTTCGCCCGATATTTTAGATGCGGCGAAGGAAATTACTCATAATTTATTACCAGCAAAGTCGAGAAAATTATGTGATAAATACTATCACGACTTTATGGCATGGAAAATGTAAAAAAGGTATTTACTAGGTTCAATCCCAATGTATGAGTGTAGATAAAGTAGTGTATGAAACTGCATATAACTAGGTATTAAAACATTCGTGTGAATACTATTAAAAACCTCGCCTACGGCTCGGTTTTTAAACACACACTCATGTTTTAATACCCCTTATTATGCAACAGTTTCATAAACTACTATTATCTACTCTCATATCGTAATATTCGAATTATAAACTTCAAACCGAGTTTATATTGACATACTTTATAAACACAATACCGAAATTTAAAAATAGAATCTTATTATAACACTTTTTCTCTAACAAAATAATGCTATAATACAATTTTTTTTCTATTACGATACAGGACAAATCCATGAAGTTAATCACAAGGAGTTTTCATCAATTATTTTTTGTAATGCCATTTTTATAGTACCTATTTAAAAAGATTCGATTCAAATTTTTACTTGTCTATGACAATGCCCGCTTCAGGCTTAGCACGCACTGCGATTTTTATTCGCGCGAATTTTATCTCTCTCTACATGTTCATAGAGCTCAAAATATTCGCGCGAATTAAATTCGCGCCGCGGTGCGGTGGATTCTGTGGCAAAACACGGATTTCTAGCGGTATTATTTCTGCACGATTTTTTACCGTAATGCGAGCAACTTCATACAATTCCATAGGTCGCAGAATAGGCAAAAAAAATTCGCACGAATAAAAATCGCAGTGCGTACTAAACCTTAGCGCATGCGCAATGCGGTGATGTGCTGGGTTTTGGCGCCATTCATATTTTGCAGGTTTAGTTGTATTGAATTTCATGAGTTTTTTTAATTCTTGCTTAAAAATGTCTGATATCAGTGAATGTGAAGAAAATTTGACTTCGCCCGATATTTTAGATGCGGCGAAGGAAATTACTCATAATTTATTACCAGCAAAGTCGAGAAAATTATATGATAAATACTATCACGACTTTATGGCATGGAAAATGCAAAAAAGGTATTTACTAGGTTCAATCCCAATGTATGAGTGTAGATAAAGTAGTGTATGAAACTGCACATAACTAGGTATTAAAACATTCGTGTGAATACTATTAAAAACCTCGCCTACGGCTCGGTTTTTAAACACACACTCATGTTTTAATACCCCTTATTATGCAACAGTTTCATAAACTACTATTATTGTTTTAAGCATCATTACATAGCAGCAGCTCAGACAGGTACATTTGGATGCTCGGAACGTTAACGAGGAGTGGTTTAGCTACACCACACCACAGCGGTACATGCCTGTCTACTCCATACATTTCCTATTCATTTCAATCTATTCTCCGATGACGTGAATGCGGCGCACTGAAATAAGGACACGTCATTCAATACCATACCACAGAGCAATGTAAAGCAGCCTACAGAATACACCCATCCTTATCTATTCTCAACTTTATACCTAAGACAATAAGATAGTGGACAACAGCAAAGTAACTTTGTAGCTACTGTGATCGTGATTGCTATTATGCAAACCAATATTCTTTAGGGGGAAGCCGGACATTTACGCCCGCTGACTGGATTTTCAAATACTTCGCCGCAAACAGGTCTAGTTTTACTTTTGACTGTTCTTTTTAACGGAAACTGTGAAGAACCAGAACACTGGCGTGGAATTTTACTGGTTGTAAAGATGTATTTAGTATTATGTTATTAAAACAGTCGTATATTGCAGAAGCAGTTCCTACTTCAGCGCAAGTAGAAAATATTACGCGTTTCAACCACGCCCGCCATTGTGGTGCAGGTCTCTAAAATTTATAACTTAAACGTTAACGAGCCTTCGATATTATCGCTGTGTGGGCTCCTGACCAGTTAAATGCCGACAATAATCCTGTAAGCCAACAAAAGCTTCTGTTGCAAATCTTTATTAAATATCTAACATAAAAGTTTAACAACTTCTTAATGATAATTATTTCAAGCAGGACATTAATTCCGCGTCATCAGCAAAGTAACGCAAAAAATAAATTAGAGAAGAATGATAAAAAACAACAAGGGAACATTACTCTCCCCTAATTCGGCTACGTAAAACTCGGCGATCCCTTTAATACCTGTTTACACATTTCTTGGTAATTTGTGTTTGGCTAATGTTGTACCATAGTCATTAGAACGCGTGGGTCGGGCCGCTCCGCGCATAATTATAATTCATTACCTTATTCCTTGTTATAACGCGTTTAACGTCGTTATTAAAATTTAATTTATTGAATGTGGATCACCGGTGACGGCGTCATTAATTCTCTCGTATGGGCAGATTAAATTACCCAAGTGTGTAATACTTCCTTTTAACAAGGCAAAGGCGGGGATAAGTAAATTTCACGCTCCTTGAACATCTGCATGCTAAAGGTAAGTTTTTAGGCCATATGAGACGGAGATCAGAGAATTGCAAAGCACAGCAGTTTGTCATTCGACTCCTATGGGTTGTGTTGTACCACATAGTTACGTGAATAAATCAATTTTATACACGATGGCGGATACCGCAGCGAATCACATTACATGCGGTCACTGACATCTTCCTGTATTGCATAAATTTAATAACGAAAACAGAAGGTTCAACTGGAAAATATTCTGGTATAGAACCAAATGGTGTGTTGTTATCAGTGTTGAAAACGTACCGACGATGTATCTCCGTATTTTCCCACATCATTTTCCTTTTTCATGTTTGCAACACCAACGTACTTACACGTTTTTATCGCTGCTCGTATAAAATCTGTGGTGAATATAGCATTGCTCTTTGGAAGTGACGAAATGAAGGTAAAACCTACAAAACAAAATTATGTTGGACTTTGACCATGTTGTTGATGCGATTTACAGATAGCCGCTTGCTCGCACAAAAACCGCAAAGTTTCGGAATATTTTGCTCAAAGGGTTGTATTTTATTTTCGCCACTATTGTTATAAGGCATCATCAAGTCTATGTGAGCTCTGCAGGCTACACAATGTAGGAATTATCATGTAGGAGTGCCTGTAAATCACTTTTTATAGTGTTCTTAGCATGGTCAGCCGAAGCAGAATCAATACGGTCCTGGAGAGTGTAGCGACTAGCGTATTAAAAACAATACCATATTTGTCACAGTGATACTTTATCCGAGTCTTGTGAGAATGTTCAGTTATCTGAAGTGATTCGTTTTTTACTGGCGTTCCTATCGCGCGGTGCCGTCTTGAACCGGCCGCTATGCTTCCTGCTATGATCCTTAAATGGACACAACGCGTGTAATTTTCTCCGTACTATGTTTTTTTTGCGAATACTTTGAATGGACACAGTAGCGGCTAATCTTTATCGTCGGCCACCATTGGTCAGTGAACTTAACATTGTTAAGCCCATTGAGTACTGTAGATGACTGAGGCTCGTTTATATTTTACTTATTTTATGAACCTCAATCTAAAGGACACCTTTCTTCGTGTTGTATATAGTACAAGCAATATTTGCATTATGCAAACTATATTGCCTACTATATTTACATATGTTGACTATATTTTCGAAGTATTTGCATTTAATACTGGCCATTTACATGGAAACACATGCATTTTTAATGCAATCCGCTCATACTTTTCAAAAATTAAATTCTCGTAAAATAAAGCTATTACATTTTGGCACTCATTAAAATTTTATGAAACATTTTCGCTAGCAGGAAAAGAATAATCTCTCAAAATTGATGTATTACGAATTTCCATAACTAAAACATGCAATTATTTTTAGAAAAAAAAAATTGTGACCCTGTATTTCTCTAATGCATGGTTGTGTCAATGCACTCTGATACGAAAGAATTACTAAAAAATATTCGTCTGCATTTTTATTTCATGAAGAGAATTGTAATACACAAAAGCAGTAAACGGCAAAACTTCATAAAATGCAGGAGGTAGCATGAGAATCCTTAATTTAAAGTAAGTCTCGGCTAGCTCATTCAGAATTCAGGAATGGGGCGTCATCTGGCGGCGTGATTTATACTTGGGACGCACTGAAAATCTATTCCCCGTGGCACTCTGTGCAAACCGTAAAAATGTTCTGCCATTACACATGGATTGTGCTCTGATTGGATTTCCGTGCCAAAATGAACTCGCATTCATAACTTTTTCAATTTGATATACAGTATGTAGATGACAACTTATTTATCTAGTTTAATTATTTTAGCCTATTAAACGCAATAAAATTAACGTTCGTGATTATAATCAATTAAAAAGTAAATTTTATAAAGATGCAAGGTTTTATAAGGTGTTTTTAGGGTTCCGTACCCAAAGGGTAAAAACGGGACCCTATTACTAAGACTTCGCGATCCGTCTGTCTGTCTGTCTGTCTGTCTGTCCGTCTGTCTCCAGGCTGTACCTCATGAACCGTGATAGCTAGACAGTTGAAATTTTCACAGATGATGTATTTCTGTTGCCGCTATAACAACAAATACTAAAAACAGTGTAAAGTAAATATGAAAGGGGGGCTCCCATACAACAAACGTGATATTTTTGCCGTTTTTTGTTCGATATTAATAACGGCAACAGGTAGACGCTTGAAATATTCACAGAATGTTAAGTTGTATATTTACTTCAAAAAATAATAATTAATAAATTAAAATAAAATAAATTAAGGGGGGCTCCCATACAACAAACGTGATTTTTATGCAGTGTTTTGCGATAATGGTACGGAACCCTTCGTGTGCAAGTCCGACTCGCACTTGGCCGGTTTTTTCAACTCCTTGTTAATGACTACCAATCATGAACAAGTTTTTTTTACAGGTCTTTATAATTGTTGAGACCATCAACTCGTACTTCGTGTTACTTATATTATTATTCTTTAAAACTCATACTTACCGGTATTTTATTACGTCATCTCTACATACATCATAATCTTTCTACGATTCGCTCGCACGAACGCGGATTACGTGAGTGGCGAAGCAATAACGTACTGCCCATATTCTGAGAAACTTTTATTACTAACTTCAAAGTTTTACAGCATTCCGTATCACTGAAATCGATTTGATTTTATCTCGATTCGTACGTCACTGGATTTGGTTTACCTTTTTTCGAGCAATTCGATTATCAGTTGGAAGATTATATTGCGAACGAAATCTACATCGCGCATCGGACGATGTATGTGGACTGTAAATGCATATTGTACGACATTTACTCAAACGTGCATGCATTGTGTTATGTAAACATGACCTCTTCTCGACCTGAAAATTATACTTACCTACTAAGCGCTAAATGCAATATGATAAACTAGCTGACTCCCGGGGCTTCGCTCCCGTCAACTGGCTACCCTGCCAACCCTGTCTACCCTGCCTGCCCTGCTACCCTGCGTACCCTGCCTACCCTGCCTTCCCAGCCTATCCAGACTACCGTGCCTACCCTACCTACCCTACCTAATAATTTTATATATCATCAATAGTTTTCTCAGCGCACGCTAAAGAATGAATTTTACGGGCAACATTTTGCTACTTTGGGTTACATTATTGCAATTTTCATAAGGATCTCTAATTTTTTTTTAACATTCTATAGCCTATGACAGTCAGGAATAATGTAGCTTTCTACTGGTGAAAAATTTTCAGAATCGGTTCAGTAGATCCAGAGATTACCCCCTACAACGTCACAAACTCACAAGCCCACAAACTTTACCTCTTCATAATTTTAGTATAGAAGTATTGATGTATGTACCTATCCTGTGATAAAACTATTCAATATTATTGCAACAATTACATTATCAATACCCGTATCTACAAAAAGCTATTGCGAAATAGTTCGAGTGCACTAACAATAATACTTTAAATGTGCTGTGAAGGAATAAAATCGATTCTAAAGCCGGATCGCGGGGTAAATGCACCAATTGAAGGCCGCTTGAAGCACTACTGCACAATAAATCCTTACAGAGAACGCCGCGTACGCACGTAATGTTTATTGCACTCACACTTCGTATCTAATAATTAAAACATATTTTAACGTTGCCACCGCGGGCTATAAAACGGAGGCTGAATATTACCTGTATTGTGAAGCTACTGTCTGTTTAGTAGCCGCAGAGAATATTGCTTCCTCAAGTAACTTGTATACTGCATGAGATTGTATAGAAGCCACACTGTGTACTTTCAATATGAACTTTGTAAAAGTTATTGTATGTTTTAACGTTCATCTTGAGTTGGTTTAGCCATTAAGTCAGTTCCTTAGCGTTCTTGCTTCATAAACTGTCCCGAGCACTTTCATCCATTATTGAAAACTTCATTCGGCTGTCCATCAATGACAACCGAAATTGTTCGCGCCAACGAAGTGTATAAAAAATACAATCTTGAAATTTTCAAAGCCATTACCCTCATACTATGCTGGTGGAACGAAAAAATGTCTGGGTCCAAGCCCCGATGCAATACTGGCGGACGGGGGTGATCCCGACCAGCGATACGTGCAGTGTTTACAAACTCGGGTTTAACACGAGTACACCTTCATTCCTTTTAAGTGCCATGTGGACTCGATGTCCGCAGGGATAAAAATACAAATCACCTCTTTATCGTTAAAACGTAATTATTTTATTCCTCAATGCGATTTTCCACCAGAATCCGTAATTTGTTCTGCTTTGAAAGAATTTACTTAATTTTTCAATAGTACTGGAATAGGGATAAAGATTTAATCTGGCTATCAGCTAGGCTGCTTGACAAAGGAAAATTTGAAGTGGAAGTTAAAGTAGAAATTGTAAAACTGGCGTTAAATCTGAGATTTTCCTTTTCATCCGAGACATAAACTTTTCAACCGGAAACACCTGAATCTCCAATAAAATGGAAACGGATCCGTCTTGTAAAAAATATTGCCTTCAGGATTCTATTGTATTTCCGCAGTCCACCATTACTTTTTAGTAGCATCCGTTCGAATTCATGTAAAGAAAGCCCGAGTCGAGTGTCGATAGCGAGAAACAGTTGGGCCCAGGTTTAATGTTCTCAAACGTGCCAATGGTATCCCCAGTCCCGTACTAAATCGTTGCGGCGGTAAAAATGTCGCATTTATTGCTTGCTAGTAATTTGTACTTATTTCACAAACAATAGTAAAACATGTTTCACGTATTCCAACTGTGAAACATCAACCGTAAAACTTTCTTGATCGTAAACTTTATAGGAAGTTTCTTAAACGATTTGTTCTAAATTAGGGGGAATCATTACGTATTGCGATGAAGTTTTGCAACCCTTTGGTGTATGGAAAGGGAAGTGAGCAATATAGGGAAATTGGTAAATCGATGTAAAAGTTTAGTAGGCCCGGTTATTGTAAGGGAAAGCCCTACATTTGTGGCTGTTATAACTCTCACATGTGACAAGTAATATTGGTATAAAACCCGACCCTCCCTTCCATCATAATAACGTATAATAATATGCGGTCAACTTTAGGGAGCTTTAACTTTATGTTCGTAAGGAATTGTTTGCTCCACATACTAAGCACATAAAGCATTTACCTACGTCCTCTCTGAGGAAGTTTATTTAACAAGTATTATCGCCATACTTTGACTTCAAAAACTAGAATTATGTATAGAGGACAATAGTGTCGGTTCTAATTCACTGAAACTGAATAAGAACCTTTGACCTCAAATTACTCCCACGTCCCGATAAGCTCTTTGCTGCCGTCCCAAAAAACTTGAATTGATAACAGGATTTTTTAACAAATGTTCTTTATGTCCGTATTACCATACTTGGGTCGGGGTTTATGGAGGGTCAAGATAAGTACACTACAAATTTAAGGTTTCGAGACAACATAGTGTCACAAGCAATTTTTCGCAGACGCCAACCGCCGGGTTTCTTAAGTGTAACGTCTTGCACTTGTAGTAAACCTGTTCCCTTATTCAAGACCCTTGCTTTACCCCCAACGTCATGGACAGATAAAAAGAGTTTTTCTTAAGAAAACTGCGCTGTAATGTCAGCTTATAAATTTATGCAACGTCCTTATTTGCAAAAGAAACGCTATAGACTACAGCTGACATCAGCAATTCATGAAGCTCTCCCTACTTCGATAAAGAAGTGAATATTTGTTTATTTGGAGCGTGATATTATTTATTGCCGAAGCTCGTATCAAAAACAAGTTTGTGCTTTGAAAAATGATGGTTTCCTATTTCGTTAACAAAACTGATAATTTTTTAATAGTTTCTGTTATTAACTAATAAACGTCAAATAACTTGCCACTAACTGTTGGCGGTGTATTTCATTGACTGAAAGATTTCTAATGAGAGAAATGAGATGGAACTACTTAGGATGATCTGCATTTGTTGTGATTCCCAGACGATCCAGAAATAGTTATACATCAGTTACTCCGAATGAGTCATACGTTATGTGCTTGTATGGAAAATGCTATCCCGCCAGATAATTGAAATTCTGTAGACAAATGTTTAACATTCATTCATACTAAAATGCGACGTTTTTGAATTAAATCACTTAGAAGGAAAGTTGCCTGGAGCATGTACGTGGTTTTCAAGCAGATTCGCATTAGCTACGCACTCTCGCTTATAAAACCATTAGGAAATTATTTCTACCTGCTCTAAGATGTAATAAAGCTTAATATTAACGCCCAAAGCTAGGCGAAGCTTCTCTGGGGGGAAAACGCGTCATGCGAAAAAGATGAAAAAATAAAGCGGAGTCCTGTGAAATCTTATGCTTCTGCGATAATAAAAAATAAATGGTGTACTTACTTTACCACGTTCCATACGAAATGCACACTCCGTGGACGTAATTGGATACGCTGTATAAAAGCAAGTAGGCTTCAATTTAAATGAAAAAGGTTGCAATACCTTGCCCATGAAAATTTAATGCTTCTAAAGAAGCCTTGTCAGATTATAGCTCTTTAATCCCACACGTCCTACGTACCCTGTGGTTTTAATATTCAAGCCGTAGAAAGCCGTGATGAAATTGTTAACATTAAAAATAATACGACGAAAACTCCACAAAGCGCAGACTAAATTCCTGAACAGTGCAAATTGGCCCTTAACAGTTGGACCACTTCCTGTACAGTTATAATAACTAAATTACTCGTTGCACCCATGAATATTAAACAAGCAATAAATCAATGAACAGGGCGACGGAATCGTTATAAAGCCAAAACAAAGAAAGGGGGTTCTTTACAACACATCCGCTTTTATATGAAGAGTTACGGACGAAAGGAGTTCGTTTGCAGAGAATCGCGTCGTTTTGCAAGTTTTAGCCGATAAATTGTTACGGACGGTTGCGTGCGAATTACTTCTACCGAGTTCATGGACATTTTATTTGACTTGAACTTGATCCACACTTTTCCGTTGTAAAAACTAGAATATTTCTTTAGATTTATGAAGTGTTTACTTGATTGTGACTGTAGCATTTTCTTCGTCTATACTAAAACACACTTCCTTTTCTCCGGAACATACTACGCCCTGGAAGCACATTCCGTACCTACACATCATATTCCATTTTACGAAACCAGTTTTACAGAACAGGTTGCTTCTATACGCTGATAAAGCGCCCTTGCAAGACCTTCTCAAAGTCGTGACCTCAGAGGACCTTGCCTTCAGCGCAGTTTCTATACGCACTGTAATAGTATTACGTATGATGCATCCAGCTCTAGTAGCAATGTTTTGCTTGCCTTTGTTGTCTGTTCGGTTATCTTATCTGCTATTTTAGTGTGCTCAGAATCTGTTAATCCAAGTTTTTTATTACAAAAACCAATCAGACCAGTCAGAAATTAGATGAGTCACTCTGATTTGCGAACATAAAATTCAAGTCACGAAATTACTACTTTTCACTGGTCCTAACATAAATTGACGAAGTCAGTTAATATTTTCGTTTTATCCATCATGCTCCAACATTGAAAACCCCTAATTTAAATAATCCATCGAACCGTCATCGATAAAGATTAAAATTACGGTCTTGGGTCTGGCATAGAAATATGCGGCTATAATTCGTAAAAATTATGAACTTTCATCTTATAGTATAAAATTACATTTCTTTTACCGGCAATCGTAAATATGTGGGCACCGGTACCCTCGCCAGTTCCGCCACCCACGTAGACCCTGCGCGCACGCCGTCCCGCAGGGAGCCAAGGCCGGCTCACAATGGGTCCACTTTTGCAGCACTTATTGCGATCCAATACTATTCAATCTCACTATCTATTTTATATGGAACTAGTTTCCTGAGGCCATTTCCCTCATAGACATTGCTGCTCACAGGGGTATTGAATTTGCAATAAGATCTTGACTTTCACTTGATAAGTCTTATTTATTGAGTCAAGATGTCTACAAAAACACAAGGATGTGCTGACGTTTCCATGGGGTTCTGTAATGAATAATTTAAACCCAAACAATGCGACTAAAGATGATAAATTATGTATTTACCAGAACTGAAATTTATATTTAGCTTTGGTTCTTTCTGCGAGCATACTTTACTGTACTGTATAAAAGTAATGTAAGAGTTCTGACTTCACCTTTGTATGCGGCATACATTATCAGACTACAATGATCAATGTCAGGCCATATGCAAACGCGGTCGTATGTCCACGGATCCACCACAGTTTGAAATTTATTCTCTCCACTGGGAGTGCTTCGGAATGTGCGACATTGCTGTCTTTGACCGTGCCTACATGTAAATACCTTAGCAAACATTTCTACATACTTTAAAATACGAGCTCCAATTCCATTTCAGACGAAAGGGTTCCATGAGAATTTTTCCCCCTTTTCGACATTTAAGGCACTTATAAAGCATTTTCAATTAACATCGTAACATCGATTGGAAGGTAGATTAAAAACAAATAAATTACTGGATACAAATTTGATTGCACGCTGATAACATCTTTTAATTTAACGATAAAACGTTTAACAGTTATTCCGATCAACCTCAAATCATTTCAATTTCCTTTAGGTACCTACGTAATATTTGTTTTATCTTTTATCTCTATCTCCGTTCTCTTCAAAGTTGTTGCTTGCCCGATAATGTATCTAGTCAGACATTTGAGTCAAAGTTCACGTTGGCCAGGTTCATACCTTGAAATGCAATTAAGTTTACTATTATAGTATTAGTAGTAAAATTTAATTGCATTGATGTGCACACTTCGTTTCGTCTATCTCTATATATCTTAATGCTACATTGGCATGCAAAGAAGCTTCGGATTGAATAAGTGGATTCTTGATTTCATCTATTGCGATCGGCACAAAATCCATTATCCCAAGTGATTCGCAACGAGAAGCTTCTTCGCCATATTTTTAATGTTAATATATTCACATAACTATTACAAATTAGTATCACGCGCCCTTTCTTCGATTGCGTTCTCTATATTGATTACTTCATTTGTTCCCATTGTATCGCGGTACAGCTTTGTACTCCAACAATTCATCCTGATGCCGATAAATAATATCATCCATTTTCTCCTATCGATAATTAGAAACTAAAATATGTATGGTCATGTCACGATCTCTGAACACGATTCTATCCTATGCAAGGGCAATAACTCACTTGTCTCTCTTTGTATCCGCTTTTACATCGGTTCCTCCTTCTGTAATAAGCCGCTCTGTAATCTAGACTGGATCACAGTTAATCAGCATTCTTCATTATCAAGACGAAATAAATGCTCACAATGTAACAAAACTACTGAACAGCCGTTTGTCATCGTGATTGATTTAGTCTGAAATAAATTTGCTGTAACTGACAATGATTTGTTAAATCGAATAGAAGGGTTAGATTTCAATAGGTCATGGTAGATCATGAGACATGGTAGTAATGTGCTGATAAAGGCACAAATGCGAGTTAGGTGTAAGGCAATCAAGAAAAGGTGAAATGAAGTATCGTGAGGACCGGTAACATTAATCCCGATAACCTGGGGGGCGGGCTCTTGACTAATGGCGGATTATTTGTCTGTTTCATGGAGTGTTGGGACTCGAAGCAGCCATTTATTAGTTTGTTGGCTAACTATCTTTTAATGATATGTTGTACAATAGTCTTGGCTTTTCTTTTAACATGTTTTTACGTTTAATGGCTCTTGTCTTTTTATAATGAGACAAGTTTTATTCATTCGAAGATAGGTCTTTATTATTCAACATAACATTTAGATTCTCTTATGGTAGTCCTGTTCATAAACATGCTGTATTGTTTTATAGGTTAAGATCTGACTAAAATTATTACGATCTTGGGATAGAATAGAATATTAGCATGCATACGTAATTGCATAACTAGGCAGTATATCGCCCAGATATATGGCTACATTTATGGGCCTGAGCATAAACTACCGTCGTCGGCCGTCGCAAGGTGACTCGCTTGATTTAGTAGGGAATGATGACGATCAATTATGTTGACTTTTACGCTAACGATGTGGGAAACATTTAGTCAATTAGAAGTAAATATGGTCCATCGCGAAAAATATGACTTCTTATATATTGGAGTAGACAGAAATTAAGAGCTTACTATCAATGTGACCCCACGTCACCAGAAATTGTCTAGTAAGAGATCTCTTCTAGCTTCTTCAAAATTCGAAAAATCAGATTCTAGGAATGCTAATTAGCATTACAGCTTCTCAAAGGTCATCTTAAGAGCGAATACGTGAGCTAGACAAAGTAGCGTTCATCTAAAGACGAACTGATGCCAAAGGACGCTCTTCAATTCGATGCAGAATACGTTTCTGTGTAGGTTAATAGTAGAAACTCATTTTGAATTATGTGATGAGTTTTAAAGGATTTTTTTTTAATTTTTTTAATAATTCACTTAATATTAATCTACGTCCTGTCTTATCAACACATTTTAATTATTATATCTCGCTTCGCTTTCAAGATTTTAACGTTGTATTTCTTTTTGTTACAGCGGAGGGTAGCCTGTCAGACTTTGCGGCTCGCAAAGTCCAATACACGGCAAGTCATCCCCTCAAAAAGGGCCTGTTCACACCCGATTCAAGGTAAAAAGCTAACTTTCTAATTTAATTATCACTAACGAACATTAATGTACGCCAATGAAGGCAACTATTTGTATTTCATCTATTCTTTAGGGCAGGAGTTACCAAATTGTGCCTTGAGCACGATTCCTTTCGAAACGAATGATTAGTCCTGCATTCGTACTTTTATTACTTACCAATTAGTACTGAAGCATTGAGTTTCGCAACGGCCAATAAGGTTTTACAATGCGGAGAATTAATACGACGGTCACGTCTTTAGTCCCAAAGGGTTAGGCAATTGGTTTATTAACTGTAACACCCACCGTTCCCAGATGACCAGTGTGGTAGGTATTTGACATTTGTGTAATAGGTATTAGGCTTGGGACAAATCTAGACTATGAGCAAACTAGGCATAATATTTCGACCGACCTTAAGACGGCGACGAATCTATCTGAGCGGAAAAACGCGCATTTCCGTAGAGCATTTTCCCGCTCCATCGTAGCAGGTTAAAATGTTCCCAAATTGCCAAATTGCCGAAAAATCGCGCGTCTGTGACGTTAGAATTACACGTGCGATAATAATAGCAGGATTTTCCGCTCAGAATATTGTCTCTATTCCTTAGTTCTATTTAAAATTAAAAACAGTACATTTATCTTCAAAACATTATCTTTTCAGACCGTCAAATATACGTAAGCTATATGAAAAGGCGACGACAGACCGTTTATCCGCATCGATTCTCGACCAACTACGGAAGGATTCTCAACACTCCCCATATCTACTGTGTACACCAGTCCTTAGCACTAAACGAAGACGAATCTACCAGAAGGTCGATGTGGAAATCGAAACCCACATTGTAAGTAAATTAAATAGATATGTAGGTACGGTAATTAGCATAGACGTTGAGTCTTGTTTTTTAATTACTTGGAGAAACTTATGTTAATATCTTTACTAAGAAGCCTTAGAACTTGAGGTTAATTATTCCTGATTTCGTTTAAAATTTTGATATAAGCAAATAAAGAGAATATCTTATATTTTGCAAACAAAATTTTAATTTATTAACATACAAAAGTTCTTCATTTATTTGCTCAATAAACTGTAAATTGCGATCATGTCAACGCGTTCAAATTGAACTCCAATGAAGTACAAAATCAGCATAATCCCGGTACTGAGAATAATAACAATGAAGCATTTCCAATATTCGCTTTATTAAGCACTGAAACGCAACTCATTTCCAGCCGTCAGTTGTTGAGCAGCTACGGAAATGGACGTCGAAAGAGGCAGTGGGTGACGTGACAGCCCTGCCGGACGCTTCCATGAGGATCGCAAGCAGCGTCACTTTGACGCCGGACGAACTTTCGGAATGCGGGTCCGGAGACGACGAACCCATCGACCACAGACTGCCCAGCCCCGATGAACAACTTAGGATCATTGCTTCCAAGTAAATTTTCATTTTGATAACCCTGTTTTTCGAATGCCTCTTTTACATGGAACGACTGTCAATCCGCTTCAACGATTGATTTCAATTTATACTCCTGCTTTATTATTGACAGATTAAATCTGAGGACATATGATCTAACAACAAACGAAATGTGTGTTTATGTTTGTTTGATAGCTAGAAACTGGTACGGCAGTTCCCACTGAAATACCAGTTTCTATCTGCCTTTATATAGAATTGGTAACCCTGGCAAGTTTTATAAGGAAAAATTGCTTAATTTTCATTTTACTACCACAAAAACGAGGTTGCGGACCACGAAAGATCATAATGCACCTTAAAAGCCAATTTCTCGGTTCACCGTCCAAAAAAGTGCCTCGTTAATCCATTTTTATTGTTTATCGCTATTTAATGCAGCTGCTTCATAAAATAATGTTATAACGGCTTTATATAATTTTGATGCAAAGTAATAATGTAAAATGTAACGAAATGACGTTTTTATCGTGCAATACTTATCTATATATATAAAATGCTTTGTCCTGAATGACTGACTGACGGATCAACGCACAGCCCAAACCGCTGAACGTAGAGACCTGAAACTTGAAAGGTGTATTCTTTGTATAATGAAGGCATCCGATAAGAAAGGATTTTCCGAAATTCTACCCCTAAGGGGGTTAAAAAGGGGGGCAAAGTTTGTATGAAAAATCTAATTCCTTCGGCTAATATTTTTGAAACTTGGCACAAACAGTAATCTAAGTACATGATAAAGATTGACATTAATAGTTTTTTGAAACTACCCCCTCAAGTGGATTTAGGGGTTGTTGAAATTAGTATGGCAGAATCTTATTTCATGGGTAACTAAACTTGAAACATTACACAAATACTAAAATAAATAAATAATAAAGGTTGTTATTTATGAGTTTTTCGAAACTACCCCCAAAAGACTATTTAGGGGGTGTTAAAGTTTTAATGAAAAATCTTATTATTAGGTTAATAAACTTGAAACTTAGCATAAATACCCAACTAAGTAAGCAACAAAAGGTTCCAATTATTAGTTTTTCAAAAATACCCCCAAAAGTCGAATATTTTTTTTGAAGAATAGGTTAATAAACTTGAAACTTGACACAAATATCGACCTAAGTAAACAATAAAGGTTGTCATTATAAGTTTTTCGAACCTACCCCCAAAATTCGATTTAGGGGGTGTTAAAGTTTTTTTGAAGAATCTTATATCTATATAAAAGCGAAAGGTCACTCATTCACCTATCACGAAATATCGAAATCTGCTTGACGTATAAAGATGAAATTTGGCAGGGAGGTAGTTTATAGTTAGTAGACGTCTGCTAAGAACGGATTTTACGACAGGGCTGGATTTAGGGGTCTAAGGGCTATCGCAAGTTAGTATGAGAGTCCTTCATTTTTTGAGCTACTAACTTAAAATATGGGCAGGGATGTAGTTTATAGATAGTAGACGTCCAGTAAGAACGGATTTTGCGACAGGGCCGGATTTAGGGGGTCTAAGAGCTCTCGCAAGTTTGTATGAAAGCCCTTCATTTTTTGAGCTACTAATTTAAAATTTGGCAGGGAGATAGTTTATAGTTAGTAGGTTTCCGCTATGAATGGATTTTGAGACAAAGCCGGATTTAGGGGGTCTAAGGGCTCTCGCAAGTTAGTATGAAAGTCCTTCATTTTTTGACCTACTAACTTAAAATTTGGCAGGGATGTAGTTTATAGATAGTAGATTTCCGCTACGAATGGATTTTGCGACAGAGCCGGATTTAGGGGGTCTAAGGGCTATCGCAAGTTAGTATGAAAGTGCTTCATTTTTGAGTTACTAACTTAAAATTTGGCAGTGAGGTAGATTATAGTTAGTAGACGTCTGCTAAGAACGGATTTTTCGACAGGGTCGGACTTCGGGGGTCCAAGGGCTCGCGCAAGTGTATATGAAAGTGCTTCATTATTTGAACCATAATCTTGAAATTTGGCATGGAGGTAGTTCATAGTTAGTAAACGTCCGCTAAGAACGGATTTTGCGACAGGGCCGGATTTAGGGCTCTCGCAAGTTTGCATGAAAGTCCTTCATTTTTTGTGCTACAAACTTGAAATTTGTCAAGAAAGTAGTTTATAGTTAGTAGATGTCAGCTAAGAACGGATTTTGCGACAGGGCCGGATAAAGGAGGTCTAAGGGCTCTCGCATCTTTGTATGAAAGTCCTTCACTTTTTGTGCTACAAACTTGTAATTTGTCATAGAAATAGTCTATAGTTAGTAGATGTCAGCTAAGAATGGATTTTGCGACAGGGCCGGATTAAGGAGGTCTAAGCACTCTCGCAAGTTTGTATGAAAGTCCGGATGTCTTTTTGTACTACTGTCCTGAAATTAAGCAAGTCTACAGTTTATGAGTAGGAGACATAAGTTATGAAAGAATTTTGTGATACTATATTTTTTTTCTAATTCGTGCTTTAAAAAATGATGCTTAGTGTGATAGGCATTTTCTGTTGATTGAAATATAAAAATAGTTTGCGTTAAATATCATTAAACTTTATATCTTCTTAACCAAGCGGACGAAGTCGCGGGCAACAGCTAGTTATCAATAAAATTAATGTCAAAACACTTACGAGGAAGGTATGATCAATAAATAAGGCCACTAATTAATTATATTGCCAAAGATAACACACTTATTATGTGTAAAACTGAAAATTTATATGTGTTTGAATTGTATGTTGACCTGGCGATTTAATCAGTCTGCGCTGATTCTCAAGTTTTTACATTACAAAGATTCACAATATTGTTTTATTTTTTTATATTTAAATCACTGGTAAATCGAAGGTATATTAATATAAAATTTTTCATGCAACAGATTTCCCCCGGAGCTCATAGCTATCGACACGTCCGGGAAATTCTTCGACAGAATGTGCAGCTCCCGGAAATCTCTCCACATAGAGAGTGCGGCCGGGGAGACGGACACGGTGAAACGAAGGACCCGCACGCGGAAACCTCGCGGTAAAAGACGAAACACCATTTCGGGCACTGATCAAAAAGAGCTTAGAGAGGCTATAGCTGGGTAAGCTTCTAGTATGCACTGTATACACTCACACAGATTACATTATCTATCACTTATATACACTTTATGTTTTTTGTTCATTGTTTTAATATACTTTCTCGTAGATAATGTAATCTCAAACCGTCTCGATTAACGACAGTAACCGTTCAGCACAATTCGTGTGGACAGCTTTGAAGATATACGATTCAAATCTTTAGCACACGTTCTTAACAACTCGTTGATAATACTATCGTGCTTCTGTGAATACATTATTTTTAACATTGGGTGTCGTTGTTTGACACAACGGTCTTATAACTCGGAAACAAAGACATCCAATCATTTGTGCACTTGTTCACTAATAGTGCCATTTGTTCATTAGCTTCATGATTAATTTATCTCTAAAGTGTTCCGCTGTAACAAGACTAAGCGGCACTCTTTAAAGAGTTTTCAACCATAGGTATGCATTTAGCGTGTGACTAATGCTTTGCTTGGTTTGTTCTATCGTAGCGATACATCAAACGCTGCAGCTTCTGAAGAAATCGAAGATAGCAATACAGTCATCAGGTCGAAGTCTAGTGATTTACTTAAGAAAAGTCCTATTGATCCGGTGACCAAGAAAGGACACTTCAACTCTCTAAAACAATGGGGCAAAAACAGATTAAAGTTAATCGGTAGATCTCCTAGTGCCAGTAGGGATAACTTTAAGGACACGTCCAAATGTGAGAAGCCCAGGGATTCAAAATCACCGACTAGACAAGTAGAACTGGTCCAAGATTCTGGATCGGTGACGATGCGCAAGAAACGAACGGGAGACGAGGACAGGAGAACACATCAAAGATGTGCATCGTATTCCTCTTCAGAGAAGAGCATAGGTGTTCCTACCACCGTTCAACCAAATATCGCGACCATCAATGCCGGAGTTAAACTACGAGGAACGTCAATACAAAGAAGAATGAGACGATCAGGAACTGCCAAAGATGAACCTCATTCTTCAAGTGGTAACTGGTCGGCAAGTTCCGAGTCGGGTCGTACAAGTATAGGTTCCGAAATAACTACCACAACAGTACCTCCTAAAAGTACAACTTCAGCCGCAACTTCTAACAATTCCTTGAACGCACACCACGGACCACCGAGTTCTATAATTAGTAGACGAAGGTTCCTCAATACTTCAGGTTCTGGCAGTGTAACAAGTGAAGGCACACTAACACCCGATATCATTCATGACTTGCACGAAGATTTGGAAACAAGTTCGGAATTTTCGTGCGATACCGAAGGCTACTACACATCATTCCATATGGACTCTGGCCTGAAAACTTTGAAGGAAGAGGAAATTACTCCTAGCACACCAATGCACACAAGCAATGCTCTCTCAAATTCGTCCAACAGTCAAACTGCGGAGAACGAATACGAATTATTCGGTAAAGGTTCCACGAGTACCACCACCAGTTCCGCGGGAACCGTTTGTACGACACTAATGGCCGCCGGAAGTGATAGATCACTAGTAATCGGTCCAACCGTCCCGGAACGAAAGAGTTCGTTAGCTATAATGAGCAGAAATAGAAGTTCCAATGCACATAGCGCAAACGCTAGTCTAGACAGGAGTATAAATTCCTCTTTCTCGAAGTCTCCGTTCGGCAGCCTAAGGTATAATCCAGTTAGATCATACACTGATAAACAAGGGTATAATCTTTCGTCGCCAGAAATAAATGAAGCACCTCCTCCAACAATCACTATAACCAGAAATGTGGGCAATCATAAAGAGATAACAGCAGTTGCTGAAGTTCACACCGAGACTGAGCTAGAAAGTGCAAAAAAGAGTACAGGTACAAGTTCCCCAGACTCGGGACATAACACATCTAGTTCACCTATCGAAGACTCTGTGTCAAGTGCACATGGGAAAAACAGCTTGTCTGAACAAGACTACTCAGAGTCATCTGATCTCGAAGGAACAGAAAGAATAGAGAGGATAAGATACAAGACAACAATTAACAGCTCTAGAATTCCTTCGATGTGCGTGATTACACCATCTAACTCTGATGATGAGAGTGAAATTAGTAACAAAGATTCCGAAATCGTCATCAAATCTCAGACTGAATTATCAAAAGTAGCCAGTCGGCCTAAGTTAGACCTACCAGTTGAAGAAACGCCTAAAGAAGTGAAAACACCAACAGACTCAACGAAGCCAAGTAATAAGACGAGTCAAATTAAATCGTTTAATAGTCTAATGTGCAAATTGAAAGGTGTTCTCCCTCATAAACTGTCTAATAAAAAATCGCCAGTAACAAAAGAACCCGAATTAACTGAAGACTTTTACGATACTGGTGATTACGTTACAATAGCCGATGTGAAGAATAATAATCAGAAATTAAGTCTTAACCGAGGCATTTACGGCAACAGTGATGTAGTTAAAAAAAACTTACAAACTGTACTCTCCGGAAAACTGCCTGAAACAGAATATGTTTCGCTTAACGAATTACCAAACTGCCTTAGTGGAAGTAAAGACTATTTAGAACACAGTTTAGAAGATAAGCCTTCACCAGCATTAGACGATATTCAAATAAAAGGTGCGAAAGTTACTCTTGACTCCCAAGGGCAAGTTATCTATTCATCTGACACTCTAAAGCGAAGAAAAGGAGCACACACCACTTTCGAGCCGGGGCCGTTCGTTCAAGAAATCAAGCCTACGACAACGGTGATCCAACGCGAAACTGCTGATGTTGTGCAAGTTATAGATGAAACTGATTTTCCTTATGAACCGCCACCACCTTCAAGTAAGCCAACGTCGCCACAACTAGGAAAAATGATTATCAAAGCACCGATCGCTCCTGATGGGCCGATGACCACAGAATTTATTACTTTACCGACACCTAAACCCAGTACAATTATTACTGCTACACCAATCACTGAAACACCTGTACTTAGCAACCAACAACACTCGAAAACAACCAAAAAACCACAAGACTTACCGCGAGTAGTAGAAGCAATCACTAGGACCGGGGCTTATGTAAATATACATGACGCGGAGGGTGTCAGCTTATCTCCGACGAAAGACGATTTAGCAGGTAAGAATATTTGCTCAAAGTCCATCTCAAGACAACTTTTCGAAACAAAATTGCAAAATGTAGATGTCGTTGACTTAGCACCCCAAGTAAATGAACAAATAATTCCATTCGTACCGAACTTCCAAACTCCCATAATGTTGCAAAATAAATTCGATAAACAAGAATTAAACAAGTCGGGCAGTAAAGTAGCCGAAGTTTTAAGAATGTTTACTAATAGAAACAATAATAATAGTAATGGAGAATTATTAAGTCCCAATAACACTAACATCGAACTTTTCGATAAATCAAGTCTCAACAAAATTAAACGTAGCGATAGCTATAAGTTGGCAAACTCTCCTTTGATGCCCATCAAAAAGCTACTGAAACTTGAAAGTTTTGGCACAAATGCCAAAAAAGTAGACTCGTTAGAAATGATTCAGGCCGAAATAGCTGCAGATTTATTGCGCGATCAGATTAACTACCCACCAACTGTGTCCCCTAAACTGAGCCATAGAACTGCTCTCGACGAATTGGAAAAGTGTGAATGTATGAACGATAACACTTCCTTTATTGACGATAAGTTTGAAAGTAAATTGTCTGCTTTGACGTTAAGTCCGTTTACCACTCCTATTCCAAAAAGGCACACTGTGGCCATAATTCCTGATAGGAGAGATACTTCTTTAGATATCTTATCGGCAATTTTAGACGCTGACCCAGACGATGTCTGTATTCTCCACTCGCCACCCGCTTGCCCTCTCACTCCTAGCAAAGTCACTGTACCTGTTGATGGTTCTATGCACCGCGCCAGAATCTTATCAATTTCTGAGTCTGACTATGGAACTGAAATATGGTAACTTCTCACTCACTATTAAAACTTGCTCAATTATCATTTCTTTCTTCACTACGCATATTATTATTCCCTGTTACCGACACATACCTAGAATAATATTATTACGCTTATCTCACTCGAAATGTTTAGACAATGAATTAGTTTTATCGACTTTTTAGCATGTAGAAATAGAAATTATTGTAGTTAAAAATAAAAAAATCTATTAGGAACTAATCCGTCCAACGTACAATTAGTACCAAAATCGGTCTTCCCTGAATTTTATTAATTAATTGTGAATTCTGTGATAGTTTTATATTATGTAGGCGAATGTGAATTTTTATGATATTATGAATGAATTTTGAATTCTGTAGCTACATCGATGTATCAGTATTTTATTTTACATAATATAATGTTTTAGTGTTAATTGTTAAATAATGCATGGTGGCTTTTTTCACCGCAGTGTGCACAGCTTACGAGTGGTTCATATTCTTCGTATGTAAGTGCATGGTGTGTTATTCTGTGTCCTTGTGTTTTTATTGTAAATAATATTATTATAGAATTATTGTGAATTAACGCACTTATTTCATTTAATGTCACACCTTCAGCTATCACCCTCACTCTACTCATATAGCACTGGGCTATGAAACTTTATCAAGTTCTGTTTATTCGACTCGACTGCACCGGTTTTGTAACATTTGATTTTCCTTCTTAGTGAATGAAAATTTGATGTTCATCCGCTTATCTGATCTTATCCTTTTGTCAATGTATTTTCCTTTTGAATAAATCACGATAAATAGAACTTGCTCTTAAAATAAGTACCTACACAAAATGAGATTATGTAAATAATCCACTGAATCTATTTTCACATCACAACTTTGGGCGATAATAACCAATTGAACATACTAAATCTGAGACTCGATATAACATGACTAATTTGTGGATAAGCGACCACGACAACAATGTTTAACAATGTTCGAAGATTAAAACTTAGGTGTACAGTTCTTTGCACTCATCTTACATCGCTTTGCACAGTGAAGGAGATTGCTTCCAATGTTTCGTCTTTAGCGACACCTACTTAAAAGGTAAAGTTTTGTGTTGCTTATTTGGCATGATGCATGGGGGGGACCCAAAATTACTAACACAACTAAACAAATAAACAAAAGCACTTAGTGGCCCACACTAAACAAAATTGTATTAATCTACTAAACATAAATTGGTTGGATGATGACAGGTTTAAGAATAAAATACCATGCACTTTCTGTACAGGGTTTCATATACCTACCCTTTACCAAAGGGTTTTTCATAAGTAGGTAATTTATATGTGAACGTCGAAATATATAATTATGTAATTGCAGGTAGAGCTATGTATGTATGAGGTCTACTTAATATATGATTTTAGTGTTGGTTTAGCATTAGATTCGCTTTTGGGTTTGGCACCACTATTGTACTGTTATATGTACTTATTAGTTTTGTAATTTGTACGTAGTTACGTTTATATTTTGGCCTTATGTTTATATATACCCTTTTATACAATAAGCATGTTATATTTTGAGATAAAGCTTAGTCCTATGTAGTTCCTCCTTTTATACTTACATTGTCTCTTAGTTGTTAAGAAGAAGTTAGTAGTAGTACCGGTAGGTTCAGTATACAGGGTGAGAAATTGGAACCCCAGCCGACACTTTTTAACAATACAGGTTAATAAATAAGCATTGCGCTCTGTTCTTTGCGAAAACATAATTAATGTATAGTTATTATGAACTAAGAAGATAGAACTACCTACTGCGTCTATTTCACGTAATGAGTAAAGTGGTGACTGTGGCGAGATAGTGTCCTAGGCCGAGTGCTCGGTACATATGAACATTTTTGGCGTCTCGGCCGAGTGCTAGGCCGAACAGAGTGGCGACTTGGCGAGAGGGTCACTAGAACCACGATATGTTTGCTAGGCCGAGTACCCACGTCCCATACGATATCGCGAATTGGGGTTGGAGGCCGCGGCGGGAGAAGAGTGCGGGCGACTATTGCGGTGCGACGCTCTCCCTACCTTCCGCGGCCTGGACGGGGTCGCCACCGTCTGATGTCAGCCACGGTGGGGGCGCAGGGGAGGTTGCGGTCGAAAAGTGGTAGGTGGCGGGGCCCCTTACCTGTCCCGTCACAGGGGGATCAATGGTGCCATACATGGGGTCGTCTGGCACCCACGTACTGGTTTGGTCCCTGGGGTTGTCACGGCGTGCAATGTGTTCTGGTGCGCCGGTGATGGGGGTAAACCCCAGAGGAAGGTCCGGTGACGGTCAGTCGCGGCGGGTTCGCGGTGAGTGCTAACGCGTGCCCGTGTACCCACCATAAGCGGCACATGAGGACACCAAGTTGTTTTAGTGATTTGGAGTCCCACATTAATGCGTTATCTCCCCGTTGTAGCGCAGTATGCATGAGAAGTACAACAAGTTTAAAAAAAAAATGCCCGAGTACTCCTCCCCACTCTCCGCCCCCGCAGCGACTCGCTATCCCGCTCGACACGTATGAAAATGCACTCGCCTGGGCTGTTTGCAATTTGTTTTGATTTTGGGTTTCATTAAATTAACTTTTATTTTGAAAATGGCTAATACGGGTAAATGGAATTTAAATACAACTATAAAATTCATTCAATGTTACGAACATGAATGCCTGTAGAATTTTTCATTTTCCGGTTGAAAATTCTCTTAAAATATTTTCTTCTGCGATTCATTTTACTCGGTCACTGCGTCTAAACTAAACTGACTCGGCAAACAGGCAAAATACATAATTATAAACACCTACTCGTTCACCCGACTCTCTCGGCATAGTATCGTTTTATTGTCTCGCCACTGTATCTACTCGTAATGTAAAATAGACGCATACTACTGCCGGGCGAGCACTGACTCTCTGCTAGGCTGGAGTCACACATTTTATTACAGTTTTTGCTCCCAAACTGTGATAACAATGTGTGACTCAAGCCTGTCACAGTAGAGTAGAACTCGCCAGCCTGGTTTGTATTCTGTCTATCGTTGAAGCCTGTTAAATGTTAAATGAAACATTATTTGTTATCACATCCAAGGGCCCGGCGTCGGACCCTAATTTTCACCCTGGTATAAACAACTGTTAAAAAAATAAATATAATTATATTTGAAAGTACTGATTTTTATATATCTAAGTATATGGAATGAATATGGGATGGTATCTCGAAGGTCTTTAAATAGAAATGCGCCGCACAGTATCGAACGCGCGTAGGTTTAGGGAGAAAATGGGCGATATAGGCAAAACCGCGCCAATATGTATGTTTTTGGACTTTATTTAATAAAATGTTTGTTATGTTTTCAGACTATCGACATTCCAGTGCTGACAAGCCCTACTTGAACATACCGCCAAGTCTAGTCCAAGACAAGGGACCAACTGTTGATCTGAATGCAATAAATCCCACCTTACATCGATATCATACTGCTCATTTACGTGGTAGGCACGGCATTGTCAACTATGAAAACTCTTCAAATGCAGCACAGAGAGAGCAACCGAAATTCTGGACCCTTCCTAAAAGAAGCAACTTAGAATCAAACGCGCCTCCAAGATCTGCCTCCAACTATGCCATGAAAACAGCACCCGGAAGTCAACTCCTTCCAGACCAAAGGGTACAGAGTCCTACAAATAAAAACGAATCGATCAAAATTTCACCTATCGATCCCCGAACATCAGGACCCTTTAAATCCTCAACTCCATCCAATAAAGAAAATGTTGTTGACCTTAGCACTAAATTACTATCGCCCGTCAAATCGACCATGACAAACGAAGAACTTTATGCTGTTATACATAAGAGTAAAAAGAAACTCAACATTAAAGATACCAACGAGAGATCAGAATCACCCGCACTCTCTACTATTAGTTTATCACCAGTCAGTTCAGAAACGTCGTTATATACCAAGGGATCACAGCGCTACCCTGAAACAGGTTATTTAGGAGACCCACGAAACAGAATGAGCTGGTCACCCTCTGAGAAACAAAATATACTGCCTCCTCCCGGTCTTATCTACGGAGCACAAAAGCAAGAAACAAATTGCGCCGATAGACATGGACCGATGTCTCAGACCTCGAGACTTGATTTCAAAAAGCTTTTGTTACAACACAGTGTTAAATTGAATACATTACCGCAAAATAAATCCAATAAGTTGTCAGCAGTAGAACAATTAAAACTTTCTAGAGAAAAGCCACAAACACTGCCTTCAAAAGTTGCAAATAGATCACAAGTAAATATTTTAGATTTGAGTGGGTCTCCAAAAACCTATACGCATAGAAAAGTTATAAAGCCAAATGCACAGCCTACTTCACCAGGGAGAACTGGAGCACTCATAAAAGAACACAAGAACACGCCTAAAATTTTGCTATCACCTAAGTCACAGTGGCGATTTGCCAGTCCAAGATCCGATGTTTTATCTACTCCCATACCCGAAGCTTACAATGAAGACGAAAACTCCAATAGCTCTGGTGAAAAGCATGATCTGCTACCTGAAACCCCACCTTCTAAAACAGTTCCTATTGTAACTAACCAACACTTTGGAGCTCGTAGAAACTTAATTCCACTAAATGAAAATTCTTTAGAAATCGAAAGAAACTTCCCTCAAGCGACTGATCAAGGAGTATTTCCTCTGAATAACGACTTCATAAGGTCACAAGGTCTATCTAGAACAGAAATAATGCAAGCGAAGAGAGCAGAATTTTTCAACACTTGCCCTGATTCCTCCCCTCCTAAGTTAACCTCATTCAAGAGTCCAACTGCGGCTGGTCCGTCAATCAACTCTCGAAGCAAAACATCTCCAGACCGAGGCAAAGTGTCGCCTACAACACTAGAAACTGCATTATGATGAAGCTGATATTGATGTGTCAAAGTGGTGCTTTAGAAATTCCAATCTCAAAGTTTGTAAATAAAATAAGGCAATGAAATTCATAGAAGCTTTAATCTAGTCCTTTCTTTCGCTTCAGTGCCATTTTTGCAGGCACTTTTATTTTCCATAACCAGTGTGACCACTTCGTACTTCAAGCTCAAATTAATAATTTTATTTTAATGCTCTATGGGGCCAATTTTGTTTCATATTTTCTACTCTATAATAGCTGGTTATAAAACTTAGTACGTAAGTATTTATTGAGTACATATTGATAGGTACTATGTTAGTAGTGTTTTGAACTTTTTCAAAGTTTTTAAGTTATTCGGAATACAATTTTAAATAAAATGTGTTGAAATATATTGTTGTATCATTTAACTCTTCCCTGTAATAATATCAATAGAGAGGTTTTGGTCAAAGTCAAATATATTGATTTCAACTAGTCCACCTAATTACAGCCAAAATTTTATGCGAGCTACCAGGAAAAGCAGTCTTATTTTTGACACAATTGTTCAACTGTATCCTGAAAAGAGGTATATTCCCACAGCAAAGGAAAGTGGCACAAATAATAATGATCCTTAAACCTGGCAAAACTCCTGAAGAAGTCTCATCGTACAGGCCAATCAGCCTGCTACCCATTCTGTCGAAAGTCATGGAAATCCTTTTCTTAAAGAGACTAACCTCAGTGATAGCAGAGGCTAAAATAATACCTAACCATCAATTCGGTTTTAGGCAGAAGCATGGCACCATAGAACAGGTCCACCGATTGGTTGAAAATATCCACAAAGCTTACGAAAATAAGAAGTATTGTTGTGCGGCCTTCCTAGACATATCTCAGGCCTTCGACAGAGTCTGGCATGAAGGTTTGCTTTGTAAAATAAAAAAGGATCTCCCGACAAACTACTTCATCTTCCTTAAGTCATATCTTGAAGACAGGTACTTCTATGTCAAGCAAGGCGAGGACTCAACAAACCTCCACAAAATCTATGCAGGAGTGCCCCAAGGAAGCGTTCTTGGCCCGACCTTATACCTGCTCTTCACTTCAGATCTTCCTATGACGGAAGGAGTTGTAATAGGCACCTTTGCTGATGATACAGCAGCCTTAGCTGTCCATGAAGATCCATTACAAGCTAGTCACAAGCTCCAAATCTGTTTAGATAACATCTCGGAATGGCTAGAATTCTGGCGAATCAAAGCTAATGAAACAAAATCGGTTCAGGTCACCTTTGCTTTGAGACATAACACTTGTCCCCCAGTAAAGCTAAACAAGGTGCAAATTCCACAAGCAAAAGTAGCTAAATACCTTGGCCTCTATCTGGATAGTCGCCTGACGTGGAAAAAACACATATTTACCAAGCGCAAAGCTCTAGGCATCCAACTCCGAAAAATGTACTGGCTCTTTAACAAAAATTCTCAGCTGTCGCTAGAAAACAAATTACTGTTATATACAAGTGCATACTGAAACCTGTCTGGACTTACGGGATACAGCTCTGGGGAACCGCCTCCAATTCAAACATCGAAATATTACAGAGGTTCCAATCAAAGATGTTGAGACTTATCACTAACGCCCCTTGGTTTGTAACGAACCAGCAGTTGCACCACAATCTTAGAATTCGAACTATCAAAGAACAAATTAGAAAGTCTATGACGGGCTACAAGAAGAGACTAGTAAACCATCCAAATATACTGGCAACGCACTTGATGAAGAGTGACTCTAAATTCAGTCGACTGAAAAGAAAGAGCCCTGCTGACCTGTAGGATGGACGAGAAAAAAAAAAAAAAAAAAAACAAAAGAAAAAAATATTGTAATAAGGGCGTATGTCACTGGACTTCCTGCCTTCCAAGCCAAATATTACATTCTTAACCGTTTGCTGAATGTTCCAGGAATAGATTGCATAAGGAAAAAAAAAAAAAAACTATTCCACCAAGTGGCACTTATGAACGTCAACAATTAAAATTTACAAGTAATAAAAATTTATTCTACCGTGTATTCGGAAATATAGCTTGTTATGGAGAAGAACGCACAAGAAACTCCATACTTACTCTTTTAAAAACATAAGTGTATTACAATATTTACATAAGTACATACATTAATAAATTCATATATGTGAGGATGATGCACCATGCACCCAGAATAGCACTACACACTATACTACGTACAGGTATAAAGGATTAAAAGTACTCACACATATACTGTGCAGTTATGACCATTCAGTCCCAACTGGCGGTGCCCGTTCACGAACATGACATGAATAGGCACCACCCAGCTCAACCAATGATCCAACACACGTGCCACCATCAGGGAGCATGACGCACTCATGACTCAACTGAGAGGTTTTGGTATGAATGTGTGCTGCATTATAGTTATTTTATCGGTGGCCACAATACACTACTAGTTAGTCATGGATTTGGAAGTCCCTCCCTAGTATGTAATTTAAGGTCCTTTGCACAAGTGCAGGTATGAAAAATAAACAGGAGGGTGACATAATGTGTAAGTACCTCAAATGCAGTGTATAGCTTGCTAGCTTGACCCCTAAACACAACACTATTGGCTGCTGTATTAAATCTAAGTGTATATGTGAAATAAGCTTTAAGCTAAATAATAACAATTATTTCGAGGTCAAGCATGATTGCTGCACTTAGCCCTTGGATAGGAAGCCATCCATGACATACAGCTAAGGCCTCCATGGCTCTGAAAGCATGTCAAGCATAAATTATTATTGGGCAGTACCCAAAAATACAAAATGAAGGGAAGTGAATGAAGTTTGAGTCTGTTGATTCATCATCCTCTTGGAATTGACACAATCTAATTGGGGTTTGCACAGCATGATCATTTTTCATAGATCTCTCTCTATTAATTAGCTGTCATCTAAGAGGTCATCCCCCATTCTGTACAGTGTGAGACAAGTAATATCATGGTGAATTATATCTGGGTCAGAGGGTTGTGTTAGCTTTTATTGAAACAAACAAATTAGAAGTGACTTAAATGCTATTTATTTTACAATAAAATTTACAATTATATGCCACAAGCCTGGACAACATACATCAAAACAAAGATGATGTTGACCAGTTTGAGTTTATAATATCAGTGATTATCCAAAGAACATTAGTTGCACTGTTTCCTAATAGTTTATATCTTGTTAGTATTATTAGGACCCATTTTCATATCCACACAGACAATCACCGACACACAAATTGTTTTATAACCTCAAAGGTAGGATAAAACACTTGACGGTTTGTAGAAAATCTTTAATTATTTACAGTCCTAATCAATTATTATAAACTGGCGCTATTTGTTCATAGGTGGTCCATTCATCAGTGGTGGTCGCATTTGACCCATTTGACCCATATGTCCCATAGGACCCATTGGCCCCATCATACCCATCATAGGTGGTCTCATTCCCATCATCGGTGGCATAGGTCCGTGTGGTCCCATCATCATTGGCGGAGCCATTGGTCCTCCTGGACCCATCGACGGTGGTGGCAGCATTCCCGGTGGTCCTCCTGGCGCTGGCATAGGTGGTCTAGGTCCTCCTGAACCCATGACACTAGGATCCCATGGCGGCGGAATAGCAGCTCCCTTGTTAAATGGATTTTGCGCAATTTTACCTGCTTTGAATGCTGCTGTTGTAGCATCAATGAGATGTTGAGCTTGTTCCTCCATCCATTTCTGATAGTAAAACTTAACGTTGTCTTTATGTTTTCTGCCAGTACAATGTGTTTTCCTAACGCTAGGTGAATCGTGCGTTAAATATGTGTCGCAATAATCACAATAATACTTAGGCATTTTCGTAAAAGTAAAAAATTACTCAATATTTTCGTTATACAGAGAAAATTGATAAGTTGATAACCTGTGTTGACATTGACAACAGATGAAAAACAAAAACACCATGCGAAAACGTTTTGCGTTTGACGTAACGCTGCCACACAGTCCAGTCCAATATCAAATAACTTCTTGCACCACAGAGTACCACTGCACAGTTTATTATACTTAGCTCTTAGACAAAGTAGGTATCCTACTTTATCTAAGACTTAGCTTAAGGCGGGTGGGGGTGGTGTCCATTGGTGTCTATTTCTTCCAGTGTGACCAAATGTTTTTTTTTGTAAATTACCGATGTCACCTCGGAATAATAATACTAAGTAAAAAGAGACTTGTATGTAATTCCTGAAAGAATAGATGGTATTTTTTGGTATGACACCTATTTGTAAAAGTGGGTATGACGAACAATATTTAAAAATATTTTCGTTCGGATTTATTCACGAATGGTAATGATGAAAAATAAAACATGGGAATTATTGGTTGTGATGACAACTCGTCACACTAATTATTTTGTCGCTATGTCGCTATCCTTAATTCAATGTATTTAATCAGTAACAATTTAAATTGCGTTCGAAACACAGAATAGTTAGAGATATCAGCATGAAACAGTAGGTATTGGATGTACAATTAATTAATAAGAATACAAGAATTCAATTTAAATTATAAATCAGAATAACAAGTAAAATTAATTAAATTCAAATAATATGAAAAACCATGCACGCATAATTTACAATGTCAATAAATTAATAGCAATTTCAAACGAAAACAATAATCAATAACCCTTTCCTTGCAGCCGGGTAAAAATATGTAATAAAATTCGAACACAAATTACCTTAGTCACCTTAGTCAAAATAGTTGTTACTTATCAGGTCACTTTCACTAATCCGTCACTTTATACATACGTAATATCTCTAAGTAGTCTGTGCTTTATACAATACATGTAGTCAGCTTCCCAATTCGTCTCAAGCCGTATTCTTTCCCAACTCGTCCGACGCTTATGTTCAATGTACAGTAAGGTACAAAATTATAAAAGGCTTAGGTAGGTACCTAATGCATTTTGAGGTACAAAAAAAGAAGATTAAAAAAAAGGAATTGGTTGCCTGGTGGCCTTATTACCCGACTGCTGAAGGAGGTAGAATGTGTTTAGTAGTTTATGTATGTTTGTATGTTTGTTTGTTTCAATGTAGCGTTCAAGACACCAAACGCGTAGGCCGATTTTGAAGATTCTTACGTCAATCGACTCGACTCGTCACTGGCATACATTTTAAAATTGAAAAAAAGAAAAATTACGGCTTTTGGGCGCCATATTGTGGGGTCCCAATTAAGTTTTTTCTTCCAAACTCATCGTGTGGGACCGCCGCAGTATACACCCTGGGCGTCGGGCGTCGCAAGCCAATTCCCAGCCACTGTATGCGTGGGCTTGCGGACGGCAAGTAATGGATAGCTCACTGTCCGATAAGGACCAGGCCCGAGTCGACGGCGCGTAGTGTTTCAGTAAAAGTCTAACACGTCTTCCCGCTTCACCCAGAGAGATTTCCCAATCCAAAAAAAAAAGAAAGAAAGGGGTGTCGACACAGGTTACATCCCATACCAGAAGTCTACCTACCCACACGACATCAACTTCATGCCATCTAGCCTCTTCCTGAATATTAAAATAAGATTAGCTACCTACTAAAAAGTATTTTTAATAAAATTTTGCTGTAATGAAAATGTTTAGATAAATTTTGTGCTCTTTACACAAGCGTCGGACGAGTTAGGACAAAGACATACGTTGTAGTACGGCTTGAGACGAATTGGGAAGCTGACTACATCTACAAAGTCACGTATTGATGAAAGTGGCCTATTAAGGATAGCGACAAAACAGCTAGAGTAACGAGTTGTCATCACAACCGATTTATTGGGTATTAGTATTATTTCTACTGTCAACGTTACGTCGGAAACACACTTATAGTTCTCGCCAAACTTCTTGGCCAACCTGGAGATATATATGGCCTGAGCCAGAAGTTGGTTACAATGCCTGCGTAGTAGTCAATACTCATGCAAACAAAGCACGGATCGGTGCGAGTTCACATCGGAAAGCCAACTTCAGGGCAGCCAAGAAAGGCGAGAACTAATTATCGTTTAGCGTGGCGTGACGCCTTCTGACGCAGTTGATTGGCTACTTTCATTGTCTTATTACATAGGTTGGAATGGAATAATTTGATTGGTGGATTACACGCCACATATTTATTAAAATATCAATATCGACCTCGATATATCGAGGGAAAAATATCGATATATCAATCAAATTTTTATAGATTTTCGGTTTTAAAATAATAATGTATTTAGCTCAGTCTGGCTCAATAATAGATAAAGTCTGGCCAACGAAAGCGTGATCTGGGGTATTTTGAAAGTTTTAATATGGCAACATTATTAAGCTGTCAAAGGTACGTCAAAGTCTGTGTTAGTATGACTTGTTAATCTTGATCCATGTTGGCTGATTCTTATATATTTACGATATGATGATACCTTTTCTTATGATTATGTTTCAATGTTCCTCATTTGGCCGAATAACTGCAGAAGACTGGAAAAATTGACGGACCATGTAATAAATGTGGAAAATAAATATAAACAAAGAGATCACATAACAGAAGAAGTATTGGAAAATTTATAATATGTGTAGATGATGATGCAGATACAGATGAATCCTTAGAGGTTAAATTTTTGGACTCTGATTTTGAGTATGATGAAAAAATCAAAATCAATTTTTTTTATTTTACGTAGGCCTACATGGGCACTTATAAAACGTCGACAAAAGGCGCACGGTTCGGGTTGGCAAGAAAATCCATGGTTACTCTTTTAAAAATATGGTTTGTTTTTACAATTTTTCCATGTTACAGCATTACTTAAATATGGGAGGACAAGGTAGGCCCGACAATAAAATGTTAGAAACTAAAAATAAAAGTAAAACGAGATATAAAGTTATCAAATGTTATCAAGCATCTAGGAATCTAGAAGGCCTACAATGTTCACACATTCACAAAACAATCGGTAAAAGCATCTAAGACACAAAGGTAAAAAAAAAAATGTATAACAAAACTAAATTAAACATGTGGCACAAATGTAGTTATCAGTGCTGTAACTATTCTTAGCAAAGGGTTATTAAGATGATTGAAAACCATTGTAAAAAGTCCAATTAAAAGAAGAGAAAAAAAAGAAAAATGAGATTGAGAATAGTTAGAGACATATTTGTACCGTTTATGAGTTACCAGGGAAACCGCATGCGCAGAAGGAGCTAAAATTTTTATCTTCAACGTAGTCCTTGATTTTATAATATGCTTTTTTAATAAAGACACGTTTGATGAAGTTTTTGAACTTTCCATCGGTCAGTTCTATAACAGACTTTGGCAACTTGTTATAAAAGCGTATACTGTTTATAAGAAAAGACTTGCTAGTTTTCGTTAATCTGATTTTGGGTATTACAATTTCGTGCTTACTGCGTGTATTTAAATTATGGAAGTCGCTTCTAGTTTTGAAAGCCCTTGATTTTTGCGTACGTACAAAATACATTCCAAAATATAAAGTGAAGGTAGAGTCAGTATATCGATCTCTTTAAATTTTTCTCTGAGGGAGTCGCATTTTATAGATGCCCTCTTTTGTAAGACGAAAATTGAGTCGCTGCTGATACCCACAGCAGAATGCCATAAGACATAATACTGTGGAAGTAAGCATAGTATACCAGCCTAGCCGTAGCTACATCGGTTAACTGCCTTATCTTCCTTACTGCATACGCAGCCGAACTTAACCTACCCGAAAGAGTTCTAATGTGCGCGCCCCACTGCAATTTAGAATCGATTGTAATCCCCGAGAATACAGTTTCCGTTATAACTTCAAGATTTTTGCCGTCAAGATTTAAATTTAGGTCACGTTGAGGTACATTTGGTAAGGAGAACTTTAGACATTTTGTTTTTTTCGCATTCAGTAAAAGATTGTTAGCTGCGAACCATTTTGAGAGAACAATTAGACTTTCGTTGACATGTAAGACATCTATCATCTGTATCTTTCCTATCTATTTTAAAAATTAGCGAAGTATCATCAGCATATAAAATTATATCCGATAATTTGACCATCATAAAAGGGAGATCATTAATGTAAACAAGAAAAAGGAAAGGGCCGAGAATTGAACCTTGGGGCACGCCCATCTTGACTAGAGACCCGGAGGACGTCGCCTCATTTACATTTACTTTTTGCTGTCTGCTTGATAAATATGAAAGCACAAGATCAACAGCTTGTCCTCGAATTCCGTAGTGTTGTAATTTACAGATGAGTGTGTTGTGATCGACGCAGTCGAACGCTTTTGAGAGATCACAGAAAATGCCAATTGCATCCTGGCACTCCTCCCAAGATTCCAAGATGTGGCTGATGAGTTTCACTCCCGCGTCCGTCGTCGACCTACCTTTCGTGAAACCAAACTGCTGACTATGCAGGATCCCATTTAAATTGAAGTGAGACAACATCTGGTCCAGCATGATTTTTTCATAGATTTTACTCAATGCTGGAAGCACGGATATAGGTCTATAATTAGAGGGATCACTCTTACAGCCTGATTTGAAAATTGGTACTACTTTACTGTGTTTCATTAAGTCAGGAAACGTGCCGCTGTCCAAACATTGATTGAATATGCCTGTTAGGACAGGAGCGATTGAATCAATAATATCTCCAAGAACCCTAACGGAAATCCCCCATAAGTCTTCAGTATTTTTTATATTGAGACTTTTGAACGCGTTTTTAATTGTATCAATACATGATGATTAAGTAATTAATAAATTAAATGTCAAGTCGGTTAATATTATGTACATACTAATATATAAAAAATAATAAATAAATCTACACACTTGTTTTTAGGGTTCCGTACCCAAAGGGTAAAAACGGGACCCTATTACTAAGACTGCGCGATCCGTCTTTCTGTCTGTCTGTCTGTCTGTCTGTCCGTCTGTCTCCAGGCTGTATCTCATGAACCGTGATAGCTAGACAGTTGAAATTTTCACAGATGATGTATTTCTGTTGCCGCTATAACAACAAATACTAAAAACAGTATAAAATAAATATTAAAGGGGGGCTCCCATACAACAAACGTGATATTTTTGCTATTTTTTGCTCGATATTAATAACGGCAACAGGTAGACGCTTGAAATATTCACAGAATGTTTAGTTGTATATTTACTTCAAAAAATAATAATTAATAAATTAAAATAAAATAAATTAAGGGGGGCTCCCATACAACAAACGTGATTTTTATGCAGTGTTTTGCGATAATGGTACGGAACCCTTCGTGTGCGAGTCCGACTCGCATTTGGCCGGTTTTTTAACTCACATCCATGACAGTCACGGCTCCGTCACACTTCACTAAACGGAGCCAATAAAATCAAAAAATAAATTATAATAAATACAAGTATCAAAACATTTAACTAGAGGTATAGTTGGTGATACCACATTAAGAATTTTTGAATTTGCTGCGTTTTTCAGATCACGCTTTCGTTGGCCAGACTCTAGTACTATTTTTATACAAAATGTACATTATTTTAATGCAGAGAGTCTTAATAAAAACGAAGGTATTTTAATCGTTAATCCTTTATTTTAATCGTTAATACTAAATTTCAAAACCTAAATAGCAATCTTCTAAAGATGATACGACCACAAACACACACAACGCAAAATAACTCACATTTGAAAGTAAGTGAAGAGCATGATAGGGATGTCGGAAGTGAGAAAATATATCTATATATCGATTTATCGATTTTTATTAAAATATCAATATCGAACTCGATATATCGAGCAAAAAATATCGATATATCGGTCCAATTTTTATGGATTTTCGGTTTTAAAATAATAATGTATTTAGTTCAGTCTGGCTCAATAAATAGGTAGTACTTATTTTTATACAAAAAGTACATTATTTTAATATATGAAAATCTTAATAAAAACGAAGGTATTTTAATCGTTAATCCTATTTAAAAGGCAAAATTTGAAAATTTCATAAACTAAATAGCAATCTTGGACCACATACACACAACGCAAAAGAACTCACATTTGGAAGTGAGTGACGAATGACGGATGATGTGCCACCGCGGCCTGCGACGGCCGCAACCTTGGATAAAGTAGGTATAGATTAAGCCTTAAAATGACCTTGATTGATAGAGCGAGATGGCTAATTGGCAGCTCCATGTAAATGATAAGGACAAAAGATAATTTTTTGTCTTTGTCACCGTGGCCGGTTTCTGTCGTTTGTCAAACTCTAATACAATGGCAGGTTTGACAAACAAACTCGGTTTTGTTTGATTTTCTATGATTTCGTGGTATTATGTGTTAATTGAGACAAGGAATTTGGGTTATTTATAGGTAATAAGTGTCAGTGCGATGGTGGGTTGTAGTGTTCTTGTTCTTGTTGTAACACCAGAACTAACTATTGCTGTCTCATGTGCGGCCACGCCAGTGCTTAATCTATACCTACTTTATCTAAGGCCGCAACACAAACAAAACATTCAAGTGATAGACAATACAGTAATTTTCCGTTCGTTCCTATCTTTTACGGCTTTAAATTCTGTTAAATATTCTCCTAATAAATTAAATTTAAAAAAAAAATCGTTTTTGATACGTTTTTCGATATTGAATATTTTGTATCTTAATATCGATGTATCGGATGAAAATATATCGGCTAAAAATATCGATATATCGAATCAGAAATATCGATATATCGAAGTATCGATATTTTTTCGACAAGCCTAGAGCATGAAGGTATAGATACTATAACTTCCTGGTGAAGAGTGACGGATGGATGATTTGGCTGGAGGCTTAGTTTAGTCTCCACAGGATAGCCCGGTTAAGCAGTAACCAATCATTTGGATTGTAAACTGCGAGACGTCCCTTAAAAAAAAAAAAAAAAAAAGACGGATGGATGATGGCCACCGCGGCCTGCGGCGGCCGCAACACAAAAAAAATACATTCAAATCATAGACAATACAGTAATTTGCCGTGCCGTTCGTTCCTATCTTTTACGGCTTTGAATTCATTTAAATATTCTGCTAATAAATAAAATTTGAAAGAAAATTTCGTTTTTGATACGTTTTTCGATATTGAATATTTTGTATCGATATATCGATGTATCAAATGAAAATATATTGGCTAAAAATATTAATATATCGAATCAGAAATATCGATGTATCGATATTTTTTCGACCAGCTTTCTGATTGCGTCGCTGGCGTCGCCATATTACTACTCTATATAGCCAATCACTCGCCATTGTCGTTTGAACTTGTTTGTCGCCAAATCCGCTGTCAATTTCTGTGTTGTACGAAAATAGTGTGTAATTTTCTACTTTTACGAAAATGCCTAAGTATTATTGTGATTATTGCGACACATATTTAACGCACGATTCACCTAGCGTTAGGAAAACACATTGTACTGGCAGAAAACATAAAGACAACGTGAAGTTTTACTATCAGAAATGGATGGAGGAACAAGCTCAACATCTCATTGATGCTACAACAGCAGCATTCAAAGCGGGTAAAATTGCGCAAAATCCATTTAACAAGGGAGCCGCTATTCCACCACCATGGGATCCTAGTGTTATGGGTCCAGGAGGACCTAGACCACCAGTGCCGGCACCAGGAGGACCACCGGGAATGTTGCCACCACCGTCGATGGGTCCAGGAGGACCAATGGCTCCACCAATGATGATGGGACCACACGGACCTATGCCACCGATGATGGGAATGAGGCCACCTATGATGGGTATGATGGGACCAATGGGCCCTATGGGACATATGGGTCAAATAGGTCAAATGCGACCACCACTGATGAATGGACCACCTATGAACAAATAGCGTCGGTTTATAATAATTGACTAGGACTGAATAATTAAATAGTTGCTACTAACAGAGAAGACAACAAGAGTGTTTTATCATAACCTTTGAGGTTATAAAACAATTTGTGTGTTTGTGATTTTGTGTTGAAATGCAATGGATTATGTGTCAGTGATTAATAAATTAATGGTAATTTTCCATGAGAGCACTATTATAAGTTGCATTGGTTTATCATAGATTACTTGTTAGTACCTATTATTTGTGAAGTGAGCACATAAAGTAAAATCCTACTAATATTATAAATGAGTATAACTTAAATTGATAACATTCTAGCCTGTCTCTAAGCTATAGTTCTCGCCAAACTTCTTGGCCGCCCTAAAGTTGGCTACAATGGCTAGTAAAGTAGTAAATCGCATACAAAAACAGCACCGTTTCGTGCCTCGCGCATGCGGTAATCCAACTTCAGGGCGGCCAAGAAGTTTGGCAAGGACTATACTGCTTCCTCCACAGTCTCCTGTAAGCCTTATTATTTACCGGTATAAAAGTATTCTATGTGTTCATGCAGGTTATAACTATCGCCAAAGATTTCTATTTATAATAAAAATACAAGTAATATGCTATTAGAAACCAATGCAACTGTTAATAGTGATAGAGATTAACAGTGGTAAACTTCTGTCTTACTTATTTTGTCTAAAATGTCAATGTATTTGAAATTTAAAATCTTGCAGGTTTTTGGCTAATCACTGATATTATAAACTCAATCTGTTGATTAGATTGAGTTTATAATATCACTGATTAACCCCTTGTATGCCGGAATGCAGATCTACCTAATGCCTATCATGTAGATAGGTATATCTCAGTATGTTCCTCTTACATAAATATTGAACAAGTAAAGCAGTAGTTATACTTGACTATAAAAACACAACTCTCCTGTGGCTGGACTGTTGCTGCGGGCTCTAGTTGTACTCTTTGATATCCAGGCTTGTGGCAAATTATTGTAATATTTTATTACTGTAAATAAATAGCAATTAAGACACTTCTATTTTGTTTGTTTCATTAAACCACTTTCCAGCTAACTTTTGACCAGGCTTATACAATATTGAAGATTATCCTCCCCAATATTATTATTTGTCTCACAACTTTACAGAATGAGTAGAATCTTAACAGGGGGTTGACTTCTGAGATGACAGTTACAAATAAACACTCTATTTTTCTCACTCTTGCTGTTAAATGAAACATGCTTTTATTTAAGGACCATGTTCCTATTGATTAAATGAATGAATTTACCTGTTAGTGCTTATAAAATTTCATACCTTTATTATGGTTATACTAAGTGCATCGTCCTCACGTATATGAATTAAGGTTACTCTAGTCGATCATTCTTCCATAAAATGTAGTCTGGTGATTACTCCTCCACTGTTTGACAATGTACATTCAAAAATTTAAAATAAAAAATGATATCAATTTGTCTCATCATTACCTAGCCCTGTATGTAAAAAGAAAAGAAAAAGTAACAAAAATTGAATGTTGTGAGCCTCTAAAGTTCCATATTTCAACACTAATTTTAACGCATCTTTGGGCGGAAATAAATACCAATAATTTTAGTTTGAAAATTACACATTCAGTTGTTTTTAGGGTTCCGTACCCAAAGGTTAAAAACGGGACCCTATTACTAAGACTCCGTGGTCCGTCTGTCTGTCTGTCTGTCACCAGGCTATATCTCATGAACCATGATAGCTAGACAGTTGATATTTTCACAGATGATGTATTTCTGTTGCCGCTACAACAACAAATACTAAAAACAGAATAAAATAAATATTTAAGTGGGGCTCCCATACGTTGGTTCGGAACCCTTCGAATCCGACTCGCACTTGGCCAGTTTTTTTCATGATATCTAGACTCCCAAAGGTCTATTAATAAAATTCTGCGCGCTCGTTTTCGTCTTAAATCATCATCCATTTCGCTACAAACATGCAAAAGTGCTAATTCGTACGCGAATTAGCTTTGGCTTTTTACTGCTCATCACAGCATCTACCTCTTTCGCGCGTGTCGTCGGATGAGATAGCATGCATTTTAACCCCGCGCACAAAATAGATCGTGCCGTCGACTAGGGCAACCTTATTGTATTTATCTATCTATCTATATATATAAAAATGAATCCCTATTTCCCTTGGTCACGGCATCACGCGTGAACGGCTGGACCGATTTCGCAAATTCTTTTTTTGTTGTGTTTGTTATTGTTAGGAGAAGGTTCTTATGAAAAAAAATTAAGAAAAAAAATTGGTACCTTACCTTAGGTAGGGTAGGGTAGATGAATGTTTAGTGTTTTTATGGCAAAACAAAGTTTGCCGGGTCAGCTTGTATATTATAAAACACTTTTTTTTAAACAGTTAAGTGTGGAATTTCTTGCCCGTTCTCCGTAACAAACTAACAATCTATCTTTGCAAATGGACAGAAGAATCAATTATTTTTTTCAAAAGTGTCGCTTAAACAAGAAAGTACTCTGTCTGCTTAACGGCGCCAAGTATTTGAAATAAAAAAATTGTGGTATAAAGTTTTAATTTTGGGTAAGTCAAGACTATATAACGACAAATGTTTTAAAACATAGTTTGTTCGAGCCTTGCGGGTTCGAAACGCTTGGGTCATGCACACCAACGGCTAGACGAGAAAAAAAAAAACCGGCCAAGTGCGAGTCGGACTCGCGCACGAAGGGTTCCGTACCTACAATTATCGCAAAAACACGGCAAAAAAACCACGTTTGTTGTATGGGAGCCCCACTTAAATATTTTTTTTATTATTTTTTTAGCATTTGTTGTTATAGCGGCAACAGAAAGACATCATCTGTGAAAATTTTAACTGTCTAGCTATCACGGTTCATGAGATACAGCCTGGTGACAGACGGATCGCGGAGTCTTAGTAATAGGGTCCCGTTTTTACCCTTCGGGTACGGAACCCTAATAACCACTTTACGTGTACAGAAGGTACATACAGCGGCAGAGAAACCTCATCCTCTAGAAATGTATATAAAGTGACATCTATGGACAGGAGGATATACTACGATGATTACGAGCGCCACGTGCGCGCCATCTCTGTGACATAAATGAAACTACTAAGATATTCTAACTAGAAAAAAAACTGGCCAAGTGCGAGTCGGACTCGCGCACGAAGGGTTCAGTACCATTATCGCAAAAAAATGGCAAAAAAACACGCCGTGGCGTAGTCCACATCATCGCTTACCATCAGGCGAGATGAAGCACGCTTGCCTAGATGTAATCTATTCACTCTTGACTTAAACTAAATATGGAATAACTGGTAACTGAAGAAGGAGTTATAAAATCCAACTTCGCAACTGAAGTTAGAAAAATATTATATATTTGAGTAACACCGCGGGTGCGAATTGCAAAAGGAGCCGATACGAGCGCGCGTTAGAGCCACGGGGAATGGTATAGTTCGTTCCTGGATCCTTGCGTGCACGCTCCTTGTTTATTTCTCTTTCGGAATTAGAAAAAAATCGTATGTATTAACCTCTTATCTCCTCTAATAGAGGTGAATCTTCTAATCTGCGGTATTCACTATTTCATTCTGGAAAGTTTTACGCTACTCAATTAGTGATGAAGTCGGGTCGAATATTAACTTTATAGAAATCTTTTAAGATATCGACAAAAGAAAATAAGTAATTTGCTTGGAAATCGAATCTTATTTGACTTTACTTTTACTTTTTAACTACAAAACGTCGAAAATACTTCTGCCCTAACACAAAATAGACTCCACCGCGCGCATGCGCCGTATGGACTACGTTCTGGTACTGCCAACGACTCCGGCCACTCCAATGCGTTATTCGAGCTTAAACATTATTAATTTAGAAATCATTATTATTAAGGATGTTATGATTTTATTTTTGTATATTTTTACATGGTTCATAAGCATATATTTACTATCTGTTTTACACAGCTAACAACGTTATTTAAGTAATTTTTCAATGGCATTTGTACAAAAATTTTACTGTGCCAAGTACATTTTATAAGTTGGTCGACTATTACTCGTAAACTTGTAAAGCCTGTTATGATTTAGTTTTTGTATATTATTACATGGTTCGTAAGCATTATATTTACTCTGTTTTACACAGCTATCAACTTTATTTTAGTAATTTTTTAATGGGATTTGTACAAAATTGTAACTTTTCCAAGTACATTTTATAAGTTGGTCGACTATTACTCGTAAACTTGTAAAGCCTTGTTATCTGTGATAATTTTCCTTTTAATTTCGTTATATTTACTACTGCCTTAATTTTTTCACATAGCCAAGAGCAACCATTTCGCTGGCAGGGGGGGGGACACTTGACTCTAACATAAATTTGCAACTTAAAGCTTAATTTTACGCAAACGAATCTCTGAATCGAAAAATAGTTTTAACAAACCCATAATATTTTTAAATGGCCTATCCAACGATACCCCACACTATGGGATAGTTGAGCAAAAAAAAATACATCCCCACTTTACGTCTATGGGAGGTACCTGAAAAAAAAATAGTTTTCATGATTTTATGTTACCATTTTGTCGGCATTATTAATATGTATATACATGCCAAATTATAGCTTTCTAGTACTTAGATTCTCTGAGCTTAGCTGCGGACGGACAGACGGACAGAGCGAAACTATAAGGGTTCCTTGCTGACTTCGGAACCCTAAAAAAGACATAAAAATGACTACGTTTAGTTACTGAAAATGAGGTTACTAGCCGTGTGGCGAGAGGCGGGCAGAACACAATTGAATAATAATAAGTACTTATTGATAAATAGTATCATATTTGTAGTGGACTGTATTTTGTTGTTTGTTGGGGTCTTGTTGGAGGAATGAAAATTCTGCCTTGATTCGTATCTTCAATTTTATTCCTTATTTGTTACCCCTTGAAAAGCTGGAGACCGACTGTGTCTCAGTCTCAGCCCCCCAGCGGTCCGGCCTTTAAAAAAAAAACCGCTAGCCGCGAACTATTAGCGCCCCTCTCCCTCAACGGTATTCGGGTTCGCAGTGTTGGCACCGCAGAAATGCCGACTTTATTAAACTTATCTTACTTAAATCTACACAAATTATACATTTCCTTAATCTACATACTTAATTCTACCTAGGAAAAATATAAAACGTGTAAAAGGTCAATACAAGAGTCTTATCTAACCTACTCCCTACTTATGAGCTATGAAAACATACATAATCTTGTTTAATTAGCTACCTTTTCTCTAGTTCTTTTATATATTACAAGTGTAGGTAGCCTTAATCTAAAACTCACATGGCACTACGTCAATCCTATTTTAAACTTCCACGTGGTATTTTTATTTGTAACACGAAGAAGAGAAAGCTACTAGACAATGTAGGGTATTATTCCGATATCCAAACGCCAAGCCGTTCTTTAAACCTTAAATAAAGTACCTATGTACTTTATCTAAGCTTTAAACGATAATAAACTTCCTTCGCCTATGTCAAAATCAGTACTATATTCCTTGGTCAAAATCATCTATAAACAGTTATTGTAAGTGTACGGGGTGGACGTGATCGCTGGCGGAGAATAGGGCTTCTGGAGGTTGTAAGGCTCCAGCACCAGCGCGTTGACACCCTTGCACCTATAGTTCAGTTGTCATCAAGAATTCTCGCCTCTGTGAGCTGCTTGAGGTCTGCCAGATGTTCACGGGTGAAGATATGATGTCCAGGAAATAAAAGACTTTATTCTTCTTAGTGTTTTGCGATGTTTTCACAGGGTCTTCGTGACATAAAGTTGCGTGGATTCTTCTAATACAAATTTGGCTACCGAATTGCTCGATGCGCATGCGCACTATCGTACTACCAAACTTTACCGTCACGAGGACCCTGATTTTTTAGTCGCACAAGTTTTTTATTTACACAATTTTTTATTATGAACTTATGCTAGAAATCAGCAGAACCTCCCTTCCCGATGTCATGACCATGGCATGACCTATATGGTTGGAAGCGCCTTGAAATGGCCCATCCAACGGACCTGGGTCCAGGTCCCTAACTATCTCCGCCGAGGAGTTCTGCTAGGAAGAACGAGTGATGAAGGGAAATTCTGCTGGTTTTTCGAACTTATGGCTATTACATGCTAAAGTATACATTTTTCCACTACTTTCATCGCGGGGGTTCGAAAGCCCTTTCCCTAAGCTATAGGAATCCAGTGTTTCTATAGCTATATCTATAACCTTCAGGCGTGTAGGTGCCTGTAAGTGTGCGTGAGTAGTGAAAGATGTTATTTTCTAACATAAAGTTAGTTTGTACTCAAGGTACCCGTGGAATCCACGACCACCAGGCATTAATCGATGGCCATCACGACAGGCCACCCTATGGTGCCACCCTGGTGGGCGTGGGTTCAACCCTCGAGTCAGTATTCACCCTGAAGTGTCCGAAAATGAGAATGTCCCGGGGCCGGGCAATATATTTCGGTGGCTATCTCCCTGGTCACCAGAGCTGGGCTCCTTACAAAAGTGTGATCAGGGAGGCCATGAAACAAGGAATCGAATGGTGTGTGTAACTAGGGTATACCACCAGCCCTTCTGGTGGTTTTGGTGCCGGGAAGCGGCCGAAAAGGGAAATATTTGCCAGACCCAGGGAAACAAACAGGTTTTGTGATATGCCCGAAGGTCAGAGGACCTGGGGCCTATGGGAGAATCCGAGCGCCTGCCTGCCAGTCCCCGATGGTATTGCTTCAATAAGCAAATCTATATTCCTTCAGGCTCAGAAGGTACCTGAAGGCGGGCGGGCCGCCGACAAGCGCTCGAAAACCCTTGTGTTCTATGTATACAGACACATCATCTCAAGCAAGTGGTCTTTATGTACTAGAACTATGTGAGTACTATCTGTTTACATGTCCTAGGCAGATATCTAGGTTACCTAGAAGTGCTGAATCGCTTATAACGAGTTCATCTTACCACTTACTTGAGCGAAATGTGTATGTATCTAGTGTTTCAGGGTGATACTCTATAGTCCCTGGCTATGTACTGTTGTTAGATATCATTTTTCAGTCATAGCCTTAGGGCATCCAAGTTAGAACACCTAGATTGTGTTTCCTAACAGTGTAGTGTATGTAAAGGTAAATAACACACATTGGTGCGTGAAGATGTCGCACCCGGCGCTACTTGCGCTCCCGCTTTTTAGGGGACCCCTAATCGAAAAGAATTAAATTCTTTATTTACCTATGCTATTACATACATTGCTTACTTAAATAACTTAAGTATTTTAACGATATATAGGCAAGTATATAGACTATATGCTATGTGTCGCTTCGTCGCGAACATCTCTCCCGCCGTGCAGTGCAGTGACGACACGTAGCGACGTCGGCGCGGCGCTGCATCACGCCGGTGAGCGACGACCGTCGGCAGCGCTCGTAGCCACGACGCTCTGCGACACGTCGCTCAGCTCTCGCCGCTGGAACTCTGCTACGCTCATTTAGGTAGCGGTATGAGCTTCTTCACCGGACGCTTTAGAGTGCCGCCAGTGGTGCGCACCTCAGCGGTCCGGACTTCACCATCAGGGCCAGGGTAGATGGCCTCGATGCGGCCTCGCGGCCACGTGTTGCGAGGCAGTTGGCCGTCGGCTATGAGGACGGGGTCGCCCACCTGCAGGCCAGGCCCGCTGCTGTGGGGCTCCCGCCGGTTTTGAAGCTCCGGCAGGTACTCTCGCACCCAGCGGCGCCAGAACATGTCGGCCAGGATTTGTGACCTGCGCCACATCTTCTTGTGATCGACGTCTTGCTCGGTGAACACGCCGGGGGTTGGGAGTCTAGCCGAGCCACCAAGTAGGAAGTGGTTCGGCGTGATGGACTCGTCGTCTTCACCGTCGACTGACACATGAGTCAACGGTCGGCTATTTACTGTGTACTCTGCCTCACAAATCAGTGTGGACAACACCTCTTCGTGTGGGTGTTTTTCTGTGAGCACAGTATAAAGTGCGGTTTTCACGCAGCGAACGAGGCGCTCCCACGCGCCTCCCATGAAGGGCGCTGATGGGGTAATGAAGCGCCATGTGATGCCTCGGCGACTGGCCTCCTCTCGGAAGGCCTCTCGGAGCTCTCGGTCGGCACCATGCATGTTGGTACCGTTGTCAGAGTGGATCTCTGTAGGACATCCTCTGCGGGCGGCGAATCGGCGCAGCGCTAGTATAGCGGAGTCTGCGCTGAGGCTGGCGGCGATCTCGAGGTGGACAGCTCTAGTTGTGAGGCACGTGAATAGAGCTATGTATCTCTTCTGATGCTGACGACCGACGGTGACGGATAGCGGGCCGAAATAGTCCAACCCGGTGTATGTGAACGGCCTCTGATGATGAGCGAGGCGCGTCCTTGGGTGGTCGCCGGTCGCAGGCACGGGTGCTTGTGCCTTACGAATACGACACTGAAGACATCTTGATAGTACCTTCTTGGTCGTTGGTCGCATCCTTACGACCCAATAATGCTGCCGCACCTCATTGATAGTGAGCTCCGTCCCGCTGTGTAATAGACTGCGATGCGTCCAGTCTATGTAGAGCTGTGTTATGTGATGGTCGCCATGTAATATAGGTGGGCGCCTCACATCTTCTGTAATTTCGTCGGTGGCGGCTATTCGACTTCTAATACGTAGTAGGCCATCTACTACTTCTGTTTGTAGCGAATGTAGTGGGCTATTTTTCTCCACTACCTTTTGTTCGTGCAATCTAGCTATCTCTTGAGCGAACGATTGCTGCTGTGCGACTTGTACGAGTATTTTCTCAGCCTTTTGAAGAAAATTCGCTTCTATAGTCTGTTTCCGGGCTTCTGGCTCTCTATGTAGAGTTGGTTTAGCTGCTGCAGTCGCTGTCTTCTTTTTCTTTCGCCAATCCGGGTCGTCTTCAAGTTTCTTTGTTCTCTTATAGAACGTTTTCTCTGTTTTTTGTTTACAGAGATATATGAAACGTAGGACGCTTGCAGTCGCACGTAATAGCCGCTCCCATCTCGAAAAGTTTGCGGGATTAGGTATAGCTTCAGTGAGCTTTACATTTGTTTCAGCTTTTTCTATGAAAGCTTTCTCTATGACAGTGAGAGTTCTTTCTTCTCCTGTCTCTTCAGCGATTAGAGGCTTCTCTGTTGGCCATGAAGAAGGGTCTTCATACAGGAATCTGGGGCCACTATACCACTCGTGCTGTGAGTCGAACTTCTGTGGGACGTCACGAGTAGCGATGTCGGCGATGTTCAATTTTGTAGGAATCCATCGCCAATCCTCTACTTTGCTGCTCTCTTCTATGGCAGCTATTCGATGAGCTACGAAAGCTTTATATGTTCGCGCTCCTTTTCTTATCCATGTCAGTACAGTTTTGCTGTCTGACCAATATGTGACCGACGACGGTTTGCAGTCGTGCTCACGTATAACAGCTGTAGCTACGCGGGTTCCCATCACCGCTGCTTGCAGCTCGAGGCGAGGTATCGATTGTAGCTTCAATGGGGCTACTCTCGCTTTAGCCATGACAAGGCTGACACGCTGTGTGCCTTCTGCTGTGGTGGCTCGCCAATACACAGCTGCTGCGTACGCCATCTCGCTTGCATCGGTAAATACATGTATTTGTATTTCTGTGGCATCGCTATAACCAGGGTAACATCTTGGTATGCTGATCGCCTTGAGCTGTCGCAGGTGCTGTGTCCAGTTCTTCCACTGGACTGCCAGATCTTCATCTAGTATCTGGTCCCAGTCGACCCCTCGCCTCCAAGCTTCTTGAAGTATTTGCTTAGCTCGAATCGTTATAGGTGAGGCGAGTCCGAGCGGGTCATATAATGACATGACGATCTTGAGCGCCTCTCTTTTTGTTGGGGCCTCTTTTTCAAGAATTCCCTGCGGCAGTCTTGCAAGCGTTAGGTTGAAACCTAGCGTGTCCTCACTAGGTCTCCAAATCAGGCCGAGAATCTTCTCTGTGCCTGCTGTGTCTCCGATATTCACAACCTCTGTGGTGGTTTGTGACGGATCTATATTCGCTATCAGTTGCGAACTGTTTGATACCCATTTCCTCAGGTCAAACTTCGCCTGTTGGTGTATTTTCTTCACCATAGTCGCGACTTCTGTCGCCTCTTCGACTGTTCTATAGCTGTCCAGATAATCGTCCATATAATGGTTCTGTACTATTGCATTCACTGCTACTGGATGCTTCTCTATGTGCCTTTTTGCGTTCCAATTCTTCGCAAAAATGGCGGTGCACGGTGAGCTGGCCGCGCCGAATATGATGGACGTCATACGGTACTCTTCTGGGGCTCCTTCCCTTCTATTGCCTCTCCATAGGTAGCGGAGTGAGTCTCTATCTTGACTCCGTACCTTGACTTGCATAAACATCTCAGCTATATCTCCCGAGATGGCTATGTTGTGTCTACGAAATCTCATCATGACGCCGGGCAGCGACTGCAGCAGGTCCGGTCCAGTGAGCAGGAAGTCGTTGAGGGACTTTCCTCTCGATTTTGCAGCGGCATCATGAACTATACGAAGTTTCTCTGGCTTCATTGGGTTGAAGACATCGAAATGAGGCAGGTACCAGGTTCTTCCTGGAGTACTCGACTTGGGAGCCTTCTCAGCATATCCCTTCTCTATAAGGGAGTCCATCTGTTGTGTGTATTTCACACGAAGAGCGGGATTTTTATCCAGCTTCTTCTCGATAGAGACTAGCCTTTTGAGGGCTGTCTCATAACTATCGGGCATTTCTATGTTTTCATCTCGCCATAGCATGGCGGTTTCTATGTGCCCGTTTCCTAACTGTCTTGTGTGACGGTTCAGGATCTCTTCTGCCTTCTTCTCTGGGTCAGAAGCTGGTCGTCCTGGATTGATGACCAATGATTCGATAGCGAAGAATTCACGGAGCTGCTCGTTCAGATCCGCATCTTGCTTGTCGTCAACAGTTTGATATCTGTTGACATAGTGCACCCGTTGTCCCAGGGTTCTGGTGTGCGCGCCGTGTAATGTCCAACCCATCATGGTTAACGACGCGATGGGTTGGTTTCTCGGACCTCTGCGGATCTCGCTGGCCAGTAACAGGTGCCAGTTATCTTGGCCGACGAGGATCTTTGGCACTCCAGTGGGATAAGTAAGCTGCGACGTCAGGTCTTGAAGGTGTCTGCATCGTGCTACATCTTCTCGACTGACTGCCTGTGGTGACAGGTTGAGCTTCGGAATGGTGCGCGCCTTGAAGGGCACCCTATTTCTCTGTTTACTATTGAGAACGACTGTTATTCGTCTCGATGAGGGAGTGTCGATCATGGTGTCACCAATGGCACCGATCTTCAGTGGGTCTATAGGTCCCACTGCTCCCACTCGCTGGGCGATGGCTTCATCTATCAGCGAAACGGTAGATCCGTCGTCAAGGAGTGCATAAGTGTCTGCCTCTCCCGCCGGTCCAATGACTCGAACCGGTATCATTTTCAGGAAAGCATGACTCGAACTAGTTCGCGAACTAGCCACCGTTTCGTTAGGTTCCTTCTTCTGGTCCTCTGGAGCAGTGGTTTTCTTAGACCTATCTGTCTGAGGCTTCTTACTATAATGAAGAAGTCGATGGTGCGTGGCTGTACATCCCTTGATGCCACACTTCCTCTTGGTACATGTGTGGCCTTCTCGACGAAATCTCAGGCAGCGGTAGCACAAGCTATGTTTCTTGGCTAGCTCCCATTTCTTGTCACTTGCTGCGTCTCTGAACCTGGGGCAGTCAGACGAGTAGTGACCTTCCTTGTCGCAGACTCGACATTTGTTTACCGGCTTGTCGGTAGCTATGTGTGTCCGTTGTATGACACGTTTCCCCACCAGAGTGTCTGTCTCCTTGATGGCCTCAGGCGGGGCGAATGCACTGCAGAAGTGAGCTTGTTCCGTAATAAAGTCGCTGAAGAGTGATAAGTCTGGCAGCGACTGATACTTTTCCGTGAACGTTCTGTACCACTGTACACGTAGAGAATTGGGCAGCTTTTCGGTTAATTGTCGCATTAATTCAGCATTGATCAGGTAATGATCCTTCTTGAGTGCACGCAGGGTGACCACTCCGCTTCTGACCCGACTTGCAAAGGTACAGATGTCCTTGGGCGACTCGCTGCATCGTGGCAGCCCTCTAAGTCGATCTGTCTCGGCCTGGGCGATTGAATCAGGACGTCCGTATTGTAGCTCCAATTCTCTCATGATCTCATCCGGTTTTGCGTTCCCGATGAGTTCTGAGCTCACTGTCTCCAGTGCGCGACCACGCAAGCTCCTTCTGAGTCTTGCCGTGTTTTCAATGTCGCTGAAGTAGGCACGAGTTGCCTCATATATGGCTCGAAAAGATAGCCATTCGGTATGAGCTCCACCAAAGTTTGGTAGAGTCATGACAGCCTTCGACGCCGAAGGGTTGGGCGTCCATGGCTCGATTTTCCTGTCGGCTAGCGACGCTATAGCGGATGTCAGCTCCGTTAGGAAGGGACGGAGTGAGTCTTTCGCTTCTATTTGCCTTGACGGCTCTGTGTTAGCCTTCACTTCTTTTGCTGTAGGATCGTGCGTCTGGGAGTCCGCTATAACGTCGACAGTCGCGGGCGGGGGCTTATTCGTCTTGTCCCCTTCGGCGGCGTCATCCTCCCTCAGTGGCTCAGGTTCTGGTGCCTCTTCCAGCCAAGAACGCACGTACTCTTCATTAGAGTCTCTGTCATCCATATATTCGGCTTCAGAAACTTCTTCTTCTGCCTTTTGAAGTGCTAACTTGGCAAGTTCCAACTTAATCTTCAATAAGTCTTCACGTGCCCTCGAAATTTTCTTTTGTGACCGGGTCGTCCTGGTCGACGGCGGTCTGCTTTGGACGTTACGGGCGTCCCCCCGGGTAGCCATGGTAGTGCCTCTATCAAAGGTCTTATCTTGAATCCCTTGTATCCTATCAGAAGGCTTCAGTGTTCTATCTGAAGATCCTTCCCTCCTGGGTGCCTTCCTGCATGTGCTGGGGCGATCTGTTTGTTCCTTATCATCTATATCTCCTGTAAGTCTCTGTGTGAGCGGGTCGTCACCTATATGTGACGTCGGTGCAGACTGTCCCGTCCCTTCGGTCGTCGTAGGCGAGCGTGGGGGCAGTTGATGACGTAGGCCTGTTGGGTGATCCATGCCTACTGTCCACGCCTCAGCCTTCCTGTCCTGTGATCTGGTCATCGGCATGTTGACTTCTGTTTCAATACTTCAATTCGAACGGGTTAAGTCCAACTCTAGACTTCAGCTCGAAAGGGTTAAGTCCGACTCTAGACTTGAAACGGTTAAGTCCAAAATCCAAACTTCAACAGGAACGGGTTGACTATTCAAGACGTCAGCTTGAAGGGTTAAGTCCAATTCTAGACTTCAGCAGGAACGGGTTAAGTCCAAATCCAAACTTCAGCAGGAACGGGTTAAGTCCTAGACTTCAGCACGAAAGGGTTAAGTCCAATTCTAGACTTTCAGCAGGAACGGGTTAAGTCCAAATCTAGACTCCAGCACGAACAGTTAAGTCTATTTTCAAGTCTTCAAACGGCTATGTCCAAGCTTCAAAGAATTTCTTGAAAACTGCTAAGTCCTAACTCTGGGTTAAGTTCGGTCCCAGACGTCAGCTTGAAGTGGATTCGCTTCCTTTTTCAATTTTTCGAAATTTTAACCCCGGGTTAATTCTTAACTCCGGGTTAGTCCGATCCTCTTAACTCCAGGTTAGCTTCCAGGCTATAACGTTTCAATCGAAAAATCCAATCTTGATGGTCAAATCCAGACTGAAGGAGTTAGTGTCCCTGATTAGGGTCGGGTTCTCTTCCACACTAACTCTTATTACCCGACTGCCGAATGAGGGTAATGTGTTTGTCCTCGTATGTGTTTGTTTTCGTTCTATCTCATAGAACAAATCTTCGTCTTCACACGTTCGAAACTTCTATGTTTTTTCTTAGGGATAGCGCCTCGGTGATAATCCTTCAGCTATAATTCTTCAGGACTCGATGAACGTCGTACGTGTGTTCTATCTCCGAAACAAGCTCTCAGCACGCTATGAAAACTTCTATTATAAGTTTCTTCTAGCGATAGCTCTCTCAGGGATAGCGCTTTGGTGATAGTCCTTCAGCTATATTCTGCAGGACTCGATGTACGTCGTATGTATGTTCTATCTCCGAAACAAGTTCTCAGCACGCTATAAAAACTTCTATTATAAGTTTTTTCTAGCGATAACTCTTAACGCTATTTCCTCAGCAACTAGGTTACCAGGACAGTAATCTCCTAGTTTCTTCTCAGGTTCACAGCCCAGGGTCGGCAGCTGTCTCCCAGGAACGGGTAGTCACGAAGACCGGCTGGTTTCACGTCTCTTGACGACGGTAACCCTCCAAAACGCAGGTTCACGCCACTGGATCGCTTCAGGGGCGTAACGAAAATTTCCCAGGAATGCGGTTGTCTCCCAGGAACACGGTTTCCACCCAGTATCTGGGTTTTTTCACCCAGGAAAAGGGTTTCACACGTGGGGCCTAATCCACGTGTGAGTCTCTTACCGTCTGTGACACGTCACTGGCACACGTGGGGCTCAATCCACGTGCGTCTCTTAGCGACGGTAGTCGTCTGCTATTCAAACGGGACGCGTGGCAGGACGGAATCCTGTTGTCGACTGCCCTGATGTCTTACGATATTGGAAATGCCACCTTCCTTTCTTTCTTTCCTGGAAAGTGTTCACAGGAACGATACGTAACGTTTTTGACTAATCTTTAAAGAAATATGATCTTAACCTTGACACTTGTAAGGTTTACGAGTGGGACGTCAGGCTTCTTTATTCCCAGGAACTCTTCACGGGAACGTGATGGTTTCGTACCCCAGTCGGTACTTTAAGTATGGGAATATATTTCTTACCAAATTTGTTTATGGGGTATGGTTCCCAGGAAACGGACGTCAGTATTCTTTCTTCCCAGGCACTAGGTTCTCAGGAAATGTTCCCAGGCGTGGGCATCAGATTTCTTTGTTCACAGGTACAGTTCTCAGGAACGGTACGTTACGTTTTGACTATTATGTGACGTGTTAAAGAAATAGGAATGTACCCTCAGTTGACGAGGTGTACTGGACATCAGGCTTCTCTGTTCACAGGAACTGTTCTCAGGAACGGTACGTTACGTTTTGACTATTATCTGACGTATTAAAGAAACAAGAATGTACCCTCACTTGACGAGGTGTACTGGACGTCAGACTTCTTTGTTCACAGGAACTGTTCACAGGAACAGGGCATCAGGCTTCTTACTTCACCGGAACTAGGCTTTTCGTTGGCCTATATGTTCACAGGAACTGGACGTCAGACTTCTTTCTTCACCGGAACCAGGCTTTTCATTGGCCTATATGTTCACAGGAACGGCTTGGTTCTTGAAAATTCGGCTCGAACGGACCAGTAAATGTACGGGGTGGACGTGATCGCTGGCGGAGAATAGGGCTTCTGGAGGTTGTAAGGCTCCAGCACCAGCGCGTTGACACCCTTGCACCTATAGTTCAGTTGTCATCAAGAATTCTCGCCTCTGTGAGCTGCTTGAGGTCTGCCAGATGTTCACGGGTGAAGATATGATGTCCAGGAAATAAAAGACTTTATTCTTCTTAGTGTTTTGCGATGTTTTCACAGGGTCTTCGTGACATAAAGTTGCGTGGATTCTTCTAATACAAATTTGGCTACCGAATTGCTCGATGCGCATGCGCACTATCGTACTACCAAACTTTACCGTCACGAGGACCCTGATTTTTTAGTCGCACAAGTTTTTTATTTACACAATTTTTTATTATGAACTTATGCTAGAAATCAGCAGAACCTCCCTTCCCGATGTCATGACCATGGCATGACCTATATGGTTGGAAGCGCCTTGAAATGGCCCATCCAACGGACCTGGGTCCAGGTCCCTAACTATCTCCGCCGAGGAGTTCTGCTAGGAAGAACGAGTGATGAAGGGAAATTCTGCTGGTTTTTCGAACTTATGGCTATTACATGCTAAAGTATACATTTTTCCACTACTTTCATCGCGGGGGTTCGAAAGCCCTTTCCCTAAGCTATAGGAATCCAGTGTTTCTATAGCTATATCTATAACCTTCAGGCGTGTAGGTGCCTGTAAGTGTGCGTGAGTAGTGAAAGATGTTATTTTCTAACATAAAGTTAGTTTGTACTCAAGGTACCCGTGGAATCCACGACCACCAGGCATTAATCGATGGCCATCACGACAGGCCACCCTATGGTGCCACCCTGGTGGGCGTGGGTTCAACCCTCGAGTCAGTATTCACCCTGAAGTGTCCGAAAATGAGAATGTCCCGGGGCCGGGCAATATATTTCGGTGGCTATCTCCCTGGTCACCAGAGCTGGGCTCCTTACAAAAGTGTGATCAGGGAGGCCATGAAACAAGGAATCGAATGGTGTGTGTAACTAGGGTATACCACCAGCCCTTCTGGTGGTTTTGGTGCCGGGAAGCGGCCGAAAAGGGAAATATTTGCCAGACCCAGGGAAACAAACAGGTTTTGTGATATGCCCGAAGGTCAGAGGACCTGGGGCCTATGGGAGAATCCGAGCGCCTGCCTGCCAGTCCCCGATGGTATTGCTTCAATAAGCAAATCTATATTCCTTCAGGCTCAGAAGGTACCTGAAGGCGGGCGGGCCGCCGACAAGCGCTCGAAAACCCTTGTGTTCTATGTATACAGACACATCATCTCAAGCAAGTGGTCTTTATGTACTAGAACTATGTGAGTACTATCTGTTTACATGTCCTAGGCAGATATCTAGGTTACCTAGAAGTGCTGAATCGCTTATAACGAGTTCATCTTACCACTTACTTGAGCGAAATGTGTATGTATCTAGTGTTTCAGGGTGATACTCTATAGTCCCTGGCTATGTACTGTTGTTAGATATCATTTTTCAGTCATAGCCTTAGGGCATCCAAGTTAGAACACCTAGATTGTGTTTCCTAACAGTGTAGTGTATGTAAAGGTAAATAACACACATTGGTGCGTGAAGATGTCGCACCCGGCGCTACTTGCGCTCCCGCTTTTTAGGGGACCCCTAATCGAAAAGAATTAAATTCTTTATTTACCTATGCTATTACATACATTGCTTACTTAAATAACTTAAGTATTTTAACGATATATAGGCAAGTATATAGACTATATGCTATGTGTCGCTTCGTCGCGAACAGTAAGTATTCGATAAAATAGTTATTTATGCTACAAGTGCGGAAGGTAGGTGATTTCCGATCAGTGGCATTTTTATTCACGAGCGAGCGAGTGAGTGGATAAATCGACACGAGTCGGAAATCATCTTACGTACGTGTATCATACAACATTTTACTATGCATTGTGCGAGGAAAAAAAAAAAAAATCTGAACCATGCAAAAATTAATATAATGGCGGGCTTATTCAAGCGCGCTCAGCATAACCACAGATTTACTAAAAGTTCCTCGGGCATATCTACTGCGCATGTGCAAATAGATATCACGTCGTAACCATGAAGTTATAGGTAAATATGGAGACCACACTTCGAATACCTACTTGAAGCAAAACCTTTGTATCTCCATCTCTCTCTCTGTGGGCAGACCCTCTCTGTCTAAGTAGGGTAACCTTCATTTTATTTTTCCCAGGACATCACTACAATTGTTGCAGTCCATTTAGTGGTTTACAATAATAATTATATATCTAAATCTCATTAATACTAAGACCGACCCCTAAAGATTATATAGATCATGATAAGTCAGCATGCGTATAATAAATTACGAAAGAAGCTGATTGTTTAAGTGTGAAAGTTTGGATGTATCAGAGTTTGTAAATTTGGCTGTTTGTCATTTATCTAATCACGCAGAAAGTGCTGGGTCGATATGGACAGAATTTTTCGCGGAAATAGATCATGACCAGGACAAAGGTTTAGTTCCCGCGGCAATAAATGACTAAGATATGTGCGGGCGCGAGAAAGAGATATCATTTTACAACAACTGGTAACGCAAAAAGGCACGAGTAAAGTATACGTTCTGCCAAACATATTTAATGATTATTTAAAATTAATAATTTATTGATCAAAATCTAAATCTAGAGTAATTAAAAACGCCTTTAATGAAAAGTATTAGTTTTATTTTACCTTTTATATGAATAATAATCTGTACTTAACTAATTTTTATAACTTTACTCAAAAAAATAACTTTGCTTTAAAAACTCTATGCGACGGGCTGACGTTGGAGTTAAAATTAAAAAAAAAACTGAAAAGTAAAAAGCACCAGTGAAAAAAAGTGACACTTTCCGCACAGTTTGGCTGCTTGGAAAACGCTCTTTTCGAGGACATGCATTGTAAAAATATATTTTTCACTTCTCATGCTCTGAAATTGCTTATTTGTGCAGGATATAACCTGGACAAAAACGATTTTTGTGCACAAGTCAATGAGGTAGGAAACAAGTGCATTAACGTATCTACTTATATACGGCAAAGAAAACGAGCCATACAGCCAAACACAATAAAAAGTTCACAGATAGAATTTATTATTTTATAATATTTACTTTAATTTATTTGACTTTTATGTGTTTAGACATAAAATATATTAAAATTAAAATACGGTAGGTTATATAATTAATTAAAAAAATAAATATATTGCAAAATTAATTTAATAGTAGGCTGTATAGGTCTGCAGCCCAAGCCAAAAAAAAAAGCGGCGGGAAACAGTTTTTCAAAACTGTACAAATTTTACTTTCAATATTCATTAAAGAAATGTTATGTTATACTACTGTTTTATTTCCTCGCAATCGAAATGAAAAGCAGAGTTTATAACTCGTCCACAAAACCATTTTATCCTCGACATTACTATCAGCCCACGCCTTCGGCTCGGGCTGCTAATAGTCTCGGATAAAAATGGTTCGTTTTGTGTACTCATTGTAAAATCTACTATTGTAAGTCATATGTTATAAAATCATATGTATCTACATAATTTACAAATAAAACAATTATCACAAAGCTGGCATTTAAGTGTACCGATTGCATACATGTGACATGATTCGAATTACTGTGACATCCACCATCCCGCATTGGGCCCGCGTGGTGGATTACTGCCCATTCTCTCTCATAGAGAGGAGGCCTGTGTCCCAACAGTGGGGTAGACATTAAAAAGGCTGATGATGATGATGATTGCATTGTTCCGATAAGTTCCTTGTAGAATCATCGTGGTCACTACACCTACTCTACAAGACGGAGCAACCAAGGGGGCAATTAAAGAGCCGGGAGAGCTTTCTTAAATCGCCTAAAATAATAGACGACAACAGCCCTGGTAAAGAACGTGGAAAACTAGTTATTCAAATATACACGTACAAATGACTATAATGAGCCTGCAGAAAAGCTTCAAACGGGGCATAAATTGCCATGGTCCAACTAGAAATGTTTAAATTGGCTACGAAAGTGGGCCGTTGTAGGAATGATCTGGTCAGACGAGGATACTCGGTATGCGACTGTGGAACCACACCACAGAAAATGGCCCATTTCCTTGCCTGCTCCTTGTGTACAAACACCCTGCGCCATCCATGAGAGACCTTTTCGAGACCATCGCTAAGGCTATTGACGTGGCTGAATTCTGGTTGAAGCACAATTATTGAATTGGAATTTAACATTGAATCATCGACATGAAGAAGAAAATCACAAAACTCTATCAAAGCAATAATAGTTTTAGTCGATTATTGTTGAGAAGCTGTATTGAATTTATCGGATATATCCGAATGATAGTCCTGTCTCCATCTTCTAATATATGCTATCTGTGCTATGCTATTGCAAAAATTGCAAATGGCGCGCAGCGTTTGTGATAGAAGCACGTGTGATTGACGTTTCCAATAATTTGCTACATCGTGTAAAAATATTTAATTAAATACTGAATGTACTAGAACTAATTAAATACGATAAACGTGCTTCAAAAAATGACTATGCCGGACATGAAGTATATTTTAGTTACCGGTGGAGTTATAAGTGGTGTAGGAAAAGGTGTGATAGCAAGCTCATTTGGCACAATTTTAAAAAGCTGTGGCATCGATGTGACTTCTATAAAAATTGATCCGTACATTAATATTGACGCAGGAACTTTCTCTCCATATGAGCATGGTAAGTGGAACAAGTTATTTTGTCTGTTAACCGAACAATTCTGTTTTTTTTTTCGCCGCGTGTTAGCGTTGCATTTATTGCATTCGTCTATTTTTATTTTCTAGGTGAAGTTTACGTGCTCGATGACGGTGGTGAAGTCGACCTTGATCTTGGCAACTACGAGCGCTTCTTGGATATAACATTGCATAGAGACAATAATATCACTACTGGCAAGATATATCAGCAGGTTATTGAACGTGAGAGGCGAGGAGACTACCTAGGCAAAACTGTTCAGGGTAAATACGAACAAAAAATTTGAGTTAGCTAAAGTAGTAATCAAAATAAAATCCAGAAAATGCCATAGTTAATTTCTAACATTCAATTAAAAAATACATTAAAGGCTGTTGCTAAGCAGTCATAATCAAAATTTAATGTTAACAAAAATGTGCCAATATGTCATTCTATGATGATAAGAATTTTGACTTAAATAATTTAATTAATTTTACTTATAATCTATTGCTATATGTATATGCATAGTTTTCTAAGTTAGTCATGTATTTTTATCCATACTAAAATCATTTTGCTTTATTTACTTTTAGTCATTCCACACATAACGGATGCTATACAAGAATGGGTGCAAAGAGTTGCTCAAATACCTGTGACACCAGACAACGCTCCTCCCAGAGTGTGCATTGTAGAACTCGGTGGGACAATAGGTGACATTGAAGGAATGTCATTTGTAGAAGCATTTAGACAGTTCCAGTTCAGAGTAAAGAGAGAAAACTTCATTTGTGCACATGTGTCTTTAATTCCGATGGTAAGCTGAAATTTTATATAATAATAATATTATTATTCTTTTGTGTACATTCTTTTTAGTGAAAGTTCTTTTTTGTCACCAATTTTTATATATAGGATACATATTTACAAGCTGGCTGACCAAAACCAGATGTACCTCCGGCTGCACAGCATGATTTTCTTCTTGTTTACGTCTTTTTAGTTCGCCTTTTAAGCAGTCGGGTCTTTTGATTTTTTTTTAAATTTACTTTTATTATTTATATTTTTTTAGTTATTTTTTTTTAGTATGCTTTACATTTAAATATATAAGTGTTATATATTTTTGAAATCACCTCTTAAAATCCTTTATTTTGATACCCCACACGAAAGGGTGATAAGAAAAAACATATTTGGGTTCCCACAATATGGCGCCCAAAAGCCGCCATTTTTCTATTCGCCAATTTTAATGTAGCCAGTGACACTCACAGGGTTAAGACGAATCGATTGACGTAGGAATCATCAAAATCGGCCAACGCGTTTGATCTCTAGAACGCCACATAGGAACAAACATACATACATAGACTGATAAACACATTACCCTCCTTCGGCAGTCGGGTAAAAACAAAAAACTGTCCTATTAAAAGACTAGTCCAATTAACTCGAAGATATTGTTTTAAAGTGCAATAAAACTAAAACAAAGAGTGTAGTGATTAAAATAAACTTACTAAGGACGAAATAGTGCAACAAAAAGTATTTCTAGTGAGTTATTTCCATTTCTAACGTATTCTGTTAAAATAAAATATACTTGAAGAAACTGGTGTCTAATTTCTAACAACTTCTTAACAGTTCATACGGTCGAAGGGCTGTGAAGTTTATCTCAGTAGCGTGAGATCGCAAGTTCGCGTCAAGCATCAGACAACAGATTTTGGATTTCCATAAAATTGTTTATCTAAATTATAATAAACTTCAACTAGACCCATTCCAAAACAGTTCAATAACATTATTACGATGGAAAATAAGCAAGGTGATAATATCACAAGTAGAAAACCACAACATTCAAGTTCGCTTTGTTACTTGTCATCGAACCAATCCCTCTTCGACACAACAATGATAAGTTTATACACTTCTATCAACGAAACACAGACCAGTCACAGAGCAGTTAGAAAACTTTGTTTTATCACAAAGTTTTCTAACTGCTCTATAAGACAAGAAGAATTACTGATTGCAAACCAGGAAGTAGCTAACTAAACATAGAAAACACTAATTCATATCAAGAATTAGACAAATGTAAACAAGTAATAAATAATTATAAAAAAGTCTGCACATCTAAAACACTTTGTACACCAAAATCTAAATCTGCCAAAAATAAATTTAACTCAAAGATTCCGAATTCATTTAATACATCTTTCTACCGCCTGTAAACAATGAACATTCATTGGAGAAACTGGAATGTTCAACATAACAAAAAAGACCAGCAAACCATTCTTACTCAATCATAAACAGTGACCACCAAAAAATTAAACCAAGACATATACCCAAACTTAAGATATGTTTACTTAGTACTGATAATAAAATAGATGTGCTGCCAACAGCTGAAAGGACTTTCCAAACAATCTACAGGGTATGTCACTATTTGAAATCACAAGGAGATACTAAACATCTTCTAAAGACAAAACTATTAAATTATATGATGAACAACTACTGAATTATATTACTAGGGGAAGAAAACTTTAAGCGGACTAATGATTATCTATCTATCTAAACATATAAAAGAAGAAAGTGACTGACTGACTCACTCACTGACCATCGACGCACAGGCCAAACGGCTTAAGCTTCAATCATGAAACTTGGCACGTAGGTTCCTTTGGTAGTGTAGGTGAGCACTAAGAAAGGATTATTGGAAATTCCACCCCTAAGGGCGTGAAATAGGGGATGAAAGTTTGTATGAAAGTCGGTCAGTTTTGAAGTTAGGATCTTTGAATTTTGGGTTTGGGCTGAAGATTAAAATCTAACGCAAATTAAGGTCATTTGGGAATTCCGTCCTTGGGGGGCTGATTATGGGGGATGAAATATTGTGTACAAAAGTCCTTCTTTTACAAATGAAAAATTATTAAAAATGCTTTCAATACTTTAAAGTCTGTTGGTAACTATAAAATGGCTCAACGCATAAATATAGGAATTAAATAGGGACGGGAAAATCTGCTTCGCCATGACAATTAATAAGGCTCAAGGGCAAACTCTGAAGTATGCTGGTGTAGATTTGAGGGCAAATTGCTTTGTCCATCGACAGTTCTATGTAGCGTGTTCACGTGTTATTTCATCAAATAGTCTGGTGATATTGGCGTCAACATCCAAAATGGTTTAAAATGTTGTTTATAAGGAAATACTTTAATTTAATTACTTACTTATGCTTATGATTACTTATTATTAGTCATGGATAGACACAGAAATAGCGTAGGCATACGGAACGGGACAAGGATAGAGCGTATTGATGATAGAGTAGGTAAGTATAAGTCTGTCCTAAGAAACACTTTCGCATTACATTATTTTTTACTTTTCTCTACATAATGTTAAAATATGATAAGGAGAAGCATGTAGTCTACGCGTGCGAAGCCGCGGGCAAAAGCTAGTCATAACATAATTTTCCATTTACGAAAGGTCCTTCAAGAAGTGTAACACACTAATGTAATAATTTGCATGCCAATGTACAAGTATCTATTTGACACAAGTTTATTCAACTGCAGAGTGGAGACATTTAATAATCTTTTATACTTACATCTCAGATGAACTTTTTTTAGTTCATCTGAGACTTACATATACTGATGCATGGACACGCATTCCTTTTGGCCAGTAATCTAAAGCTGGAATATAACTACAGCATGTTTAATAAATACTCTGGTAAAATAAACAAACTTGGACTACATACTATATTTATGGATTTACTGGACACAATTCACAATTTGAATGACATTGATAAATCTGGGCACCGTTTTTACTTTACTAAAGATTTATTCATCCTGCACCAAAACATTGCAGGCTTGCTATCTAAATGCAATACTATTGTAGTTTGCCTCAATGAATTAATTGAAAAGAATATATGCGTGGATGTCTTTTGCACTTCATTGAAGGCAACATACAAAAAGCAAATGAATTTAAACAATTACTGCTTAGCGGCCTGTTTCAGTTACAAAGAAACCAAAAGAGGTGGGGCATGTATACTAGTGAGGTCCAGTCTTCAGTGGAAAGAACTGCCAAAAATAACTAAAATATCCACAAGTGGTGTCTTTGAATGCTGCGCCATTGAACTGACTACCCACAAAATCGTATGTGTTTGTATTTATAGAGTACCAAAAACCAATAATTTCAATGAATGTATTTGTAAATTAAAACAGTTAACACATATTTTAAATAATAAGGATTGCAAAAATATTGATTTAGCCTGTGATTTTATTATAGATGTACATAAAAGAACTAAGCAATCAATGGAATTCGAAAATATGTTATTAAGCTTTAACTGTAAACTGGTGCTTTATCAAACAACTCAACTTAAGAGCAAAACATGCATTGGCAATTTTGCGCATAACTTTAACAGGTCCTGCAAGGCTTCAATATTGGAGTTAGCGTTATCGGATCACACAACCCAATTATTGAAATGCCCAATAAGCACAGTATGTATGTTTAATCGGTGGAGTAGGACGTGATTATAATAACGACTAAATTACTCAAGTCAAAGCAGTAGCCAGGGAAATTTTGTTTCCTTAATTAAGTCATATCATAAACGAAGCTACTTTTCCAAAAATCTTTCTTTTGAAAAATAAGACAGTTAAGTGGCAATTTATGACTTCTTGCATACAGTTTTGACAAATATGGATCGGATACAAATACTCCAATGTATGCAATATTCTGTGATAGGACTCAAGCATTTGATTACTTGGACCATAATATTTTACTAAAATACCTTGATACTTATGGAGTAAGAGGTAATGTCTTTGGGCTCTTAAAATCGTACATGAACAACAGGAAACAAATAACCGAAATAAACAGAATAAACATAAGCCCAAAAAGGGAATAAATATATTGTCTACGGAGTTCTACAAGGAAGTATACTAGGGCCATCGCTTTTTACAATTTACATCAATGACTTTCCAATGGCAATCAAACATCCGATGACACTTTTTGCGGATGATAGTACAGTAACAATACCGTGTAATCAAAGACATTTTTATAAATAGATCATAAATAAAACATTAAATAGTACAATCATAAATAAAACATAAAATTAATATAAATATAAATAATAATTAATTAATTTAAAAATTTATTTAAGCAAGACTATGATTATACATTTAGCCAGCGCGCATTGAATCTTATCAATTTTGACATAACGTGATATAATAATATTACAATTGACACAGTTAACAACCAAGTTCATAGGAATTACAATAGACCGTAATTTAAATTGGAAGGCGCACATAGAGGCCTTGACTATATACTGCTTTCAGATATGGGGTTATCTTTTGGGGTAACTCGACCAATAAAGAAATTGCATTTAAAGTACAGAAGAGATGCCTTAGAGCAATGTTTAAATAAAAAAACCACTGGTAGTTGTAAGCCATATTTCACACGTTATAAATTACTAACATCGTGAGGAAACCGGCATGTCCTAGAACTAAAAATTCAAAGACATGTGACATCTACCAATCCGCACTGGGCCCGCGTGGTGGATTACCACCCACTCCCTCTATGAGAGGAGGCCTGTGTCCCAGCAGTGGGAACATTAAAAGGCTGATGATGTGATGTGAAATTACTAACAGTGCTCTTTATATTCTAGAAACGGTAATGTTTGTTAGATATATCTATTACTTATTTTCACGGATAAATTGCCAAGAAACAGGCGTGATCAAAGTCAGCTCTGTCTGCATAGCAGTAGAACGGCACTTATGCGCAAATGTGTTTTTTGCATGGCTCCAATTATTCATAATAAGTTACCCAAAGTTGGAGGGACCGTAATAATGTGCAACTGAAAAAATAATTAAAGTTGTTTCTAAGTAACAAGGCTTACTATGGTATTAGCGAATTTCTGGCTAAACTTTGACATTTGTTTTAATTTATTTTATATGGACAACATACATTGTTTTTATTTTTCCGTTTTATTGTTGTTTAACATTGATTTGACATTGGTTTTGATTAATTTTTACAAAGTTTAACATCCATTATTCTTATTTTTACATATGTTTGATGTTTTACATAGATTTGATATTTGAGTGATATTTTTCGATAGATTTATTTTTCATAGCCATAAATTATTATTATTTGACGTTTTAATATTAATTTTGTATTTAATAATAATAAAAGTTTAAATATTGATAATTTCACATAGATTTGACATTATTGTTCTTAAATTCATTGGAGTAATTAATGGTATTTCTTATTTGTTTCATAATATTTGCAGGCCATAGTATGGCAAACCTGCCTGAAACTATTTGTTTTTGTTATACTGCATGCACATGTAATGATTTATTTATTTCAATTACTGCACTAACAGTGCAAGGAGTAATTGAAATAAATACATAAATTATTGTATGTATATACACAAGTTTGGGTAAATGATTATATCTCATCTTAATTTAAAAGTAGGAAGAAACTGCTCAAAATATAAGAAAGAAACTTACATAATCAAAACTATAACCATTTGTTCTTTAACATTCTAGCCAAAATCGACAGGAGAGGCCAAGACAAAACCAACACAATCATCCGTAAGAGAGTTGCGCGGCTTGGGCTTGTCACCAGACTTGATATTGTGCCGCTCAGAGAAACCAATCAATCAGGCTGTCAAAGAGAAGATTTCTAACTTCTGCCACGTTGGTCCTGAACAGGTAATATATATATTTTTTCTTATCTTTGTTTGGATATGTTTATGTAGTACTTCGTTTCATTTTGATTCTTGCTTTCATGCTTCAAAAATTGCTTGAAAATAGTTTAGACTCGTTAATCATTACTTCAACAGTACTACAACCGCCGAAGCAAAGGCTAGTCCGATAAAACTGATTGGATAATAGGTATTTTGTTTTAAGTCAAAAGGAGCAGCTACTGAAGTTTCATCATTAATTTGCTACTTTCTAAAATTGTAAATATTGACCAAGGTATTATATATATATATTGATTATTGTTATGGTAAAATCAAAACATCTGTTTAATTAAATAATAATAATATGGTTCTTCAAACAGATGTAATTACCATCATAAGTTCAGTTTTATAAAGAAACTAACTACCGCCTTGGCTTCGTACGGTTAGCTTAGCAGAGCATGATACAGGCTGAGTTTTCCAAGTGAGCGTGGATGATCAAAACCAAAACTGAGGAATAGCAAAAAACACTCAAACAAAGCACAGGCCCGATTTTAATGAAAACTAAAACTACATCATTGGATTTTTGAACAATCATAGAAATATTAATTCTGAGTTGGTCATCCAGGCCCACTTGAAAAACGAATTCTGTACGCCTACTTTCTTTTTTGTCGTAGTGTGGCATCAGCTTGAAATGTGAAGTGGGCAATTATTATGTGCATGAAATGCTTAAGGTAACTAATGTATTTAGTTTGATAAGAATTAATATTGTATCCGTCTAAATAGCTTTCAAGAAAACATTTAGAAAACTGCTACTTTAAAACATGTTTATTATTCAAACAGCCAATTATCATAATTTGACAGTAATATGCTGTAACATTGTGAGCAAAAGTGGCATGTCCTAGAACCGACGAAAACATATGACATCCACCAACTCGCGCTGGGCCCGCGTGGTGGATTAAGGCCCATTCCGTCTCGCACAGAGAGGAGGCCTTTATCCCAGTAGCAGGAACATAAAAGGCTGACGATGATGATGAATATGCTAGCTGTTCCTGTGCAGGATAAAGGCCCTCGGGCTTTGGGCCAGACCTTTGGGAAGGAGTCCAGCTCATTCCCTTGTCTTTTTCCAGCCAATCATTATGATTGTATATAAAAAATCTGACTCTTAACCGTAACGACGTATTACTAAATACTGTAAGAAATTTAATAAGAACAGTTCAATGCCTTGTGACCCAATTCCGGCTCACCCACGTAGGAATAAGGCGACGCACCGATAATGGTATCAACTGTGTTTCTGAAAAGATAAAATCTAGTTTAGTATGAAAGCAAGCCATAGCTTGGTTAAATGAAAACAAGCCTGCCTAGACTTTCTTGGTTTCAGGAAAACGAGCGTTTCTTCTTTATTTTCATTTGAACATGACCAATCTGTTGCAATATATATTTACAGTTCATAAATTGTATGTCTATTTCTTCACTTATCACGTCTTTTCCCCACGGGATATTGCCTATTATGGCATAGGTTTAAGTGTGCATATGCACTGTTTATGAAGGTCGGTGCGGCATTTTCGATGTGAGATAAGCCGGTTACAAAAACAAACCGACTTGTACTTATAAACAAAGAATGAAACATAACAATATTGTAAATAGAACTACTCCAAACATGTGCTCCGGACGGACTGTATTATTAATCACTACAATGACATATCAATCAATGCACTTTGCAATAATGGGTAACTAAGAAATGATATTGTTTCGAATCTTATTTGTTTGTTATTTAATTGTTTTTTTTTATTCCTGGGCTCTACGTTCTAAGCACGGGAATGCATTTGGAAAATAAGCAGGGGGCAAATCCGCTATCTGCTTGGGTCCTTTACTGCCCTCTTTGGAACCAACGACATGCTCATGAAGATGAGTCTAACCGCGACAACCATGTGCAGGTTGTGCAGGAACATACAGAAAGCATGGAGCACCTTCTGTGCACATAGCTAGTAAGCGAATGAGTCTTCTAGGGGTAGGATATCCAAGAGCAGAAGACTATAGGCTCATATCGCCTAAACTCATTGTAAATCTTATGAAGAATGCTTTCAACGAGATTTTGAAGGAGTAACTTATCTAGGGGACCACAAAAGATCCCAATGGGTCGAAGTGTCAGAGTTATTTCTCGGACCCTCAACAAGATAAGATAGCATGCAATGTGATTGAAAAGAGATAACAAGAACCCCTGTTTTAGCTGAAGGGAAAGGCAGAGGGATAAAGTAAATCAAAATTTCACCGTTTATGTCCCACATAAAAAGCGACGGGCCCATTCACATTAACCGGAGTCCAGACACAGATTCAGAGTCAGAAGTTAATTAAACACTAGAGTTCCACTGGCCCTAGACAACATGGGAAATGCATTACTATATCTTATCTTACTAATATTAAAATGTGAAAGTTTGGATGGATGTGTGTGTGGATTAGTTGTTAATCAATCACGACAAAACGGCTGAACGAATCTAGATGCAATTTGGCACAGAGATAGATTATAGTTTGGAATAGCACATAGGCTACTTTTTATCGTGTTATAATGTTCTATTGAAAAAAAAAAAACACTTCACGCGGGTGAAGGCGCTGGCAGAAACTAGTAAATGATATGAATGACGTAGCATTCTTCGTCTCTCTTCCTGAGATTTTCGTAATATTTAAGCTGCTATGGGCACGGTCAGAAACTGAATGGGTAATAATTCCCCGTATTGCGATCGATCGAAAAGGCTACCTTATCTGCAATTAAATTGAAGAAAAAAAAACCAGTTAAGTGCGAGTCGGACTCGCGCACGAAGGGTTCCGTACTTTTGATAGATTTTCAATTGAAGCGTGTCTGCTACTAGGTATAATATGTAGACTCGCGTAGTAATTTTTATGGCAACGCTACTTCTGTCAACTACCATATTTTAAAAGGCTACTGTAAATATATACAAGCAAGCTACGTTACTGGGTTTGTGTTTGCCAGCCATATAAAGCAGGCAACCGCGGGAATATTCACGAAAATGGGAAAATCTGAATTTCGTGTGCTAATTAAGTATTATCTTTTTCGAAAAAAAAAAACCATCATCAAATCCAAGGAAATGCTTGATAAACATAACGGGGACTCTGCACCATCAATTTCACTGGTTAAGAAATGGTTTACTTAGTTCCGTTGAGGTCGTACCAGCACAAATGTCGCCGAAAGTTTAGGCCGCCCAAAAGAGGTCGTCACGCCAGAAATCGTCGATAAAATCCAAGGAATGATATTGGACTATAGGAGAATGAAATTGCGTGAGGTGGCTGAGGCTGCAGACATTTCAATTGAGCGGGTATATCACATTTTACATGAATATTTGGACATGAAAAAGCTATCCGCAAAATGGGTGCCGCGATTGCTCACACTCGACCGTAAGCGCAACCGTGTGACAACTTCGAAGGAGTGTTTGGGGATGTTTACTCGTAATTTGAACAAGTTTTTGCGCCGTTTCGTAACTGTGGACAAAACATGGACCCAAGAGACCAAGGAACAATCAAGACTAGTGAGTTTCTACGAGTGAACGTGCACCAAAGAAGGCAAAATTGGGTCTATCGGCCAATAAGGACATGACCACAGTTTTCTGAGATGCACGCAGCTTTTGGACAGATTCGATATTGATTTGAAGCAAAAACGACCGCATTTGGTGATGAAAAAGTGCTGTTCCATCAAGATAATGCACGGGTGCATACGTGTGTGTGTAGTCACCATGGCAAACATCCATAAATTGGGCTACGAACTGCTACGTCATGCAGCATTTTTACCAGGTTCCAGGTTTCCCTGTGACTATTTCCTGTTACCAAACGTGAAGAAATAGTTAGGTGGAAGAAGATTTGGCTCTAATGAAAGGTCATCACTGAATCAAACGCCTATTTTGGGGGCCTTTATTAAACCTATTATTTTAAAAGGTTTTTTTTTAAAATGTCGTATTAAATGAATTGAGCTAAAAGAAGACTGTGTTGGGAAATAAAATGCTTTTTTGCCGAAAACTATTTTATTTTTCAGAATGTCACGGACTTATCAAACTGCCCTCGTATTTTTGTCCGCCGACTTTAGATTAAAATTCTACCTAGTAACAGTAAAAGCACCGTTGCTATCTATCAATACAGTGAACGGAAATAAACATGGAAGCATTACTTCGAAGGAACTAAGCGCGCATCTTGACGCAAAATCCCAAACAAACTCACACATCGAAACCCCGCCACTGATTCGCTAAACTAGCCAAAGTACACAAACAATATCATTACAACTCATGATGCACAGTTCAAAATAGACCTTATTTGCTGATTGTTTGGGTTTAAATTACCATCTAACGTATAGGCCGCTAACGACATTTCTACGACGCCACTGCGTCCACCATTCGCGTCGCCCGGGATGTTTTATGCAATATGGTGCAATGCAATTATTAATTATGATAGTGATGGTTTTAAAATAATCTGAAAGAAAGTATAGAAGCATAAAAAAGCGTGTGTGGTAAGACGACCACCGTGAGGAACGAAGTTCCTTCTCACGTATGATTTAAACAAAAACATTTATTTTATTTAGTGCCGTCTTGGATTTTTTTAACCTCTCAATCGAATTTAGCACCCTCGAAAACTAAATTCATGATGAAAAATAGGAAAGTTTTCGCAGCCGCAATCTTGATTTATATTTTACCAAATTTGAAAGAAGAAAATCGCAAATATGAACGCTTTTTCGCGTGAAGGTTTCTACTAGTCCTAACGCAATTCGTGTTAAACATCTTTTATTGTATTAAAAAAAAATCTTTTCGGGACGACCAAAAAGATATTAGAAAAGATAAAGATACAGCAACGATATCTATTTTCTCCATGAGATTAAAGGAACTTTTATGTACCTACAATAACTTAGTATATTTTGCATAGTGCGGGACGGCATAGAAAAAAAGTTGCGTGAATTGTATCATAAATTGTAATCAAAATTATATTTGTCATTATTGTCAGGTAGAAAAGTAAATTGTTTGGTTGGCATAACATCATCCCCATAGATTTCGTTGCATACTTCATTTTTAATAGAAATATAAATAATAGCGATGTATATACACCTGAAAACTAATTCCAACATTCTTGTTATGCAAATGTGATTTATTTATGCACCAATTTACTGCACAAGAAGGCATTTTTAAATATTTAACACGAGAAAATCAATAAATATTAGTCGACCGCCGCTTATGCCTACTGCGGACGAACTAAAAGCGTGAGCGGCACGATCGGTAAGCCCCGCCCACCACGGCACAATGTGCGTTGGGTCATTTTTTAAAGCTAGGAATGCTTCCATGTTTATTTCCGTTCACTGTATCAATAGAACAAGTTTTCAAATGAGGCCGTAAGAAACTAAAAGTTTAGACAGCTCTAAAGAAGACAACTCTCTCTCTCTTTTTAACCGACTTACCAAAAAAGGAGGAGGTTCTATGTTCGACATTATGTATGTTTTTTTTTTTTTTTTTTTTTATGTTTGTTCACCGATATTTCCGTCAATTGTGGACCGATTTCGAAAATTCTTTTTTTGTTTGAAAGAGTATATTCCGAAATTGGTCCCATTTTAATTTGGTGAAGATCTGATGAAGAACTTTGGAGATAAACAACAGAACTCTTCAATAAATAACGGCAAATCTCTAGGGATTGCTGCAATCGCATGTCTGTTTATTGTTTATACCATTTCATAACATAACATCACGCTAGTACGCTCAAAAGGGGTACGCAGATCTCAAATTTCAACGGTAATATTCAAGTTTCATGTTATTCGGGTAATCTATTCTGTCGTTATAGGTACTTACTTAACTACTTCCCTATTAGGTACGTACAACTAAAAAGTGAAAAATAAAAAACTTTTTACAAAAAAATACTACCGACTTCCAAATATAAAAACTAGAAAGTGAAAAATAACTTTATTTTTGGAAGTCGGTGTCCGTAACTTAAAAATTTGGTACCTATCAAAGACACCGACTTCCAAAAATAAAGTTATTTTTCACTTTCTAGTTTTTATATTTGGAAGTCGGTAGTATTTTTTTGTAAAAAGTTTTTTATTATGTTCCTGTTAGTGATATTTAACTAACTAATCAAAGTTTTAATTAGTGCCAAGTGACATTCATTTAAACCAAAGATCTTATCAGCTTGTTGATTTCCAAACTAGTACATGTGTTCAATGAAACATCTCACACATGTCACAGCTCCCTTACACTACCTATAATAAATTATCATTATGTTCCAATTGATGATAGCAGTAATTTTAATGTTTCTTTAGCCGGATTCTTACTTCCAGTTATTTTTAGTACATTCACAAGCCCTTATTCTACACATAGAAAAAAAGATTTCATTAAACCATTTTTTAAATATTTTATTTTATTTTCAGGTAATATGCATTCACGACTTAACCTCTGTGTACCATGTACCACTGCTGATGGAAGAACAAGGAGTCGTACAATATTTAAATGAAAGGCTACAGTTGAATATGTCTATGCCTCGTCCAGGAAAGTAAGTATACATTATGTGAAAATTTTACTATGCACTATAACCTAAAAACCAGGGACAGATCAAAGCATAGTTCTTGGTCCGAATTTGCTATAAGCATAAGACATGTGTATAGAAAAGATAACCTCAGAACAGTGAGACAATAAAAGCTAAATTTATTGACCTTCAGGGAAAAGACGCAAATCATTAAGCAGCCACGTTTTAATCTTTGTGCAATTAACTGACAGATGACCGACAAACAATATATTTTCTTTTGTGTCTCATTGTCTGGCAGTTAAGGTGTTAATGAACTTAAAAAAAGTTCAAAAGACGCTTATCGATCCGTCTAGAATAAAGTGACAATGTTTTCTTATCTATGTATTTTAATCATTAAAATATCGGCCATGACCTGGGGGTCTACTCCCTAAGCACGGAGTCCGTAGTATCGGCCTTCGTTACGGGCGTTTCCTACTCCGTATCACCTACGGGCGGATGAATCGTTCGAGGCCAGAACTATGAATGAATGACAACACAATTTGACTGTTGTACCTAATCCCGATATATTTTTACCCGTCCGAAAAATTTAACCTAACACTTGTTTTTAGGGTTCCGTACCCAAAGGGTTAAAACGGGACCGGACCCTGTTACTAAGACTCCGCGGTCCGTCTGTCTGTCACCAGGCTGTATCTCATGAACCGTGATGGCTCGAGATCGAGAGTTGAAATTTTCACAGATGATGTATTTCTGTTGCCGCTATAACAATAAATATAAAAAACAGAGTAAAATATATAAGTTGGGCTCCAATACAACAAACGTGATTTTTTTACCGTTTTTTGCGATAATGGTACGGAACACTTCGTGCTCGAGACCGACTCGCACTCGACCGGTTTTTTAGTCGACTTTGATTAAGGCGCCTTTCTCTTTTTATCAATAAGATTCCTAAGAAGCAGGAAGTGGACACTAGACAGAATTCTAAGTAGATCGAATTATTATATTTTAGTGTTTTATTTATCAGGTCTTGGAATTAAATTAAATGGCGTCGTAGTTACAATGTAATACTTGGTATTAACTTTAAAACTTTCGCGTTTCATAATGGAAAACAATATATCACGGGAATACAAAAAAAAATCCTTGATGTCATCTAGTTTTTAAGAATTCTCGTAAATATTCGAAGTTAGACGATGTTCTTTTTGTTACCGGCCTATTATGTATTCCTAATGGAATAAATTAATTATTTAAATAAATTATAAATAAATTAATTCTTTAATAACAGGTTTATGCGGAAGTGGCACAATCTTGCCAAACGGGTCGATAATCTGCGTAAAGAAGTCAACATCGCTTTGGTTGGAAAATACACAAAATTGGAGGACAGCTACGCTAGCGTCACCAAAGCTTTGCAGCATGCGTGCATCGCTTCTGGCAGCAAACTTAATCTGACGTACATCGAAGCCGTGAATCTGGAGAAACAGTCTAAAATAGATGATCCGGTCAGTTACCACAAAGCATGGCAGAATCTTTGCAAAAGCGAGTAAGTATTGCTAAAAATTGTGACAACAATTTATTGCATATAATTTGTTGGTTTTAAAACGGTACTTCTCTCAAAACAGTAAATTAAACTTGCATGTCCTAGAACCAAAAATTCCATGACGTGGCTTTTACTTAACCATAATAGGCCCGCAATTATGGGCCACAGCGGCTCAAAAAAAAGAAGTATGTTTCCCAGCAATGGAAACATTGTGGGCTGACTGTACTAATATTGGTTTTACGAGAAGTTTCTTGAACACACACAAGATTTTTTTTAACTAAAATAGATGATAGTATTTTCCAATAAAGATTAGTTCACCTCATGGTCTGTATGATGTATCCTAATTTTATTGTTTCTACATTTGCGTTTCTAATTTGTTAATTCCAGTGGCGTCATAGTCCCCGGTGGGTTCGGCCAAAGAGGAATGGAAGGGAAAATCGAAGCTTGTCAATGGTGCCGTGAAACACAGAAGCCTATGCTCGGCATCTGTCTCGGTCTACAAGCCTCCGTCATAGAATTCGCTAGAAATGTCCTTAAACTCACAGATGCTAATACCACAGAAGTGGCTCCCAACTGTGAAAACAAACTTGTGATAGATATGCCTGAGCATCATCCTGGAAACCTTGGAGGAACCATGCGGTTAGGAAAGAGGAAGACTTATTTGGAACCCAGCATTATAAGTAAGCATATTCATAAATCTTTTACTTAATCACTTATAATATGCATAGCTAATGAGATTATTTCCAGAAATATAAAACAGTTTCCTCATCGGAACAACTGTATTATTGTTATATACTGTTTTATTTGCTACACTTATTGTAATTGATAACGAAAAAATTTCTGCCTTTGCGAATTGATGTAATGTTATATAATGAGATTTAAGGACAATCCAACCTATTTATCCTGCCCCAAGCTTATGAAATGTTTCCTATTTATGCATATTGGTTATGCTAAACATAATATTGTTTTTTTAGCCCAACTATACAAGAAAGATGAAATCGAAGAGCGTCACAGGCACCGGTATGAAGTAAACCCGGAATACATAGAACGTCTCGAAGCGGCTGGTCTCCGCTTCGTGGGCAAAGATGAGACTAAGACTAGAATGGAAGTTGCTGTAGTCGACAATCATCCTTACTACGTCACAGTGCAATTCCACCCGGAGTATTTGTCACGACCACTGTCGCCTAGCCCTCCTTTCTTAGGGTAGGTTTCATTATTATTTATTTATTACTAGCTGTTGCCCGCAACTTCTTCTGCATAGCATTAGTACTTTGAATAACCTATTTTTTTATATCGCGCCGTAATATTATAGGCGTGGGCCGCCTTACTTGAGAAATGATTAGTTTACCATAAAAACTTCTACCCCTCCGTAAAGGATGATTGCCGGGATAAAAACTATCCTATGTCCTCCCCAGGGTCTCAAACTATCTCCATACCAAATTTTATCTAAATCGGTTAAGGGGTTTGAGCGAAAAGGTAACAGACAGACAGGCAAAGTTACTTTCGCATTTATAATATTAGTATGGATTATTAGGCTGAACAAAACAAAAGGAGAATGTAAGAAGCGTGGAAGGTGGCGTTCTGTCTAGTTTCTGTCTACCCCCATTGAAAGGAGTCATGAGTTTTAGAATGGATAGTTTGACTATTGAATGTTGAGGTGGTGGCAAATAGTACGGAAGAACAAACATGCTGCGCCGAACACAAATTAATTGGGGCAAGAGGATGATTGAATTGATAGAATAGCGTTTGGCCATTAATTGTTTAGTTCATGTTGAATTACTAATACATGATGGGTACTTGTCTTGTACAACTGTAATAATATTAACTTAATTACCTGCCGAAACTTTACAGACGTGATGACTAACGATATCCAGTGATCCAATGAAAAAAAACTGATTCACAAAACTCATAATTTCGAGTACTATTACTTCATAGTAGATCACTTCTGTGTCTCTGTAAAGTATTTTACTCCAAATTATACCTAATAATTCCTTCTATTATTTCAGACTAATATTGGCATCTCTTGGAAAACTGAAGAACTACTTGTCGAAAGGCTGTCGGTTGAGTCCACGAAACCAGTCAGATGTCAGCTCAGGTTAGTAGGAGTTTTATAGGAGCATCGTTCTCACATATAAATAATTATTACATTATTTGGAAAGAGTGACTATGGAGTTTCTTGTCCTTTCTTCTCCATAAAAATCGACCTTTGGAAATGGACAACTAGAATCACTTATTAACATTTTAATTTAAATTCTTGTCATTAAAAAATACCTTATAATGATAATTGAAATAAATTATTAGACTTTAAATTTAATTTATTTACCATGTTTTAACCTTCATACATATACCCGCGCCGGTCACACAGACCGATTGTCGCCAAAAACGATTATACCAGTTACGTGCACGATGGCACTTTGTAACAACAAAACCGACAACTAAAAGAAATTACAAAATGCCATCATTGATTATATAAGAGACTAGCTGTTCCCCGCGGCTACGTCCCCGCTCCCCCACAGGACCCGTTTTCGGGATAAAAAATAGCCTGTGTCACTCAGGAATAATGTAGCTTTCTATTGGTGAAAGAATTTTTTAAATCGGTCCAGTAGTTTCGGAGCCTATTCGGTACAAACAAACAAACAAATCTTTCCTCTTTGTAATATTTTAGTTTTGATTAGTATAGATAAAATCAATAAAGTGTGTTCCGTCGGTCTCACAGACCAACACGCGGGTATAGGAAGGTTATGGTTCTAAGGAATTTGATGAAATAATTTTGTTATTTTTTTGTCCAGGCTGTAAAAATCTTACTGTATTTTTTTTCAGATGAGGACGATATATCCGTGTCTTCTTTAAGTATAGCTGATGAAAAGACAGTTATTGAGAACGGTATCGCCGTTAATGGAGTAAGCAAAAAAACAAAATAGGTAATTAATATTGCGTTTTTAATTAATATTTAATTCAATATTGTTATTTTAAGTGATACTACTTATATTATAAAATTGTAATCAAATTGTAAGCAGTTTAATGGAAAAGAATGAATATTTTTGTAAAGGGAAGGTAGGAAAAGGAATACCAGTAAAATATATAATGTAAGTTTCAAATATCAATGTTTTATACCTAATTTAATTTTTTTAGAATGGCTAGTGTCTTCATAATACCTTTCCGCTAGTCTGTAAATGGTTAAAAGCATAATACAGATTGTATGTATGAAATAAAAATATGATAATATTGCCGAGACAGAAAAAGATTCACGGAATATTAATTTAACTTTGTGTAAATGGTTGGTGTACAATAAAGAATATAAGAAAAACAATGGTTGAATAAAACTTCGATTATTATATCCTTGAAACATACAAGTTATTGCAATATGTGAAAATCATTTTTATTTACTCACCCTCAGTACATGACAGTATTTCAGTTTCAATTTAGTTGGTAAGTGTTGATAGTGATAACTTTAATGATTGTTTGTTTAAATAATAGTTAAGTTTAATTTTTTTAATGTTTTTTTTTTCTAATATTTGTAGCTTGTAATTTGATTCAATGTTTTGACTCGAATATTTTAAAAACGCTGTATTTGTAATTCCTTTAATATTTTATTCAACATTTATAAATTCAAGTATGTGAGAGAATACAGCAAACCGTTGCAATTCGACATTGCATTTTGTACGATCTCTTTCGATTACTCAATCGTAGCTAAGAGATTCAGGCCTGGCCTTTATCTATCCTAATCATTTTCATAATAAAAAAGACAAGCAAACCCATGCTTACAAAGAACAACAAACTTTAATAAGTGCTTGTCTTGTGTCTCGAAAACCGGTCCCAAATGGTGCATTGCAAGCATAAGTAAAGAAAATTATATAATTTCTACAAAATGAGTATAGTAGCTATATTATTTGAAAACCAGATATTATAATTATACAAGTACCAAGTTTGTGGTACGCAATGATATTGTATGAATGAATGAAGTACTGATTGGTCCTAAAGGGACCATAATATTTGGATATTATATTCCTAAGCCCCAAATATTATATTGTGATGATGTTAATAAAAATAACAGAGGTGATGACATGGCTGTTGTATAACATGTAAAATGTATATTTTATTATTGACAATTCATTAGGTTTAAAAACCTATTTACTATGTAATCATAAATTGATACTATATGAGTATCAATAGAGTTTTCGAGCATCTAGTCTCAGCTTTTTATAAAAAAATATCCAGGCTAAGTATCCAGGCAATGATAACTGATTAATTGAAGCATTCCATTACAATTTTGATGCAGTTGTAAACTTTTCTCTACTCTAGTATTATTGTTATAATAAAAGCCAATAAAGTTTTCCCCTGTGTCTGAAGATGAGTGTTTTTTTATTCTTTGAACCGACCAAATTAGCAAACTGTACCAGCTTTTCCATCTCGCATTTAACGTTGAATACAGCATCTCAGAACTTAAAGTTGCCCTAGTCGACGGCACGAACTATCTTGTGCACGGGGTTGAAATGCATGCTATCTCATCCGACAACACGTGCGAAAGAGAACGATGCTGTGATGAGCAGTAAGAAGCTAGTTCGCGTACGAATACACACATTTGCAATTTTTTTGCGAAATGGATAATGATTTAGGACGAAAACGGTATGCGTTTCGATGGCGCGGCCACGGAGATTTTTTTAAAAAAGAACTATGTCAAGATTATGTAAAAATTTGTAAAAGTTGATTCCCAAAACCATAAATTTGTCAAAGGTTAAAAAGTTTTAAGGGTTTGAACGTGGCCGCGCCATTGAAACGCGGCGAACCGCGCGGCCACGGAGATCTTTAAAACTAAGCGTTGCAGAGACCTGAAATTTAGGGAAATGACAGATAAAATTTGTAAAAATATAGAAAAAATTCCTAGGTTTATATTTTAGGAGCTGTAAGACTAAAACCCCATGGCCGCGCCATTGAAACGGTGAAAAACACTTTATCGCCGATATCTCGCTGAAAAAGCATCGCAGAAGTCTGAAACTTTTTGTAATACCTAGATTTGAATTTGTCGAAATAGATAAAAATACACAAAAAAATCCTAGGTTTATATTTTAGGAGCTGTAAGACTAAAACTTCATGGCCGCGCCATTGAAACGGTGAAAAACACGTTATCACCGATATCTCGCTGAAAAAGCATCGCAGAAGTCTGAAACTTTTTGTAATACCTAGATTTGAATTTGTCGAAATAGGTAAAAATACACAAAAAAATCCTAGGTTTATATTTCAGGAGCTATAAGACCAAAACCCTATGGCCGCGCCATTGAAACGGTGAGAAACACGTTATCGCCGATATCTCCCTGAAAAATTATCGGAGAGGTCTGAAGTTTTTTGTAAAACCTAGATTTGAATTTGTCAAAGTATGTAAAAATACACAAAAAAAACCTAGGTTTATATTTCAGGAGCTGTAAGACAAAAACCCTATGGCCGCGCCAGAGAAACGGTGAAAAACACGTTATCACCGATATCTCGCTGAAAAAGCATCGCAGAAGTCTGAAACTTTTTGTAATACCTAGATTTGAATTTGTCGAAATAGGTAAAAATACACAAAAAATCCTAGGTTTATATTTCAGGAGCTATAAGACCAAAACCCTATGGCCGCGCCATTGAAACGGTGAGAAACACGTTATCGCCGATATCTCGCTGAAAAAGCATCGCAGAGGACTGAAGTTTTTTGTAAAACCTAGATTTGAATTTGTCAAAGTATGTAAAAATACACAAAAAAATCCTAGGTTTATATTTCAGGAGCTGTAAGACAAAAACTCTATGGCCGCGCCATTGAAACGGTGAAAAACACGTTATCGCCGATATCTCCCTGAAAAATCATCGGAGAGGTCTGAAGTTTTTTGTAAAACCTAGATTTGAATTTGTCAAAGTATGTAAAAATACACAAAAAAATCCTAGGTTTATATTTCAGGAGCTGTAAGACAAAAACCCTATGGCCGCGCCATTGAAACGGTGAAAAATGCGTTATCGCCGATTTCTCGCTGAAAAAGTATCGCAGAGGTCTGAAGTTTTTTGTAAACGCTAGATTTGAATTTGTCAAAGTATGTAAAAATACACAAAAAAATCCTAGGTTTATATTTCAGGAGCTGTAAGACAAAAACCCTATGGCCGCGCCATTGAAACGGTGAAAAATGCGTTATCGCCGATTTCTCGCTGAAAAAGTATCGCAGAGGTCTGAAGTTTTTTGTAAACGCTAGATTTGAATTTGTCAAAACATGTAAAAATACACAAAAATATCCCAGGTTTATATTTTAGGAGCTGTATTACGGTATTGCGTAGAAATAAGTTGTGGTTATCTAATCGGAAATAAAGTATTAGCGAGATCTTTTTTTGTAAACAACACCTATTAATATGTATAATTACCGATAATAGGCGAAAATTTTCTTTTTGTTTTATATTATAAAACCTTGAATACGTTTTGAATGTTCCGATAGGGTGACCATGACTTATTGTTTACAGAAAACTTTCCACTTGCAAATATTAGAAATTATATCTCAAGGATTCTAAATTAAATTAAAATGAAACGTTATGATACAAAAACATATATTTATTTCTTTAAAATCAAATAAATCACAGATTGTTTACTTACACTAAGATATAGGTAATTATCATTTCTTTCAAAATCACAAATTGTTCACTTACACTAAGGTATAGGTACTTATCATTTCTTTCAAAATCACAAATCACAGATTGTTTACTTACACTAAGTTATAGGTACTAATCATTTCTTTCAAAATCACAAATTGTTTACTTACACTAAGATATAGGTACTTATCATTTCATACTTATCATGATTTAGAATCCTTGAGATATAATTTCTAATACTTGCAGGTGGAAAGTTTTCTGTAAACAATAAGTCATGGTCACCCTATCGGAACATTCAAAACGTATTGAATGGCGCGGCCATAGGGTTTTGGTCTTACAGCTCCTGAAATATAAACCTAGGATTTTTTTGTGTATTTTTACATAGTTTGACAAATTCAAATCTAGGGTTTACAAAAAGCTTCAGACCTCTGCGATGATTTTTCGGGGAGATATCAGCGATAACGTGTTTTCCACCGTTTCAATGGCGCAGTCATTGGGTTTTTGTCTTACAGCTCCTGAAATATAAACCTAGGATTTTTTTGTGTATTTTTACATACTTTGACAAATTCAAATCTAGGTTTTACAAAAAACTTCAGTCCTCTGCGATGCTTTTTCAGTGAGATATCGGCGATAACGTGTTTTTCACCGTTTCAATGGCGCGGCCATAGGGTTTTGGTCTTATAGCTTCTGAAATATAAACCTAGGATTTTTTTGTGTATTTTTACCTATTTCGACAAATTCAAATCTAGGTATTACAAAAAGTTTCAGACTTCTGCGATGCTTTTTCAGCGAGATATCGGTGATAACGTGTTTTTCACCGTTTCAATGGCGCGGCCATGAAGTTTTAGTCTTACAGCTCCTAAAATATAAACCTAGAATTTTTTCTATATTTTTACAAATTTTTTACAAATTCAATCTGTCATTTCCCTAAATTTCAGGTCTCTGCAACGCTTAGTTTTAAAGATCTCCGTGGCCGCGCGGTTCGCCGCGTTTCAATGGCGCGGCCACATTCAAACCTTTAAAACTTTTTAACCTTATCTTTGACAAATTTATGGTTTTGGGAATCAACTTTTACAAATTTTTACATAATCTTGGCATAGTTCTTTTTTAAAAAAATCTCCGTGGCCGCGCCATCGAAACGCGTACCGAAAACGAGCACGCGAGATTTTATATACAGACCTTTTGAAATATGGCTATCATGAAAAAATCACTAAATGTATCTGTTATAAATAAAATTATTTGCATTGTTGAACTATTAATCTATCCCTGTATGGTGACTTTTTTGCAATTTTCCTTCTTACAGTATTATTTCCGCTCAAAGATGCGTTAAAATGAGTGTTAAAATATGTAACTTTCGACGCTCATACATATTTCTTTTTACTTTTTTGTTTCCATACAGGGCTAGATAATGATGAGACAATTTTATTTTTATTTTGAACGTACACCTTCAAACAGTGGAGTAATCGCCATACTACGTTTGTATGGAAGAATGATCGACTCGCAATCTTAAGAGACAAATTACGCGGAAATCGCACGTGTGTCCGTGTGTGTTAACCTCGTGTTAACAAATGCAAAAGTACTGTCTGGATGTTAATCTGTGACCCAGATTGTTTGAAGTTGTACTGACTTCCAGACGTTTCTTTGTAAGCTCACACAAGGCCGACGGTATGACTTGACTAGTTTACAGTAATCTGTGGTGTGTCTTCGAAAACAGTTTTATTTAGGGCACGGGTATAATACATTATGTTCAGTGGCCCACACGGCAAGCGACGCTGCGCGTACGTATAAAGGTGGCACTTCACATCGCTATTCGATGTTCGTGGATTTTTTCGTCTTCGTTCGATAAATTCGTGTTGAATGCCGAATAACACGAACACTTGCACGGCATATTTGCTGTTCATCGTTCGTGAACAGCAAATATTACCGAACGTTTACGAATATTTTTGCTATAGTTTACGATGGACGTGTTAACTGCAGCAGCGGCTTATTATTTGGCGAGCGATGTGTGACCGGTAAACGAACGTAATCGCCATATTCGCAATCCTTTGATATGTTGCAAAAAACCGACAGCCGGGCGGATACGGGTGTTCGGGTATTTGGCGTATTCGTATTGTTCGTGAGAATAGGCCAATAGAGACGAATAGAGCTACTTCACATCGTCCTATTTGGGCGAATAAGACAAATACCCGAACACGAATAGTCACATATTTTCTATCTCAATGGCGCTTACTTACTTAGAATCATAGATTAATATTATATAGAATGAGCTTAGGATGGCTATACAACTTGGATAAAGGTAGTTTACCTACAATATTTACTTCACTAACAGGTACTAATTTCAGAGAGAGAATTAGAATACCCAGCGGTATTTAAATTTATTTGAATTCTGTCGCTTAAATGTCTCTTCTCGGTGTGTCCACTGACCTAAGCGTCAAGGGTCAGCCTTGACGCTTCGGTCACAGACTCACAGTGGTAGCTAGCCCTTAAATGCGCGCGTATCGTACGGCCAGCGTCCCCTTCACTGGTATTTGCAGGGTTCACTGACCGCAGTGTGTGGAGGCGTGCTCAACTGCTCACTTTACAAACGAAGTAGACCAAGTTCGGCATCGAAAGACAGAAGATTTCAAGGGTTGACTGAACACTGGCGTATCCTTGTGTAAGCAATACTTCCACCTTGCTGCCTTTGACTCACCTAAGCCTATCCAGTGTAATCCACCCATGATTTGTACGATGTGCGGTGTGTCCACCATCACTGCCTATAAATAAGCCTAGACTAGCCATAGCTAGTCATATATAGACCATATTTCACCTGCAAGCAGCTCGTATGCAAGTTGCATTCCATTGCGGGCTACCGAGGTAAAACGTGAATAATCGCTCTACCGTGTCCTGCGCAAAGGCAAAAGGTTTGATGTTATTAAAGCTTGCAGGTGTAAACGTGGCCTTGCAAAATAATTATTTTGCTTGTGGTAAATATCCGACCCAGTGATCCGAAGTTCCGAACGCACAGCACAGCCAAAGATTCCTAGCACAGCTGAATACAAGATGATTTTGACAACATTGACATTTGAGTACGATGTTGCTAGCAGTTATTTTTCCTGGATATATGGTAATATTTTTCTTTGGAACGTGTTTTTTCATGTAGTTTTACATATCAAAGGATAAAGAAAACACAAATTTAAGATCTAAATTTTTCATTTATTTGTATAAATCTAAAGAAACTAATTCGGCACGTTGTAATTCAAGTTTTTGTCTTCATAATGACAGCACCTTTTCTTTTAGTAAAAATTTTGTGGTAAGTGGGGAAGAAGTTTATTGGTAAACGCTCCGTGTGAATCTTGGAACACTAGTATTTTGCGCTGCGGTCTGTGTTGAGCTCTGAAAATACATTTTTAATTTTTCAAATCAGTTTATCGCGCGTAATGATATCGAAATCCACTTTTATTTGAACATTTCTATAAATTATTAAATACTGAAGTGTATTCGTTAAAATTAAAGCAATAATGTGTTACACCGGACCATGACATGAGTGACGAAAAAAATATTTTCTTTAGTAAATAAGATATTCATATTTCACGATGGTGTTCGAATCGATTGTGGTGGACGTGTTGAACAGATTCCTCGGGAATTATGTGGAGAATCTGAACAGGTCCCAGCTAAAGCTGGGAATATGGGGCGGTGAGTTTTTGCGCCAGGGTGATGTCATAGTTGCCGCACTGCTTTGATTGCGGTTATTTATGTCTTCGGTTAATGTTTTGCAGGCGACGTCGTGCTGGAAAACCTCATACTCAAACAGAATGCCCTGGAAGAACTGAATGTTCCTGTCCAGACAGTTTATGGACATTTGGGTGAGCACTGTTTATGTAGCTTTTTTATTGATCAGAAAATGTAAACACTTGGTAAAGGTAGCTAATTTAAATTACCTTCCGAAGAACAGAGTTTATGACTCTGTTTTTTTCAAGAAGAGTTGCTAAGTTGTGCAGTGTACCTACTACTATTTCTTTGTAAGAAATATCATTTAACCTTGTGTAATATTTTTAGTAATTTTAACTGATTACAAACAGGGTCAAGGACTTTTGCCTTGTATTGTGTGTGCATTATGGGTCATCAGTGTGAGACCAAACTTAGAATGTAATCTTGCTTATAAGTACATAATTAAAATTTGGTACATACAAACATAGGTAGCAAGAAAAATATATGTTCTTGAATTATATTATTTAATTTATGTTGGTTGTTTGTACGAGAAACCTCATGTTTATTAAGAATTTAAACTATAAACAAATTTAATAAGTTTAAATAGACTTTAAAACCAACAAGAATCTTAAATTACTTGAAATATTTAGCTGTAAAATTTTATTTTCATACAACAAAATTGCAGCAAGATTTTAGTTAATAGTAATATTTTGTACCCTCACAGCAGTCACAGCAAGTCACATAAACCACCAGTCAAATCCTTGGCATATTAATTGTTTGCTGATTTGGGTAAACAGCTATGAAACTCTTTTGTTCCTGTTTGTAACCAATTTAAATGAATCATAAAGTTTTCCATTACAATCGATGCAGTTATTGAATATGCTATCTGTATGACTGAAGCACTTATAAAAAATGTAATTTTGTTGTTTTGTTATCTAATCTAAATCTATAGACTATATATAACTAACCACCACTTTAATTTTGAGTACATGGTGTTTGCTTTTACACTTTAAATAGTACAAGTGCTTTAGATAAAACTTAGGTATTTCCCGAAGGACTATGTTAAACAGAAACCTCATAATGAACCGTTATGTCTGAATAACTTGTTAAGCTTATTGTCATTAACAGGGTTCAAATGCATACTCTGGGCTACTACTTAAAAATGTTTACCAACATAACATACAACACTTCTGTACTCCTGTACAACCACATTTCGCTAGAAAATCCCAACAACACTGCCCAACCCGGGCATCAAATGCACCAATTCAAGCTCTACTGAGTTTGTATTGCTGCTTTTGATGCCCGGGTATAGGCACGATGGAAAGGATGCCCGCATAGGGCTTGCAACTAACGAGGCAGTTTACCAAATTTAGAATAGGTAGAATTGAATTCTATGTTTTTGAAGTACTTGACCTAAAATTTATATTATTCTAAGATGTCATTTTAATGAATTGCTAAACTATTCTTCAGATTGTACTTGTGATTTATTGTTCTGAAAGTTTTGAATAATCATTTTATATGCAAGACTGCCAGCAGCTTTGCCAGCGTGATAGCCAAAAATTATCCTGATGGACCATATTCCCAGGATAAAAAGTACCATATGTGTTATTCCTGACTATAATCTATCTCTGTGCCAAATTTCATCCAGATCCGTTTAGCCATTCTGGCGCGGTGTGATGTAGGTAACATACAAACTTTCACCTTTATAACATTACTGTGATAATCAACAGACAAATCTTGTACATGTTTAGATCCTCAAAGCAAATAATAACCATGAAATCTATTTATACATAGGCCACAGACCAGCATACCAGCCTACCCAATTAGTTGAGGTTATCACTCCAGTCACCACTTAGCATGCAACAAAGATACTGGCATCCCTGTTTGTAATTGTTACACAGTCATAAACCTCTGTCTGGGTGACATCATCCCATCAAATCAGTACTATTCCATTTGCGAAACATTTTTGTCTCAAGGCCAATATTGTGACCTTGAAAAGCTATGTTATGTTACATATACAGTGCCCAATTTCCCTAGAGGAAAAATATTCTCGATATATCTGATTATTTTAAACATTAAATTGAACGGAGCTATATTATTTTCCTGGTCTAGATAATTGAATGACTAAGTACCTATAGTTTTGGATTTTAAAATAACTGTTGCGGCATATGATTCACTTTTTACTGTGGCAAGTGAGTTGTGATGTGCATTTTGCTCCCGATGCAAATATTTAAATTTCTAATAATACCATACGCCTTGTGCAAGCAAATGCAGCTTGTCTGATAAATATTAATGATAATAAACAGAGCACAGGATGGGGGCTAGTTAAGAAAACCGGCCAAGTGCGAGTCGGACTCGCGCACGAAGGGTTCCTTACCATTATCGCAAAAATCGGCAAAAAATATAACGTTTGTTGTATGGGAGCCCCATTTAAATATTGATTTTATTCTGTTTTTAGTATTTGTTGTTATAGCGGCAACAGAAATACATCATTTGTGAAAATTTCAACTGTCTAGCTATCACGGTTCATGAGATACAGCCTGGTGACAGACAGACGGACAGTGGAGTCTTAGTAAAGTAGTAGTAGGGTCCCGTTTTTACCCTATGGGTACACAGAACCGTAAAAATTAGAGTATGCTTCTATAGCATTGATTAGTTGAATACTGACTATTTTATCTATATATAAAAGCGAAAGGTCACTCATTCACGTATCACGAAATATCGAAAACCGCTTGACGTATAAAGATGAAATTTGGCAGGGAGGTAGTTAGTTAGTAGACGTCCGCGAAGAACGGATTTTACGAAAGGGCCGGATTTAGGGGGTCTAAGGGCTCTCGCAAGTTTGTATGAAAGTCCTTCATTTTTTGAGCTGCTAAGTTAAAATTTGGCAGGGAGGTAGTTTATAGTTAGTAGACGTCCATTACGAACGGATTTTACGACAGGGCCAGATTTAGGGGGTCTAAGGGCTCTCGCAAGTTTGTATGAAAGTCCTTAATTTTTTGAGCTACAAACTTGAAATTTGGCCGGGAGCTATTTAGTAGTTGGTAAACGTCTGCTAAGAACGGATATATTAATTTTTAAAAAACGTCTTCATTTTTTGTGTTATAAACTTGAAATTTGGCAGGAAGGTATTTAATAATTGGTAGACGTCCACTAAGAAAGGATTTTGCAACAGGGCTGGATTAAGGAGGTCGAAGGGCTCTCGCAAGTTTGTCCGAAACTCCTTATTTTTTTTGTGCTAGAAACTTTAAAGTTGGCTGGGAGGTATTTAATAGTTAGTAGACATTCGCTAAGAACGGATTTAATGTCATGGCCGGATTAAAGAGGTCCAAGCACTCTCGCAAGTTTGTATGAAAGTTCGGATATATTTTTGTACTACCGTACTGACATTTTGCAAGTCTAGAGTTTATGAGTAGGAGACATAAGCTAAGAAAGAATTTTGTGATACTCTATTTATTTTTCTAATTGTTGCCTTAAAAAATATTGCTGAGTGTGATAGGCATTTTCTGTTGACTGAAATATAAAAATACTTTTTACGTTAAACATCATTAAACTTTATATCTTCATAACAAAGCGGACGAAGTCGCGGGCAACAGCTAGTTTTATTATATTATCTAAATACAATAAGTTATATTCTATCATATTTGTGATCATAATAAATAACAAAATGTGAAAACAAAGACTTATCAGGCACTTCCTTATCTTGCTTATTTGGAAGTTGATAATCGAATAAAATTATTAGTAATCTATAGTAAACAATCTGTCATATATTATGGCGCCGAAAAACTATATGTAACATGGCGCCTGGTGACCTTGATGTTAAAAAACACGCTTTATTATGTGCCCCTTTGTTTGTCATCAAACAAGGGACCATTTTTTTAAAGATTAAACTGAGATTCAAACAAATCAATCTATGTCACAGTGTATCACTTTTCTATTATGTACCTTTATAAATCACCTTTTTATAAGTTTTTGTTCATGCTTATCTTTATTACTTTTAAATAGGCTTTAATAGTAAACAATGTAAAGCTGTATTGTGTATCAAATTATATGTGGTCGTTAAAATAAATGCAATAAAAGTACCATATAAAATCTAATTCAAGTGCAAAGTAAAAAAAAACCGGCCAAGTGCGAGTCGGACTCGCACACGAAGGGTTCCGTACCATTATCGCAAAACACTGCATAAAAATCACGTTTGTTGTATGGGAGCCCCCCTTAATTTATTTTATTTTAATTTATTAATTATTATTTTTTGAAGTAAATATTACACTAAACATTCTGTGAATATTTCAGGCATCTACCTGTTGCCGTTATTAATATCGAGCAAAAAACGGCAAAAATATCACGTTTGTTGTATGGGAGCCCCCCTTTAATATTTACTTTATACTGTTTTTAGTATTTGTTGTTATAGCGGCAACAGAAATACATCATCTGTGAAAATTTCAACTGTCTAGATATCACGGTTCATGAGATACAGCCTGGAGACAGACGGACAGACAGACAGACAGACGGATCGCGAAGTCTTAGTAATAGGGTCCCGTTTTTACCCTTTGGGTACGGAACCCTAAAAACCAAGAAATCTACATGTAAAACAATTCAATGTTGGCCTCAAAAACTGAACAATTAGCACATTGGGTGCTACAGGCGCTAACTGAGAACTACGTTTTAGTATAGTTATAGTATGAACTGGGGCCTCAGTACTAAGTATGGTACTAAGCCATCATGGTTCTGGCGTGTGAGAGAGAGAGAGACGGAGCTATACAGGGCGTATGGCACCATCCTTTTTTAACCGACTACCAAAAAAGGAGGAGGTTCTATGTTCGACATTATGTATGTTTTTTTTTTTTTTTTTTTTTTTTTTTTTTTATGTATGTTCACCGATATCTCCGTCAATTGTGGACCGATTTTGAAAATTCTTTTTTTGTTTGAAAGATTATATTCCGAAATTGGTCCCATTTTAATTTGGTGAAGATCTGATAAAGAACTTCGGAGATATACAACAGAACTCTTCAATAAATAACGGCAAATCTCTCGGGATTGCTGCAATCGCATGTCTGTTTATTGTTTATACTATTTCATAACATAACATCACGCCAGTACGCTCGAAAGGGGTATGCAGATCTCTCATTTCACCGGTTATATTCATTTTTCATGTTATTCGGGTAATCTATTCTGTCGTTATAGGTACTTACTTAACTACTTCCCTATTAGGTAGGTACAACTAAAAAGTGAAAAATAAAAAGCTTTTTTACAAAAAAATACTACCGACTTCCAAATAAGAAAACTAGAAAGTGAAAAATAACTTTATTTTTGGAAGTCGGTGTCCATAACTTAAAAATTTGGTACCTACCAAAGACACCGACTTCCAAAAATAAAGTTATTTTTCACTTTCTAGTTTTCTTATTTGGAAGTCGGTAGTATTTTTTTGTAAAAAAGCTTTTTATTCTTAATTAAGTCATGATAGGATTGAAACGTCAAAATTCGGCATCTGATATAAAAATGTCTAAGAAATTGAGATAGATAGGTACTAATAGTTCAATGTCTATTTTCTAAAAGATTAAGCTTTCCTCAGCATTCTGATCTGCTTGCCAAATGATTACTTACTAACGATAGATAAATGAATAAATTGGATTTGGATGGTATCATTTTATTGTTATGACTACAACTTATCAAAAAGCGTGGGCAGACAACGATATTACGAAACACTGTAGGCGCTCCTCAGTATATAAAAAACAGGTCGCAAGGTCACAGGTTGCTGTAGGTATTTGACCTGTTAAAAAGTTTACACGTGTAGCCAATAGAAATTAAAACAATTTCAATTTTGCCACACGCCCTAAAACAAGGGAGTGTTATGGGTCCCGATTTCCCAAATGGTACTTAAAAGTAGCGTTTTCAATTTGCTGGCATCAAACTCGTTCGTAGTGTAAGGAGTTGTGGAATAAATACTAAATGGAATTTTTTTTTACTCCAAACCCAAACTATCCCTAAAGTATCAGCTCTTTACGCCCGCTGTAAGGTGCCTCGTGTCATGTTGTCAATATTTAAACTGGCCTGGCTAATCTATGGCTCTACCGAATTGCATGACTACGCCCCACTAATAAAATAGGCAAAACATGGCGTTTATTATAAATATTTCACCTAATTAGCTTTCAAGTAACTGCTACAAATTTGAATCAAATAGCTGAATTGTTACTACGCCGAAATGTGGGCTCTCTTTTCTAGTTTATTGTACGTTGTCATGATACCGGTTTACGTGCTCTGACGCAATGCTACGCTATAATATTATGCTAATATTTTTATGTACGTTACGCCATTCTTACAAGGTGCTTGACATTTAAGCACTAATACGTACATTATTATTATGAGCCTGTTGTGTCCCATTGCAGGGCAAAGGCTTCCCCATCCTTTTTTCCTGTCTTTAGCTACATCTGGTCGTTCCTTTAGATATGAATCTAACTCGTCACGCCATCTCCTAGCCTGTACTATAACGCATTATATTTAATTATCTATGCAGGAAAGCTCGTACTTAAAATACCCTGGAAAAATCTGTACGGCGCATCAGTGGAAGCTACAGTTGAACGTCTATTTCTGATCGTCAACCCTACTGCTGAAGTTAAATATGACCCTGAAAAGGAAGAGAAGATGGAGCTGGCTGCCAAACAGGCGGAGCTGGCGAGGGTTGAAGAAGCCAAGAAACAAGAGGCGGAAAAAGGTACTTATGCTTTTTTAAATTATGTGTTTTATTTTATCCGCGCCTCCTCGGAACTGTTCTCGCGGTATGCGCTCAGCCCCCCCCTAGCCAACTTACAAACGTTTCGTATCGAATCTCTTTCTACAATCGTTAACGCCTTCTATTTGTATGGTCTGACCACGTGAGTTAACGTTCAGATGTGTTATTCCCATACATTGATTCGTTTTTTACTAGCGTTATCGAGTGTAGATTGTCAACTTGGCTACAGGTGCAGGACATCCTGCGATCTTTTTCTGGGCTTTCCTCAACTGCCTATATTACCTATAACTTGTTATATATTTTTTCCGTTTTATCATCAGCCTATTATAATTAAAATGCAACATGTTATCGTGCTTTATTATTGAAAAAATGATTGTGGAATAAAAATAAAACGACCTTATAACGCGAAAATATGAGCTGAAATGGGTTGTATTTTATATTTATTGTGCATTTCAGTTGATAAAAATAATAATAGATAAGCTGGAACGTATACCTACCTAGTTGTTTTAAAATAATAAATTCGAAGAGATTCACATATTTTTAATTTCTATACTCCATTTGCGATAACATTAGACGTTCAAATTAGCCCATTTTACAACCCGTTCAACCGATTTTGACTTCTATTGCGTTGCTGATACGAAAAATGGTAGCTGTAGTAAACAGTTGGTTTTGGTAACAGGTTTATGCTTTTTATGTCATCCTTATGTTTACGGAATAGAACTCAAAATCGGTTGAACGGACTGTAAAAAGATTTGGAAACATGTCTAATGTTATTTCAAATGGAGTTTAGTGACCATGAATGCATGAACCTTGTCTTGGAGAGCAGAATTTGATTCTCGTTATAGTATTTTTATTGATTAGCTAATGGTGAAGGGTAGCCGGTTTTTATAGACTTGAATGATGACTAATCGTATCAAAGTACTTTTCACATACGAACAAAAGCAGATAGCAACAATACTAAACTCAGACCAATTGGGCAAAATTTTTTGTTTTAAATAGCCTTGTTAATTTATAGGATTTATTCAGTACCGATTACAAACATAACAACTATATATACTATTTCCAGATAAATAAGTAGTGAATGCTGTATGTTATGAGCAAGCAAAATATTTTCGATACACAGCAAATCAATCGTATAACACGATGGTGTTTTTAATGTTGTCTCATATTCATTTAGTGGTAATGTTAAGTACTCAGAAACTGATCCTACATTATGACATGAAGAGGGATCAATAAAAACCCACCTAGTCTAAGCAGTGGGCTGTCACCCTCTACATCACAGACATACATCTAATTAGATAACACAAGTCCCCCCATCTGTATAAAAACCAAGCGTGCCACTTTTTCACAAACAATTTAAAATCAAATTTAGTTAACATTGAAAGAAAACATTTTGAATGTGCCAACTTTTTCTATATATTCTTTACAGCTCAATATGGCATAAAAAGGCATTTTTCTAGATTTTGATGGATTTCCGATACCGATAATACTAAATGAAAAGCTCAGATTATGATCATTGATCGTAACTTTACTCCGTTTTTCGGTACGCGTAGAATTACCTATCACAAATAAATACTTTTAATCCAATCCATTACCAAGAATCCAATGAATACTTTTAATTTAACGTTTGCTGTTCCATCATAGCAAACTTTATTGCTGTAAAAATCTATTTTGATGAGCATAAAAGTAGCAAAACGTATAATATCGTCAGTATTAATCTTCTATCTTATTCATAGACGCAGAAAACAAACTCGACGAGACATTTGTCGAGAAGCTGGTGACTCAGATCATCAAGAATGTGCAACTCAAGATCACAGATATCCACATACGATATGAGGACAGCATTACGAATCCTAAAGCCCCCTTCTCATTTGGTATCACCCTGCACAACCTGTCTGTCCACACTACTGATGAAAACTGGCAAAAAGCAATCATCACGGATGCAGTTTCCAAGATTTTTAAGGTAATATTCGGTTTGGGATCAGAGGCCATAGTGCGAGTTTTTTAAAGTACTTGTGATTGCGTAAACGTTCTCAAGTCAATTTGTATACCAAAATAGACAGTAAGTACTGTGGTGACAGTAAGAAACCTCTTTTTTGGTGTGTACGGTGGACCAAAGTGGACGGCACTTATCCAGTTTCAATACTAATTGGCGTTTACGTTAAGCCTTAACTTAAACGCCAATTAGTATACTCCCTTCTCCTTAACGGTTAAGGCGATCGAGCACGAGTTAAAACTCGGAATAAGCTCACAGAAGCTTGCGTGTTCAAATCACGTCGGATCACCAGTTTTGAGTTTATACACATTTTAGAATGAAAACCTTGTTACGATTTTTGGATAAAATATGTAATAAATAATTGACATTTGTCATTTTTAGGGTTCCATAGTCAACAAGGAACTCTTATAGTTTCGCCATGTCTGTATGTCCGTAGCTTAGCTTAGAGACTCTTAGTACTAAAATGCCATAATTTGGCATGGTTATACTAACCATTATATTAACCACGCTGAAAAGTGGTAAAATAAAATCAAGTTTTTTTTTTGTCTTACCTCCTGTACACGTAAAGTGGGTTTTTTTCCCGTCTGTCCCATGGTGGGGGTATCGTTGGATAGGCCATCCAAAAATATTATGTGTCTGTGAAAACCCTTTTTCGATTCAGGGATCCGTTTGCGTAAAATTAAGCTTGAAATTGCTTTAAATGTTTGTTGAGAGTCAAGTGTCCCCTCCCCCCCTGCCAGCTAAAGGGTTGCTTTTGGATATGTCAAAAATATCATGGCAGTAGTATTTAAAACAAAATTAAAAGGAAAACTATCACAGCTAAGTAGGCTTTACAAGTTTACGAGTAATTGTCGACAAAAAAATGTATGTGTTATAAAATGTATGTGTGAGCCGCCGAAACCGTTTAAATGTTCATAAAACAACAATAAACCCTCTTCTTAGACCGCATTATTGTGCAATCACGGAACCCTATTATTGCGCGTGGCCCGACACGCACTTGGCCGGTTTTTTTATTTATAACATGAAGGCCACTCCATGTAGGTCACTACAAGTCAATTACTTTTCATGGAACTTTTAAGTAATTAAGTTGAAGATTTGACCTTTAGTAGGTAAAGATAAATGCAGTTTTGGCTGGTATTTAGAAAGTTTAAAATAAGAATCAAAAGGACGTAAAGTAGTTTTAATTTATGTCTTTATTTGGTTTAAACGTATGTCCTAAAAGTTGTTCTAGTTTTAATGATATTCGTGGTGAAAGATCCTGTATGATTTATTACCTTGATCTGAGGAAAGTTTTAAAACAACACGTGGTTATCAAAGATTTATTTTTATGATATCTTCTTTTTAGATAGGAAACTTTACCAAATAGGACATTAGTATAAATCACTGAATTTTTCATGAATTTATTTCTTCGAAGATATTTTTCATCAAAGAGTAAAATAATGTCTTTAATGTTCACAGATTCTTGATTTAGAAGGTTTGGCAATTTATTGGAATCCTGCAACTGAGCTGTATTCAAAGTCAGGTCCTTTGGAGATAAAGGACAGATTACAGAAAGAGATAGCCACAAAATCATCACAACCATCATTTTACAGATATGGTAAGCTTATTCGACTAATAGAAACCGATTTTATCATGACTAAAAGGCGATATTTATCCACTTTGTTACAATAGCGTAGTTGACAAAAAATATCTATTTAGTCCGTCTGTTAGATAACCTAAAAATATTGTACACATATTTTTTACTTTACCATGTAAATACAAAATTACGATGATACAGTGCGTTGAAATATCGTGTGACGTCACGGTGTGCTACACTTTATACTAACAAAGTGATGTCACAAGCCCCTTCTCCTGAACTCTGATGCGCTTTATATTTTATTTATTTGATAAAGCAAAAAATACGGATCCAATATTATTTGATAATCTCACTGACGGACTAAATATAATTATAATTGTTTTACCCAGGAAACATCCCTATACGGTTTATAATTCTTTATTTCTCAAAGATTACAAATCACTTACAAAGAGAAATAAAATATAAAACAAAACTTAAGTAAAGTACAGATGCGCATAGACGGTAGGTATTGTAAAAAAAAATAAGAAAATTAAATTACATTTCTCATTACAAGATCTATTGGATAATTGCAGTTAAACGCTCGTCTTTTAGTTCGATCAAGTGCAATTATCGTGTTCCATCGCAAAATCGGTACATATAAACAAGTAACATCATTATAGTATTTCATTAATTTTATTATATTTTCAGCATTGGGTCCAATAAACGCGACAGCAAAACTAAAACTAAACCCGAAACCGGAATGCGACGTTCCAAGATTTACTGTACCAAAAGTGATACTAAGTTTGCATATGGAGCAACTTTCAGTCAGCCTAACAAAGGCCCAGTATCAAGACATGATGTTACTAGCGGACTCTATGGATAGGATGAACAAACAGGCGCCTTACAGGTATCTTGATTGAAGTTAATTGATCAACCATTGCTCTATGACCCGTGAATCAGTTTTTAACAAGTCTTTATATAGGTCAGGTATTGTTGGTATGATTTATTGTTCGATGTTGGGTATTGAAGATCTGTTTTTGCATGCGACGATTCACGACGATTTCACATGGAAGTCGGAAAACAGCACAAATAGCTACAAGAAAGTTGGGTACGCGTCATCGACTATGTGGATGTCGTAAAACAACATTGATTTGTGTTGCAAACCGAAAACCAGAAATCGCACCAAATTGCAAAGCATTCTTGGCAGAGTAAACTTATTCAACTATTTATCTTCAAGCTGGAAAATACTTGACAAATCTCTACAAAATACTGCTTTGTAGAGATTATTATTATACCCGATTACGGCAAAACCAAAAGGAAGGGTTGTTTAACAGTCTATTTATGTACAACTATTTTCTTAATGTCCCTGGGCAATGATCGTAATTCATCAGTTGTTAGATTTATTGTGTATAATAATTTGAATTCAGAACTAAATACTTTATTGTTGTTTTGTTTGCCGTGTGAAATATATAGAGCTGTAAAAACGACAGCTTTCCTCCCATACAATTTTTAAATAAATTCCATTATGTTTAAAAAGTATTTACAACTCTATATACTTCCAAGTTGATTGAGAGCGTCCGGTCTGCATCAAGTGCAAAGGGCAACTGATAGAAACCCAATGACTGATGAAACACGAAATTTGCTGAGGGACAATAAGATTTTTTTTGTACTGTATGTACGTTTGTATTTACGAATGTTCCACCGTAGCGCCTAAACTATTCATCCGATTTTGATGAATAAGGTGTCAATCGATTTATTATTATTGCCCGGGTAACAAAGCGTAAAAAAAACACCGAAGTCGGGTTACAGATTTTATTAAACTTTTTGCTTGTTACAGAAAGTACCGTCCAGACGTAACTACATACAAACGCAATTACAAGCTATGGTGGCGGTTTGCATATCGTTGCATATTAGAGGAAGAAGTGCGCAGGCGACGCAACAACTGGGACTGGACGCATATGCTAGCGCACAGGCAACTTTGCAGAGACTATGCGGCCGTGTACCAGTGTAAACTGAATAATAAGGGCAAAGTTAACTCGGAACAATTATGTCTAATAGAAAAGGCTGAGAAATCACTTGACTTGTTCAATTTGGTCGTTATCAGGCAAAGGATTGAAATGGAGGTGTGTATTTTATGTTTTAAGAATCTTGTAATATATAACTTGACTTTCTTAAAACTTTACGTATGTCCTTAACACTAATAGCGAAACGTCGATTGTGAATAACATAAGGTTTCGCGATTGGGGCTGGCCTAATACAACGCGGCTATCGCGCGAACACGCGACCGTCGCGTCGGGTTCATCTGTATGGCAAAATCGAAAAGCGCCCTCTCTGTCAGCGCGACGACGCGTTCGTGTGTTGTTGTTGTTGTGTATGGATAGCGCCTAATTGGATCTGCCGAGGTTGTCAATGACTTTGCGTGCAAGTGCTTGATAATCCTTAAAATCTCTTTTAGGTAACTATGCATTGTATTTCATTGATATATTGTACAGGTTGAAAGGCTGGGTAAAATGGAGGCGGAAGCTAAAAAAGCAAGGGGATGGTTCAGCGGTTGGTGGTATGGAGCTGGCGCCAGAGACGACGAATTGGCAGAAGGAACAGCTATTAGTAAGTATGATTATATCAAGGAAATGTAATGATTAAAACAAAAGATATTACGCTGACTCAACAAATTCTAATGATTTGGAACATTTTTTAGTGAAACAATTCGAAAAAGCAATGACGCCCGATGAGAAAGCGAAGTTATTCCGTGCCATAGACTACCAAGAGAACTCGGCACCTCTACACTTGCCCGTAGAGTATGTGGCCATAGAGAGCTACTTTCAGTTAGACCGACTTGTACTGAATGTGACCGACCAGGTCGAAGTGTTGAAGGCTAGTGTTGATTTTGTTGAAGTCGATATGAAGCAACGACCCAGTGCTAATGCGTTACGGTAAGTAATGCAGTCAATTGTTAAACCTATGGGTGGTATGGGCCCATATAAGACTAGTATACCACTGGCACGTAAATTGGCAAGAGTCGTTAGATGCGCAGAAGTCGTTTTTTAGGTCTCTTTGGTAGTGAAGCGGGGCGCGGGGAACGTTTAGGACCGTTCCGAGCGCGCGATTGGTCAATTGACACAAGGATCGACTGACCAATCGTGTCGCGTCCACGTTCCGTTCGTTCTATATGGTGGTTGGTCAGTTCGCGGAATATGCACGAACTTACCCCCACTACGCCAAAATCTTGCCTACTTACGTGCCGGGCACTATAATTAAATGGACGCCAGTGGCTAATGAAATATCGACCTTTCGGCCGTTAGAATAAAGTCGTAATTAAACAAATTATAACTGAGCCAATCATCGCTTTGATCATTATCATCCATAGACGATTTCATTCACTGCTGTCTCAATCCCCATACTCATATTCTAGCCTCATCCAGATTTTACCCGCCACGCGAACATTGTTGCTTGCGATTTACGAAGTTATTTTGGACTTTATTTCAATGCTCCCAACGTTCTTTTTTCCACGAGTTTAATATGATATATTCTTGTAATTTCAGAGTGGATGTACAAATGAAGGCTTTCAGCGTAACTGGAGTGCAACAGGGCACATTTGAACCTCAACTGGTCACCTCCAAAGAAGTGACACAGGATGTCAATTTATTAAATGTTGTCTTCGAAACGAATCCTTTAGGTGAGACTTGGACAATCTATATACTTATTTATGACTTTAATTTTTTATTAACTATTTGTGTGACCACAGTATCGTTATATTTCATACATACATAATGCCATTAATGTTCCTTCACGCTTACGAAACTCGATATTTAAGGTTGCACTAGTCGACGGCACGAACTATTTTGTGCGCGGGGTTAAAATGCTTGCTATATCAATTGACAACACGTGCTTAAGAGATAGATGCTGTGATGAGCAGTAAGAAGCTAGTCCGCGTAAGAATCCACACATTTGAAGCGAAATTAATGATGATTTAGGACGAAACCTAGCGCGCGAAATTTTATAAACAGTCCTTTAAGAGTCTGGATATCATGAAAATACTACTAAATGTATTTGTTCAAAATAATTAAATTATTTGCATTGTTGAACTACTAATCTATCCCTGTATGGTGACTGTTTTGCAATTTTCTTCTTATGCTATTTATTTGCGCCCAAAGATGCGTTAAAATTAGTGTTGAAATGTGGAACTTTCGATGCTCATAACTTTCAAATATTTTTTTTTTTACTTTTTTGTTTCCATACAGGGCTAGATAATAATGAGACAAATTGATATTATTTTTTATTTTGAACGTACATCGAAAATCAGTGGAGTAATCGCTAGACTACTTTTGTGTGGAGGAATGATCGACTAGAGCAACCTTAACAAGAACTCCTTTGAAACGTCCAGAATCTTCTTCGATGTTCTGAAAGCAACTGGGCATAGAAAGCTTTGAATTTTGTCTTTGGCCAAGCAATGCACTTGCGATGCCTTTTTTATTGTAGATGTCCATAGACAGCATCGTCTAATATTTGTTGCCAAAAGCATACCACAATAAAATCAAAAATAATTCCATAGAATAAAAGCACAATATTATTTTCAGATGGGTCAAGCAACCAAAGAATCCAAGTGAAAGCTCGTCCGTTACAAATTGTCTATGACGCACAAACTGTCATAGAAATAGTTGAAGTATTCAAGCCAGAAACCGAATCTTCAGCTTTAACTACGTAAGTTTGTTTTACTTCTGGTTATTGCTCAGCAAGGCGCATGATTAAAATTTTGTATTTCATACGAATGTGAACCTTTTTGTATGAGAATAATGTTCATATTTATACAAACGAATGTGCAGGAGCGGTTCTTACGAAAACGAACCTTACCTGTTTAAATATAAGGTTCATATTCGTATCAAACGCCTTACTCTAAGATTTGTACAAACTTAAGGTCTACGAATACCTTTAATCACGTATTTCCCTTTTCAGTTTACAAGCGGCAGCAGAGAACAAACTGTCGGAGTTCAAAGAGAAGTCCGCGTTAGGTATGCAATACGCGGTACATCAACACACGTTCATAGACATTGATATTGATATCGCTGCCTCGTACATTATAGTGCCAAAGACTGGCATTTATAAGGAGTAAGTATTTGTTTTACTTGGGCCACATTTTATTGCCGGTGAGTGTATCTATATTGGGGAACTAAAAAAAAACGGATATATCGTAGGTATCAAAGCGGATAATCGCGCTCTTTTGAAAGCGGTTTTATTGGTGATGGGTCTCTTCGTATGGGAATTAGAAACGTGCATCAGATTTCGTCATGGAACATGGAAACTGACCTAAAAACATTATCCAAAAGCGTTGGTTGGATAATGAGGAACCTTGCTCTCCTCCCTTCCACTCTAACTTGGACCACAAGCCGTTCAATATATCGTTGACATTTTGTGGTGTACATAAAGTATATCTTACTATACTAATATTATAAATGCGAAAGTTTGGATGGATGGATGTATGTATGTTACTCAATCACGCTAGAACTGCTGAATGGATCTGGATGAAATTTGGCACAGAGATAGATTATAGTCTCGAATAGCACATAGGCTACTTTTCGTCCCGGTATAATGTACCCTTGGGTAAGAAAAAGCTTTTCACGCGGGTGAAGCCGCTGGCAGAAGCTAGTAATAAATAAATAATAAACTATTTACAGAAACGAGTCATGCGTGGTAGTGAAACTCGGTGCCATAAAAGTGAAGTCGGAGCCTCGTTCCCAAGCGCTGGACGTTCACAAGTTATACAAGGAGGGACTCGCTGATGAGGACATACTGGCCGAGATAACGCGCCACAGTTATGATAAGATCGCCCTCGAACTTACTGAGATGCAGGTATGTTTTAGGAAAAGAGATACAAGTCACAAGTGTTTAAAACTAGCAATATAAAAAGACCTGTGCGAGGTCAAAAAGGCTCGTAAGGATGTTTTGTAAACTTCAGCACGGTTATCAGGTTCTGAAACCTTTTGGCATTGTTGTACCACAGTATAATTGTTTTTACTATTTTATTTTATTTTAACCATTAATTAACGCACAATACAATAAAAAGTTACGTAGTTAGAAAAGTTACGTAGTTTACATAGTAGTGAAAGGCTCCCGGGAAGAAGACCAGTGGTGGCCCAGTGATAACGGCCGCGGCTTACAAGTTGTAGGTCGTGGGTTCGAACCCAGATTGGCGCTTTACTTTGTGTAAATTATTTCATTACCACTGCTCTCAAAAACGGTGAAGGAAAACATCGTGAGGAAACCTTCTTAGAACCAAAAATTCGAAGACGTGACATCCACCAACCCGCACTGGGTCCGCGTGGTGGATTACACGTACAACGGAACTAATGGGAGTTTAAATGCGGCAAAAGGGTCCGTCTATCCTATCCTAAGGTTCCCGGGAGTCGGCAATAATAAAAATCATTGTTTCTCAGTTGACGCTTGATAATGTTTTAGTAGCTTAAAGTAAGCCTGAATAAACTGCTGTTCAGGGATGATACAAAGTGGCTGACTATTACGCCACGTTTCCACCTGCAGCCAGCTCGCATGCAAGTTGCATTACGTTGCGGGCTACCGAGGTATAATATGATTAATCGCTCGATCGTGCCACGCAATGCAATCGAACTTGCATGCGCGTTGCTTGCAGATGAAAATGCGGCCTTAGCAGTGTATTGTAACACTAAACAAGTAGTGGTAGGTTTTATTGATTGTTTCTGTTTTTATTAATTTATTATTTTCTTTCTCATCAGTCATATAATTGCAAGCCAAGTATATATATTGCTTCTTATTTTAATTAAAGCTGTGAGATTTTTGTTTTTGTGCTCACACCATAAATTATTATTATAAGTCTATACGTGAGGATTTGTAATTGGCTTTCTGTTGACTATGGTTTCCTTTTTGTCTGTATTTATTAGCTGTAAGTCTTCCATGTACTCAAATAAATAAATAAAATAACACAATAATACTCTTCAAAATACCATTACCAAATAATTCCATGATACAACATCTCTTATACAGATTGTGATAGCACATCCCGATGAAGACTGGCAATCAGCAATAGCTTCGACGGACAACGACGGAACGCCTTTGCATCTACTCCAACCCACCAACTTAGTTATACAGATTCATAAGTGTTTGATCACTGATGACCCGCGCATGCCCAAGATCAAGGTTAGGGGGGAATTACAGAAGATTGCCATCAGTGCTTCGGAAGATAGGTCAGTGTACTTTTGTGTCGGTTTTCTATATAATTAAAGTGGTCAAGCGCAAGCATATAGACTATAAAAAAATGACCTAGTTACCATCACACCGTGGGTGCATTCTTGTAAAAAGTTGGTCACGGTTTGTGCTGTTTCGAGCTAGCAAACCGGCACCGGTCGAGCCCCTCCCAGGCTGGCAAGGTTTTTTTGCAACCGTATTCAGGCCATATGTTGGTAGCTCAGTAGGTGCAAATTGCTGAGTGAATATTGAGGATATATATTGAGAGTCAGATAGGAGCCCTTTGGTCAAGGCACAGAATAAATAATAGTACAAGTACAGAAGACTCACTTCGTGCAACAATTCATTGAAATAGAGACTCCTGCTAGTAAGCAACAAAGTGCAATTCAACTCGCATAAGCGCTCAGTGCCTAACGTGATATTCACCTAAACGTTGCCGTTCTCTTCTAACGCGTATCTCCGTCGCTGTCTGGCGCGGTTTGACTCGGCTCGTAAGGGTTGTCGACTTGCCGCTTTCGCTTACATGCACTATCTACCTACTTGACCACGTAATCTTTCTTATGTTTGATGCCTATGATTACACGGTCAAGTAGGTAGATAGACAATGAATATTATAGACCGTCATTTTGTTTGGTACTTAACAAATGAAAACTAGGTTACCTAAACTTCATTTTCTATAACATTAGACATTTAAATAAGCCCATTTTACAGCCCGGTCAATCGATTTTGACTTCTATTGCGTTGGTGATACGACAAATGGAAGCTGTAGTAAACAGTTGGTTTTGGTAACAGATTTTTGCTTTTTATATCATCCTTATGTGTACTAGATAGAACACAAAATCGGTTGAACGGGCTGTAAAACGAGTTGTAAAGACGTCTAATGTTATTTCAAATTGAGTATAGGTACCTACCTCTTTGTTTACTCTTTAGTGATATTTTTTGTTAGTTTATTTAAAGTTGGCTTGAAGAACTCTTACGAAATATTTTTTGTTTGTTCGTTAGGTATAAGTAAGTACCTAGTTTTATATACAAACGTTAACTTTAATAAGTGCGTACACTTACTCAGGCTATTGGTAAATTCATAGGCTAAGTAGGTAACTACTTTGGCAATTATAATTTATTTTAAACTGGATCTAAAGCGTTTATTTTTATGTTAACAAAACGGTAACCATTCAATAAAAAAAGAAATTAAATTATATTTGTGAACAACACGAAAATCTAAAATATCTAAGTAGGTGGGTAGGTACCTATTTAGGTATTTCACCTATTCATTCTTTTAGGAACACCAAAATGCTTAAATTTTTATACAAAACTCGTACTCATTATGCACCTACTACCGATAGTTACAGATTATTTATGTAATGAATTAAATAGGTACAACAAAATAGCTTACCTTTCAAAATCTTTCGGTACCTTAAAAAAGCTTAATATCGATTCATTGTTCTTTGCTTTATTTAAACACCCGTAAACACAACAATATCTTTTAAAGGCCTTAGAAGTACCTACGTTTAGAAGTCATCGTTATTTGCTGCATAATATAAATAACGTGGCTAACGTGCGAGCCGAGCGGTAAGCGGAAACCTAATGCGTTATTCCCTCTGCAAGGTACCGCCGGCCGATCGTACCTAAACTGCGGAGTGACACCCCCCTGGTCAAGGGTCCATATTCAGATTTCCTAAAAGGACATATAATGTATAGGGCCGTTAATTTTTACCCGGCTGCAAGTAAAGGGTTTTGTTTTTCGCTCGTATCTTGTATGTATGTATGTAATATTCTTTATTACCTCGTATCTTACAAACCACTTGACTGATTTTTGTAATTAATACATCGTTAGATAGGTCAAGTGAAATAAAAAAGAAAAAAAACAAATGAAAATGAATAATAAAAAAAACCCGCCCGATTTTTATTATTCATTTTCATTTACTTGATTGAGGTCAAGGATTGCCGTTGGACTTGCTATACTTCTGTCGAGTGGTTCCTAGCAAAGAGGTCAAAATTTCTATCACTTAAAGAGTGCTGTTGTAAAACGACGAAACATAGTCATCGATTGAAATTTCATCGCTTCTTTAAGATAATAAAGTAAACGTATTTTGTTTTCAGACTATTAACTCTTTGCGAAATATTAGTGAGCATGCCTCTCCCGCAATCCGATGAAGTAACTCAACTCAAGGTTTGTATGATTTTCTTTAAATTATGTCATTTATAGTTACTAGTTACTTTATTTTTCTCCAATTTGCACCCCAAAACTGACCTCAAATTCGAAATCCATTTATTTAGATTATACGTCCGGGTTTAAATCACAGATTTTAATGTGTATTAAATTTTCATCTCTATTGATCCAGTAGTTTCCCGTAGCCCGTTCCATCATCGGACTACCAGACGTACGGCGATGCGCCATCGGTACATGGTGGACATCCCACCCATACGCACTAAACGTTTTGAGAATACTTTTATTATGCGTACAGCTAAGGAGTGGAATTCTCTGCCGGAGTCTGTGTTTCCCGATAGCTACAATCTAGGGGTCTTTAAGTCAAGAGTGAATAGGTTACTTCTAGGCAAGCGTGCTCCATCGTAGACCACATCATCGCTTACCATCAGGTGAGATGGTGGTCAAGCGCGAGCCTATATCTAAATAAAAAAATAAAAAAAAAAGTAGATTCGGCGAAAACTGTACAGATAGACAGACAAACGTGTGATCCTATATGGGTACCGATTTTTCATTCGGAAGTATATATCATACCCTAAAAATAGGTCCTAATGTATCCTTATTTTTAATTTAAAGATATATGCCTGCAAGTTTGCGTACACATTAACTGGTATTGTGCTTATTGAGACTGAGACTGTTACCAATGCACAGGAACAATCTTCTCAGCTTCTGAATCTGATAGTGGTAATCTATATTTGACAACAGTAGATGTGAATAATTTAATTTCACTATACTATTGATAAGCATTAACTAAAAATAGAGTAAACAACGCGTTGTTTAGAATAAGATAGTAATGTTTCGCACTTTTGTTCATCTTAGACGATCAGAGCCCGTACTATGAAGTGCCAATACCATCATGGTTCCTTTGTAAAAAATGGATAGTACTATGAGTTTTGTGTGGCTCTATCTCTCTTTCACACCGCAGTCATGCTGGTTATAAAACGTCATAGTAGTTTACAGTACAAATATTTTCTTAATTTCCCTCGGCAAACTTAGTTTTTCGTCATTCGTTGGATTTCTATCAGATGCCCTTTGCACTTGGTGCAGACCGGACGCTCTCAATCAACTTGGAAGTATATAGAGTTGTTAATACTCTTTTAACATAATGTAATTTATTTTAAAAATGGAAAGAAAGCTGCTAAAGCTGCTATTTTTACAGCTTTATATATTTCACATGGAAATCAAATCAAAACAATAATAAAGTACTTAGTTCTGAATTAAAATTATTATACACGATAAATCTAATAATTGATGGACATGGATATTAGCATTCGTTTGTATTCGGAAATGCGATGATTGCCGAGGGACATAAAGAAAATAATTGTACCGTACTGCACTAGTTTTCATCTAGTTTAATTCTGTAATATTCTGATATATATATAATTATTAAGCATACTATAAATTTTAGCCTAGTGAATCAAAGGGATCGAGTTTATCGTTACTAAAATATTTGGATCCCATGGAGAAGCAAAGACGTGAGACAGCACGCGCTAAAGAGAAGAAAAAAGATGAGCACACTGTACAGTTGACTGAAGTTGAAGCCTTATTTATTATGAAAGGTAAGCACAGCTGAACAGTTTTTTATACACCGAGGCGTGTTATTTTAGTTTTTCTTTATTAAAAAGTTCGTCAAAGGTTATGGCTACAGCTGAATTAAGTACTGCATTTCTAGTGCAGCAGAAATGATTAGCAAGTAACAATTTTAGCCACGCCAATTTTGGTATCTAATCGCCAACAGGCGATTTTTAAATCAGCTACCTCTTAGGTACTAGAATACAAACCCGGCCGCATCCGTATATATCTACGCACTAGATTTGGCGATCCGAACAATCACTCTGTTCAATTGTACTGTAATCCGTACACCTTACTTTACTCTATGTCACCTAGACTAGAGTCAAAAGCAAATCCAAAAAAAAAATAAGGAAACCCCGAAGCGCCCTCTTTTCGTTCTTTTAATTAGACTTTTTACAATGATTTCAATAATCTTTATAGCCCTTTGCTAAGAATAGTTACAGCACTGTTAACAACATTTGTGCCACATGTTAAATTTAGTCTTGTTTTATTTATTTTTATTTTTGTATAGATTCTTTTACCGATTGTTTTGTGAATGTGTGAACATTGTAGGCCTTCTAGATTTCTAGAAGCTTGTTAACATTTGTTAACTCTTTATCTCGTTTATATATATTTTTTTCTTACTACTTATTGTCGGGCCTACGTTGTCCCCCCATATCTAAGCACTAATGCTGTAACATGGAAATATTGTAAAAACAAACCAATTTTTTTTAAAAGAGTTACCGTGGAGTCTTGCCGGTTTTTCTCCATAGGAAACGACCAACCCGAACCGTGCACCTTTTGCCGACGTTTTATAAGTGCCCATGTAAACCAATGTGAAAAAAAAATGATTTTGATTTTCAATGTCGAATATTATTCCGAGGGAACATATTACCGGGATGAAAAGTATCCTATGTGCTATTTATTTAGTTATTTAGTGCTATTTATAGCTATTTATTTAGTGTTAACCATGCTATTTTCTTCAACAGAACTTGTCCTCAGCATCAACAGAAAAACAGTAGACGCATCGAAAACCTACGATAGATTCCTTGTGTTCTCTTTATCACTGCTAGAAATCACGGCTATACAGAGAACGTTCACTCTAGAAGCGATCATTCGACTGGGAGCGGTCAAATTACAGCACCATAGAATAGGTCAAGGACTTAAGCCCTTGGATATGATTGAGACGCCTGATATCGAAGTTGATGAGATTTTGGATGACATTGACAGTCCTACTGATTTAACCACTCGGAATCAAGATTTAAATCTCAAGTATTTGTTTACTGTTACTTATAGGAATGTAAGTATTTTTTTTATCACATTTAATAAAAAAGAGCTAGTTTATTCTTCGTAAACAGGGACTAAAATAGCTCATTAATCCTTTGCGACTAAAAGTGATTTGAATTTGGAATGTGGATATTGTTAGCAAATGTTCCAATCAGCAAAGAGATGAATCACAAACCATGCGGTCCAAAATAGGATAACATCGCTAAAATCGATTACGACGTATGTATGAAGTGAATGGTTAATGAGCGATTGTAATTCTATTTCGGACCGCACGGGAACATTGTATTGAACAAGTGACTGGCTGGAAAACCGAGCGCGAGCCAAATAAAAATAAATGCTAAGAAATCTTAGTATCGCGATGAAAAACATCCTATGTCCTAATCCAGTTCTTATAGTCTATCCGTGTGCCAATTTTCATCAAAATCCGTTTAGCGATTTAGATGTGTAACAAACAGACGGGCACAGTTTCGCATTTGGATTGTGGATACTTTATTGCAAAGAGTACAACTACCTGTCACAACCTTTTTCATATTAGGAGTGATAGTTATTGCAATTGAATATTGACATAAAATTTAATTACAATGCATAAAACACTTGGAATAACTTGTAATTAATTAAATTTATAATTTTCAGGTTGACAAGAAATGTCCAGATTTCCGAGGCGCCTTTGGATCAGTTGAGCAAATGATTGAGTTGAGTTTCACTGATTTGAAGGTTCTGCTTCATCTTCAAGGCTTACGGGAGATTCTTGTTATCGTTAATGAGTATCAGGTATGCAGATTTAATCCTTACCTATGTGATTCTAATATTGCCAGATATCGAGATATTGGTAGATTTTCAATAGTCGGATAACTGTTGCCTGAGGAATAAAAACACCGGTTTGAGAGCATTTGTATAGAAAATATAGCAAACCAGCCTTATTTATGATTCGATTATCTGTTCAATTACTAAAAAAAATTCACTTAATGGTGTAAACCTCGTGATAATAAATCAAGATAAATTGCAAACAGAACATTTAAATAGATACAATGAAACGCGTCAAAATTCGATGGTTATGATCTATCCGTATCTTCTTTCCATGGAAAAAGATTTTGTTACGATAACTGTTTCACCATCTATTGCTCTGTGTTTATTTTTCTACATATCTTTTTTGTCGAATTTATATTCCTAATTTTTTGTCAGACCCGATTGCAAGCTATTCAGAGTGGAGTAGACCGAACAGCCAATGCTGGCCCATTGGAGACTATCGTAGAAGACGAAGAGTTCGTCGCAGCTAAGTCCAAAGGTCAGTTGAACCACGGGCACCCAACGCGAAGAATAAAAATTTGGTTCAAATAAATTGCACTAGATGGCGTGATAAGCTTCGATTTCTTATTGAGTTTGAAATATTAAGATTTTCTAGATATGATCATAAAAATGTATGTTCTTTTTAGGGTTCCGTACCCAAAGGGTAAAAACGGGACCCTATTACTAAGACTTCGCGATCCGTCTGTCTGTCTGTCTGTCTGTCTGTCCGTCTGTCTCCAGACTGTATCTCATGAACCGTGATAGCTAGACAGTTGAAATTTTCACAGATGATGTATTTCTGTTGCCGCTATAACAACAAATACTAAAAACATTATAAAATAAATATTAAAGGGGGGCTCCCATACAACAAACGTGATATTTTTCCCGTTTTTTGCTCGATATTAATAACGGCAACAGGTAGACGCTTGAAATATTCACAGAATGTTTAGTTGTATATTAACTTCAAAAAATAATAATTAATAAATTAAAAAATAAAACAATTAAGGGGGGCTCCCATACAACAAACGTGATTTTTATGCAGTATTTTGCGATAATGGTACGGAACCCTTCGTGTGCGAGTCCGACTCGCACTTGGCCAGTTTTTTTTAATTCACTCTCCTAAGCACAAAATTAAGGAATCTGAGTCTGGCAAACGAAAGTAGAGACTGAAAAAGCGCGGCAAATTTAAAAAATATCAGCATAGCAACCTTAACACTAGTATGAAATACCTGGAATAACCTAATTTGATACTTTAGAATTATTAATTATACTACGTCTGAATAAAAATACTATAGGTGGTTTAGGTAGGTAATACTTTATATAAATTATGTATCTGAATAAAAAGAAAACAACAGTATTCTATAAAATTTTTAGTTTATTCACTACCATAATCAAAATCTGAATCTAAGACTTCCATGTGAAAAGATTCATTAGTCACTGGAATCTTCTTCCTCCTCTTGTTTTTCTTGATATTTAGACATCATGCGAAACAACATCTCCCGTAATCCACTTTTAATTGTTTAATTAATTTTTCACTGAATAAATCCAACTATCAAGACTACAATAATTGAGGTTGACATTAGTAGAGCATTGCCATATAAAAAGTTTGCAAATAATTCGAGTGTCTACTTTCGTTTGCCAGACTCTATGGGCTCTTAATTCCCATTTCAAAGATTATTTGAATGGATCATTTAAAATTGATTTCAATAGATGGCGCGTTTTTAAATTTCTGAAGCAACCACTCCATTTTTTAAATTTGATTTGTAACATATTTTGGTACAATGAAACTGTAAAAAGTGCAGAAAATACTATAAAACAAATCGCTGCTGTATTAAAAAGAAAGTATTCTTGAACCGAGTAAAACCTTTTACTTGCAAGTCGCTGCTAACACCATCTATATCCGTGGAACCGAACCGAACGCGATCGATGTTCTTAGAAAAATAACCAGCTTAATCAGATGACAAACGCTATACTTCATAAAAGATAGCTTGATCTCTGCGACATATGTCAAATTGACGTATACGTTATTGTTAGCCTGTCAAGCGCTATTGTAACTGCATTGATACTGACAGCTGTCGCAGAGATCAAGCTATCTTTTATGAAGTATAGTTACGTCAGCACGGTTTCTTTATATGGGATGAGGCATTTGTATGCTAATATTATCTATATTCTAATATTAATATATTCTAATATTATCTGCTTTCTTCACTCTCTAAAGTATTCGAGCGCACTATTAATTATAGATTAATAAAATTCTTAGAGTCAAATAAATTGCTTGCCGACACACAATATGGTTTTCGAGCACGCAAATCCACTCATGAGGCTGTTCACACTTTTACTGATTTTGTGGTAAAAAACATTGACAATAACAAAAAGTGTCTGACCATCTTTCTCGATCTCGCCAAGGCTTTTGACACAGTCTCTATCCCCACCCTAATTCGTAAATTAAATAATATGGGCATAAGGGGAAACGAATTGTTATTGATATCTGATTATTTATCGGATCGTACGCAGCAAGTAAAGATCGGTGACCACATGAGTAATGAACTTCCTATCGAGTATGGAGTTCCTCAGGGAAGTATTCTTGGCCCCACTTTGTTTCTATGCTATATAAATGAGCTATGTCAGCTTAATCTGCAAAACTGCAAAATAATATCTTATGCAGATGACACAACTCTTACCTTTACGGGCAATTCTTGGGAAGAAGTATATTCGTTAGCTCAAAAAGGTCTGAACACGGTCTGCCACTGGCTGGCTGCAAACTCACTCACACTTAACGCAGATAAAACAAAATACATACCTTTTGCAATAAGGAGCGCTGACACTTTCTTACAAGACAAGCCTCCCATTTATGTTCATCAGTGTTCATTTCCTCCTTTGAATCAATGTAGCTGCTCGACTATACAGCCAACACAAAGTATTCGTTACTTGGGTGTAATCATTGATAAAAGATTGTCCTTTGACGAACACATTCACAACTTATCTAAAAGAGTACGAAAACTTATTTACATTTTTAAACAGCTTCGGCATGTAGCAAGTGGTAAAACACTAAAAATGGTATACATTGCCCTTGTTCAATCTATCTTGATATATTGTGTAACAACTTGGGGAGGTGCCGTCAAAACTAAAATGTTGGAAATAGAAAGAGCCCAAAGGCTGATTCTGAAAGTTGGCCTTTCTAAACCACGACTCTACCCCACTGCCACACTATACCAGGAAGCTGAGGTTTTAACTGTCAGACAGCTTTACATCCTTTTTACTATTCTCCGGCAACATTCAGATCCACCCTCTTTTATTCTTTCTAAATTAACTACTAGGAGGCAGTACGACGTATGTCGCACCATTAAATGTAAAACTGGCTTTGCCCAAAAATTTTTCACTTTCCGAGGACCCGAACTCTATAATAAATTAAATAAAGAATTAGGTATTTTCCATTACAATAAATCTAAATGTAAACTAATATTAACTAACTGGCTGCTAAAGTTGGATTACACAAAAACAGAAGAACTGCTTGTCATAAAAACGTAAATAATGTATCCTACCAACACCATACCTACTTTTTGAACCCACTCAACATATAACTCATATAACTTCTCACCCTCAACACCACACACAAACACACACTCACACACACAAACACAAACTCACATATACACACACTGACACTCTTACTTCACATAATAAAACCTAACAATTAAGTGTTTGCAATTGTAACATAAAAAAACGACTTTGCTAAGAATTATCTATCTATAGTAGTAGTTTTTGATGATATGTATAATTATTATTATTATCTTTTTTCCTGTAGGGGGGAGTCTCTGGTGTCCTGAAATACAGGCTACGGCTTAGCTCAGGCACCAGTCTCCCGCAAATAACTATGTGGCATATCGCTATTATTATTTTTCCTTTTTTGAGTTTTTAGTTGATAAGTGTTATTTGTGGAAGAAAAATAAAGATTATTTTGATTTGATTTGATTTGATTATGCTAATATAACCACAAAAAATATATTTCAATAATGTTCACAAGAGCTGACCAATTAAAGTTACAGATTTATTATTTATAAATGACTTCTTTTAAAAAGTGTAGTCTGTAAAACAATGTATATAAAAAAGCTAACTCTGTGTACAAATTCACAGCGAGTGTAACGAAGCCATCTCGTTCGAAGCAAGTGGAGAGCATACAAATGAAAGTGAACTGTAAGATCGGGGCAATAGGGATAGTTTTCGCAACGGAGGACCGTCCACTATCCTTGGTACAACTGCAGGGTGCCACCGCTGGGCTCGTGCTTAAAGCCTCCTACACACAGGTTGACTGCACCATTGCATCCATCAAAGTGGAAGATTTGAACCCTTACACTATTCATAAAGAGGTTAGTAACTAAAATATTTGTTGTGAATGCAATATGAATTGCTCTCTTGGCATAGTAGATCAGAACACTGTGTAAGTAGTAAAGTATTTTTTGTATTACGAAGTGCTAATGCCAGTAAGATTCTGTTGTGAAAATGTTTGTGTATTGTCTTGTATGGTTTACTCGCTCATTTACATTGGGATCATGATGGTTTTAATACGTCATAGTTCCCTGTCCAGACGAAGTTATAAAATTATTTGTATATTTTAACATTTATAGTTAACTAGCTTTTGCCTGCGGCTTCGCACGCGTAGACTACATGTTTCTCATTACCATATTTTACCAGTATGTAGAGAAAAAGTAACAAACTTTCATCCCCTATTTCACGACCTTAGGGGTGGAATTTCCAAAAATATTTTCTTAGTGCTCACCTACACTACCAAAGGAACCTACTTGCCAAGTTTCATGATTGAAGCTTCAGCCGTTTGGGCTGTGCGTTGATGTTCAGTGAGTGAGTCAGTCAGTCTGTCACTTTCTTCTTTATGTTTAGATATTGGCTGGCAGTAGAAAAGGATTTGGTTTTTTCACATTAACTTCACAAATATTTTTTTTTTTAGATACTCAAAGTGCTCGGCGGTGACGTGGTGAACGTACAAATAGTGATGTACAACTTAGATCATTTCCCGACTGCCAGTGATGTAAACATGTCGATAGATTGTCAAGTCAACTGCCTGCGTATCATATTCCTCAATTGGTTCGTCTCTTCAATGTTGGTAAGTAGTTAAATTTTATGACTGTTGAATGATTTCTCACCTTAGGAGCCATCTCTATGAACATCACGAGATAAACACGACTACACATCAAATATCAAGCGTGCCATTAAATTACTGCCGCGATGATATCGCCGTGTAGAGATGGATTCATAGTTCCTATTAATCTTGATGGAACGGCGTGACTGTCGCCGTTTCGAAGCCGTATCGAAGCCCTTTTTCATTCGGCAATTAGTTGATTTCAAAAAGACACATTCTTCTTTATTTGAAACTCGCAAGGATCCCGCGCGATTTGAACACAACAACGCCGACAACAACTTGCGGTAGCCTGCACCAGATACAACACCCGTCTGGTCGGAGGATCCTCCCTTTCCAATGGAGGTTGCGGAACCTTCTTCTCTGTTCCATATACTCAAAACTAAAATTCTTTACAGGAATTCCTGAACCACTTCCAAACAGCTCAACAAGCGATCATCGACGCGTCTTCCCAAGCCGCGGACGCAGCGCGCGCTAACGTACAGAACGCGTACACTAACTCGACCAAGTTACTACTCAAAGTGCGACTTGCGGCACCAATTATCATTATACCGGAGAACTCTAAGAGTCGTAACGCTATGCTCATAGATTTGGGTCGTATGACATTGAATAATAATTTTGTGGATCTGAATGTCATGGTAAGTATATTTCTTGATATTTGTAATTTATTGTGTGAAACTGTGAACGTTGGTCTTGTGGTCGCAAGCGCTACTGCTGGACATTTCCTAGGTTTGATGCCCGGGTCGAGTAAAGTGTTATTGGGTTTTTCAATCTGGAATTTAAAAATTTGTAAAAGCCCGTAATCTTAACTTGTGTCTGGTTGATGGCAATAGCCACGCCCCATTTTTTTAATCTTAGCCTCACTATAGGCATTCCATTCTGTATCGTGGGTGCGTTTACAAACATTTAAACTCACATACACAAGACACCCAGATCTGAAACAACTATCTGCATGCAATACAATTATTTGTTCCGTGCGGGAATTTAACCCCTGACACACAGCGCAGCAGCCGATTGCTTAACCACTATGTCAACCGTGCCATCAAATTTATATTATATGCTGGTTTAATAATGATAAGCATAAAATATATGCCCATAATTTACATTGGCATAACGAAATTCAGCTTAATGATCATTATGCATAATGTTCTTTGGAATAAAACAAACATGTTCGCGGTTCAAGGGTGGCCGGTGGTACGTACGGGCCACCCCCGCCGCACCTTAACCTAATTAAATTGAGTTATATATAAAGTAAATTAAAAAAAAAAACAGAGTATGTCCAATATATCGATAATAAAACATTTTAAAGTTGCTTCTGCAATTTCTCCAGCGCTGCGGAAAATGCAACCCCTTCACCCTTATGTAACAAAGGCTCCCCTCCCTTCGCGCCTCCTCTTTTTATTTACACTCTAGGGATAGTACTTAAAATACTACGTGCAGTCGAGGTGCCCTAATACGGTTTTGGACCTAATTTAACTTATTAACTATTTAATGAGTTTCATTTGTATTTTTAACGTAAATATAATGAATTTAAGTGTATTAAATGTTGACATTTAGAACTTAGGTACCTACCTATAATGAATATCGACATGTTTAATCATTCGATATTTAAATCACTGCATATCAATCTTAGGCATTTTAAGCTTAGGTATAATAATTTTCAATATTTCGATATAATTGGTATTAAAATTTTCGATGTTTTGAATATTTATTTTTATTGTTAATAGGCTCGCGCTTGACCATTGACATTTTACCCGTGTACGTATTTTAATTTTCGACGTTCAAATATACACCCATGAAATTATTATGACAAATAAACATTATGCCTGAAATATTTATGCGACTCCAAATTATGCTAAAACAAATTAGACCAAAAACAGTTATGCTAACCTTTGCATTATGCCAAAGTATTATTATGCCACAGTATTACTAAGCTAATAAAAGTTATGCGAAATCGTTATGCCAAACAATATTATGTCCAAATTTTTTATGCCAAGAGTGGGATTCCCTTATATGCTACTTAAACATAACTGGCGAATTATGGGTCACTATAAAGGCTGCTCTTATCCTTTGGGAATATAGGTGTGATGTTATGTAAGTATCTTGTTTGAAGAAAACTGAAATAATATTATTGAAGTCCGTTTATGGTGTTTGAAGGGTATAAGGCCGTTTGTTCACGACGCGACACACGATACGACAAAATGTGGGCACGATTCAGAGCTCCATATATTTGGATGGACCGTTTGTTCATTGCACGACACCGCACCACAAGCGACACGATTTACAATCGGTTTTTCGGCTATGTCGTCGATGCCGCGGCGCAGCTTTTTGGCGGTGAAGATTTAGGAGATGTACAAAATAAGTATGCGCTTGTTGACGACACGGCACACCGCACCGCACAGCCCACGCGTAGTTCGTCACCCACGTGTTTATAGAACAATACAAGTGCACTGCAGTGTCGTTGCAGAATCAATTAAAAGTCTAGTGAACAAACGAACTGATGACAGACCGTCTGCAGTGTGTCGTGTTTTAAGAATCGTGACCGCAAATCGTGTCGTGTCGTAAAAAACGGCCTAACGCTACCTCCAGGGCCTGAAATCCAATCCGATCATTGTCTTGGTTTTTTAACGGAACTCGTCCTTTCACTTCAAGATTGATTTGTGATGAACTGCAAATAATTAAGTTTTTCATATATATATTTTTGTAGGATGTAAGCAACAATGTGACAGTTGACGAGTTGACTCTCGAACTAGAAAACATGAAAGTTTCGTGTGTGAAGCTCGATGATAATTACAACGAATGTGTCCAAGAGAGGAAGCTGCTACGTCCGACTAGCTTTAAGCTGTTCGTTAAACGAAGCCTCTCGCTTTGGTACGAGGCACTACCCGACTTGGATGTATCTGGTAGAATGAAGACCATTGCTGTAAGTTTGCTTCATTATTTACTTTAATAAGGATTATGACTTAATATTAATAAAAATATTTCTACTTCGTCAAGAAGATTAACAAAATATATTGGATACAAATTTTTCTTTTGACACGTAAGCAATAAATGAAAACGAAAAGTGCGTTGAAATTTTGTGTGACATCATGCCTGGGTACACTTGTTACTTAGAAGTGACGTCACAAGCGCCCAATCTTAAATTCTCTTTATATTTGTAAATTTTTATTGATATGATAAAGCAAAACTTTTATTATGTCCATGATTTTTTGATAATCTATCTTACGGACTGAATACAGTTATTATTTTTTTACCCAGAAATCATCCCTATTAAGACACGAATTCTCTTACGATACGATAAATTCTGGATGAAGTTGAAATAAAATTATCTGTTTCAGATAACAATAGGCCACAGTGACTACAAGAGTATTATGAAAATTCTCAATCAGAATTTGCAAGAGGGTCAGAAAAAGGAAGAAAAAGCAGCTACTAGCTTAACTAAAACAGCATCGAAGTCAGCTGTTAAGGTTCAAGGCAGCAAGATTCAGGTCAAGGCGTCGACGATCGCAGTAGTGACACCTAAAGAGCCAGCGAAGAAACCTAGAACTACCATAAAATTCTCTTTCACTATGGACAGTCTCGTCATTGACCTTCTGAATACTGTTACTGTAAGTAAATGTGTATTTTTCAAGAGTGTATGCTTGACCATTTATGACAATTAACCGGTTGTGTGCCGTTAATACCGAAACTATTGAAAATCCTTTGTGTCTCGCGTGGATCCACAATTTAGGCACTTAAGGGATTAATTGTTATTGCGGTTATGATACAACTTTTTTGTTTTACGACCACAGTATAGTTAACACTTTTCGCAAGCTCGCGCTTCCTCTTTCCAGTTTTTACTCGAATGACGATGGAGGGTAATGTGTTTATCAGTCTATGTATGTATGTATGTTTGTTCCTATGTGGCGTTCTAGAGACCAAATCCGTTGGCCGATTTTGATGATTATTACGTTAATCGATTCGTCTTAACCTTGCGAGTGTCACTGGCTACATTAAAATTGGAAAATAGAAAAATGGCTGCTTTTGGGCGCCATATTGTGAGCTTTTAACTAAAAAGACGTAAAAAAGAAGAAATTCATGGTGTGCAGCGATTTTTTGTATTACCTTTTTAGCGATATTATATTTTGTATTTAGAGTTGGTTTATGTGAAATAAGTATTTTATAGAAATAGAAAACATTTATTCGACACAGACAGCACAGCAGCAACAAAAACAAAGTAAGCGAGAAGAACAGCAAAATTTATACAAAAAATGTAAAATTGCGCTGAGCGTGTCCGTACCGAAAGGGTTACCTTTTTACCAGACTACGGCGAAGCCAACAGAAGAGACATGACTCTTTTTTTTAAGCTTTGCCCGACATTAGGAATTTCTTCCTGTATCGTGGGTGCGTTTACAAACATACAGGGTGTCCCAGAAATCGACGTCAAGCCGTAAATGGGTGATAGACCAAGTTATAACAGTTCTCAGAAAAATACGAAAAAAAATCTTTCTCATGTTTTTAAAAAATTATGTTCACTTTAAAAATTTACTAAAAAATTCAATCCCTGTAATAGTTCTTTAACTCCAATTGCTACAAATCCCATAATTTATCTATTTTTTTTATTATTATGTAATCTTGAATAATGCTTAATTTTTGCCTAAAATTTAAAGCCAACTCCTCTTACTTAGAAGAAAATTAAACTTTTTCAAAACCAAATTATTCAAATTTACTGTTTCGCCCAACTTTAACTGACTGTACTGAAAAAAAAATGTACTACGCTAGTTTGGCAAGTAACATGAAAAATTGGCGCATTTAATAAGGATTCAAAAATGGTGTAACACTTGCTAGATTACGTTTTCAATAATTGGTCAAATTTTTTTTTGTAAATAGTATCGGTTTTTACCCAAAATGTCCATACTTCCTTAAAATGACTTTAGCTTACCTAAAGCTTTGCTAAGCTCCGTTTCTAGTTCGATAGAGACGGAGAGAGTCATTTTACGAAGTGTGAGCGAGACAGAGAGTGACGCCACCTTTATCAGTGACACAACCTTTATCATGAAACGGAGATACAATTTACCGGTGAGTGCGAATGAGACAGCAGTAGTTATTGTTCTGTTTTGTAAGCGCAGACGCACACACAATTACAAATCAGTACGTTACGCTGCTTTGTTTACTGCGCATCTCCGTATTCGTTCATGTTGATTCCGTACTTACCACTTTTTGCGTTGTTTTCTGGACTTAATTGCTTGTGATTTGGACTGTTTAATTCCTCTTTCTGACGACCTGTGCTTTACTCTGGACTGTTGCTGATCCTGTGATTGTGTAGTACTACCATGGCTGTGTACACTGCATTGGAATATGCGAACATGCACCTCGTTTATGGGGAATGCAGATGCAATGCCAATGCAGCCGCTAGACTTTATCGTGAGAGGTACCCGAACAATCGTCACCCAGATCATCGAGTTTTTATTAATGTGCACCGTTCACTATCAGAGGGACGATTCCCTAACCAAGTACATGGTGAAGGAAGACGAGTTACTTGCCAAACTAGCGTAGTACATTTTTTTTCAGTACAGTCAGTTAAAGTTGGGCGAAATAGTAAATTTGAATAATTTGGTTTTGAAAAAGTTTAATTTTCTTCCAAGTAGGAGGAGTTATTCAAGACAAGCATTATTCAAGATTACATAATAATAAAAAAATTAGATAAATTATGGGATTTGTAGCAATTGGAGTTAAAGAACCATTACAGGGATTGATTTTTTTAGTAAATTTTTAAAGTGACCATAAATTTTTAAAAACATGAGATAGATTTTTTTTCGTATTTTTCTGAGAACTGTTATAACTTGGTCTATCACCCATTTACGGCTTGACGTCGATTTCTGGGACACCCTGTATAAACTCACATACACAACACCCAGAGCCGGAATAACTATCTGTAGGTCATACATAAATTTGTTCCGTGCGGGAATCGAACCCGCGACACGCAGCGCAGCAGTCAATCGCTCAAATAGTACATTTTGAACTTGCAGACAGCAGAATACTCGATCTTCACACAAGACCAGGATTTGGCGCGGCTCTGTCTGGCGCTGTTGTCGGTGAAGGGCAGGATGATGTCAGACAACTCCATGCAGACGTCGCTGCTACTGGTGGACTGCACGCTCGATGATACCCGCCCCGACAGAGGCACTAAGATGACCAGGTTAGTCCCGTCACGTAAAAAGAACACTGAGCGACAGTAGAGGGGATGTGTCTGCGCACGGGTACTGTCGCGTTCTAAATTAATAGGCTATTGTTTTATAATATGAGGGTAATTGTTTTATTGTAGAATTAATAGGTACTTTACTAGCTACTTAGTACTTTGGAAGATGCTTGCATTAAAAATAGATCGATCTTATTATTATAAATATTATCATTATAAAATTATCAAGTGCTGATCTTCCTTCATAAAACAATAAATACTATAAATAATATTTCCCTCATTTTTAAAACAATCGTCGTGCAAAACCAGTTGTGTGTGCGGCTTTATTTTGGGAGTGAACGAAGCGTGATCTCAGCGGGGGCAGCATGTGTCAACTGACGGACCAATTTTTTATTTTTTTATTCGTGGCGACTCGCAGTTAAATCCTATATTTACTATCTGCATAACTGGTCTTCCTTGTGGATACTAAACTATAGCCTCCAGCCAGGCACAAAAGCTTAACCTAAGCGACCACGCTGAGAGCTACCTCCTACGGGATCGAATCTCGCCTCAGGGCGTCGCTAGGGGGACAAAGCTGGATCGTGATTAAGTGATTTTACCATCCGTTCGGAAAATACATACGTAGAGAAGAACGGACAAGAAACTCCTTTTTTGAGCTAGTATCTTAACTATAGCTCAGCAATTCGCGGGCTGGCTTGAATTTATTGACAGGGACAATGCGACGGGCCTCGGTGGCGAGGACGGAACGAATGCGGTCGTTTTTGTATGCTACTTGTATCGGCACCGGGAGCGTTCTTATTTATTTACGAACCCATTGACCGTCCTTGTAGACAAGGCCTGTCTAGTTCCCTAATAATGTTTTCCTAGTAATTTTTAGCGGCATCTATACCGCCACATACGAATTACGAAAAACGACCTGACGTTACCAAATCCTACATTGCAGTATAGTGCCCGGCACGTAAGTTGGTCAGGTTTTGTCGCGCATATGCCGCGAACTGACCAACCACCATATAGAGCGAACGGAACGTGGACGCGACACGATTGATCAGTCGATCCTTTTTTTTTTGTTCCGAGTTGGAATATCCTCCGCCCTGGGGGGCGGAGGGGTCTGTCAGACTCCTACTGACTAAAAACCACCCCGGTGTTCCATCTTACACCTACGCTGGGTGTCGAAATAACGTCCGCAACCCCCAGCTAGTGCCGGCCCGCCTCTGTGGGCTTCGATCTCGGGTTGTGGGGGAGTGAGGTGTTAGACTCCCCCCGCGACGTCTAAGAGGCCTGGAACACTACGCTCCGCCACCTCGGGTCTTGATGTGTGGGGGGCGACGGACGACCCCGAGTCTGCCCTCCACCGACGCCCGGTCTTCTGCGGATCGGGTGAGCGGATGAAATCTCCCTCTCCCTCTCCGCAGCCTCCTTCTGCGAGACGACTGTTTCGCAGAAGGATACCATCGTGTCCCAGGACTCCTCGCTGCCGACCATAGAGTCGACTACGGCTAGCAGCGACAGGTCCGAGGCAACTCAATATGTCGGTGCATCGGCCCTTCGCCACGCGCCCGCCTTCCTCGCGCCACCGATACAGTGACGCGAGTACCTTCGCCTCCAGGTCCCAAGGCGGGGATCCGACCAGTAAGCAAGCCGCCTCGGTAAGAGATCGTGCGATACCCCCTGATGACTTTGACGGCCTTCTAACACGGTCTTCTGCGCATCTAACGACTCTTGCCAACAAACGTGCCGGGGATTATAATCATAGTTCTCCTCGCGATTTGAAAATATACAACCCAACAACAACCATTGGGGAGTTGGCCACCAGACATAACACCCTTCTGGTCGAATAATCCAACATTTTCAATGGAGTATGCCCCTATAAACTTATGGTGCCCATACACCATCCTTCCTCTCGTCCAATCGGCAGCGACGTTCAGTTGAAGCCATGGCGGCACTGGTGACAGACGACGATGTTTTAGCCGTTTTGGGTATTTTACTTAAGATCGAGCAGAGTGGTGCAAACAGTGGTTAATGAAAAGAAAACAGTTTACTCATACAAATTTATTAAAAGAATTAAGGATTACGCCAAAAAAATATTGTCATCGATCGCTGACCGCCGTACACAGTCCAATCGGCATGATCAAGCCAAAAGAATCGAAATTCGATTGTGCCGTCAAGTATAACTGTCATGCCAATCCATTCCCACACACGGTCAATTCTAACTGATCCAATCAGTCGCGTCATGCCGATTGGACGATAAGAAGGATGGTGTATGGCCACCATTATGAAATTAAATGTTTTTAGATACCTGGAGAGACGTCGTAGTTACAAAGCCGAACACAACGAAGCCGATCCGATGGTGGAGCAGGATAATAAGATACGAAGCATGATTGACATCACGTATACCATGAAGAATAATGACACATTCAGTAAGTTTTTCTACGCATTTTTTTATTATTTGGAGCAATTTTTGAAAAATATCTAGGTATGTAGTTTAGTCGATCTTGTCAATTAATATAGTGTTGTAGTTTCGGAACTTATCTGGAAATGTTTTTAAACCTTGTTAAGCCGTTGGTCCCGGCAGTCATTTGAAGACATGGTAGCCGTTACGGTAGTCAGAAGCAATATAATCTGACAGCAGTCTTGCCAAGGGGTATGTTTAGCAGTTACAGTCGGGCGAGCACGGCCTATATTGTGACAGGCTTGAGTCACACATTTTTATCACAGTTTGGGAGCAAAAACCGTGATAAAATGCGTGACTTTGTACATGAAGTCAGTTTCCCCGGCATTAATATCCAGATGATCTGACCTCATATTGCATCGGGGACCTATTCACTTTATAATTTTGTACGTTACTCTACATTGAACTTATGCGTCGACGAGTTGGGAAAGAGACTACATGTACAAAGTGACGTATTAGTGAAAGATACCTATTAGAGTTAGTGACGAGATAGCTAGTGTGACGAGTTGTCATCACAACCAATTTATCACGGGCGAAGCCGCCCGGGCGGATCGCTAGTAAAATTATAAAATATTTTATTCAACTTTCAGTCGACATGAGGATATTTAGCTTCAACCTGATCCTAGCGATGGATTTCCTCAACAAGATCGCTGAGTTCGCGACTACTGGTTTAGCCGAGGAGCCCGCAGTTAAAGAAGACATGTCAGGCATTATGCCGGTTCTGGGCCCAGAGAAATCTGTTGACGCATTAATGGTAAGTATATCTTCTCTATATATCTTCTATGTGTCAGGACACAAATAGGAAAATCTGTAATCACAGTTTTTTCAGAAAGGTGTTCCTAATCCATTCTCTCATATGTTTCAAGCAACAGCTAACACGCAATTAATACTGTCGAATTACATGGATTTGTTTGTTACGCAATAAGGCTGCTGATCTTTTTTAAATAATAAGCGATCTAACTGACAGGCAAATAGAATATATGGCATCGTGTTGTAGAAAAAAAGGTTTCCTAGAGTCTTCCCTCACACCGAGACATATAACCCGGTTCTTTAAAGAAACGAATAAAAAATGGCGGTGCTTATCATGTTCTCTCGCTTGCACACTTTAGGCGACACTAGTGTGTAAGCGAGAGACACTAGTGCCGTCACTTAGTACACAGTATTTTATAATTTAACACATCCTATCAATTCGTATTATCTTAATATATATATTTCTTGTGTGCGTGTGTATGTGACTGAACTCCTCCTAAACGACTGGACCGATTTTAATGAAATTTTTTGTGTGTGTTCGTGGAGATTCGAGAATGGTTTAGATTTACAAAAAAAAAAAAAAAAGGAAAATTAGGGTAGGGTAGGTAGGGTAGGGTAGGTAGGGTAGGGTAGGTAGGGTAGGGTAGGTAAGGTAGGGTAGGTAGGGTAGGGTAGGTAGGGTAGGGTAGGTAGGGTAGGGTAGGTAGGGTAGGGTAGGTAGGGTAAGTAGGGTAGGTAGGGTAAGTAGGGTAGGTAGGGTAGGGTAGGGTAGGTAGGGTAGGGTAGGTAGGGTAGGGTAGGGTAGGTAGGGTAGATGCATATTAGGTGTTTTTATGGCAAAACAAAGTTTGCCGGGTCAGCTAGTATTATATAATTTCCAAATAATAAAAAAAGGAAAGTTAATCTGGAACCTTTTTTTCATGTTAGCCTATACTGTCCCACTGTTGGGATATTCTTTGCCTGAGCCACCTTCTACCAGGCCCTATAGTAGGCGTCTAGTACGTCTCGCCACCTCTTGTTGGGATGTAATCTGGAACTGTATTACCAATTTTTATTTGTTAATTTAACAGAAGAGAAAATCAACAGCGGTGTCGACTACAGCATTTATCGAACCTCCGAAACTGGCGATGATGACTGTCAACATTAAGATTGAGCAGCCGGATATCATCCTCGTGGAGTCCCTCGAAACCAAGCATTGTGATGCTCTGGTCATGAATGTACGTATTTCAATGGAAACTTGTATACCGCCGATTATTAAAGAGAGTAAATTTCACAAAATTTTACTACAATTGAAATTTGTACTATTAAACTGATGTATATTTGTGTTAAAACAGTGTGTTTTCGTAATCTTTTACCGTTTTTTTGACGGACATAAAGGTTTTGTGAGAGTAGTGACGTTTTTTTACGATGGAGCGTGGGTCAAGTGTTGTTGAAGCAACTCGTCCTTAGAAGTAGATGATTGCTAATGGTTTGTAGCAGCATCAATGTCGCCAAAAATAGCCTGACGTCACGCAAACCCTACATCGCGCTATCAAAGTTCTCAGCGCGATATGAACATATACAACGGTCTTAAAACATCCTTCGGGCAGTTGCCCACCAGATACGACACTCGTTTAGTCGGGTGAATGTCCCTTACCAAAGAAGGATGCGCGACTTTGTACCCTGTTCCGCATATCTCCATAGGTTCAATATTGCTTGTAGATGGAGGCTCGATTCAAGCTACGTCGCAGCGCAGAGCGCATGGTGGCGGACGGCGGCATCTCGGGGCTGCAGGTGGTGGTGCGCACACTCGACCGTGGCACGGAGACACCACGCGACACCACGCGCACTACCCCGCGCTACCTGCTGGCGCCTACGCACCTGTCGCTGGCGCTGTCGCAGCCGCCACTCAGCGGCATGCACATAGACCTCGCTATCACGGACATTGTCGTCACTGTCTCGCCAGGTATGTTTATTCTTTTCAGGCCTCCCAATGCGCCCGATCCGTGCCGCCGATACGATCTGACGATGCGATCTGAACGCATGCGTTCTCTGTAACCAATGGCTGCCCGTGTATGCATTCCCACTGCCTGCGGTAGAACGCAACGCGTTCAAGTGATCACACGCCGCTCATACGATCTCTGTTTCCGGTGACAGTGATCGCGTGATCGCCGTGGCAACAGGACGCTTTCAAGATGGCGGATAATTTTACTGACGCTGTTTTGATTTTTCTTTTTCTATTCAGCAATAAGAATAATAGCAGAACTTCATTGTCTTCGCTCTTCATCTGAACATGGTTCACTTTGCTCATCAGTACTCATTTTGCTTTCTTTTCGAACACCCCTTGCGTATTTTTTTACGCGATCATCTCAAACGCAATCTTGAAGTAAATAAAGAAAGAAAAATAAATTTATTTGTTACCCGCACGGGAGACACGAGATAACCGAAAACACAAAAAATAAACAATTATAAAAGATAAAAACCCCCTGCGAGACCAAAAAGAATTAATGAATTATGTATCGTTGAAGGGATCGGAGCCAGTGTAAAGATCCTTGCGATCCGATCCAACGATCCTTTCTCAAGATACTTTCTAGGATCATATCAGTGGCACGGATCGGGCGCTGTGGGTAAAGGCCTTTCACTAATACTAAGCGACTCCTACTAGACTGGTTACGTTACTATATAAGCCCGAACCGTTTTTTCGTACCGTTGTAAAACCTAATATTTACGAATATTACTGGTAACAATCCGAACTGACCTGTGATATCTAGTTACAGCCTTTTAGTAGCACTCACACGGTGCGAAATTGTGTCTCCGATACTAATTTTGATGCGAACTTTGTATGAAAAGTACATTTTTATTTTGCGAATTATCTATGACTTCATCATCAATTAATAAAAGTTGTTTATTTCCATGGCCACAAACCTATTTCCGTTACACTCTGTATAGTGTACACTTGTATGGTACAAAAACAATTCGTTCTAACAAATTTCTTTTTGTTCATAGATATCGTAGCTCTTCTGAATCGGGTGCTGGCCACGATGACGTCCCGCGAAGAGGACAACAAAATAGAAGATAACAAGGCTATTTTCTACAACAAACTGTGGGACATTGAACCGTTCAGCCCGAACTCTTATTGGTTCTTGAAAACTGGTAATTTGATTTGAGCTTTTTCGTTGATTTTTACAGCAGTACAAGGACTTTTTGCCATGTGCCCAAAATTGGTTGCTTGTTAAAGTAAACATAAATAATGTTTTATTTATTTTGCTGCGCCAATTACATTCGTTAAAGACAAAAAGCATGCACTCATCTCACAGGACTCCTGGAAGAATGCCATTATCGTCTACCTTCGTCTGCTTCACGTCCAAGAGGGCGTTAAGCGCAGAGAGACCCTGGATTTGATTCTTGGGTCGGGGAAAGTTTTATAAGTTTTTCCATCTAGAATTTCTTAGGAACAATTCAGAGTGTAGATATGTGGCCAGTTGATCGCATTAACCCCGCCCCCATGGGGCTGAAACATAACTGGAGAAATAAATAAGAATTTCTGTATTGTCGCCAGTTAACCTCTTGTGCGGGCCGGCCCGCAAGCGTAAAGGTCGTGGCACGTGACCCCACTGCGATTATTTTTTTATTTTTGGATGGGCCCTCAGTAAAATTGAGAAATCGGCAATTTATTGCCATGGCACAGTATATTATTATTCTTTCTTGGCTTCGTTATGAGTTTACCTAACTATTTATACAATTCAATAAGCAAATAAATCTGACCTCATCTCGCAGTGACGAAACACGGTAGCAACTTATCACTTTTATAATTTTCCATCGCATAACTTTTTCTCGCACCATAAAACTTTATCACAATATATCGAATTCACACACATATTCACCAAAAAAACACTTCATTACGATAAAACAATATGTGTAGGCAATGTTTAGACAAGCAATTCCAAATAAACATCACTCAACAATAATAAAATGTAATAAAAACTATTTTGTTTACACAACGAAAAAACATGGCGTCGGAGTCTCAAAAATCACAGATGCATTTTGTCAAATTTTTATGTCATTCAATTTTAGTGGTGTCTCACTAAAATGTTACCAAAGTCTGTGAAATATGAATCGATTGACCGAATGATACAGGCAGAAAGTGTTGCAAGTAAAGTTTTTACGTCAAAAACCACCGTCCAATCGGACCTTTGAGTTATGGCCCGCCATAGGCCCAGGCCACGTCCCGCGACTACTATTCTTATGGACCTGCAACGGACCAAAAATCGCGTCAGAGGTTAATACATTAATCTTATCTTAGAGTAATCTAAAATATGCATCGTGTTAATGTATTGCATAAAATTATACTGCTACTGATTCCCAAGCTAAGCCTGAGCTTGTATTTAGTATTTTGAAATGTGGGTGTACTGATAGGCAGATACACATGTGTACCTTTTAGGGATTTTATGTTACATCAATATTCTTAAAAACTGTTTCACCAACAGAGGAGGCCGAAGAAGCGATCGATGCTGAGAGCAGCACCGAAGAAATTAAGGCCAATGTTCCCGTCGGCGAGATTTGTTTGTTGTCGTGTCCGTCCATCATCACGTCGTTTGAAATGGAGATCGGTAACGAGACCATACCCGTACTGGTCATGCAAGCGTCGTTAACTGGACAAGTCAAGGATTGGAGCTCGGACGTAAGTATTATATTTTACTAACAATCCCCCCGGCTTCACACGGTACAAATTATATATACACACAAACCTTCTTCATTTATCGCTTGGTTAAGAAGAAGTAAGCGGAGTAACAGACAGGCAGGTAGCGACTTTGTTTTATACTTTTTACCGACTTAATAAAAAAGAAGGCAGTAATCAATTCGACACGTATGTATTTAATATTGTTGGAACTGCACAATATTCACATAATATGTTATTCTATGTGGGCTTCTAATCTAGACACGTGTGTCGAATTCTGTAAGTGTATGATTGTATGTAAGTATGTATATACATACAAGCATACAAATACAGAAATGCGTAGACAAACATACGTTTGTTCACGCATTTCTCTGAAACTATTTATCGCATGGTGATCATAATTTTTTTGTTGTGTTGAATTGAGTATCTTTTAACTTGGGAATAGTGCAAGTTTCATCAAAATCGGTCTAGCAGTTTTCAAGATATGGGGCATACAACCGAACTCCTTAGCGACAAACAGCACGAATGTGTAAATTTAGTTATTTTTATTAGGTTTTTTGACAATCCTTTAAGTACCTTACTAATAATTTTTTTGATGGTGTACTAAAACTAAAAAGAGAGAAATAGTAACATTTTGACAGTAAATAAACAGGCTTCTTCGTCGGTTATTTTAAGTCGGTTTATTTTTTGTGAAAAGTTTTTTTAGAGATAAAAATTTGCACAAGTAAATAAAACTCTGTACTGTGTTGTTTCGCATAAATAAGCAAATCTGCCAAAAAATAAGTGGGGGTCAAAACCCCTAAATCAGACGACTTTAAAAACTTTATTTTTAAATGCCAGCTTACCCTCTTATTAAGTATGCAAAATAAATAAATCTTTATTTTGGGTATTAAAAAACCTCTCTATACAGTGTGACAAAATTAATTCCGGCTTTTTTTTCTAGTTCTACGCCGAATCAACGTGGGCCATGCAAGTGTCATACTATAATATCGGGCGCGCCGTCTGGGAGCCGCTCATCGAGCCCGTCGAAGTGCTCAAAGACAATCAGTACAAACACGTACCATGGGAACTCAAGATGGAGGTAATGTTAATAGGCTAGTTGACACGTCAAATTTGAATAAATAAATGCTTTTTCATATGGTATTTGGCTCAAGGATCGTAAATATATCGATTTCAGTCCATAAAAGTAGAGATGGCTGTAGAAAACTTAATTTAATTTTTCATTATTGTCAAATATTTATGCTCGTGACTGGACTTTTTTTGTTAGGTAGCCTGATCTGTCCCACTCCCACTCCTGGTTAAAGGCATCCCTCCACTCCGTCTACTTTTAGCCCGCACTTCCTCCGTCCAGTTTTGGCAATCTGTCTAGATCGTCCGGCCATCTTCTTTGTGGTCTGCCGTGATCCCGTCTCACTGCCTCAGGGCACCAGCTCTGTGCTATTTTGATCCACAGTTGATTGTTGATCCCAGAATGAAATATCTAAAAAAAAAAACACGCTCTTAATTCACGTGTTTTTTTTCTGATATCTTTAGTAAGAATTCATTTATTTTCGGGCATTAAGGTTCCCCTAGTCGACGGCACGAACTATTTTGTGCGCGGGATTAAAATGCATGCTATCTCATCCGACAACACGTGCGAAAGAGATAGATGCTGTGATGAGCAGTAAGAAGCTAGTTCGCGTATGAATTAACACTTTTGCAAGTTTGTAGTGAAATGGATGATGATTTAGCACGAAAACGAGCGCGCGAAATTTTATAAACAGTCTTTTGGATGTCTAGATATCATGAAAAAACGAGTAACTGTATATTTTCACAATAAAATTATTTGCATTGTTGAACTACTAACCTATCCCTGTATGGTGGCCGTTTTTCAATTTTCCTTCTTCTTATGGTATTTATTGCCGCCCAAAGATGCGTTAAAATTAGTGTTGAAATATGGAACTTTCGACGCTCATAACTTTCAAATATATATATTTTTTACTTTTTTTTTTTCAATAAAAGGCTATATTATGATGAGACAAATTGATATATTTTTTTATTTTGAATGTACATCGTCAAACAGTGGAGTAATCGCCAGACTAAGTTTGTATGGAAGAATGATCGACTAGTGTAACCTTAATATGAATATTGAATGTACTCTTAACGATCGTAAAACCAACGTTAATATGTATGAAACAGGTAGTGATGCACGCACAAGAGCCCCCTCCAGCGATCGACACGACGGACGAGGCTGCTAACTTGCAAGCCGTCGCACAGAGGCACGCCAGCAAGACCATCACGTTGTCCAGCAGTGAACTGCTCGAGATCACCATCACTAGGACGGGCATGGAGGTGAGATCACATATATCATAGCTTTAGCATAATTAACCTGTAATATCCCCCACATCTGGGACACAGTCCTACAGAGGGTCTGGGCCGTAAGCCACACAGGCCCAAAGTGGGCTGGTGATTGTCTTCTTGGTTTTGAGAACAGTGGTGAAAAAAAAATTACAAAGAGTAAAACGCAGGGAGCGTTGGTTCGAAGCCACGGCTTAAGACGGGGCGGGGCGTCGTAAAAAAAAATAAAGAACTTATTCTATTTTGTCACACTGCTGGGCAATCAATCTGCCTAGCCTTTTCCCAACTATACTAGGGTCGGCTTCCAGTCTTACCGGATTTAGCTGAGTATCAGTGTTTTACATCGAGCGACTGCCTATCTGACCTCCACAACCCAGTAACTGGGTAACACGGTGCTCCTTGGCAAGACTGGTGTCAGATTTCGAGCATCTGACTACCCGTAACGACTGTCAAACCTCTTCAAACGACAGCCGGGACCAACGTCTTGACGTGCTTTCCGAGGCAAGGAGGAATCTCGGTATGTTGAAATGGTCACCCATCCACGGACCGACCTCGTCAAGCGTTGCTTTACTTTAAGGTTGTCCTAGTTTGTAGTCCCGAACTATTTTGTGGCCGGGGTTAAAATGCATGCTATTTCATCCGACAACACGTACGAAAGAGATAGACGCTGTGATGAGCAGTAAGCAGCTAGTGCGCGTAGGAATGCACACACTCATGGTATAAAAATAATAAATGGATGATGATTTAGAACGAAAACTGAGGGCGCGAAATTTTATAAACAGATCTTTGAGAGTCTGGGTATCATGAAAAAACTACTGAATGTATTTGTTTAAAATAAAATTATTTGCATTTTTAACTGCTAATCTAGCCCTGTATGGTGACTGTTTTGCAATTTTCCTTCTTTTTAGGGTTCCGTACCCAAAGGGTAAAAACGGGACCCTATTACTAAGACTTCGCGATCCGTCTGTCTGTCTGTCCGTCTGTCTCCAGGCTGTATCTCATGAACCGTGATAGCTAGACAGTTGAAATTTTCACATATGATGTATTTCTGTTGCCGCTATAACAACAAATACTAAAAATAGTATAAAATAAATATCTGAGGGGGGCTCCCATACAACAAACGTGATATTTTTGCCGTTTTTTGCTCGATATTAATAACGGCAACAGGTAGACGCTTGAAATATTCAGAGAATGTTTAGTTGTATATTTACTTCAAAAAATAATAATTAATAAATTAAAATTAAATAAATTAAGGGGGCTCCCATACAACAAACGTGATTTTTATGCAGTGTTTTGCGATAATGGTACGGAACCCTTCGTGTGCGAATCCGACTCGCACTTGGCCGGTTTTTTATGGTATTTATTTCCGCCTAAAGATGCGTTGAAATTAGTGTTGAAATATGGCACTTTATAACTTTCAAATACACGTTTTTTTACGTTTTTGTTTCCATACAGGGCTAGATAATGATGAGACAAATTGATTCGATTTTTTATTTTGAGCGTACACCGTCAAGACTAGGGCAACCTTAAGATCGACTCGTGCTGCTGTTATTATTTAGCCACGAGCACCTCAAGTCACACTGCTGGGCAGAGGCTCCCTTATATTTTATCATAGTCAATCAGCACGGTCTTTTTAATTTGTTGCTGAAACTTCACTGAAACATATATCTGAGGTTTCCACACACACCTTTTTAGGGTTCCGTACCCAAAGGGTAAAAACGGGACCCTATTACTAAGACTCCGCGGTCCGTCTGTCTGTCTGTCCGTCTGTCACCAGGCTGTATCTCATGAACTGTGATAGCTAGACAGTCGAAATTATTACAGATGATGGATTTCTGTTGCCGCTATAACAACAAATACTAAAAACAATAAAATTGATATTTAAGTAGGGCTCCCATACAACAAACGGGATTTTTTTGCCGTTTTTTTGCCATAACGTTACGGAACCCTTCGTGATCGAGTCCGACTCGCACTTGGCCGGTTTTTTTAATTTTAATAATGAAATAAATACAAAACTGGTACCTACCAGTTTTGTAACCATCATTAGAAAATAAGGGCTTGTAAATTTTATTATAACGACTTTTCTATTTCAGGTGCTAACTCTACTAGGCAACTCGTTTGCTACTGCTGCAGCTGAAGGCGGAAATGAGAGTATTGTTCTGACCAAATCTAAAGTTGATGTGAGTTTCTTAGTATTTAAAAATATGTTGTCGGATTTATCCATCCCCGCCTCTGAATAGGCAGTAACTGTTTTTATAGCCTCGCGTTTGTCCACTATCTCATTTGATGAGAGACGAGATCAGATCAGGGGGGTAACCATAAGCTTTTAGAGCTAGATTATTTTGAGTGTGCGTAAGGAACAGATGTCCCAGTCGCACCATGATAGTTTTGAAACGTCACGTCACGAAATAAGATAAGGCACGCTCGCGTCACCCTGGGTCTAAACGCCAATTATCTAAGACATATTTTGGCCTTAGTGAAGCAGAATGTTGATTAAATATTTGAATTCATAATGTCAAATCATTTTGAATACGTCGCAACTAACTCAACTATCGACGTTAGATTTCGATAAGCTCGACTATATCGTTGTGTATTTTCAGTTTATTTTTAAGTGACCATTTGTAACAAAAATGTCCTAAATAGAGTTCGATTTAATTTAATTTGAGCTTAGGCCGAGTTCCTCACCTCTAATTTATCGCAGAATTAATGTGACAAATTGTCAAGCACGCGTTATCTGCTGTGATTGGTTCAATGAATTTTCAACAGCCATTCACAGCAGATAACGCGTGCTTGACAATTTGTCACATTAATTCTGCGATAATTTAAAGGTGGGAAACTCGGGGTTAGCCTTTTATAATATAGAGTTTGTTGTTCCAAATTTGCTAGTTATTAGAATTCAGAATTCAAATATCATAAAATAGCCTTTTATGTTTGGGGTTTTTGAAAAGGGTTGTTTTTTTTTAGCAAGTGAACAATTACCACGGCGCACCTTATGTTCTTCACAACTGCACCGGTCTGACCGCGAAGTTGATGCTGGACGATAACCATGACTTCTCCGTTCACCTTACTGAAGAATATGTTTCTGCTGACTACAGGTAAACCGATGTTTGTTCTCTGTAAGGAATAATTTAAAGAGAAAAATAGGCAGTAGTCATATTGAACATTAATTAACAATAAAGTATCAAAAATCATACAATTTAATTCATGATAGCATATTTTCTAATAAATTATTTCGACATTATAGGATAAGATTGACATCGAACACGAATCGATTTAATATAAATCTTGCATGTTTCCCAATTACAAGATGACTAAAGTTGTATTTTGTTCTAGGGAAGTGGTTTTGGAACCAGGTGCGTGTGTGCCACTGCAACTGAAACATGGTGGACTAAACTTGATGAAACTTAATGAAGCTCCCCCACCGCTCAAATTAAACGTTAAGGTAAAGTCTAATCTAGTCGAATTATTACTAAATATTGTACGTAAGGGCACCGGATCAACTTGGGATGGATGACATGGCGGCTGGTCACTGAAACAACTTGCGACCCACGGATGTCCCTCAAGTTAAAGGAGAAAATTTACAAATCCGTGATTAGACCTGTCGTACTGTATGGATCAGAATGTTGGGCTGTGAAAAAGATGGATGAAAAGAGTTTGCAAGCAGAGATGGAAGTTGAGATGGATGTGCGGAGTGACGAGAATGGATAAAGTGAGAAATGAGTATATTAGAGGAAGTTTGAAAGTGGCGACAGTGACAGAAAAGTTGATAGTAAACCTTTTGTCCTGGTATGGTCATGTGATGAGGAGGGATGAAACGCATGTTACTAAAAGAGTTATCAATATAAATATGGATGGAGGGAGAGGGAGGGGACGGCCAAAGAAAAGATGGATGGATGTGTGAGGAGTGATATGAAAGAAAAGGGAGTGATGGCGTGACGGGGGACAAGACGGTATGGAAGAAGAAAAGGGGTTGCGCCGACCCCAAGTAACATGGGACAAGGGCAGGAAGATGATGATTTTGCGTAAGGGCTCCAACTAGGTTACTACGTGGACCTATGGCCTGGGTAAGGCTGCGGGAATCCGCTTGATGCGAGACGCAAAGGACATATGGCGATACTAAGGGCGTGGCCTATGTTCAGCCTCGGACGTCTTTTGGCTGAGAGTGAGACTAATGTTCGTTAACATCTTACTGAGAGTAATGTTCGTTAACATCTTTTAATATACAAATAAGAGTGTAAAAACAATGGGAACGCTAAGCAGAAGATAAACATTATATTCACAACATTGTCTTCAAAATGTTCCTCATACATATCTACTCAAGTCCAAAAAACCTGTCTTACTACTCTTTAGTCATAGCGCAATGTCAAAACTGTACAAAACTTATATCATATTTCCCATTATAGTTTCTCTTATTTCAGTTTATTTGGGGTAGTCGCAACATGTTCCTCCATTCTCCCCTGTCTAGCTATAATTCAATATTTTTTATTTGCATTTTTATTACAGATTGTAGAAATAAACGACATTGTCAAGATCCCGGTGGATCGAGCAGACAAGCGATACTTCCCTCTAGGTCGCAAGCTGCCGTCCGCCACGAATGACAAGAATATACCTCTCGCGGCCGCCGTGGAGCCGCGCGGTCTCATCTCCGACGTCGTCATGCAAGACGCCGCACTGCACATATACCTGCGCAGTGTGGTACAGGTATGTCAGAACAGTGTACACTAGACAAGCGATACTTCCCTCTAGGCCGCAAGCTGCCGTCCGACAAGAATGTACCGCTCGCGGCTGCCCTGGAGCCGCGTGGTCTCATCTCTGATGTCGTCATACAAGACGCCGCGCTGCACATATACCTGCGCAGTGTGGTACAGGTATGTCAGAACAGTGTACACTAGACAAGCGATACTTCCCTCTAGGCCGCAAGCTGCCGTCCGACAAGAATGTACCGCTCGCGGCTGCCGTGGAGCCGCGTGGTCTCATCTCTGATGTCGTCATACAAGACGCCGCGCTGCACATATACCTGCGCAGTGTGGTACAGGTATGTCAGAACAGTGTACACTAGACAATCGTTACTTCTCCCTAGCCCGCAAGCTGCCGTCCGCCACGAATGACAAGAATTTTCTTCTCGCGGCCGCCGCGGAGCCGCGCGGTCTCATCTCCGACGTCGTCATGCAAGACGCCGCACTACACATATACCTGCGCAGACACTTCTTATAAGCTGGCGTAAACACAATTCAATTTATAAAGCAATAAAACTGCGAGAATTACAAGCTGGTAAGCTACATGACAAAAAATTGCCAAGAGTGTGTGTGTCAACTGCTCTAATAGCTTGTTTGAATTATCACCAGCCAATCGGATGATTTGGCATACTTTTTGATACGTCATTGATATTCGCTCCAGAAACCTTTTGTGGTGACAGTCGTTAGTAGACTCGCTACTAAGTTCAGATCGACGATCATCCCTTACATTTAATGTTTTCTTTTCCAGGTAAAAAACACGTTATCAGTGAACGTGTCTGTGTACTACATGACGCTGAGCGGCAATGAAGTACGTCTGCTGGGTGACGTGAAGCCGGGCGATATACTGCGCCTACCGCTACAGGCCGTGCATACTCCCACTGCAGAGCTGTTCTTCTCTGTTGAAGGTATGCAAATACTTCATACATACGCTGATCCGAACGTTGACCCCAATGGCACTCGGCCAGCGTTTGGGTCGCGAAATGAGCAAATAGCGTATTTTATAGTACCCCATACATAATCAGCTTATAATGTTTCCACTGCTGGGATACAGTTTATAGACACACATTCATAAATATTAGATTTCATGAATATCTTGTACGACAGACGAGTGTACGCCCTAATGTTTCTTGGAGTAATTTTATCTTTAACATTGACTTTATCTGACTCGCTATTTTATTTCAATAGTATTGAAATAAAATATCGAGTGTTTATTTTTTGAATTTTTAGCTAGTACGATGCCCGGATCAGGCAAGCTTGTTGAGAAATGTGTGAATACAGTTTCTTTTTAAAAATAAAGGAAAAATAATCTATCTTGAGGAATTAAAGTGGTTTCCCTTCAGGGACCATTTGATTTTTCCACCCTGTATAGTAGAATAGTACATTGTGATACAAGGGTGGAACGCCCGTGTACCACACGATATTTTTCAATACAGTTGTGGGAAATAGTTATAACAAATCAAAGAATTAGATTGGTTAATTCACAAAAAAATAAAATTTTCGCGCGTTCTTGCAATTAAATATATTAAACAACCATTAAAAAGACTTTTGAGAGTTCAATGCTAAAACGTACGGAATCATTTATTTTTCCTCGTATAAAATCTATCCCATTTTATTCTATTTATGAAAACTCTTTGCTACTAAACTTTTTAAATTGACTTATAAATTTAAAACTAAACTGCAAAACTAATGATCAAGCTCGTAAACAAAAGTCACGACCGCGTAACAGAAAGATGCCTATGCATAAGATTTAATTTTCGAATCATAATTATAGCCTTTGAAAGTACGCCATGTTTAACAACTGTATTGAAAAATAATATTCCTGCTCTCAATCTTTCTTCAGGTTTCACGGTATCAGTATCACCGTTCATATGGCGTGAACTCCAGCAAGAACCGAATATATCAAAACTGTTGCAGTGCGACTCTAAAGATAAGAACACTGGAGAGAAGTTCTATCTGAAGGTATGATTATCGAAAAACACAAGTTCAAAACACATTTTCTTTTAATTGCGCTCAAGTGTTTTTCACACCATATATCAGGGTCGGGCCTTTCGTGAAATGTACTTTGCTTCACGTGTACATTTCAAATATTAAGAAAGTGTTTCTCACATCATCCTCTGGGTAGTACGGGTCCACATTATTCGAAAGAAAAGTTCAATCCTCGGACGGACAAGTAATCAAAGAGGGATCTCAGAACTTTGTAAACAAGTGAATAGAGCTTAATTTTACTTGAGAAACATACAGCTAGTAATAATAATGACTATAAAATTTTAAAAGTATTCGAAATCAATAGAAAGCGAGGCAGAAACGGACTATTTAACACTCTGTTTCAAAACAGGCGATGGGAACAATGGAGCAAGTATTCTTCGAGCACACAACTCGGCACACGTTCGCATCTTCCTGCTACGATATCGTACTGATGCCAGCCGTCAAGCTACAGAACTGCTTGCCTGTAGAGATCGTGGTCTCTCAGCTAGGACTGAAGAGGACGCAGGTGTTCAAGCCAGGAGAGATGTTCCACCTGTCGCATCTGTCGCCTAATAGAGCGTCTATTGTTATTATGGTAAGTGCAATAATCCTACACAAATAAGGGATTCAATTATTGATATTTTGGAGTTTTTAAATGTCCAACGCGGGGCATCGACACATCCAGCCCGCTGTGATTATGAAACCAATTATTATTTGTCATTATTGTTGGTCAAATATATGTACAGTCACGTGCAATCTTTTTGGTCGGTCTGGTCTTCGAATTCCAACGAATGATTGCGCAGTAGTAAATCTCATACTGAAACAGCAGCGCGCCGTGCCATGCGCATTGGAAAGACTAAGTCCAACTCGGCCAAAAAGATTAGGATTACTTTATATTACATAGGCCGGGTTTCTCAACGCTAAATTATCGCAATATTAATGTGACAAACGCGTTTTCTGCTGTGGTTGGTTGAATGAATTTTCGACAGCCAATCGCAGCAGGTTACCGGTGATTATTCGTCCATTACGTTAACAGCCCGATAATCAAGTCTTAAGAAACCAGGGGTTACTAACAAACTATAACGTTTCTATACTTTCAGATTCAAAACTACCTCGACAAATGTTGGGTATGCACAAAGAATCTGCCGGATATCGAGTCAGACCTAACAGTATGGTCCTTCGAATCTCACGACAGTCCGTCAGTGATGACATTGGACTTGGGTATGCATAGTGTGGACATGGAAGGCACGCAGGTTTTGTCCCTCTATTGTCCCTTCTGGATGCTCAACAAAACCGGTTTTACTCTTTGCTATCGGGTAAGTCCTAATTTTTGTATTGTTCCTTTTATTTTTTTTCTTAAAGTGTTCTGATTTTCGTGTGCGGTGGCTTTGGCATTGAAATCTGGTTTTTGAAGTGAGTGGAAATTCAAAATTGTAAGACATCATCGCTACAGAACACGTTAAGTTTACTGTGTGAGCGCAGAAACTTGACTTGAATATTTCTATTGTTATTTTTGCATTAAACATAAATATTTTGCCAAAATATCAGACAGATGTTTCGTGTAATTAATACGGGTAATATTGAAGTTTGAAAGCTAGACAGTAATGGTTAATTGAACACCCTTGTATATTCTATCAGTATATTTTCGAAGCTATTAAGTAACAGCGGTATTGTAAGTAGAAATTCTAGGCTATATACTAACTGTGTTTGTTTTATCTTTATACTAAGTCATTGCTTCACCTTGTGATGTTGATTTCATTCTTACTTCTTGGCGTAGACCATATCAGACTGGCCATAAAGACATTGCGTGGTTACAGAAATCAAAGAAACCAGAAAAAGACTCCAGCACACCCAACAAGGTATCTTTGAGATGATCTAACTGTGAATATTTTTTTAATAGATTTTTTTCCTTTCATCATTTTATTTAATCCTCGATTCGGTCGGTTACTGCTTCCTACGTCTAACAAGCTTCATCTCAAAGCGATAGTTTTAGGATTTTTTGGTTTCGATACTTATGATCATTGCCTTGTAATAATTGTTGTTTATAGCATGCGTTTTCCAGTAGGGTCATAGCCTAATCCGAAAGTATTATATGAATGCTTACCACCAGTAGGCAGTAGGTGGTAAATACGATAGATTCGATGTGATGTATTAGATATGTTTATTTATATTTAGTTCTGTAATGTCATAGACTAATGAAACGAATATTGTATGGGTTATCCATTTTATGTAAATTACAGATTAAGCATTCAGCTTGCAGTAAATTTATTAGACGCCATACTTCTTGTTTGCCGGTAAGTGCAAACATTATTTTAGCACTTCTAAGAAATACATGGTTATATTATTTTGCTACTTACATTGAGCACTCTAAAGAGGTTTTGGTGGTAACTGTAAGAAGTTTTAATTTTCTATGTGGTGGGGTTTTTGGGTAGAACAGAAATTATTTTCAATTGATCCTGAATTTTTTGATACAGATAAATCAACGAAGCGTTAAAGGTTGGGCTCAGTTTCTCCTCTTGTGTTGTTTTTATTAAACAGATATGCACACATTGTAGCTTGAATTTTTGTGGATTACCATGACCCTACTGTATTTATTTTGCTTTTTAGCAGCATGAATTTTATATAAGTAATATAAGTTTTATTTGTTTACTCTAGTGACATCTAAGTCATAATTTATTCGTCGTTATTACAATTCGTAGCATGTTCATAGATATATTGCATGATCAGATCACACATTAATCTAAGATCCATTTAATATCACCCAATTTATGAGAATACTTTGATGCTGGTACTACGTAAGGCGTTATTTGGATAATACAAAAACAACTTTATTTAATAATGTTTTGGGTATATTTTGTGTTGACAAATGCGCTAAATGAATTGCCAGTATCACACTATTTTAACTAGCTTTGCAAGGTACGGTAAGCAAGCTTTAAGGAACAGGTTAACGCGAATGCAAAAAGGCGCAACATTGGCAACTCACAAGAAAAACAAAACACGATCGAATACTTATTACTTCTTTTGTTTTCTAGAATGTGGATGAAACTGGCAACGTGATATTCCACCCTAAAGACTATAAGGAACCGATACTGTTCTCGTTCCGGGCTAAGAACTTCTTCGGTAAGAAGAAAGCGGCTATCAGGCTGGAGTTCGGTGAATGGTCTGATAAGTTCTCGTTGGACGTACCCGGCAGTTCCGGTGTGATACAGTGTAAACACGAGGGTAGGAATTATGAGGTAAGTTTGTTCAATGAATGAGGAGCAGAGAGGAAAAGGCAATAGGGAATATGCAGGAAAAAAAAATTGTTATTTGACCAGTTTATCGATAAAAAGACTAAACAGACAACACAGACTAACTGTAAAAACAGATTCAAAATTGATCGAAAAACAAAAGAGATAAATCTCTTTCGTTTTTAGGGTTCCGTACCCAAAGGGTAAAAACGGGACCCTATTACTAAGACTTCGCGATCCGTCTGTCTGTCTGTCTGTCTGTCTGTCTGTCTGTCTGTCTGTCTGTCCGTCTGTCTCCAGGCTGTATCTCATGAACCGTGATAGCTAGACAGTTGAAATTTTCACAGATGATGTATTTCTGTTGCCGCTATAACAACAAATACTAAAATCAGTATAAAGTAAATATTAAAGGGGGGCTCCCATACAACAAACGTGATATTTTTGCCGTTTTTTGCTCGATATTAATAACGGCAACAGGTTGACGCTTGAAATATTCACAGAATGTTTAGTTGTATATTTACTTAAAAAAATAATAATTAATAAATTAAAATAAAATAAATTAAGGGGGGCTCCCATACAACAAACGTGATTTTTATGCAGAGTTTTGCGATAATGGTACGGAACCCTTCGTGTGCGAGTCCGACTCGCACTTGGCCGGTTTTTTTTAATATTTAAAGTTGATATAAATAACATCTTGAAAATATTATATCTGACCCTCTCTATGAAATGGAGTTGCAGTTGTATGGCGATGTGCCACCTGACGTCATATATGTGGCACGTCGGAATTTGCTTTCTTATTCTCAATTTTGACGCTTTATATTTTCGTCTTTGATCACAAAATTTAAAGAAAATATTATTTGTTTACTTTAGTTAATAAGCATTTCATTCAGCAATTTAAAAAGAAAATCATGCGTATTCCCTATTGACAGAAAAAGTAAGTCGTGCCGAAAAAACATTTACGCAAAAAAAAATAACTGACTTCAAAAACAAACGATTAAAAAGTGCAAAATAACTTTCGTGCCGGAAGTCGGTGTCTCTCATACCTCAAGTTTTTATTGTTTTGCGACAGCGACATCCGAAACGAAAGTTATTTTCACTTATAGTCTTTTGTTTTCGAAGTCGGTTCATTTTTTTGCGAAAAGGTTTTAGTTTCTCTCTTTTGAGTTTTCATTTCACCATCAATACAAATTGAGCAAGTTCCATAGTAAGGAACCTAAAGTATTGACAAAATAACCATAATAATTCTATTTACACATTCGTGCTGTTTGTCGCTGAACACAGAACAGTAGCGTTGCACGCTCCACATCTTGATAACTGCCTAACCGATTTTGATGAAACTTGCACTATGACCTAAGTTGAGAGATACTTAACCCGATAAAAAAAAGAATGATCATGATCCAATAATTAGTTTCGGAGAAATTCGTGGACAAAGATATACATACAAACATAAACATATATACATACATATCATATCCGTGGTCGTCCGCATGGACCTAACGGATCACGGAGTATCTATTTGTTGTATGCCAATAAAATACTTTCTGAAAACCGCATCAAAATCGGTTAAGCCAAACGCGAGAATATCGTGGACAAACATGATACATACATACATAAATACATAGAAACATACAGGCCAAACTGAAAACCTCCATTTGAAGTCGGTTAAAAAGAGACATTTGCTGAGGTGATAAAGACTATTTTCTTTGTCGTTTGAGCCTTTTTGGCGAGCTTTTATTTAGTTTCACCTCTGTGTGTAATGTAATCAAGGATTGCAAGTTAAATTTCACTCATTTCCCGCATTTCGATTGAGGTAAAAGCAACATGCTCACATATTTGTTTCTCGCGATAATGCAATTTTTAATTTAAAAGCTTGATAAAAACATGTATTCAAAATAAAACTTGTTTAATTTAGGGTGTAATACTAAATACTTCTTTCGTAGGTGGCAGTAACGAATCAGCTGATGTTCAACAGTTTGACAAAGATGGTCATTTTCACACCGTACTTCCTGATAATAAACGAAGCGCCTTTTGAAATTCAATATCAGGAGTTGCACAGATCTGGCGATCCTTGGATCACGGTAAATCTAGAGCTTTGAAATTAGTTTTCTTTCTTTCTTCTTTCTTAATGCATACCTATAATAAAGTCCTTTTAGTCCTAAGATTTAAGCGCAATCAAACATTCGGGTTAACCGAATTGGGCACATGACACGTAGTGTTGACGAATTCTTTTTAGGGTTCCAAACCCAAAGGGTAACAACGGGACCCTAATACTAAGACTCCACGATCCGTCTTGTCTGTCCGTCACCAGGCTGTATCTCATAAACCGTGATAGCTAGACAGTTGAAAATTTCACAGATGTTGTATTTCTGTTGCCGCTATAACAACCGATACTAAAACATAATAAAATACATATTTAAGAGGCGCTCCCATACAACAAACGTGAAATTTTTGCCGTTTTTTGCGATAATGGTACGGAACCCTTCGTGCGCGAGTCCGACTCGCACTTGGCCAGTTTTTTCTTATATCTTGGCAATTGGTAAAATTGTATAACTAAGAAGTGAATAACTTCATGGGCTGCACATAAGTTACTTTTTATTACTTGTTTGCATTTGTGTAACTGTTTGATTTCCCGAAATAAATAAATTCATTTGTCCATCACGAAGCTGTATCGACTTACTCAACATAATTCACATACTTTTGTTCGTTAGCATGATTTCCATCCAAGTTCTGGTAAACATGCAATTATGATGGCCCGTTAAAAATAATTCATAACAAAAATAAATTATCTTCATATAAAAATAAAATTCCAACCAATGTTGGAAGCTTTGCTATGATTTCAGTTCCTTAGTTCCTTGGTGTTTGACTTGAGTAGACTGTAGTTTATATAGGCTGGTTAATTGATACAATTTGCTTATTTTATTAATTATTTCCTATATCTCACATGATAGCGTGTTGGCTTCAAGCCCACATGAAGAGGAAGAAGGTATGACAGCTCTTTACAACAGATCACAAATATCATAGATACTACTAGAAATATTAATAATTTTGTGTTGCCATCAACATACTGCCGCCCCAGGCAGATAGACAGCATATCAATTCTCATTCTAGTTAAATACATCGGCATAATTTAAAATTCCAGGTGGCAGAAAACTCTAGTGCACCTCTATGGCCGGTCATAGAGAGAGAAGACAAGTTACTAGTACTTCGCGTCGCGTGTTCGCCTGTCATTACTGCGCCGTTCTTATACACTGAGCATCATTCCGTATGCTTGAAGCTCGACAATGAGGTAAGATATTATGGTAATACCAGCAAGTAACTGTCCCTTAGATAAAGAACCTATAGATTTAGCCATGGTGTGGCCGCACATGAAACAACAATAGTTATTTCTGGTGTTGACGTGTTGGCAAATTTCCCCAAACAAAGGTAAAACATATATTGAATATATGTATGATTACGATTTACGAATAAACCCTCTTGTTACACCTATTTTAGTTAACATATGTTTTGTCTCTTTTTTCCCGATGGCATTTGTATAGTTTTTAGACACAACGTCTAGTTAGTCGCGGAATAAAGAAAAACGTCTTTTCGAGTCCTCGCAATGCGGACGTTAGTAACAAATATTATTGTCATTATTTTCTCTTCCAGTAGCATCCAGCCATTTCTTTATTATTTCATTTTTAGACGGAAACCTAAAATGTAAAATACAGTTTATTAGCATACTACACTAGATATCTTTATTGGGTAATAAACAAAATAAGCTACATCGTAGTAAAGAAAGGTACCTAATGAAGTTAACAGTCCTATGTATGTATGACGAAAAATAAATATGTTTAGTTGGGTAAAATTATATTCATACAATAGCAACACTGAACCTTTAGGTTATTTTATTTTAAGTTATTGGAAACACGTATAAAATCTAAATTTTGTAAGCTAAAATCATTGAATCTCACTGTAAAACATCATAATTGATCATCATAATAGCTATTTAAAACCAAAGGAAAGATAATTTCGTCAACTTACGAGTGAAATGTTCTTTAAATTAGAACTGTCCTATTACCAGGCCTCCTTCACTCGACCGTACTTAATCGTACCTAACAGCGATCAATGCCTACACTTTCGGGCGGTCCCGGCACCGCTCCGCCAGTAGGTTGTCACCGCTCGCGCGCAGTAGTTCGCGCGTGTAGTATCTTCTCTAATCTATGCAGGCAAAGGCCTCTTTTCATACACACAAGGCATGAGCATTAATCACGACGTTTGCCAAAGTGGCTTGGCGATTTCAAACTTATATTTATTATAAGTATTTTCCTTCACCGATGTCAGAGTGGTCCAAGATAAACTTTGAAAGTACATATGAATCAAACAAGACACGTTTGTACCTGCCCGGATTTAAACCTACGACCTCAAGCACTAGTGGCGAGGTTTTCACACAGATTTTCTTGGGTAAAGTGTTTATTAATTGTTCATGATATGTTGTTGTCAGTTTGGCGGCCTCCACGTAGAAGTGCAACTGACGGAAGGAGGAACCTACATCACGATACGACAGTACCGCGACGGTCACGCGCCCGCCTTACTCGTCAACTACTCGCCTTACAGCGTCTGTGTCTACGAAAAGGAGAATGTTAATACTAGGTGAGCTTCTTAATTCTTTATTGTACATAAAACAACATATAATACAAGGTGACAATAAAGTTTATCTTTGTTACTATGATTATTATTCGGTAAAATACTTTTTCCTATGTTTTTTTTTTATTGGGACAGTCCCACCGCACTTTTCCCAAACCACTGCAACTCCTGAAAGCCAGAATCAACGGTGGCGACCACCAGAAAAGCGCCGATGCAATGAAGCTCGACGAAGTTCCGGCGAATGAATTTAACTGTCTTGGATCTCGCAACGAAATCAAACAGAAAAGAATAACGGAGGTGTAGGAAAAAAAGGTCCATAACAAGCAGGAGACAGTACAAACAAGGCTAATAGGTACAAAGGGTCGTTTACAACTGGGATAGGCCCAGTTGCCTAGCACCACAGATAAAAATTATCATTAATATTGATGGGTCCTAACATTGAGGGCTGTTATATTTGATTCCAATAATAGGTATTGCAAAAAAGCTTGAACGCACGGATTATTTTTCTAGTTTCCACAAGGTCCCTATCGTAAATAACTCTGTATGCAGCCTGAACATTATCCAACATAATATTTAGTTCATACTGTCAAATAATACCTCGTTTCCCTATGTATGTATATCGGTCTGGTGTCTGCAACTCTACGTCTAAGCGCGTATTTTGCATACGCATGGGATAAGTAGCTCATTTGTTGCACCCTAGCTCTTCAAGTAAGGCCAGAAGCGCGCTGATGTGATGTGTGACCATCTCACGTAAGGTACCTGAGTTGCCGAAGTACTGTATCCAGCGATCATTGGACAGCTTCCTAATTCTTATCATGTATCATTAACTTTATAAATAGAAAAGTCTGGATGTTATCAAATCCATCACGTAATGATTGGATTTGAATGGAGACCATGTCGTGGATACTTTTTATCCCGGGAGTATCGAACTGCATGCTTCTAATCATTTTCTTCGATTAATTGTTTTGATCATTATTCTCTAAAAAGTATAAACCATTTGATTTGGTTAAAACTTTTTAACATTTAAAATAGCCGTGCTTTAACATCTTCTTCCTCTATTTTCAGGAAATTAGCACCAATGCATAGGATGTTGTATACGTGGGACAACCCTGCAGGGCCGCGCGTTCTTATATTCGAAGGGCATAAGAGAAGAGAGGTTGAAAACGACCTACGACAAGATGGGATGGGAGATCTAATGTAAGTATACTTTGGCCCTAATTTATCAAAATGACGAAGCAAAAAAAAAATGACTATGAAAAAAATTATGAAATTGGTCACCCAGCCTATTTTCTATGATTCCTTTTATTCGACGAGTCTATCTATTACATTAATTTCTTTTTTCCATATTATTATTAATATTATGTATGTTGTTTATTTGTATATGCACCACCTCAGCGTCGACTGGACGTAAATGTCTAAGGCTATCAAGTCCGTCTTTGTACAGTGATTTTACCTTTGCCTAAAATTTTAATATTAATAAAACCATTATTTGCAGGGTCAGTGACACCACACGATTATACTGGGTATCATTCCTCGACGGGTTACAGCGAGTGATATTATTCACGGAAGACCCGATACTGGCGAGCGGTGCCCACACTATAGGCGAGGCAGAGTTGATCGATACCGAGCTGGTACTGTCCATACAGGGCATCGGACTGTCACTCGTCAACGACCCGGAGCAACTGGAGATCGTATACATCAGTGTATCCAAGTATGTTGTCGAAAAAGATTTTATTGCTTTTATCCCACCAATACTACTTAAGTTATATAATATTCTTAGCTTCTGCCAGCGGCTTCGCCCGCTTGAAATCGAAAATTATCCCGAGGGAACATATTCCCGGGATGAATATATTCTATTCCTGACTATAATCTATCTCTGTGCCAAATTTCATCCAGATCCGTTTGAGCGTGAACAAGTAACAAACATACAAACACACACTCGCAAACTTTCGTCTTTATAATATTAGTGTGATAAATGCGAAAGTTTGGATCGATGGATGTTTCTCAATCACGCCAGAACGGCTGAACGGATCTAGATAGGCACACAGTTAGATTATAGTTCACTAGCTTCTGCCAGCGGCTTGGCCCGCCTGTATTATACGTATAAACCTTCCAGTTGAAGCACTCTATCTAATAGATAGAGTGCTTCAACTGGTGTGTTTTTGGTAAAAAAACCTCATCAAAATCCGTTGCGTAGTTTTAAAGATCTAAGCATACATAGAGATAGACAAACAGCGGGCAGCGACTTTGTTTTATGGTAGTGATGTGCTATTCCAGGCACATGGCTTCTTTTCATCCTGGTATAATGTTCCCTCGGGGTAAGAAAACACTTTTCACGCGGTCGAAGCCGCTGACAGAAACTAGTACAACGATATTTATGAAGTAACTGCCCGTAAAGATGGCATGTCGAATTTTAGAAAGATACAGGTCCCGTCACGTAAAAAGAACGCTGAGCGACAGTGGAGGGGATGTGTTTGCGCATGGGTACAGTCGCGTTCTAAAGTACTAGGATATTGTTTTATAAGAATAATTGTTTCACTGCAGAATCATAATAGGTATTTATTAGCTAGTAGTTATTTAGTACTTTGGAAGAGGCTGGATTTAAATTAGTTAATTTATCAACTTTTTTTTTCTCATCTTCTTACTTCATAAAACAATAAATACAATAAATCATTTTTAAAAGTTCGTCGTGCAAAGAAAGTTGTGTGCGTGACTGTATTTTGGGAGCGAACGAAGCGTGATCTCAGCGCGGGAAGCATGGGTCAACTAACGAACGAATAGCGTGCGCGCACAGAAACACTGGCGGAGCATTCCCCCGTCGCGCGCCCTTCATACCACCAGTTTGATCGATAAATCGCTCACTGCGCAGATTCAAGGACAGCGTTCTTTTTACGTGACGGGACCTGTAAGTGCGCAAGTATGAGTGACAGTTACTCGACAAAGAGAGTTTGGAAGTTCTCTTTATCTATTGTCTGTTATTTAATTTAAAAAAGCAAAACTCCTTCCTTATTTAAACGTGCCGTTTTAACGGCATAGTAACGAACTTACCGATTTAGATGTTACCTACTAGCTTTTTCCCGCGGATTCGCTCATTTAGTTTACCTAGATTCTAGCAGGAGCATTTTTCCGGAGTAAAAAGTAGCCTAAGACATTCAGCGATAGCGTAGCTTTCACTTAGTGACAGAATTTTTGTAATCGGATCAATACTTCACACAACTCTGTTACTGTCTCAGTTGTAAGCTCGGTTACTGGTAACGGCTACTTCTAAAAACTACGAACCAAATATAATAAAAAGTATAGTTATAAGTAGTAAGTAGAATTATTGTTAGTACGCTATAAATATATTCCTCATCATCAGCCTTTTAATGTCCCCATTGCTGGGACACAGGTTTCATCTCTGTGAGAGAGGGCATGGGCCGTAATCCACCACGCGGGCCTAGTGCGGGTTGGTGGATGTCACATGTCTTCGAATTTTTGGTTCTAAGACATGCCGGTTTCCTCACGATGTTTTCCTGCACCATTTTGAAAGCAGTGGTGATAAAATAATTTACATAAAATAAAGCGCCTGCCTGGGTTCGAACCCACGACCTACAGCTTGTAAGTCGCGATAGATACCACTGGGCCACCACTGCTCTGTGCATAGAAATTTGGGTATTTAGTATTTTCTTCTGGGATCAAGAAAACCTGCACTCAATAAAATAAATTTTAAAATGCCCTATATGTTTTTTTGCTTAATTATTTCTTACTTTTCTAGCGCAGTGGTTTTTCTAGCCGTTTTCCGCGGATATGATGTTTATTTTCCCCTTATGAGTAACTTTGTATATTTTTAAATTTTCATTCTATGTGTCAACTCATTTTCTTTAATTATTTTTTAGCTCAGGTATAATATGGGAACAGTGCAAAATAGGTGCACGTCGTTACAAAAAAATTGAAGGACCGAAACTGCAGCAATTAGAAGAATGCTACCAACGTTATTTGTCAGAAAAGATGGTCAGCGATGAGCCTATACCTACTATAGTCCAAATATCCGATAGATTCGAGGTATGCCACATTACATTTAAATTGTCACTTTTTACCCGACTGCCGAAGAAGGCTAATGTGTTTATCAGTCTATGTATGTATGTATGTTCCTTTTGTTCCGTTCCGTTGGCCGATTTTGATGATTCGTAAGTCAATCGATTCGTCTTAACCTTGCGAGTGTCACTGGCTACATTAAAATTGGAAAATAGAAAAATGGAGGCTTTTGGGTTCCATATTGTGGGGGCCTAATTTATTTTTTTCTTCCAAACCCATTCTGTGGGGTATCAAAATAAAGGGTTTTAAGAAGAGATTTCAAAAATATATAACACTTATATGTTTAATGTACCTTATTAGAAAAATAATTAACTAAAAAGTTATAAATAAAAAAAAGTTAATTAATTTTTAAAATTAGGATACATCTGGTTTTGGTCAGCCAGCTCGCGAATATGTATCCTCCGACTGCACACATGATTTTCTCCTTGTTTACGTCTTTTTAGTTCGCTTTCAAGCAGTCGGGTTTTTGATTTTTTTAATTAACTTTTTTTTTGGTTTAATAACATGTATCACTGCGAAATAGATGAGAGTATAAAACCCACACCTAGCAATATCTATTTTAGCATTTACGTGTAGATTTAGTGGCTAATTGTATATTTTTCTCTGAGTAAAGTGTATGTGCAACATGGTTTTTGTAGTTCCTGTGCAGAATGCCACAAATGAAACACGTGATAATAAGTTTTAACCTAGCTGCAAGAAATGGCATGGAACGGAACTAAATGCTGATTCTAGTTTATTTAGCTATAATATCCCAATAAAGTGTCGTATTTGATGCGATTAAGCTCTAACAAGAATGTATTGCTAAAATAATAATACACAGTTCTATTTAGCTATAATTCCTAATAAAGCATATTTGATACTAGCTAATAATAATTAATACGCTCTAATAAAGCTAACAAGAATGTATTGCTAAAATAATAATACACAGTTCTATTTAGCTATAATTCCTAAAAAAGCATATTTGATACTAGCTAATAATAATGAATAAAGCTCTAATTATAAAAGTAAAACTATCACTAATTAAAATAACAGTTTGACTATTTAAAGCCAACACACGTGTCATACGTGACGTTTTAATTCATTACTAATGGTTTAAATAAGGGGCCAAAAACAGCGTCAGTTCTTCGACTCGATTCTCTGCGATAGTTGAGAAAAGAGCGAGCGGATTGTAATCACTGGGATCATTTCCTATATCATCACCCGCTGTTCAGTCGAGTCAGTTAAGACCCTCCTGATGGCAATTTGTTCAGAGTGCGCCCGCGGTGGTCCTGATTCCGCGGTTACAAAACGCATGCGCGATCTAACTCGATCTCAACGCCATCTATCGAGCTAGGGGTTACTTTTTTTTGCATGACTAGTCAACCCGTTTGCCGCTGGAGTATTATTATTTTGTGTTTTATATTATTATTTCTGTTATAAAAATAACAGAAATTTTGTGTATTATTAATTTAACAAAAATCAGGACTGATAGAAGTAATAATATGAAAGTTATATTACAAAAAGAAACCAGGAATTAGATCGATTATGTAAAAATATACACTGAATAAAATATTTAATCGTAAATCTTCTGCAGAGAGCACGTATAGCTAATTTAAATCTTAGGAGTTATTTTTCTAATGGACAGCTATTATTTAAATAATAACAATTTACGCAAGACTTTCAACAGGTAAGTAAAAATTGGCAAGATATTAGGATACTAGGTTTATGCAATGTTCTATTTTACATGTTCTTATTTTTTGGAAAAAAAAGTGTATACCTCTATCATTTACTATTAATTTTTAGCTCTTGTAATGTTAAGAACTTAAATTATTATAAAACTTTATCAAAAATAATAAAAGATTCGGTTCCTTCGTACGGTACGGGGGCGCCATCTATGTGTACGTGTGTGAACTAAAACTCTTACAGGTTGCCAAATATATTTTCAAATTATTCTATTATTCTGACTAAGTACACATGCTAACTACACGTGTACTTTTGTCCTGGATTTAACCCTTGTAGAATTCGCTGTTGACTACTGCTTTTCTGGACAACAACCAGAAATGCAGATGGTTTTCAACCAAAGTGCCACTTGAAAAGATAAATATAACTTGGCAAAATTGCTTTATTCTTGTTAATAAAAGAACATTTTTATTCTTTTACTTGTGCTAAATCGGTGTTTAATAGTTTTTTAAAAGATTTCAATGCAAAATAACAGTCATAAGCGTTATTGTTGTCGTTTATTATTAAAAACTAATGCCTGGGAAATAATAATGTATAGCTTATGACCATCTGAAATAATGTGTCTTACAAATGGAGAAAGATTTTTCCAAATAGATGTAGTGGTTCCAGATATTACCCTACATGTCTGAACAAACTCACAAAAATTGGGCTCTCTATAATATCAGTTAACAAATCAGATTATATCAGTAGTCCCTAATCACCGAAATTTGCGATCATTGGAGAATTTGAAACTTTTGATTCCTCAGATCGTTTACAGTCCAGGCTGTGCGATTGTGGAATGAGTTGCCGCTGTCAGTAAGACAAGCCCAGTCATTGGTTTCTTTAAAAAATCTGGTTAAAAACCATTGCCTTTCTCTGTAACGCTTTTCTATTTCGATCTAATCTCTTTCATCATTATTCAACACTTTTATTTTTCGCTCTCTCTCTCTATGAATTTCATGTCATATAATGTATGTTTTTTTTTATACACTATAGGCTCGCGCTTGACCACTATCTCACCTGATGCTAAGCGATAGAGAATCACGCTTTCCTAGAAAATACCTATTCACTCTTGACTTAAAGACCCCTAGATTGTAGCTGTCAAGAAACGAACCCCGGCAGGAAATTCCAGAAATTTATATATAAGTTTATATGTAGTATTTATTATAGTAATATCATTTTATATATATTTATGTTTTAATGTAATAGCAGTACACCGCAATGTTTTATTCTAAGTTCTTTCAGTCCATCCAAAGGTTGTCTGGTAGATATCACTATCAGCGATAAGAACGCCTTACCCGTATAAATAAGTTTTTCTTGTAAATGTGTATAACTTTAATGGTGTACATTAAAGTATATTCTATTTGCAGGTTGATTTCGAAGAGATGCGTCAGCTCAAACCTGCCCCCCGCATGCTTCGTCGGACACTACAAGCAGGTCTATGGGCATCGTATGGTCTAACGCCCCATTCCCGTCGCCTCCACGCGCGTTTGCATCGGCTACAGATCGACCAACAACTGCCGTTGCCGACCTTCCCCGTTGTTCTAGCGCCTGTACCCCCTCCAAGGTCAATTGCTAATGAAGACCCTAGCGGTAAGTTGTTTTGTGAAAATTGTTTGAATAATACTAATCTGTCTTTGATTCTTACTTCTTTCCTATTCTCTGTGCTTTTCTATGTGTGATAACTATAAGGTATGTTCTTCTTAGTATGTTGAGTATAATGTATTATTGTCTTTATTTTGAATTTTAGTACATATTTACTGGAGTTTTGATAAATACACACAAATTGTCGCTAGGTATTGTATGTAATGCATTTTAAACTTACCTAAACCTAAGCAGATGATTGAGTATTTAATAAGGGTTTGTATTACTACAAATGTTGTTTCTAAGTTGGAAAGGAACATGATAATTTTATCTCTTAAATCATAGCCTGCGTTTATTTTGAACACATAACCAGATAACCTAGTGGTACCTATAAAACAGTCGGAGATACATTAAAAATAATAATGATCCTACACCTGAACTTATGAAATACCAGTGTCAGATCAAACTTTTCAGACATCTGATACAAACTTAAACTAGTTCTACTAAATTATATTAAATTCTTTTTTACATGACTGTGGATTCAAACTTAGTGCCTCGAGGTACGAACAATAGCTTGATATAAACCGCTAAAAAATAGGCTACTTGCTTGCTCTATAACGCTACACTATTTATTCGATAGAAAAAACATAAACTCATGCCTTTTTCCCATAAAGACACTGCAGAATGTTACCTACTACGATCCTTACATACTCCTTTTGCTTCGTTTCATTAATTATACATCTGGTCAAACACGACTCACGCCTTTTTCTATGGAGGTAGCCAGAAACTACAGTACGCCAACTACTATGATCCTTATATATTCATTTTGCTTTGTTTTATTAAAAATACATCTGGTCAAACACGACTCACGCCTTTTTCTATGGAGGTAGCCAGAAACTACAGAACGCCAACTACTATGATCCTTACATATTCATTTTGCTTTGTTTTATTAAAAATACATCTGGTCAAACACGACTCACGCCTTTTTCTATGGAGGTAGCCAGAAACTACAGAACGCCAACTACTATGATCCTTATATATTCATTTTGCTTTGTTTCATTAAAAATACATCTGGTCAAACACGACTCACGCCTTTTTCTATGGAGGTAGCCAGAAATTACAGAACGCCAACTACTATGATCCTTATATATTCATTTTGCTTTGTTTCATTAAAAATACATCTGGTCAAACACGACTCACGCCTTTTTCTATGGAGGTAGCCAGAAACTACAGAACGCCAACTACTATGATCCTTATATTCATTTTGCTTTGTTTCATTAAAAATACATCTGGTCAAACACGACTCACGCCTTTTTCTATGGAGGTAGCCAGAAATTACAGAACGCCAACTACTATGATCCTTATATATTCATTTTGCTTTGTTTCATTAAAAATACATCTGGTCAAACACGACTCACGCCTTTTTCTATGGAGGTAGCCAGAAATTACAGAACGCCAACTACTATGATCCTTATATATTCATTTTGCTTTGTTTCATTAAAAATACATCTGGTCAAACACGACTCACGCCTTTTTCTATGGAGGTAGCCAGAAATTACAGAACGCCAACTACTATGATCCTTATATATTCATTTTGCTTTGTTTCATTAAAAATACATCTGGTCAAACACGACTCACGCCTTTTTCTATGGAGGTAGCCAGAAACTACAGTACGCCAACTACTATGATCCTTATATATTCATTTTGCTTTGTTTTATTAAAAATACATCTGGTCAAACACGACTCACGCCTTTTTCTATGGAGGTAGCCTGAAACTACAGAACGCCAACTACTATGATCCTTACATATTCATTTTGCTTTGTTTTATTAAAAATACATCTGGTCAAACACGACTCACGCCTTTTTCTGTGGAGGTAGCCAAAAACTACAGAACGCCAACTACTATGATCCTTATATATTCATTTTGTTTGTTTCATTAAAAATACATCTGGTCAAACACGACTCACGCCTTTTTCTATGGAGGTAGCCAGAAATTACAGAACGCCAACTACTATGATCCTTACATATTCATTTTGCTTTGTTTTATTAAAAATACATCTGGTCAAACACGACTCACGCCTTTTTCTATGGAGGTAGCCAGAAACTACAGAACGCCAACTACTATGATCCTTACATATTCATTTTGCTTTGTTTTATTAAAAATACATCTGGTCAAACACGACTCACGCCTTTTTCTATGGAGGTAGCCAGAAACTACAGAACGCCAACTACTATGATCCTTATATATTCATTTTGCTTTGTTGCATTAAAAATACATCTGGTCAAACACGACTCACGCCTTTTTCTATGGAGGTAGCCAGAAATTACAGAACGCCAACTACTATGATCCTTATATATTCATTTTGCTTTGTTTCATTAAAAATACATCTGGTCAAACACGACTCACGCCTTTTTCTATGGAGGTAGCCAGAAATTACAGAACGCCAACTACTATGATCCTTATATATTCATTTTGCTTTGTTTTTTTAAAAATACATCTGGTCAAACACGACTCACGCCTTTTTTTATGGAGGTAGCCAGAAACTACAGAACGCCAACTACTATAATCCGTACATATTAATTTTGCTTTGTTTCATTAAAAATACATCTGGTCAAACACCACTCATGCCTTTTTCTATGGAGGTAGCCAGAAACTACAGAACGCCAACTACTATGATCCTTGCGTACTCCCTTTGCTATGTTTATGTTCATACACGACTTACATTTCCATCGATGTAGGCTGAAACTTTAGAACGCCACCTATTACGATCCTTAGATAGTCTTTTTGCTTCAGTTACGTTCATGCATCTGGTCATGTACGCTGGTCGACAAAGCATAAATTAAAAAAGCATCAATGCATCTATGTTTTTTTATTTTGTTTTATTTTAGGTATGAAGCCGTTTATCGAAGTGTCGATAGTCGAGCGTATTATGGAGCATAGTAAGGTTCGACAGTACAAGTACTACAAGGTTTTGATTCAGGAGTTCCATGTGAAGGTTGATATGGGACTGATAAATGCGCTCATGGGCATGTTCCCGCAACGACTGCTAACCGAACAAGAAGCGGTAACTATTTCTTAATACGCCTTATATGTTTTTTTATTGTTGTTTCACAATTCGGGCAATACAATGTTACATAAGTTCTAGGTAAACATAATATAAATAAAAACATGAAACTGCATGCCCTAAAATAGTGAACACAGCATGCACAATATATGAGCTAGTGAAAAAATATAAATAAGCTTAAAAGTAATATGCAGCCATTAGACCAATTATTACTTATTAGTCGAGTGGCTGCACAGGCTCGTCTTAATTTTGGCTGATGCTAAGGTCCCAGAGAAAATATCATTAATTCTAATTAATCTTATCATATTGATAAGCACACACGGTTTTTGATAGTCCGAGCACAACAAAATTTGCTAACAAGACTGTCAAACACACGGAGATTGATTAAATTGGCTTGGTTAATACAGTAACAATAAAATTTTGGAAGCGATTAGTAAGATATAAATACATCAAAATTGTTATCATATTATTTTTCACTAAATGTCACTCATGAGTCATGACTATGAGGTGTAATAGCAATTTGAACAGAAATAAATAAACTATTTATATTGCAGCTGGACGCATTCCAATTAGATTTACAAACGGCTGGACAACCATTAGAAGCTTTAGCAGCTATGGGGGTGGCTTCAGATCTCAAGAATTTCTACGACAATCTACATTTGTCGCCGCTCAAGGTAAATATTAACAAAACAAAATATTTTCTTCACATCTGTCGTTTATTAGCTTTCAAATTTCAACCTTATGTATTTCTTTTTAGGTGCATGTTTCGTTCTCACTCGGCGGGGCGACTACACTGCCATCGTTCATTGGCACTGTTCTCCAAAGCATTGGTGTAACGTTGACAGACATGAACGACGTTGTATTCAAGTAAGATTGTTTTCTGTTTGTTTGTGACAAAAATAACAAGTAACTGACCGAAAACTGACTTTTGTTTGGTAACAGATTTTTTTATGATTTTGGCAAGTTGTATGGTCCTGTTATAATTTTGCAAATATATTTCAGTTATTATCTTGGAATCCAGTTTAAAGGGCTCAAGCAATGGAACCTGCGGTTAGACATAATTTCTTCAAATGTGTTAGGGCCTTAGCAGATAGGCTGCTTTTGTCAATGGTCGGTCGATCGTAGGGTCTTTCACAACCTTTTTTGATAAAGTGACTGACAGAGTAAAAATTGCGATGCAGCATTAAAGCAATCGATAAAATGTATCATCATCATCATATCAGCCGAAAGACGTCCACTGCTGGCCATAGGCCTCCCCCAAGCGTCGTCACTTTGACCGGTCCCGTGCGTCTCGCAACCAGCGGATCCCCGCAACCTTCACCAGGTCATCGGTCATCGGTGGGAGGACTTCCAACGTAACGTCTTCCGGTTCGTGGTCGCCACTCCAGAAGCTTTCTGCCCCATCGGCCATCCGTTCTTAAGTTACTCAAGTTTGGCAATTCTTCGGGCTATGTCGGTAACCCTGGTTCTCTTAAGGATCTCTACATTTCTGATTCGATCACGCAAGGAAACGCCGAGCATAGCCCTCTCCATCGCCCTTTGAATGACCATACGCTTTCTGATGAGGCCCATTGTAAGCGACCACGTCTCAGAGCCATATGTCATCACTGGCAACACACACTGGTCATAGACTTTCGTCTTGAGACACTGTGGTAAGTTGGACGAGAAGATACCGCGCAACTTCCCGAACGCTGCCCAGCCGAGTCGGGCGTAAAGAAGTTTACTAATATGTATGATTATACTAAAACGACCATACTCAAAAAGTTATCTAATCTAATTTTACTAGCCTATATTTTCTGCTAAAGTGAGGGCTTCAAGAGTAATTAACAAAGAATCCAATATACTAATACCTTCTATTTTTCACCAGATTATCCTATTACGAAAGGACCTTCGAGTTCTTATCACAGAAGGAGTTGATCGGTCAAGTGCAGAATCATTACACGGGACAGGCGTTGAAACAATTGTATGTGTTGGTTCTCGGGCTGGATGTGATAGGCAACCCGTACGGACTCGTCATCGGACTTAAGAAGGGCGTGGAAGATCTGTTCTACGAGCCGTTCCAGGTCAGTTATTGGAGTTACTCTGCACCCTAACTATACTAGAAATCCGACCCTGTACAGAACAATGCTGAGACATTTTTTTTGCAGGGTGCTATCCAAGGTCCGGGTGAATTCGCTGAGGGGCTGTTCCTGGGCGTGCGCTCGCTAGTGGGACACACAGTGGGCGGCGCGGCCGGCGCGGTGTCGCGCATCACCGGCGCCATGGGACACGGGCTCGCCGCGCTCTCGCTGGACAAGGTAGCGTACTGACAGTTCGCTGAGGGGCTGTTCCTGGGCGTGCGCTCGCTAGTGGGACACACAGTGGGCGGCGCGGCCGGCGCGGTGTCGCGCATCACCGGCGCCATGGGACACGGGCTCGCCGCGCTCTCGCTGGACAAGGTAGCGTACTGACAGTTCGCTGAGGGGCTGTTCCTGGGCGTGCGCTCGCTAGTGGGACACACAGTGGGCGGCGCGGAAACCTGTTACGTCACTACACGTTGTGTTGTGGATGTTGATGCCAGCTGCTATAGTACACAGAGTCCTCAAACGTCCTCTGCAGTTGTTTTATAATAATATTTATTGTATTAACTTAAAATAAAAAAGATTGTGTTTATAAAAAGTTCTGTAACTAAAGTAACTATTTTATTTTCTAAGGACTACCAGCGACGCCGTCGTGACAACATTAATAAGCCACCGGCGAATCTGCAAGAAGGTCTTGCGAGAAGTGGTAAAGGACTGGTCATGGTAAGTAAATCCCCCGTTCTATATAATAAATATAGGTAGATTAACAAATTTTCGTTTAGAAAAGCTGTCAAATTAATACATAGCCAATCCTATCATGGTTTTCTTAACATTTGAGCAAAGTCTACTTAATAAACTATCTAAACATGATAAACTTTCTTGGCGATAAAGAACAAAAACTTTATGATAATACCTATATATAAGCAGTGCAAAAATTTCAAAAAAAACAGGGCGTGGTAGACGGCGTGACCGGTGTATTCACAAAGCCCATAGAGGGCGCTCGCGAGCAGGGAATCGGTGGTTTCTTCAGCGGGTTGGGCAAGGGAGCTGTCGGGCTGGTCGCGAGACCTACTGCCGGCGTCGTTGACTTCGCATCCGGCTCACTTGATGCCGTCAAGAGGTAGCAACAGAATGAAGCTTGCATGATTTGCTTGTGTGTTTCATGACTTGCATGTTTTTTTATAATGCTATGCGGCTTTTGCTTTACCGGAATGCATTGTGTTGTTTAAGTCATCGAGTGTGCAGTGGACATTTGGGATACTCCAACAGCTGGGACATAGTTTGATCAGGGGCACCGCACTCGCACTGTGTCAGGGGGTCTCACTCCGCAGTTTAGGTACGATCGGCCGGCGCTCCGTCTGAAAAGGAATATCGCAGTAGGTTGCAGCTTACCGCTCGGTTCGCACGCTAGCCGTGTTATTATTTGTACTGTGATTTTTGCAAAGAACGATGACTTCTAAACGATCTTATAATGAGTCCTATAAAATATACAGTTGTTTTTACGGGTATCTAAATAAAGGAAAGAACAAGGAATCGATATTATCTTTTTTTACAGTTCCGAAAGATGGTGATATATAAGCAATTTTTTTGTATTTAAATCATTACACCACCACCACCTCTGTAACTGTCGGTAGTAGGTGCAAAATGAGAAAACATTTTTTTGTAATTTTTGGGGTGTGTCATAAAGAATGAATAGATGTGCGAAATACTAAAAATTAGGTACCTACCAAGGTAGATAGATGATGAAAATTATAAAGGGTCTTTCAACAAGGACGGGTCGATGTTAAAATTTAATAAAACAAGATGTGTGTGAGATATTAACGAAATTTATTTTTTATTTAAAAGGCCCATTTATGCCAATTATGGATGGAATATGCCAATTATGGATGGCCTTTTAAATAAAAAATAAATTTCGTTAATATCTCACACACATCTTGTTTTATTCAATTTTAACATCGACCCGTCCTTGTTGAAAGACCCTTTAGTAGCAGCGGTAAGCTGACGACAACCTTAGCGGGTCACTCCGCGACAGACAGCAACAGAGTTACGCGTTAGACGTGAGCGGCAAACTTTAGGTGAATATCGCGTTAGGCACCGAACGCTTATGCGAGCTGAATTGCACTTTGTTGGTTACTAGCAAGAGTCTCTATTTCTATAAATTGTTGCGCGAAGGTACTTGTACTATTATTTATTCTGTGACTGTGTGTTGGATAGTTCGAGAATCCCTCATTTCGCCAAATTTTGTATTCAGCACTTACTTGGGTACGCAATCGGTGCCGAGCTTTCCGTATAGGCCACACAGTAGAGGACCGAGAGGCAACTGCTTTCTGGGGTCCATGAAGTCGTGAGGTGGTGGATACTTCTTTTTCCTCAGTTTTCTTCTCTCCTTAGGCATCTTGGATCATAGGGCTATGTTGTGGCTATCGTTTTTGCAGCATGCATTTTTATGTAACCTTTTTTAATGCTCACCCGAATAGGAAACAGAGAAGTCTCGTACCATATTCTGCAAAATATAATGCTTGCTTGGATTTGGTTCGGTTGTGTCTAAGGGGTTCGCATTTAAATCTAGTAAATTTTCAAATAAATGAAAGAAGCGTGATGCAGTGTATATTTATTGTTAGCCTGTCAAGCGCTATTGATAATGTATTGATACTGACAGCTTTCGCAGAGATCTTTTAAGAATTATAGATCCAAGACAAATGTTATATTGGCTGTATCTCAAGCAGCGACTGATTAAGAGTTCTGACCGCCCTAGGCTAATTATGAGGATGCGCCCCCGCCAGGTGTGTTATGGTCGGCCAAAAAAGTAGTATATTAGGACTTTGTTTACTAGTGTGAAAAATTTAACATGGTTCATACTACTTATAAAAGTTTTCAGAACGATCTGCAAGCGAAACTAACATTGTCCTTTAATTTTACGACATTCAATTTTAGGGTGGTGAACCATTTTTTTAGCTGGCCGTACATAAAGGCAGGGCACCTCACGCGTTTTTTTTGAAGTCGTTAAATATAAAATAGACGCGAGCTCTGCGCGGCGCGAGAGGAGACCAAAGTTGCATGCGGCTAGATTGTCAGGTCGGAGGCTTGGGCAAATTACTTTAATTTCGCATTTCATATCGATGTCTCTTAATCTGCCAAGCCTTTTCCCAACCATACTGTGGTCAGCCGCCAGTCTAAGGCCGGGTATCCACCAAAGCGGAGAGGAGAAGAGATGTGGAAATAACTAAATCGGATTGGTTTATTCAAACACATCTCCTCTCGTCTCTGCTTTGGTGGATACCGGGCCTAAACGGATTCAGCTGAATACTACATGGAGCGATTGCCTATTGACCTCCACAACCCAGTATCTGTGTAACGCGAAAACCCCTGGGCAAGACTGGTGTCACATTTTCTGAAAGGACTGTCAATCAATCTGCATATAGTCTTTTCTCAACTATGTTGGGGTCGCGGCTTCAAGTCTAACCAGATTTAGTTGAATATCAATATTTAATATGGAGTGACAGCCTATCTGACCTCCACAAACTAGTAACTGGACAACACGACTTGGCTAGACTGATGTCAGATATCAGACTTCTGACATACTCACTCATGATAACGTAAACGATCTCTTATGTCTTAAAGTATACAAAAAAAAAAGGTTTCTCCTTACCGTCCCCAGACGGCGCTTATCCAATTTCAATACAAATTGACTTATACGTTAACGCGATTGAGCGTGAGTACAAACTCACACTAAGGTCTCTGCGCTGTTGCCAGCTCACTCACTCGCTCGACCACCGACCAATTTGAGTAACAGTCAGTGTTTACTTTAGGCGCGCTTTTTAAAATTTATTGTTAAAATCAGGGAGTCCCAAGCATTTTCAGTTCACAGCGCATTTAGTTTGTTTTGTCTCAGTCTAGTTGAAATATGTAGGGTAGATGCAATGATGCTAGGTTAATAGTGCATGCGAAGACACGATTTCAGCGCGCCCGCGCCCCCCCGATCCTCGCGCCCTAGGCTACAGCCTAATTAGCCTAAGGGTTAATCAGGCCCTGATCTCAAGCACCGTGATAGCTAGACAGTTGAAATTTTCACAGATGATGTATTTTTGTTGCCGCTATAACAAAAAATACTATAAACAGAATAAAATGTATATTTAAGTGGAGCTAATACAACAGACGTAATTTTTTTGTTGTTTTTTCCGATAATGGTACGGAAACCTTCGTGCGCGAGTCTGACTCGCACTTGGCCGGATTTTTATTTAAATGTCATGCACAAAGGTACAGTGGCATACTTATTGCCTTCGGAATTATCTACCAGTCAACCAAGGATGGTAAAGAGATAATATAGCAGGTGCATTATTTTAGCCGTTTTAATATTTATTTATTTTATCCTATTTAGTAAACCCTGAAGATTTTTTTGCAATATTTCTCACTTACTCGAACGATCAAAATCCATAGGGATCACTATGTCTATTTCGTGAACATCAGGGCGTAGTGGAAGGCGTGTGCGGCGTTCTGGTCCGTCCGATCCAGGGGGCGCACGAGGGAGGTGCGGGGGGATTCGTGAAGGGGCTGGGCCAGGGTGCCATGGGGCTGGTGGTGCGGCCCGTCGGCGGGGTCATCGATTTCACCTCCGGACTCCTCTCGTCTGTTTGGAGGTGGTGAGGTTACCGGACTCTGTAGATGTTTCATAGACGTATAGTTTGAAGGATTAGCGTTGGTGTAGTAGATTTGTAAGAAATGTATTAGTTCAGATTTAGGTACTACAGTAAGGGCGAGAATAGGAATCATTACATTTGTTTATGACTATATTTTCTACTTAGACCACACGTTCACACGGCGATGAGCAGTAATATATTTTATCTACACTTACAACGTAATGTTCCAAATACGAATTCGAAAAATATTGTATAAACACGTACTTTATATTCGTGGTAAGATAAAATTAAAAAAAAAACCATTATAGTTCATACATTTTCCTTCGATTTTCAAACAACTGCATCATAAAATAACTTTTTAATTTTTATAGCACACTTTTACTTTTTAATTTTCTGGCGCGTATGGGCTCATGTCATTGTCAGTTGTCTGTGGATGCGCGCGCTGCGCAATGAGAATCTAAATTGCCCACCATACCATACCACATATTTTTTCCTTTTCCACTTTTGTTTTATTTTAACTGTATGAGTGAAGATAAAGTAGTGTATGCAATAGCATATAATTAGGTATTAAAACACTCGCGTAATATTATTATCAAATTCGGCTTCGCCTCATTTGATAAACCTACGCTCGTGTTTTAATAACCCCTATTATATGACCATTGCATAAACTACTATTACAATATTTTAAGTAATGATTACACGTCAAGATCTCACTGCTTATACCATTATAATAGATAAATGTTGTATGAAAATACTGTGATACCAAAAATATCAAACTGTTCATTGCCATGTGATCAGAGCCTTAGTGTATTTAATTCAGTGTGCATCTAATTCTTGGTATATTGTTGTTACTAACGCTTTATTTGTACTGCTATTTGGTTGTGCTTTATCTATATATATGTCGCATCAAGGCTGGCCGATAGATGTAAACCATCGGGAAGTCAGGATGTATTCCCTTAGGTTAAGACATCGTGTGTGGGCAGGTCGTTGGGTACAATCGTGAAAATGAAATCACAAAAATTATTCAATACACTGAGTATATTTCAAATAGACACAAGTTACATTCTTGCTTACTAATATTACGGATCGGAACTGATTCTAGGACGTGTTAGCTCTAAGGCTGTCAGTACTCAACTGCCAGTACATTTTAGCTCAACTGCTACATTCTATTATCCCCACCACGGAAGTGGTTAGAGAAAGCGCGCCAAAGCGTAGTTGTTCTTGCTTTGCCGCCAGATGGCGTGCTTGCGATTTGTTTTGACGTCCGTACTATTGACTAAACCCGACACGGCCATCCTGCGAGACAGGCGTCCTCGTCTGTTCCTCATTGTCAGGTTCTAACAGTGTATCGAATCATGTGGAAATCCTCAATGGATGTCCTCAGCCCTTGGGGAAAGCTGAGGGGTCTGTCAGACTCCTACTGACTAAAACCACATGGTGTTCTCTAGGCCGTAATTACTCTTGAGAGGCGAGCGTGGAACACACACGTCGCCTTCTCGGGCCTCTCTCAGGTGACAGATCCCCAAATCTATCACCCGCAGGCTTCATCATCTTGTCCTCGCTCCATGCCACCTCATGTCGTGTTGCGCCACACGTCCTCTTAGTCTACTCCGACCCGCTAGTCGCCCATCATACAAGGGATGTTTTTCTGAAACACAAAATTTCCAAACAGTATTCACTCGTCCAATCCTGACGCATACTCTATGTGAGTGAGGAAACACTTTGAATCAATCAAACATGATCATTTAAATGTCTCCTTTCACCTTTGCAAGGAAAGATTAATTCTATTTCCAATTTAAAGAAAATAGCAAGTTAATCATCGATTTGGTACCTAAAAGCACCCAATCATAGTGATTACAAAGTCCAAGTACCACTGATAGTCATTAATCTCAAATTAAATCCAGCAAAAGAAACCACCAGGTATCTTATTTACGATATTTAGCTATCTTCTAGCTCTCTTAGCAATCACAATTGCTCTACTCGAACATCTCCACGATGTCGAGTCAACCCAACTCTCTGAACTCAGAACCTGTTCACACAGAGATTTAGTCTGTCCTATGTTACGTCAATTTATTATCTACTTCATCTACTATCTCAATTGGTACTTGAGCTTCGTGTGTCTTACTAACACGATCTACGCAAAGTAATCAAAATGAGAAAACCAAAATTATTTCAATTTTCGTAATGAGGGCTTGACGATTCGAACGTCATCAAAATTATCATGGTGACCTCACCAAACGCATGACTGCGAGTTTACTTTCTTTTAATCTCATGACTCAATAGGAACTTTCTGTAAGGTTCCTAACACAAACATGAATTTTCACACCAGACATAGTGTCATGTGTGCCATACAGGCCCTCCGCTGCCATAAAGACCAACAGTTGCCACACAGGCCAACAGTTGTCACACAGGTCAACAGCTGCCACTCAGGCTCACAGTTGTCACACAACGCTCGGTTACTCCTGACCAAACTAGATTATTGGGTTCGTGAAAATAAAGATTTTAGAACCCTACTCTTTAACTAAACCGTTACCCTGGGCCATGTACCACAGTTATTCCAAACAAACTTTAAAACTTATTCTGCAGCAAAAACTGCCAAGCCTACAGAAACTCTCGAGTAAAACCTCTAACGCCACGGCTCTATAGCCGACTAGCAATTATATTGCTCTCACACAACGGTCTCTCTAGACCCCGACCTCCGCCAGAATCCACTGGTACGGTCAAACATAATATGGCTGATAGACTCAATTACTCGACACCTTAAGCTTGCTCATTATCATCAAAATCCTTTTGACATCAACATCGACTGGTACATAACCCGCTGGCATCTTTCTTAACCTACAGTGTGCATACTTGTAGGTCCTAAGCGTACCTATTTAAAGCTTTCGGTGTATAACGCTCACCATCCTGTCATAATCACCTATCGCGGATTTAATACAGGGCCTATTTATTTTTCGTACTAGAGATTCCCACACAACACTATTCATTAGAAAAAAGTGTCCTACGATCAACAAGTTCAACAACTAAAAGTAATAGTAACAATGCTGTTACAGTTTGTTATAATTCAAAGGCAATGCATACTCAACTCATGAAACCTCTTCAAAAACCCATCGCCACATGTTACGCATGAGGTGCGGTCCAGAATTTGTCTCATAAGCAGACATGTTAATCAGATTTGGTTTCACTACCACTGTCATCAACTATAATGTCCAATTCTCAAGGAACTTGGTGATCGGGGACCCTTCTCACAAGATTCGCGCCTTTTACTGATTTTGGAACATACTGACTGTTAATATGAGGGAAACAATTAAGCCTGATAATATTTGCTTCTTAATACCACGTGTGAAGGTACTTCACGAATAACTCAAATCAATATCGTTAAAATCTGATTATCAACAGTAACCCTTTAATTTCGTTCACTAACTCGTTTTCATGTAAGGAAAACAATCGCGAATTCTGCTACTATCAAAATATCACTTTAAAAGTAAGCAAGTGAATTCAGATCTGAGGACGGCTGTGTAAGTCTTAACGCAAGAAGATCTTTTCTGAGTAGGTACAGGTAAATGACCAGTACCGTTACTAAGTCGATACAATTTCGATGCCATTACGACATTACTAACTCGCTTTGCCACTGAAAACGACTAGTTGTTCAGTCATTTTGGATATCTCAATTCCTTCATAAGGGATATCTCATCCTAAGGTTCGTACTAAACCCAATATTGAAACTAGGAAAGTACTAACTAGCCAATAGGAAACTCATTAGCTACTTGCTTTTTACTAAGTGTGTCTCAATTACCTAGTGATAGTGCAAGATATAACCACGACCAATTCAATGGTCAAACATGAAAACTTAAAACTCGAACTAGCATCTCTTCACTAGAGAACCTTCGACCTCACTATCGAAATAATATGGAAGCGACTCACCGAGTATTCCATTCCAAACTTGCGAGCTCTCCCGACCTCACAGCTGTGGTCATAGCGTTCCACTACCACCTGCTAACTGCTAGCCTGCCATCGGTCTTAACCTCTCAGACGTTGACACGTCAACCTTCGCGCTCAGCATCTGAATCGCTAGCCTGCAGCAGAGGCTTCAGGCTGCGACACAATATGGTATCTGAAACATGAAAAACATTACGAGAGTATATGTTCACACGGTTATCTTAACCATACACAGCTTTGATGGAAATTAATCGATGCACCGGTGTACTCGTAGTAACCTAAACTAATCAATCTGCCTAGCCTTTTCCCAACTACATTGGGGTCGGCTTCCAGTCCTACCGGATTCAGCTGAGTACCAGTGCTTTACATGGAGTGACTGCCTATCTGACCTCCACAACCCAGTAACTGGGTAACACGGTACCCCTTGTCAAGACTGGTGTCAGATCTCAGGCTTCCGACTACCCGTAACGACTGTCAAAGATCTTCAAATGACAGCCGGGACCAACGGCTTAACGTGCTTTCCGAGGCACGGAGGAAACCCGGTATGTTGAAATGGTCACCCATCCACGGACCGACCTCGTCAAGCGTTGCTTAACCTTGATGATCGACCAGTGCGGCTGTTATTATTTAGCCACGAGCTTCTAGTAGTAGTAGTTACCTAAACCGGCATGGCCAAATAGGTTATTATGGACACCGAATGTGAGTGCAGAGCCTCTGTCCAAAACATGAACCACACACTGTAATGTCCCAAGAGTCCAGGAAGGTATATGGACTTTAGAGAATCCAATGAATACCATAGCGTTTTAAGTCGCAATTAACGAGGCCTGGTAGAGTTTACCACTTTTAAGATAGTTTGGCCCTACGACCACAAAACGAGAATACTATGCTTCTTCTCAAACTTTGCTAACTCTCACTACATAGAACTATCACACTACAAAACTAATCAAAATATTTCATTTGGAATTATAATATTTTCCAGACTGAAGTGTAAGGTAGGTACGTTATTTTCCAGACTAAAAAGTAAGGTAGGCACCATATCGTTCTAAAGCCGTCGGCGTCGTAACCATAGTCGGCCAAGGCTAGTCAAGGGTCATTGCCAGTGTTAGCAGAATAATAACTCTTCAATAACACCAAAACTTGACCAGCGATAACTAACATGAGAGTATGGACCGAACACGGGCCACCCCGACAATCCACTGGCCGCCATACCGTACACAAAACCAGAATTTTGAATAACGAACACTTGGCAATAGTCATAACAAAATGAAAACGACTCACCAGATTGACAAAGATCCGTGCGTATGAATCTTTCCACACGTCCACACGCTCCTCCTTGACCTGTCCAGCTCCTTGGTTGATGCTAGCCTCCTTGCTGCTCCGCTCCAGACTGGTTTTTTATTATTCAAGACTGAGGGTAGTCTCGACTGACACCGCGATTTTTTTGCAAGAATGTAACCGCCACTTTCACTAGCTTTGTTTTTACGTGTGATCTCATTAGCACGACCGAATCCCAATTCTGATGTCGCATCAAGGCTGGCCGATAGATGTAAACCATCGGGAAGTCAGGATGTATTCCCTTAGGTTAAGACATCGTGTGTGGGCAGGTCGTTGGGTACAATCGTGAAAATGAAATCACAAAAATTATTCAATACACTGAGTATATTTCAAATAGACACAAGTTACATTCTTGCTTACTAATATTACGGATCGGAACTGATTCTAGGACGTGTTAGCTCTAAGGCTGTCAGTACTCAACTGCCAGTACATTTTAGCTCAACTGCTACATTCTATTATCCCCACCACGGAAGTGGTTAGAGAAAGCGCGCCAAAGCGTAGTTGTTCTTGCTTTGCCGCCAGATGGCGTGCTTGCGATTTGTTTTGACGTCCGTACTATTGACTAAACCCGACATATATATATATTGTAACATTATCATTAATAATTGGTGAGCAATAGTAATATCATAATAATATGTCGATAATTACCTTCCAAATGTAAATAAAAAATACTGTAAATTTTATCCCTTTTTGACTGTAAAAGTCGTTTAACGAAAGATTACTTTTTGTAGGTTCAAACGTTTCAGGCGTGCCGTCTATATTTGTCCTTTATTTAGATACTACTAAACTAATTTTAATATTGGTCATATATCAACATAGAGCCGCAGATATGTCTGAAGAAGTGACGAAGCGTCGTCCGGCGCGGTACATGGCACCCGACTGCGGCGTCAGGCCCTACTCGCGGCTACACGCAGAGGGGTACAAGATGCTGTCCGAGTTGGAGAAGGTTTGTATAACATATACACACACATGTTACCATAGATACTGTGTGAAGAAGTGACGAACTGTTGTCCGGTGCTGTACATGGCACCCGACTGCGGCGTCAGGCCCTACTCGCGGCTACACGCAGAGGGGTACAAGATGCTGTCCGAGTTGGAGAAGGTTTGTATAACATATACACACACATGTCACCATAGATACTGTGTGAAGAAGTGACGAAGTGTTGTCCGGTGCTGTACATGGCTCCCGACTGCGGCGTCAGGCCCTAGGGACTCGCGGCTACACGAGACACTACAGAGTGGTTCAAGATGGTGAGCTTTTGAACCTGCTCTTGTATTTTGGCATACAATCTGACGTATATATGCCCCGACGGGTTAGGAAGAAGTGTGTAGCGGCACCAAGGCCGCGACTTACGAACTAATGACATTACGTCACACAAATCCTGCATCGCGCAATCAAAGTTTTCGACGCGATTTGAACATATAAAACAGTCTGATAATAACCGTTGGGCAGTTGCCCGGACCAGAAACAACACCCGTGGGACTTTACACCCTGTCCTACCTACCACCAAAAGCGTACAAATAGTAAATCTACATTCTGCAAGTTACGTTGAAGTTCTATGTAGTAGGAGGTGAGCCTCATGCCATCAACCAAACTCAAATCCAAATTCCAGGCTGTTACTGCAAAATTTCAAAACATTCCCCGTATTTTGAAAATGCGATGTGCGTAATTTTTTCTCTGAAATAACATTTCGTTGAAAAACTTTCTAAACATGGCCGTTTTCCCTTTTTATCACGAGATATTATTTTTATCATTGTCCAACAAGATTAAAATGTAATATGACATTTATTCCTAAACAGGGCAAATACGTCAGCACGGACAGATACGAGGCTCACGTATGGGTGATCCACAACAAGGAAGTGGTCATGTGCACTGACAAGCGAATGTTATACATCGAAAAGAATAATGTGTTCGGCGGATGGCAGGTATGGAACCATTATTATAGTATTTTTATAGCATTGTGAATATTGTAGCCGTCATGTAAAGAGAAACAGAAGTATGCGAATTGCAGAAGAACAAACCAATTGAGCCATAAAAACAACTACTGTCCATCCAGCTTGTTATTTTACATTTTGACAGATGCACGCTTAAGAAGTTTTATAATTATTAATAGGCAACCATAGACAATAAAATCCAATACTTCATGGACGCTGACAGTAGTGAAGCGACGTGCTTGTTCGCTCCGTTATTCCGATGAATTCAATTTCATAGTTAAATCGAATTTACGTAGCAGTAAATATAGCAGTGTAAGGCTGTCTGTTCACTTCGCTCGGAGCGCAGAAAAGAGGTGCGGAGCCAATCAATCGAATTGCATAAAAACTCCTCTTCGCTTTAGTGGACAGGGATTTGAAAATTAGTTTCAAAAGGAGAAACGACTACGACAACGGACGACTAAACCAATCGCCCGCCGACGGCATCTCAAATGATTCGTCTCAGGGTGCGTTTCCACTGAAGCGGAGCTGGGCGGAGCGGAGCGGCAACGACCAATCACAATAGTTGAAATCCTCTTCGCGGCAGTCGTCTCGTCTGTGATTGGACGATTCCTGCAGTCTCCGCTCCGCTTCTTACAATTACAATTACAAGCTGGCCAAAGAGTAATTGCACTTATCACTTCTTCGTTTACTGACTAGTTTCTACCTACAGTGGCCCATTTGGCTTCGTAGTCGATTTAGAGATTTTCAGGGGGGCCTTGGCAGTTTGTGGCAAGCCCTAAACAAATTCTCTTTTATAACGAAACTCAATCAATTTACGTGATAGTAAAAAAGTACAAAAATACTACGTCATCTTATTACCCGACTGCTGCGCTTCGTAGCAGTCGGGTAATAAGATGACGTAGTATTTTAGTAAAAGGATTGTTATGTTTTTCACTAAAATTGTTTATCGGAAGCCGAGAGGTCATGTATAATTTATAGAAAACTGCCTTCTCTCATTGCGGCGATAATTCGTTCGTGTAACTTGTAAATTGTAAAAGAATACACTCAAAGTACAACTTTTGAAAACATGTGTTCTCGTGAAGCCCGTAAAGTTAAAACTATGGCATGTAAATGTTGTTTGACTTCTTTAAATATTAATGATAAATTTAAACTTGATTAATACAAAATTGTAACCAAATAGAGTAACCCAAAATTATGATTATAAGAAGCCCCAATCGAAAAGTTTATAGAATGGAACCAAAACATCTCAACAACTAGAAGGATGGTAAAAATTAAATCAACCATTTGTCCAACAGATATTATGGACATATCTCTGGACGGAGCTTCCCGAAGTGCCAACAGCGGTCAACAAAGGGGTATACGTGCCCACAGCCAAGAGGAAGGTGCTCGGAATGTTCCCCACCTCCGGCTCCGGCAAGGTGATATTCCTCTACGACGAACAACAGAAGAAGTACCTCCTCGCGCAGTGCCAGCGGCTCATGCAAGCGCGTTGACATCAGGCAGTAGAAAGGATGAAGCCCACTGAGTGGTTGGCGCAGTTCTTTCTACTTATCTTTGATTATCGCACCGCATTGCTTGCTCTCGCCTATCACTTTAATATGCACCACCTCGCCTCCAGAGGCTTTCGCTGAACTCTTCTTCTTCGCTGTGCGCAGTGCTTCATAAAGACTATCTATGTACTATATTTAGTGTATCGACGTTTACCTGTTTTGAGAACCGTGTGCTTGTTATATTTTTATAATACCTTTTTTACGTGATGATGTCAATGTATTGGGTATGCTGAGTATAATTATGGAATGAATATCGTGGTATAGGTAGTTCAAATATTTTTTACACGCAGCGCTATGTGTGGGTAAGCATGGTGTGTGTGGTTGTTTGCACTGCCGCGTCACTGCCACACAAATAAAGCCGTGTATTTACAAGCGTACGCACAGCGCACGCACACATGGCGCCGCGCGCAAAGATGTGTTGAACTATCTATAATGACATTTTGTGTATGTAGTTAGAGTTTTGATTAATTTTACATATGTTTACCACTTGGTAATGTACCACCCTTGTAAAGTATGAGAGAGACATTGTAAATGACTCTAAAATATCATGAACAGTAATGTTACTCTTGTGACGGCCGGATTTCTGGCTATTTATGTAAGTAGCTACGTAGATGGACTTAGCCTTATTAGACTACAAATGAGGTGTATGAGTTTAAAAAACTATTATCAACCATGTAACTCTACAGATTACCCTTTTCTCTATAACTTCAATATTATCTTTGACCGTTTTTGAAGTATATTTCAATATATCGCTATGCATTTACCTATTTAAGATTAATATTCTGTAAGTTGTTACTAGATTTCAGTCTTCCTTTACGTATCTACTTATTTATCGACTTGTGTCGTTGTCGTTGAGTTTATTATACCGTTAGTACTATTATAATATTGAATGTTCATCAAAAAATAAATTTTACATGTAATCAACTCGAATAACTAATATCTTTTTGAAATACTCAGTTCGACACTTCGATCAATAATACAGTAGATGCGCTTCAAAAACACACCGAAAAATAAGAGCACTAATATGGTTGTGGTCTTATTTCAAATTAGTATGGTCCAATCATAGCCAACATTAAGACTTTAATATGCCGCAGTGTGCGTTCAAAAATTGTGCAAATAATCACCGTAACACCGAGATTTTGGTAGGAATATCTTTTTTTCGGTATGTTTATATCATTAAGTATTTAACATAAAGTAAAAACTGATTGGGATTAAGGTATATCTAGAGTATTATTGATTGAATGTTCGACAGTCTCTTAACTAAAAATAATATAATAATATGTTCGACTTAAAATATTCGAATATTCATTCGTTTTGTTATATACTTATAGACTATGTAACGTTGTTTACAATAATTATGTTGATATTATTGTAAGTTTAATATTACGGAGACAAAATCAGTGAAGGTAAGTCTGTTAATTCCGTATCATGTTTTCTTACCGAAGCCTGGTAGTACAAACGTTACGTTCAAAGAGTTGAATTATTTTATACTTGGTTAAATTATAGCAAAGCACAGCCAGGACGCTTACAAGGCTGAGGCTTTCCATATCAGTGCCTTACGATCGATGTTAAGAAAGCTGACGTTTTCTTTGCTCTTTTACTTTGTATTAATTATTGTTTTAAGTTTTTAGTAACACTGAAAATAGTGTTTACCGGAACTAAGTTATGTTAGTTGTGTGCACAATCAAAATGTTTATATAATATGCTTCGCCTTCGTGCGCTCGCCTCTCCAGTGGCTTCGAGATGTGAAATTTTCTTAATTTGTATAATTTTTATTTGTTGAAACGTTTATGCGTAAATACGTTTAATTAGATCTAAAGCCAAGTTTGTTTTTATTGCCTGTTGCACAATTTACTTATTTCGACTTTGTTTTGTCTTGTTCAAGCTTGTGTAAGAACATTTTCAATATAAAATATATTATACAGAATCACAGTGTTTTCTTTTTGTATCTAACAGCATCCTTAGTCACTAACACCATTATTTATAAAACTCTGGACACTGTTTAGAAATTGCTTAGCACTTTCTATATTCAAATTTTCTATAAATAATTTTGATTTAAAATAAGTAGTTGCTAAACACCCCAGATTGTTTTATAAATAACTTTCCAATAAAAGTAGCGCTATCTGCTATAAACAACATACTACCAAATGTCGTAACATACCTACATACCGATAACCGTCAATTGTAGCTGTTATTGGGAAGCCTAGACAGGCACATATGTTTCAATGTTATTTGATGTATAGCCTGTGAGATAGCCCAAATATGACAAATACATCAAATTCTGAAGTATCAAATATACGGCCAATATTTGAGTCATAAATCAAAACGGCAAAGCGATCGTCGCTGCCCGCAGGTAACAATGTTTAGGGTGACGCTGTAAACCGCTATCCATACATTTCCGGCAGCCGAATTGCGCAAGTGAATTCGGCAAGGCGCAAGGTTTGATTGGTCGATTTGATAGCGGTCAAACTTTGGCTGCGGGTCGGAACTTCAATTTGTAAGTAGAAGTGTTCTTTGAACAGTCTTGATTACCTATATAAAATACAGATAATATGCGTATCTACCTAGTAAAAAATTATCATTGGGCCATCAGAATTCAGCCATAAATTCCTTACATTTAAAAAAAAAAAACATAGGCTCGCGCTTGACCTATATCTCACCTGACGCTAGCCTAAAAGAAACCTATTCACTCTTGACTTAATGACTCCCAGGTTGTAGCAATTAGGTAATACAGACTCCGGCAGGGAATTCCACTGCATTAGCATTGCATCTCGTATTAATACGACAAAGATAAATATGTACGTCACTGTCAACCAATAAGTTTTCCAGCCAAGTTGTATAAGTAATCCGAGCTTAATAAAAAAGACAGTATTCAGAAAGGACATAACACATCAACAAGGTCTTTTTCAAGGTATACCAAATCCAGGTCAAAAATATTTTTACAAACAGCCTTTGTATTTTCTAAACTCGTGTGACTTCATAATGTTGTAATTATCCTAATGAGTGTTACCTACACCCACCTAGTCGGCATAGGTATCTGCGTGATAAATGAACCAGTTCAAAACACTGCTAACTCAATTTTATCTCTATGATTAATATGTAAAATTTCATCATAAACTCGATTCAAATGTGTTACAATCAAACGGAGTAATAATAAAGGGCTTTATATTCAAACAATAAAACTGATATTCAAACGGTGCTTCTTACGTCTTCAAGGTAATGACATCTTCACTTTACGGACGCTAAAATTTAGGAGTTTAACTTATATTACTGTTTGAATCGAACGTTCGGATGAAGGGATTGGTCGTAAGCTAAACGTTTTATTGTATGACGTCATAGGACTTACAGCCTGACAGCCTTGTTACATTTTGTTTACGATGAAAAAGTGTTTTTCTTACTTTTCTCAGTAGTGGAACACAAGCACAATGTAACACAACATATAACATATGCGTGATTTCCTCAAAGGGGTAAGGCAGAAATATACTATGGACGCCGAGTATGTCCTATTTACTGGCACTGGATATTTGGTGCACTCCCCACAAACATCCGTTTACCCTAGAAGACACGGTATGATTCAAAATCTACCGTGACAATCTACATCAACAAATAAATAAATAAATAAAGAGGCCGTACCAAACGCAGGATCAAAACTATGGCAAACAAAATACGGCAAGTTAGGTAGACCTTAGTATCTTATTGATTTACCACTAAGGGCTATTACCAATTCAAGGAAACTTCCGTCTGAAAAGGTCAGACAGACCCACTTTAATTAAATTTATTCAAAAAAAAACAGTAGATAGTAAAGTCAGATGTTACAACTTGTGTACCAAGTATGGTAAAGCACGTAGATGTAGGTAATCCCACCGCACTATTCCCAAACCACTGCAAGCCAGAATCAACTGTAGCGACCACCAGAAAAGCGCCGAGGTAATGAAGGTCGACGAAGCCCCGGAGAATGAATTAAACTGTCTTGGATCCCGCAACGAAATTAATCAGAAAAGAATAACGGAGGAGTAGGAAAAAATACCCACTTCCCTCCATATCAAGCAGGAGACAGACCAAACAAGGCCAATAGGCTCAAAGGGTCGTTTACAACTGGGATTAATATTACTATTAATATATATTATTATTATATTTATATTAATGGGTCCTTACATTGTGAGATGATATATTTGAGCTACATAATCGCGAGCTGGCTGACCAAAACCAGATGTATCCTCCGACTGCACAGCATGATTTTCTTCTTGTTTACGTCTTTTTAGTTCGCTAACGCTTTTTAAGCAGTCGGGATTTTTTATTTTTTTTATTAACTTTTTTTATTTACAACTTTTTAGTTATTTTTTTTAGAATTAGGTACATTTAAACATATAAGTGTGATATATTTTTGAAATCACCTCTTAAAACCCTTTATTTTGATACCCCACACGATGGGTTGGGAAGAAAAAAAGCCAGTGACACTAGCAGGGTTAAGACGAATCGATTGACGTAAGAATCATCAATATCGGCCAACGCGTTTGGCCACTAGAACGCCACATAGGAACAAACATACATGCATACATACAAAAAAAAAATGTGTGTATTATCTTAAATCTATACAATTAAGTTGCCGGGGCTTCCCAGAAAGTAATCCGAAGATACTTGTGATGGAAATACATACATACATAGACTGATAAAAACATTACCCTCCTTCGGCAGTCGGGTAAAAACGCTTGAACGCACGGAAATTTGTTCTAGTTTCCACAAGGCCGTATAAGTAGTATAGTAAATAACTCTAGATGCAGCCTACACATTATCCAACATATTATTGCGTTCATTCTGCCAAAGATTACAATCCCATAAGATGTGATAAAATGCAGATTGTACATATTCGCAGTCAGATGTAGAACATTGACAAAAGGGCGAGGCAACGAGCTACTATATCAATGTTGTGGAATTTTAAAGTTACCATGTTGTGTGTAGATGTAGGTAAGTAAGAAGTCTATCAATGAAAGGGGAGTAGGTACGTCGCTAACGATGTCTGGGGCTAGCAGCTGAATCTTTCTTAATAATAGAGACCCTTTATGTCGTCACTTTTAAGAACTCGTTAGAAAATGTTAGTGAGACGACGTGGGATATAAAAGAAATGGTAGTGTGTGTTTATCTTGCTCTAAGCGGGTTTCGTACTGTACCTGTATACTATAGGACGTTATATGAAATTTGAACCATTTTGACATTTGGGGTTACTTGAATACATTACCCACTTTAATTGCTTAAAAAATTCAAGTCTACGACTTTAGATAGTTGGTTGGCAGCTAGGAATTATACAATTATGGTCATTAGGTATCTAAGTGAGTTCCTCTAAATCCTTCTTCATCTTCTTTCCTTTAATTATAAAGGAAAATATTAAGCGCTATTCCTCTCTCCTAGACACTAACTGTAACTAGAATGTTGCTGTGCCCGACAGGGTCCATAATTGTTTCTGTAACTAATATTTACCACCTGTATGTACATTATGGATGCAATAAATTTAATTTGAATTGGAAATAAGTCTTGATTTTGCTTGTATAATTTTCAAAGAAAGTTTTAGAAGTGCAAGAAAGTATTCCGTAATAAAAGCAAACAAAAAAAAGTCATCGCAGCATTCGCAGTTTTCTTTGACTCTCTTAGTTAATAAACAGCAAAAAATATAGAGATTCTTTGCAGAACTAGTTTAGAATAATGCTAAAATATTCTTTCATAGTCATATAAAAATTCAAACTAATAGGTATGACAGGCTTAGAGAGGTAGGTACCTAGTTAGAAAATGCAAAACAAAACATTTCCATTAAAATGTGTATTAAGGACTGCGAAGTGGCAAAGTTAGCGCGGAATAACAGTAACATCGGTGCTAACACTGGTAACCACATGCATGCATGTCCTGTACAGGTAGGGTAAACATTTTTAAACTTAAAGAGTCGAATAATAGCCTGCTGACTTTTAACATTTCCATCAACATCTACATATCTATACAAATAAATAAAATTGAAGTGTCTGTATCTAATATCAAAATAACAACGTTTTATTGAATGCACGTGAAAGTATATACGGTACTAACAACAAATAAGCAATTTTTAAGATTTTTGTCTGTCTGTCTGTCTGTTTGTTCCGGGTAATCTCCGAAACGGCTGGACCGATTTTGACGGGACTTTCACTGGTAGATAGCTGATGTAATAACGAGTAACATACGTTTGATCACGAGAAAATTCATAGTTCCGGCGGGAAACTAATAAAATAAAAATATATTTTTTACGAGTTTGACGCGGACGAAGTCGCGGGCAACAGCTAGTAGACAAATAAAAAAACATTTAAACTTTTTATCTTATTACATAAGCAGCTTACTTTTAATAAATATTTTATTGTGAGTATTTATGGCACCTACCGTAACAAAACAATACATTCTGCAAAGTAGCATACGACCACGGTTATCCTCTGAATATGTATGAAATACAATAAAATAATGATAATATGTAAGTTGTTTATATAATGCCCGATACTTATCGAATATTTTGTATCTACATACCAATTTCAGATGAGGATATTTTCTTGATTCATACTTTTTAGAACGTGATTTTCAGTAGTATTAGTACGGGTTTTAATTTTTGAACTTATTTTTTATTACTAATTGCATATGCATGAATGTTTAAACGGTAGGTATATAGCCAAAAATTCTCCGAAACGGCTGGACCGATTTTGACGAGGCTTTCATTGTCAAATAGCTAATGGTATATTTTTTTTAAAATTGTCTCTGACTACGTCGCGTGCAACAGCTAGTTTAATTACAAAGTTGAAAGTACTTTATCTGAAAATGAACACCTTGTTTCGAAAAGTTCAATTAAAATCTAAACAGTAGGATAGAGCAAAAAGCCATGTCCGGAAAAATCCGGATTGGTGGTAACACTAAACTCCCGGAACTCTTGCATACAAACTCCAATCTTAATTTAATCCGGGTGTCTTACCACAGGAGTATGCACGAACATTGATGAACTTTAAACAAATATCAGTCTGTTTTAATTGTAGTTGAATGTTGCTCCAGTTAGTTTCATGTCTTGTCTATTACTTTGCGCTACTAAACTCAACTTTAATACAGCATTTTGTTAAGTCATTAATTAAGATTTAGTGAGATAAGGTAGTAACGCTAATTGGTACTAATATTTTAAGGATTCGAAGCTTGCTTGGTTCTGCTGTCTCTACTTCGAGTTAAGAAATTACAGCTTTAGTCGTTGCAATGAAATGCTATGAGTAATTATACTTCTACTTATATCTTGACCTTACCGAAGTGCAACTTGATAAACTTGAGCGACTTCAAAGTTTTTGTATAAGGTTATATTTGGTTTGCGCAACTATGACCATGTTTCAGACTTCCGCGTGAAACTCAAATGGTTGCCAATGCACCATCGCCGGAATGCTATGAGCATTCTTTCCCATCTGTATAATATAATCTATCTTCATTCTACCCCTCTTTACCTGAAGGAACGATTTTAGTTTATATGCAACTCGCACATGAAGGTTTTTAGGTCATCGGATAACATAAAACTTAAAACTGCCAATGCATTTCAGTATCTTCGTAGACAAATCTTGTACCGTCCAGGCCACTCGTCTATGGAATGCATTGCCTGTGACCATAAAACGCGCGCAATCACTGCCTGTTTTTAAGAAACTTGTAAAGGAGCACTAGGTACTTGCCACTGTAATCTTATTCTTGTTTATGCTGCATTGTTTTCTTGCAGTCGTTCCAATATATACTAATGCACGATTGTCATTTTGTCACCGCTGCCTGCACCAACCTAATGATAAAAAAAAATAAAAAAACTTACGGAACGAGAAGGTTATTCCTTATACTTAAAGCACAGTTCCAACAAATTTTCATTCATTATATCTTCGGGTGAAGGACAAAAGAATATCCAAAGAGGAAAAAATGGAGCATTCAATTAATTTAGTCCCTGTATAAAAGAAACGCGGAAAAACTTGGAAGAACTACCTAGTACCTGCTAAAACAAAGAATTTTATTATAGTCTTGCACTTTTTCGATGGAACTTGACATTTTAATAACTTCACAAGACAATTTTTCGTCAAAATTTATCTTTCTATTTGAAAGTTTTCCCCGTAAAGTTAAACTATTCTTATTTGATTGGCATTTATCGTTCGGCAATAGGATTAAAACTCTATTCGATATCTAGCTGACTGTAGGTATATATACATCATTCAAATATTTATTTTCAATTAAATAAATACTTTATTTAAACAAGCTTTTTAGCTTACCGTGCATTGTCATCCAAACCAAACGCGTATGCAATATTTAATTTAAGTCTGTGGGAATACATAACTGTTTTAAAATTTAGTTTCAACCCCACACATCCTATACGATAATAACTGGCATAGATGCTTAAAGAAAATTATGTCAATAGGTAGGTACCGACAGCAACTATTATTTTATTTTTAAATTTGTTATTGGCTCGCGGTTGACCACTATCACGCCTGATGCTGCAATACGTGCAATACAACAAACATGACGTTCTCGTAGAAGCGAACGTTCGCCGATTGCGGTCACAACCAGGGCTTGTGTGATTTGTGTGCTACCTCAAGGGGCTACGATGGCAGACGTCGGGGCCATACCTGCTACAACATAACATGCATTGTGTATATAACTGTAAAGGTATATCAGAGACACCTACAATGCAGATAATATATGATGTTAGATATAAGTTACCTACGTATAATTTCAGAGAGCTCTCTCAGACTCGTTTTATTCTCCCCCCCGAGGCCACAAAAGATTAGATAGCTACTATACTTTCAGTGTTAATTTATTTTGGTGTTGAAGAAAGACGTTTCTCTTCAGTCCAACTGGATTGTTTGCAATGAAATTTACTTTATCTAATTAAAATCATTGTTTTAATTAGAAAGCTTCTATAACGAGCGGTGACTCTGCCTGTGTAAATTAATACAAACGGAATATTTAAATCTTTCAACTGAGTCCTACACCATCTTTCTGATTGTGCTGAATTTTGTTAAATAGATGCTGCGGGCATTTATTTATGAGGAGGTAATCTGCTTTAGCTTAATTAACAAAAAAAACTTTATGTATATACCGAATAATAAAATTGCAGAGCTTTTTTTAAACTTATTTAGGTAAGGAATGGAATTTTAGTGCCCTATCCATAAATACGATTGGAGTTGGAAAGCTCTGACAAAAATTGTTCATTAGAAATCAATTATGCTCTTTCTAGGAGCTAAATTCAACAGTCACAGAGAAGCAAAGCTTGTCAACCTTATTCATGAATTAGATGTTTATCCTTAAATTGGCAAGTACTGACATAAATTGTTGTAATATAATTATATCATTTTGCGATTTTATCGTTTACAAGCTTAAAGCAACAGTCCATTCCACACAGACGCAAATAAAAATAAGGAAAAAATTGACATAAAACATACCGTTTAACTTTTCTTAAGACGCCAGGTATTTTTAAAAATATCGAGGGGAAAATTGGAGGAGCGCGCGCACAAATTACATATCATAAAGTGAATCCAGTTAGCGAGTAGGATGCTCTCATTTTTTGTAACACGTTTTCATATTAGAGACGAATGTAATTCTGACATCGCTAACGCTAATGTCATGGTGTGTAGCGTTGAATGTAGATAAGCATGTGTCGATTGTCGACACTCATATCGCTGAGAGCACGTGTGTACAATTTGTTTCCATATATTTTATGAAGGGACTACTATGGAGGCGTGGGTAGGTGTTGGAAATCACTCTACTATGGTGTATCAGGCTACCTTTTTCCTCTGTAAAAATTAAACACATTTTGGTAACAAGATGAAAATGAGATTAATATAAAAAAACGGCCAAGTGCGAGTCGGACTCGCGCACGAACGGTTCCGTACCATTATCGCAAAAAACGGCAAAAAAATCACGTTTGTTGTATTCCCATACACTCTTATTTTATTTTGTTTTTAGTATTTGTTGTTATAGCGTCAACAGAAATACATCATCTGTGAAGATTTTAACTGTCTAGCTATCACGGTTCATGAGATACAGCCTGGTGACAGACGGACAGACAGACAGACAGACGGATCGCGGAGTCTTAGTAATAGGGTCCCGTTTTTACCCTTTGGGTACGGAACCCTAAAAACGTTCCAAAAAGTTAAAATAATAATCCTCAAATGAGACGATACTCTAAAACGTACTTGATTTCTAGACACTTTTGATGTGTGTCTTATTTTTACAGATGTGGACGCAAACCTCTGAAAATCGATAGTGATAACCATGTGAGTTTTCTTAGTAATCGAATAGTCAGAACGAGTTTTGCGGTGGCAATGCAATGCGTATGGTAGTGGTAACATTTGCCGGGCATCGTATCTAACGCTGTACACGTTCCTGGGTGTTTGTTGACGATTTTACGTAAATTGTGTAGGATCTTACATAATAATAATATTAATACACTAACTGTGCTGGGCTGGTTAAGGCCACAGGAATCCAATAGGTGCGAGAAGCACAGGCTGCTCGATGAAGCTACGCTTGGGGGAGGTCATGTCCAGCACCTGAAAATAATGATTCTGTGTAAACGGCGTATTTTTTTTGTTTTTTTTTTCATAATAAATTATTTTGAAAATAGCATTAACATAAAATCACGCATGCATGCCTGTAATCTCCGAAGGGATGAGGGAATATTTTAAATGTAAAACACATTAGTCAAAGGCAAAATATATTATCTTGTTATTGATATTACGCTTTCAATACACAAACGGGTTTGTTTTTCAGGAAAGTACCTATTCATAAACACAAAAAGCCTCTTTCATATTATATACTTAGGTAAAATGATTAAGCAATAGATATGTTACTGTTAAAGCCCGATCTACGGTAAAACCTAGGATTAACGCTAAAACCTAAGATATTTATTACCAAGTTTTACTGGTAAAAGTCTGAAATGATATATAATAACCGAATCAAATTGGGGCTTTTACCAGCAATCACACGGTAAAAATAAAAAATAGGATTTTCCTCAGAGACTTGTAAAAGTTGTCATGTCTACGTATGTATGATACATTATGATACGAAAAGTCGTCTTCGTCGAAAATTAAATCGTCTAACAAACATAATACCTACTTTGGTAAAGCTAATAAATGACTCAGAAATTGTTCTCATAATTATGTGTCAAGTCTCGAAGAGAAATCCGGTCAATCTTTAGGATTTCTCTTCGAGACTTGACACGTGTGATTGCTGGCAAAAACCCGAAATTAGCGATTACCATACATCATCAGGACTTTTACCGGAAACCAATTGTTAAATCTTAGGTTTTACTGATGAATCCTAAGTTTTACCGTAGTTCGGGGTTTTACAGTAACAGATACATCACTGAATCTGATATATAATTTTATATCCGAGACTTCATTATGAGGAGGATTTATGTTTTTATAATCGTAACTTACAGTGCAGTAGACGATAAGTACTCGGATTAAATTAAATCAGCGATATGGGGCAGGTGTTGAACAGATCGATCTAGGAAGCATCGGTCGGATGCGTCGCGGCTAGGGTTGCCAGATAGCAGATTTTGTTGCAGTTTAACTTCACTCTGTCTTCCTTTCCTTACATCGTACATGTGACATGTCATTAAATGGGTTGTTCTTTAAATGAAGGCAATGAGCACAGTACTTCTCCTTTGCAGACCAAAAAGTCATAGTAGGTATGTACCAGTACCTAGCAGCTTTTTACACCTAGTCTGCACCAGTAACCAATTTATTTATGTTCTTCGATTCTATATGTATCTACCTATAATAAGACCAGAAGAAAATTGCTTAAGTCTCCGTGCTTTACCATCTCTTTTTTAATCATTATTTCGCTGTCCCAATTTATTCGGTCTGTAGGAGGCATGTCGTTTTCTTTCATAGCTCCTTCCTAGCTATTTAAAACTATCACGCTGATTTACCTAAGTATTTCATCTTTTACGCAGTCTATCCATCGCTTCTCTGCTTTCCCCCTACTCTTATAGGCACCATATATTTTTCTACATTTTTTATATGGTACTTATGTCACAAGTACCTACTCGATAAGCATCTGTACTATCCTGTATTTCTAATAGTAGATGTAGCAGCCCTAAGCACGCCTATTAATAGAAGACCTTTGTCCGCTTATTATTCTCCATCGATCCTGTCTGCTGGCTCCAGAGTTTATAACCTATTGGGTGACTTGCAACTTTTGTGGCTTATCATATCACTGCATCAGTGCAGCTTTGTTGGAACTCAATATAATATATAGTTCTGGTCGTATGAATAATCTTAAAAGTTTGATGGGTTATTCATCTTTTTTGGATACGGGAACCTATTATATTAATTCAGGTACCATAATAATAGCTTAAAAGTGTATGCCCTGAAATCTTATTTATATCTAGATACCATGTAAGCAACAATAACTTCGTGTGAATCAAGGCAAATGACACAAGAAAGTCAGACTGAATGGGCTGCCAGACTGACAATTGTAAACTAAACTACCTACTCAAAACAAAATAAGTTCCACCCGATAAGTAGCAATATAAATAAGAATGACTTTTTTTACCTTATCATAGCAATCTGTCTAAGCTGCCGGAGTCTTTGTTTCCAGATAGCTACAACCTCGGGGTCTTTAAGTCAAGAGTGAATAGGTTACTTCTAGGCAAGCGTGCTTCACCGTCGACCACATCATCGCTTACCATCAGGCGAAATAGTGGTCAAACGCGAGCCTATTGAAAAAAAAAAAGCTATGTTATGGATTATTTTAAGTATCAGTAATGTTTATAATGTCAAATTATATCGTACACATAACTTTTCTTTCATCGGATTATTTGAGGGTATTTCAAATTGACGCTTACATTTGGTTTCTCCTACCTTAAGAGCGGTTTCGCACTGCATCCGAATTGAAAATGTTATGAATTCGGTCGGACGAAGTACGGATCTAGTGCGTAACACCACTTAATACGGCTACTTCAGACCGAAATTTTTCGGCTTCGAATCAGATGCAGTGCGAAACCGCTCTTAGTGCAAATAGTTTATAATGCTTTTCTAATCAAAAATGATACGCGTTAAGAGACATATGGACGCAAATTTAGCCATGCAGCAGCCGCTGTCACCTTGATCCAGGATCACAGTCAACGCGCAGTAAGTTTAATGGTGTCATATTCGCAAAGAGCGGTTCAAAACGTTTGGAACCGGTAGCAAGAGATGGGTAATGTCACCAGACGTCGTAGCTCAGACCGGCGAGCATGGCCCCTGTGATAGGCTTGTGTCACGCATTTAATCACGGTTTATGTTCCCAAACTGTGATAAAAATGTGTGACTCGGGCCTGTCACAGTAGGCCGTGCTCGCCGGTCAGGAAGAGATTGGGTTACTACAGCTCAATAAGACCGGTACATTCGTTTAACCGCACGAAAACTGTGAACTTCCATCGCACTATCCATACAACCTGCATTAAGCTGAACTACAGGCACTTGGTGAGCAACCAGACCATTCGGAGTTGACTCCATGAAGACCCACAATACTCAAGAAGACGCTTAGTTCACCTGCGGTAACTGTTGCACATCGTGCAATCGTTTTATGAAACTTAGTAAATTAAAACAATTCCTCATTTTTCATTTAATTTTGTTTGTTTAAACTAAATGGTTGAAAATTAAACACATCTTGGTTATTTTTTATATAAAATACCTACTTTAATTAATTTCAGTTTTTTTTTTATACTGACATTTGGATCATCATCTGCCTAGCCTTTTTCCCAATTATTGTTGGGGTCGGCTTCCAGTCTTACCGGATTCAGCTGAGTACCAGTGTTTTACATGGAGCGACTGCCTATCTGACCTCCACAACCCAGTAACTGGGTAACACGATACCCCTTGGCAAGACTGGTATCAGATCTCAGGCTTCTGACTACCCGTAACGACTGTCAAAGATCTTCAAATGAAAGCCGGGACCAACGGCTTAACGTGCTTTCCGAGGCACGGAGGAAACTCGGTATGTTGAAAATGGTCACCCATCCACGGACCTACCTCGTCAAGCGTTGCTTAACCTTGAAGATCGACCCGTGCGGCTGTTATTATTTAGCCACGAGCTCCTCCTTATACTGACATTTGGATAATATTGAAAAATTTTATAAATTTCAGGTGGCCCTTATTTTCTTTTGAGTAGTAAGTATATATCTAGGTAATATTTGTTTTACGTTCATTAACACCTACTTTTACTAAAAGGTAGGTATGAATGTTAATTAAAGCATAGTAGTAAGTTGACCAAATATTGCTTTTAATGTATATTTAGAAGCCGCCTGCAGACAGACACATTAACCTCCCATGTGAGATATTAATGCTCTAATATTTAATGATCGAAATGTTACCCACTGACTCGCATTTCATTACAACATCGATTTTTTCCATATCCATTGACGACTTTGATTGAGATCCAATTCCAATGTTGCCAAGATAAAGGGTAACGGACTACAGCAATAATATCCGCACGTCGAAATCGGTAAGGTACCTATAAATTTAATGTGTCCCCTTTTATGGCTACAGGGAAAGTGCCCATTACAAGCCTTGTTTTATGATCAGTCTGATTTGTAAGTAAGTAAAATAGTTTGGCATGGATACATGTGTCATAAGGACAGGAGTATTAGTGTTTATGTACTAGTTTTGACCCTCAGGTTTGTCTAGTATTTATTAGAAGACTAGCTGACCCGGCAAACTTTGTTTTGCCATAAAAACACCAAACATTCATCTACCCTACCTACCCTACCCTAACAACCCTACACTACCTACCCTACCCTAACTACCCTACACTACCTACCCTACCCTACCTACCCTACCTACCCTACCGACCCCACCTACCCTACCCTACCTACATACCTACCCTACCCTACCTACATACCTACCCTACCCTACCCTAAACGGGATAAAAATCCTATGTCCTTCTCCTGGTTCTTAGCTACCTCCCTACCAATTTTCAGCCAAATCGGTTCAGCCGTTCTTGAGTTATAAATAGTGTAACTAACACGACTTTCTTTTATATATATAGATTGGTAAAATTAGGAAGGTGTTTTAGAGAAGGTGCCATATTTTGACATTCTCACTTGAGAATCTCAAAATATGTTCACTTTAACAGTGGTTTCGAAATTAATAAGAACAACTATCTACACCATTTTACCTTTGAAGTTCTTTTGAAAATTCGACACAAAACATATGCTATATAATTAGAGAAAAGGAGAATTCAATATGAACGAGTAGGCTTACCCCAAATTATTCCAACAAACTGGCCCACGCAATTTACTTGAGAATTATGAGATAAGGCATCTAAAAGGATCAAAGGAAGATCAGCTCTTGAATTTGAATTTCTTGTATTCGGAAGAATAGGGCACGTTTCTTTATTACGTCTGTCATAATCATGTCCCAATATAATAATATAATTATTATTACACATATTACTGAAAATATTTGCCGATTTGATTTACCTACCAACTGCGTTGTTGGTAGGTAAATCCAAAGTGCCAAAAGTGGTACTGCTGTGGCATTCCTCAGTGGCACCACGGAGCTTGGATTGCAGCTGGGGTTGGGATGGCAACAGGCTCGCTAGTGAAACATGGATGAAATATAAATAGGTCTGCTTAACTTGTCAACAAGGAATACAGGTGTTTACAACATGTTCATTATATCAGCCGAAAAACGTCCACTGCTGGATATACGCCTCCCCAAGCGTCGCCACATTGCCCGGTCCCGTGCGTCCCGCAACATGCACCAGGTCATCGGTCCACCTGGTGGGAGGCCTTCCAACGCAACATCTTCCGGATCGTTGTCGCCAATCCAAAACTTTTTTGCTCCATCGGCCATCCGTTCTGCGAGCAATGTGCCCTGCCCACTGCCACATATGTTTGGCAGTTCTTCTGGCTACCCACAGGTTACCCTGCTTTTCAGCCGGATCTGTACATTTCTGATTCGTTCACACAAGGAAACGCCGAGCATAACCCTCTCCATCGCCGTCTCCACAGTTGTTTTGTTATGCTGTTTTGATTAAATTTATAAAAACCAGCTTCTCACATCACACACACATCACATCATCAGCCTATGAATATTCCCACTGCTGGGACATAGGGCTCCTCTTTGTGAGAGGGAGTGGGCCATTATCCAGCACGCGGGCCCAGTGCGGGTTGGTGAATATCACAATGTCTTCGATTTTTTGGTTCTAGGACATGCCGGTTTCCTCACGATGTTTTTCTTCATCGTTTTGAGAGCAGTGGTGATGAAATAATTTACACAAAGTAAAGCGCCTGCCTGGGGTCGAACCCACGACCTACGACTTGTAAGTCGCTACCAATACCACAGGGCTACCACTGCTCCCCAAGGCAAAAATCAGCTTCTCAAGTGCATAGAATTTCATTAGGTATGTTAACTGATTTGTTGCCATAATAAAATAAAACTGACACAAAAGAGCTACGTACAATTTGCGTTTAAGCCAACTTGTTGCAAATATCTTCTGTATAGGCTACTTATACAATTTACAGGCAATATTCCTGAAAGGAGCTGTATACGTTATAAATGTTTCATGACATGTTAAAATAAAACCTCTCTAAGATTTTATAATGTGGAAAACATCGTTGGAAAACAATATCGAGTAGATAGGAGTTTACTCCAAGCACCGACTGAGAATAGGAAAATTTTACATATTCTTCTACTGCCTGGGGGTTCATTCATCTGTTAAGAAAGATAAACTACGTCAGATAGGCTCGCATCTCAAAAAGAACTTTATAACTTGTAAAATAGAGTTCAATTTAAAAGAGTCTATCTTCAAGTTTAGCTTTATCAAAAAAACCTCGCAAAGTTTTCATGTAAGCACAGTTTTATTTTCATTGGCAATTCTATCGTCACTTACGAGTGTCCCGAAGAACATTTTCTGTAGGTCACACGGTAATCCTGATTGGATGGCTCGTGGATGTATGAAGTGATCGACGCTAGGCGTAAGATACAAAAGGACTTTTTGTCTGAGATTTTAGGGATCGTTTTACTAGACTTATTTATTTTTTACATTTCAGTTAAGTAGAAAATAAATGTATTGGTAAAAAGGAAAAGGTAACGCTTATTGAAAATAAGGGTGACAATTCAAAGTCATTATGTCAACAGTATAACTACATAGACCTCCCCCAAACTTTGCCACGTCAACCGGGCCTGTGCTTCTCGCACTCAGCCGACTCCCGCGGACTTCACCAGGTCAGTAGTCCAACTTGTGGGAGAGGCTGCCCAATTCTGAGGGATACCTAGAGCAAAATAAAAATGCCATACCAAGTTCTTAAAATCATTCAGTTTTCTTCTTTTATATGACTCAATTTCTGTTCAAATAGTTTGTATCATGTACTTGCTCACTGGGTTACTGGGTAGCTACCCAAAAGTTAGTTACAAACAAGCCGCCCCTAACTGATAGTTTAACTACTCATCTATGAGTTCGTTCACTTTAACCGCTGATCACTCATCCATAATGGGCATCGTTTATTTGTGTAATTGGAGTACGTCAAACAGAAATCGTTTTTAATTGCTTTTTATGTAAACACAATGTGTAATTATTGTTCTCGAGCGGTCCATAAATGATGGATTGCTGTATGAGTGTCATGACGCCATATGTCTCGGGGAAAAACGATAGCTGATAGCTTTCCACAGACGTGTGAAATGTCAAACGGGAATTTAAGCCATCCTCTTGATTAAGGAAAACAACAGAATAATGAAGTAGTTATGTTTCAACAGTACAACTATTTTCTTAATGTCACTTGGCAAACATCGCATTTCCGAATATAAACGTATGCTAATTTCCATGTCCATCAATTATTAGATTTATCGTGTATAATAATTTGAATTCAGAATTAAGTACTTTATTGTTGTTTTGTTTTTATTTCCGTGTAAACTATATAGAGCTGTAAAATTAATTTCCAAATTTCCTTTAGCAGCATTTTAATTAAGTTTAAAGAGTATTAAAAACTCTATACATATACTTCCAAGTTGATTGAGAGCGTCAGGTCTGCACCAAGTGCAAAGGGCAACTGATAGAAATCCGAGTATTGACGAAACACGAAGTTTGCCGAGGGATATGAAGAAAATAGTTGTACTGTAGTTGACTAGGAAACTTTACACTTTTCATAAATTACATTACGTCAAGCCTCTTCCCATAAGAATAAGGCAAAAGTGTACCATACCATGTAGTACCATGTAGTGCACCAGTAGTGCACCATATTTCGCCAGTTATATTTAAGTTCCATGTAATAGGGAGCGTGCTTATTGCCATCAATCCAAACTCTAGGCTGCTACCGCAATTTACTGAAGGAAAACCCCAATCATCCTTTGCCCAACCTGGAAATCAAATCCAGGATCTCACACTCAGCTGTAGCTTAGGTAGAAAAGTTTTTTTTTGTTTAAGTTTTCCATCAAGAACATGAACAATCTAAAGCGAATACTGTAAGATGTTGCTGTATGCAATCACGAAATAAGTGTTACAACACAGTTCTAAGACTCGAGAACGCGCGATGCCCGGCTGCTCATACCGACACCTGTAGATTGAGTTCCTTAGCTTTTACTGTGAACACGTTTGGATGTGTGTAATTCTTTGTTATACAAGGCACTACGACGAAGATTATATTATGACTTATTATTCATAAAAAAATAAAAATATTTTTATTTATTCTTTGATTTTATTTTTCAATGAAAGTACCTGGGTGGAGACAAGTGACATTCTGCCTACGAAAGCGTCGCGATAGCGATTGAAAAAATATATGGAAGACATTACCATACATTTTTACAAGCTTTTATTTAACTTGCAATGTATGTATGTATATATGTAAGTGTATTACGTGGCAATGCTGCCAGTCTTTTGGGCACATTACCAGTGGACAACGATGTGGAGGAGTTTTTCGACGCCATATTTTAGATTAGGTTAGTGAGTAGTTTTTGGTTTAAGTGTTTATGTTTGTGTTTGTGTTTTGTGTGTGTTTGTGTTTTGTTTGTTGTGTTAATTAAGTATTTTATACACTGTATATATACTTGTATCTTTGTAAATAAATTTATGTAAGTGTATTCGGGTCAAATCTTGCAACTGAATTTTAAAGCAGTTATATCATCCACCGATTAAGATTAAATTTTGCATACACGTTTAGTTTGGATGACAATGCATGGTTAGCTAAGTGACGTCATTCTACATCCAATATGGAGGACGGCCCAAGGTGGCGGACTAGTTATTTTTTATGTAATGCCATGATATGGATATCAAATGAAAGGGGTCTGAGATGAATACGAAAAAAGCTTGTTGAAAAAAAAACTTAATTGAATAATTTTATTGACTTTCAGAAGTCAAAGAAACACAAGCGCGATCAATTTGTACCGTGGAGGGATTGATTCCCTTACGTTTTAGGCTTTCGACGTTCGCCTTCGATATTTGAATGACACTAGTCTAGAGCCTCTGGACTAGGTACCAATTTTTTAATTAGGAATTTGTTCAGTATTTGTCAAACTCTACATTGGACTGAAAATTACAAACTTGGGTCACAAAGTGCGTAAGCAGCTGCGCGTCGTTCTATTTTGTGCTTGGTTATTAAAGTTAGATTTGACACGTTCTTAACTCCAAGCGTACAGTTCAGAAATCGGCCCTAAGTAGTGAACAATTAGGAAAATTATTTATTTTAAAGGTATTTATTTAATACTTCATGCACACAAACGTACAGAGGCGGAGCTATACCTTAGGCATTTTCTACCAGTCGACCTTTGGGATATACAGAGTCAATTATTAGTGGTAGGTGCAATATCCATACTTAATATAATAAATGCGAAAGTAACTCTGTCTGTCTGTCGATCTGTCTGTCTGTTATATTTTCACGCTTAAACCGCTGAACCGATTTAGATAAAATTAGGTTGAGACCCTGAGGATAGTTTTTATCCCGGAAATCATACTTAGGGGGTGGAAGTTTGTATGGTGATCTAATAATTTCTCAAGTAAGGCGTCCCACGCACCTACAATATTATTGCGCGATATAAAAATATATCGCGCATTATATATAATATATATACATTACGCAGACGAAGTCGCGGGCAACAGCTAGTTTAGAATAAATCACGATAAAGTAATTTTTAAAATAAACTAAAATAAACATTATAAATACATACAATATATACACAAACAAATAAAGTAAATACACGAATATACTTCTACTAAAACAGATAGGGGTAACAGATAATTGGAGAACACGATACTACTGCCAACTTCTTACGAATGTGTATGCGAACTTTCACCTATAATAAGTAATCTATCCATCTACAAGTTATCAAAGATGCATTAAAGAAGAATCGACGATTGACGTCTGCGGCTCTAATTTTGCTGACAAAGACAAAGATATTTTATTTCAACTAGGCCACCAAGCGGCACTTTTCAACGTTACATTAAAATTTACAAGGAAGAAAAAATGATTATACCTTGCATTCGGAAAGTACGAGTAGCTTGTTATGAAGAAGAATGCACAAGAAACACCATACTTACTCTTTTAAAAAAATTGTTCTTTTTCCAATATTTAGGTACGTAAGTGACTAACTAATCTTTTAACAGATTATTTACGACAAAATTGAAACTAGAGCCAATTACGTACTAATTACTTTCCTGTTTTTCTTTTTGTTTTTGATAGGCTCGCGTTTGACCACTATCTCGCCTGATGTTAAGCGATAATGTGGTCGACGGTGAAGCACGATTGCCTAGAAGTAACCTATTTACTCTTGACTTGAAGACCCCTTAACAAACAAAGTCAGGAAACAAAGCCTCCGGTACGTAATTCCACTCCTTAGCTGTACGCACAATGAAATCACATCAAATTAAATCTCAAATCTTTAGCGCATCCATCATAATGTACACTTACAGGTAGGTGGTGCTAATGAATAGAAACAATGATGGACTCTTTCGGGCACTGTTTTTTTTTTCATAAGTAGGAGAGAGGAAGATTCATATTCCTCAGAATAACTGGTAAAACATTTTGTTCGTAAATTATATAATTACAAGACTATGGTGTCAGGTTCTAATAGCAATTTAAATATGAGTTCATACAATTTTATTACTAGGTATAAAACTGTGGTGTCTGTGCATGCATTAGTTTTAATGTTATGCATTATTCAAATATTCATACGTAATATCATGGTAAATGACATGAGGCAACTTTGTAAGAAACCATAGATTAACAACCAAGACACTCGTCTTAAAAAAAAACTATCGGTTCAGGATTTCACCTGAATCATGAATCATGGTAGTTTTGATAGACAAAAATATTAAGAGGAATTACTAACTATTTTTTTTATATATTCCAATCGGAATTTTTGATATTGAAAGAAAAGCCTCCAACTTACGAGTATCTCAAAGTATTTCAGTATTATCAGAACAATGTTTCTGATAGTGTCTCCTGATGCTCTAAATTAATCCAGTAAAAAAACTGTTTCCAATACTTTAGGAAATTACACTATTCTTATGTTTGAAAAATAATGTTCAAAACATCGAAAACTTAAATATCGAATGACCATATAACCGAAAATTCAAATAACGTAAGTTTATAATTTCGAATGGTTACTAAACGTTAACTTACGTCCAATATATCTAAAATCGAATAATCTTCGAAGATAACATCGAAAGACCTAATTATCGAAAGTACAGAGTATCGAATGTCCCAAATATCGAAGTACAGAGTATCGAATGTCCTAAATATCGATATTTATTTATTATATATGTCACAGGGTAATTTGATAATTTGGATATTGCGAAAACCCGGCTAATTAGAAAATGGTGAAAAAATTCTGCGGTCAACTTGGAAGTAGCGATGTACAATCTGCCTGCGACTAGATAATTAGACAGTGGTGAAAACATTTCTGCGGTAGATTGTAGGTATGATTCGTCATTTGAATGAACTAAGTGATTTTTTTTTAAGAGTAGGTATTTTTAACGTAAATATAAAGAACTTAGGTGTATTAAATGTTAACATTTTGAACATAGATATAACGACTATCGACATTTTTAATCCGTCGATATTTCAATCACTCAGCATTTTAATCTTAGACATTTTAAGGTTCATATATAACAATTTTCGATATTTCGATAAAATTGATACTTTACATTTTCGATGTTTTGAACAGTGACATTTTATCCGTAGGTATTTAAATTTTCGACCATCTATCCATTGTTATACGTTGTCATTGAACGTACGTCTTTTCTTATTTACAAAAATAAACATGCGTCGTTTATCCCGCTTTCTATGAGTGAAGACTGTATTAAAATTCGTTGCGTGGTTTAGAAGAAGTATGAGGAGAATCACACGTAGGCAGACAGCAACTTTGTTACCAACTATTTAGAAATTAGAGATATCTATAACAAAAATGACATACGGACGAGTACGAGTAAAAACTATTTGGCGACAAATAAGCTATTAAGCTTTCACAAGGCTTCAATCAGGGAACATTATAATAATATGCTAATTATATTATGTAAATTAAGCTATTTTTAGAATAGTCAAGGCTATACATACATTACAAAAATAATCCTTTAAATTTCTAAAATACCAATGACAAAAGTTTCTCGATTATAATATTGACAAATATATGTTGTTTCAGAACAATATCAATAGTAAAGATAATATAGTATGAAAGAGATTTCGAGGAAAATCCATTGGTTCCGAACTGTTTCCTATTACAATTACGATTAGGTAAGGTGCCTCCGTCGGGGAATTGATGTTTTTATTGAAAAGAAAACTCCATTTAGTCGGCATTTTTTCCTTCAACATCTCTATTTTATTCGGCTTAATCAAAATGTTACCTGTAAAGAAATTTTCCTTTTTTATTCGATATTTGTGATTATTTTCAAAACTCTTTCATATTGAAATTAACATATTTATCAAGAAATTGAAGAATTGCTGACCTATTTAATATTTATAGGTATTCTATAAAGCATTTTCATATCAAAATTCATAAAAAACACTTGATAACCACAGAATGTACGCACAAAAGAAAGATTTGAAAAGCAAATTCAATCTTAAATAACATGTATTAGAAGAAAAATCCCGCGAACGACGTTACTTTTCGTAAGAATCCTCACACAATTTTTTTTCTTAAAAGTTAGTAAGTTAGAACTTAGTAAAAGTTGTGGTTGAGTTAAGTTTTCCGCCTGAAGGCTGTGTAGCGCCCCTCGCCCCGCTAGGGGGCGGTGCCTTGGGCGGAGCGGACACCTATATAAGCTTTTGCATGCCTCAAACTTTGTTATTAAATGCGCGCGATCATTTCGAAAACGTGATTCGTAGTAGTCTCTAGTGACGAGCCAACGTTCCCGGTCCCGACACCATCTCAGGTAAGTCCAACATTGCTCCATCGTGCAGAAAAATATTCATGGAATTGTATGAGTTAAATATCACGTACTTTACATGTGACGGGTTAGATGCGATCTGAATGTTAATATTTCCGATTATTACTGAATTGATTTTGGAACTTTTGTGCGCACTCGTAAATATTTAGATTTGTTCTGGATTTTTTTATAGACACGATTAAATAACTTGATCCATGGAAATGATATTTCGCAGCCGGAAATATCGGGTTTCTTATCTAAGTATATTCTATAGATTTTAGAAAAAGTATTTTCAACGAGAAACTTTTTATAAATGTTATTAACTCAACATTACGTACATCTATCTATTCACAAACTTTGTAAAAGTTTCACCTGGTTCTAGAAGCACCTAAGCCTTCAAAAACAAACGAATGTATAAAATATGTACAATTGAATATTTCAAAACTTATGACTAATAACAAAACAAACTTATAAACAAAGGGGAGAGAGAAAAAGGCTCATTGCGCATCAAAAAATTCAACAAAAATTCGATTCACATAATAATAATTGATTTTTAACAAAATAAAAACTTTCCAGTTTTGTTAATGGTGATTTCAAAGAGTGCTAAACATATTTAATTAATGTTTTACTTCCTAAAACTTGTAAACCCTTTTTTATTTTTGGAATAGTTCATAATAATATATATTTTAAATAATCGTCATGTAGTATATCAAAGTGATTTTAATATTCGAAATGAGAGGAGAAAGACTGAAAGAGCTCTAAAACTTACAAGAAATACTTAATTTATTAACAAAATTAATAAAAAGTCCTAATCTTCATAAAATGGAAGGTGAATAATTAATTTCGGTTCCATTAAAGGTAGCTAAATAACTGGAAAAAAAATACCAATTGACACAGCAATAATTATTGTTGCTGATGTGAAATAAGCTCGAGTAACAATATCTATCCTACAGTAACTAGACAAAACTATAATATTTCTATATTACTTCATAAATTCATATATTTTGACTACTATGTTAAAAACCTTACAGGCAAAGAGTAGAAAATTATTAAAATACTTTTTAAAACATCTTGTAGAAATAAGTTCAATGCCTAAAAGTGTTATCTATATTAAAGTTGCACTTGTTCAGGCAGTGATTAACTAAATCCTAGAGAATTGGCGCCGGCACTCATAATCTTGTTAACTTTTCTGACTCCGTGCAATGTCCACTTTGATTAATTTTTAGTTTTTTTGTAATTGCCAAAATTGCCAAGTCGTGACAAGGAATTCGGAAAATTCTAACGAAATAAATTTAGTAGAGAAACTCAATGTTTTATGTAGTTTAAGGTGTAAATGAAGGCTTCCCTTTCTCTTTCAAAATAAACTCAAAAAGCTTTTAAAAAAAACTTGAGGATTTGGAAATCCCGTGAATAAGCTTTATTTTGAAACAGTACGATGATTTTCAACAGAGAATTATACACTATCACTGTAAATAAAGGTCACAGATTAAGACAAAATCCCTAAAAACGTATTATCAGCATTTCACGCCGCTTAATCCCAGCTCCCTAATACAATTGGTCTCAAAAAGCGGCTACCCACTGTGTAAATCACGTTTGGCGTGCGCCACCTGTCTAAATAAACCTTTAACGAACCTATCCTGATAATAAAATAAGGGTTTTTAGTAGTTACTAGTACATTCTGTTGGAATAAATAAAAAAAAAGTTAATAAAATAAAAAATGCCGACTGCTTAAAAAAATGCTGTGCATACGAAGGATATATTGTACAGTTTTGGTCAGCCACCTCGTGAATAAAGTATCCTCCGAGTGCACAGTATTTTCTTCTTGTTTACATCCTTTTAGTTCGCTTCTTAAGCAGTCGGGATTTTTGATTTTATTAATTATTTTTATTTGCAACTTTTTATATATCTTTAGGTATCTTTTTATTTCGAAATACTTTAAAGCATATAAGTGTTATATATTTTTGTAAACACCTCTAAAAACTCTTAATTTTTACACCGATGGGTGATAAAAGAATAAAAAATGGGACCCCACAATATGGCGTCCAAAATCCGCCGTGTTTGTTTTTTTAACGACACTTTTCTAAGATCACTTGGGCGGTCAAGACCTATCTAACGATGTCTTAATTATATACATCCATCTAGTGGTTTGAAAGACACGAGGTAATAAAGAAGATACATACAAGATACGCGCGAAAAACATGTCCCTTTCCTTGCAGGCGAGTAAAAAGTTTCACTAATACCAGTGCCAAAAGGTAGAGATCTTCTAAACTTTCTAATCATATGATAAGGTTAAATACTAATTAACAGATTCATAATTAAAATTCAAATTCAAATTTTTAAATAATGCTGTAAATCTTTTGAATCACACAATAGAGTATGAATAATTCCATGCTAGGTAATAAGTAATAGGTATTTTTGTGTCAGCATTTTAATAAAGTAGAGTTTATAAAAAAGTGGAGTTTTAACTTCAATGGATTGTGTAACCCTGACCATGGCCGAGGTACTGTTCATATGTGTTTTTTTTTTCTTTTGGGCAACAAAGCCTCTCTACTAGGAAGCTTTGCGTCAGAATGATTTAAAGATTTTCAGAGAAAACTGGCCAAAAAATGAGATAGGCGAAATACGTTCATTTAGTTCATAACATTCTTTTTATGAGAGATTTTTGCATAAAAATAAATATTTAAAATAAAATAAATACTTGAAAAGAAATATTTTTATAAATCAATCTGCCTAGCCTTTTCCCAACAATGTTGGGGTCGGCTTCCAGTCTTACCGGATTTAGATGAGTACCAGTGTTTTACATGGAGCGACTGCCTATCTGACCTCCACAACCCAGTAACTGCGTAACAAGATACCCCTTGGCAAGACTGGTGTCAGATCTCAAGCTTCTGACTACCCTTAATGACTGTCAAAGGTCTTCAAATGACAGCCGGGACCAACGGCTTAACGTGCTTTCCGAGGCACGGAGGAAAGTCGGTATGTTGAAATGGTCACCCATCCACGGACCGATCTCGTCAAGCGTTGCTTAACCTTGATGATCGACCAGTGCGGCTCTTATTATTTAGTCACGAGCTCCAAATTTATTTTTATAATTGAAAAATATTTGTGACTTCCTTGTGTATTTTGAGTCGTTGTTATAAAAATACTAACGATATAATTTCTCGTGAGCACTCTCCCACACAATGGATATGAATGGGCCTCAAATCAAATGAGGCCGTATAATAGTATATTGTACGCGTATATCTTTCAACACAATGAAACATATATGGAAAGCCGACTCAGTGGTCCTAGGAAAACAACAATTATACGCTATACAAACTGAATTGGAAGAATTGATATCGAAGAATCGTTAATTTGTGGCGTTGTTGATATTGACACAAATAAAATTGTAACAGTTAATTAACTCAGGAAATGTACATATTCCTACCTCGAGTTGGAATCAATACTTGTAGGCTAGTTAGCTGTAATTAGTTTTGTTAAATAATAGTTGTAACCACTCCATGCTCTCACATCGACCTGGAGTGGACATCCCTACGGATGAACACCCCCCCTATCACTACGAATTACAACTGATTAATCTACATTAATCAGTTGTAATTAATTAACTTTATTAATTAAAAGTTATAAGTGTCATTTCGGAGTTCTTTCCAATCCCCCGGCTGTGGTAAACGTAATTTGTCCTATAGGTATATTTTAAATAATTTTGTAGGTAGGTAATACTAGACATCATGAGATCCTAAAGTGAAGCCAACAAAGTCACCTTACCCCAAAATATCCCGACATTAATATCTAACACTCTTCTCAAATTTCAAGTGGCATCTAATAACGGTACATGCAAAATATACTCGTACTAAGACGAAAATTCTGAAACGAGATAAGCTGTATGCCGTATTTTTTCAATAAACATAATCCCATTAATATAAATCCGAATTCGAAGAACGTGCGTTGAAGCTTAAAAAGAAATCGTACGTCGCAAACGCAATCACAGCAAAGAGTTTTAATATGTCCGTTCATTTTTAAACGAACGAATTATTGAAGCGTGTACAACACATATATCAAAAATTGAGACATCGTAAATAAATTTGCCGAACGAAATTTTATTGAAAAAATGTTTAATTATAAGGCATTTTAATTGATTGTGTGTTCTCGGTAACTGAGACTGATAAAAAAGTAATATTTGTATGAGATGTTTCTTCTGAATTGGAACTGCCCACTTAACATATTTTTTGATGGAATTGTTACGAGATTGTTGTTTAATATTATATATTTCACAATATGTCAAAATTTCATAATAATATTTAACTAAACTAATATTATTAATCCATTTATTCATTTTATATTCATATTTGTTACCTTTTTTAATAATAGTCTGTAAAAATAAAGAAAAATAAAACAAACATATCACACTTAATATTATAAAGGCGAAAGTTTGTGAGTGTGTGTGTATGTTTGTTACTTCTTCACGCTCAAATGGCTGGACGGATCTGGATGAAATTTGGCACAGAGATAGATTATATCCTGGAATAACACATAGAATACTTATTATCCCGGGAATATGTTCCCTTAGGATAATTTTCGACATTCACGCGGCCACTGGAAGAAACTAGTTATTGATAATAAAAATAAAAAAATAAAAATTATTACTGACTTAGAGTTAGAAAAAATAGTCAGCTATATCTTTCACAAAAAATCCATCTGAATGAGACTGACTGTTTTCCTTGAAATCGTTTTCGAACTGTTTCTATTTCAGTACGATTATAATTTGTTTAGTCGTCTTAGACACGCTGACATTTGCATGAATTAATATTTAAACTCTCTTGCAAATCGTTTGATAACGCTAAGTGTCCGTCTCGGCAGATATCAACCACTACTTCGTGGTTATGGGACGTCTGAGACCTGAAAATGCTGAACAAATAGAATGAAAATTCTTCTTACGCAAGTGCAAGATTTTGACAAAAATAAATTGATTATTTTTACTACAAAAATATCGTAACAAAAATTTGAAACAAAATATAGTTTACCGTTTCTTCATTGCTGGTTACCAAAACTTCAGCTCAGGAAGTTCCAACGAACCAACACACTTAAAAGGTATTTTTTTTTTCTTTTATGAATCTCTCATACGTCGTATAACTATAATTATCCATAAAATAATATATATTTAGAGTTGTTTATTACATTTTTACACTTCCTCAAAGTTACGTAGTAAATAATTTTGGGAAACATTCCGGAAAATTATACGAAGACGCGACACCTTTTACACATTTTTTATATTCCATTTTCCTTCACTCATATTCTGCATATATTTTTCTATGTCATCGGCGTAATGGTATGCCGAGTTAAAAGTTTAGCTTTCCTTAAGGGTTGGTGCTAATTTTCAGGCTCCCACGACAAGATGAGATAGCAAGGTCACTCGTAGGCAGTAATTAATCGCCCGAATTAAAGGCTTAAAGGGTTTCAAAAAGTACCTGACTCTACTAATTAATTTCTCCTAAATAAATTAAGCTTATTTGTTATAGTTGTCTTTCTTTTTATTGGTACTAAAGCGTTGATGAATATTAATTTCATTTCCGTGGAATTTTTAAGCACCTGGCTGATAGATGCACGAATGCTTTTTAATAAAAAAACACTAAAGAAGTCGTGATAATTCATCCGTAGAATATATTTTAATCAGTGGGAGAGTCTATCATAATTTAAACTACAATAAAAAAGTTTTACCCATCTTATAAATCTTCTTTGTTTAAGAAGGCTTTTATTTGTTTCAGAGTTATGAAAGTAGAAGTAAACTTATGAAATATAATGATAATAATAAATATGTAAAAGATTTAACAATTGATTTTCAAAACTTTCGGTTCTTGAAATAAAAACATATTAAAAAAAAAACAAGTATATATGCTTGGCAATTATTTTTTATGACAGTCGCATTCCCAAGTTAAATTGCTTCAATAGTAGTTTTAGTATAGTTTATTCATCCACATCTTTTTGTTAAACAGTTCCAAACAAAAGCACTTAGGAAATAATTACGAGTAGGGTCTAACAGTTTCAATTGGTAGGGGGTTCTAATACGGAAACTTGTACTAACCGTATAATAGAAATAGGCCAAACTTTACCTACTACTTAATCGAATAAAATTAATGTAACACACGTAGGTATTTGGGAAACACGAAGAAAGTTATTTTGATTAAAATTACGCTGCAAAATATTGGTGAAATAACTGCAGTTATTTTATTCTGCAGTTATTATTGTTATTATTTAATAATAATTAATAAATAATAATAATGTGTTTTATAAAATTATTTAAAAATGAAATTATTAAGACAATAGTTAAATAAAGGAGATAATAATAATAAATAATAACTGCCTCGTTGGTCCAGTGGGCATGAGGCCCTGAGTTCCTTGTTTTTTGAGAGATTAAGATAGTTGCGCCAATTTATTGGGTATTCTATCTGCTATTTCTAGATGGGTGCCCGTTTGATGACAATAAGTACACCCCTGTTGCGAAGTTCTTTATAATATCTGGCAAAATGTGGTTATTATGCACCTCTATAAAGGCCCAGTTTTATGATCCATAGTTAGCTCAACCAATGGACAAATAAGTTAGAGATTTAAATATTCTACCATTTCTAAGACTAACAATCTATGAATAAATATGTTTTACCGAAATTTGAAATCATTGGTTAGCATATTTAACCATTGGTTAAGTAAACTACGGATCAAAAAGCTGGGCTTTAGACCTTCGGGGAATACAAGCGGGATGTTAATGTATGTTGGTTAGATCATATATTTATTACCTACTGCATGATATGAATAAGTAATAAAATTTTAAAGCAGCTTTCTATCAAACAAGATGAGTTCGGATTTCCCCAGAAATCGGTCACCGTATGAAACTTTCAAACACGTAATTAGTAGTTAGTACTATACCCTTTATCGTCATTTGGGAAGTGTATCAAAATTTTTTCTTAAGTAAATATTTAGATATTGTTCATCCATTAAATTTTCGTTGAGCTTCTTACAAGAACTTGTAAGTATCATCATCTGCCTAGCCTTTTTCCCAATTATTGTTGGGGTCGGCTTCCAGTCTTACCGGATTCAGCTGAGTACCAGTCTTTTACATGGAGCGACTGCCTATCTGACCTCCACAACCCAGTTACTGGGTAACACGATACCCCTTGGCAAGACTGGTGTCAGATCTCAAACTTCTGACTACCCATAACGACTGTCAGAGGTCTTCAAATGACAGCCGGGACCAACGGCTTAACGTGCTTCCTGAGGCACGGAGGAGAGTTGGTATGTTGAAATGGTCACCCATCCACGTACCGATCTCGTCAAGCGTTGCTTAACCTTGGAGATCGACCCGTGCGGCTGTTATTATTTAGCCACGTGCTCCTCATGTATCTGCAGGATAAATAGGTAGGTGTTTTTTTCTGGCTGTTTTATATACTTTTACTGTATAGACACGCACCTAAAAGGGTTGGGTCTAAGATCTCGCTTGAGATCACACTATATAAATCCCTAACTGTAAATATATGTACGAATCAGATTCAGAATAAATTAACCCGTCTCTAATTACAGAACATTAATGTTCTCTAATTTAAAATTAGCACACCGCAATAGGCACAAAATATTCGAACGTATCTAATTTGTAACGTAATTTTCTGCAATTTACTTTTACATGTTGATTCCTTAAGATAAATATGTAATTACACCATTAACTTAATTACGTACTTTATTCAAGTCACTGAAGTCAAGTTGAAGTTAAATGTTTGGAAAGCAGTCTTTTAGAATGTAATCGCACAGATCTTAGAGGACTATGTTCCGACTGTTCCAACTTTGAAATTGTTGGATTATTTTTGCATTTCCAATGGATTAAGGCTGGAAACACAACACAAATCTTTGCTACATCTAAACAAAACAAAAGGGAATATTCATTTTCTTCTCTACATACATTTGTCGTAAACGTAAAGCCTTACATTGAATTATATCTGATACAGAAGAGTCAATATTTTCGTCTGGAGAATATTCTGATATTCGCTTTTAGCGATAAGGCCGCCCATTGTGTCACCCAGTGTAATGTTTATTTTGTCTATACTCTCTGTAACTTATATGTAACATAATAAAGAGTATTATATTCTATTCTACCAAAATAATGTTAGTAGGTAATCTGTGCAATAGCCACTTAACGTCGAAAGGTGTTCCACCTTTAATTAGTTACGGTCGAGTAATTTTATTTGTCACCTTGTGGCCTTTATCTGAGCTTATAAACAAGAACCTATGTAGTAAACGTGTGTACCTAAAAGTAGGGTTTGTTTGATGAAAAACTTGTTTAGGTATAGGTACTAGGCTTAATTCCTTAATTAATATTATGGTGAGTTAAAAGACTGTAGTAGATACTTTAGTGCTACTAATAGTCAAGATCATCTTTGCTGTTGGTAAAAAATTTGAAATCAGCTTCTAGATTCATTCTTTTTATCCGGTTTAATTTTGTTACCGATACTCACATCATCATCATCATATCAGCTGAAAGACGTCCACTGCTGGACATAGGCCTCCCCCAAGGTCGCCACATTGACCGGTCCCGTGCGTCTCGCATCCAGCGGATCCCCGCAACCTACTCACATATTTCACTTCAATCTGATTTCTACATATAACGACTACTGTGAAGTTTGATTACGTCAGTCACAACCTACGACTTCTAGGTTTTCACCTGTTTCCACTGTTATCTATATTTAATTAGTTCCCATATGCTTCCATGAAGGTATTTCGTACCTTTGTTCAGTGATCAATTAGGTTAATGTAATCCTCTGTAGTTAGTGATTGGGGCGATTGTACGAGCTTGCATTGTTTGGTAACTATTTTAATTCAGTAAAGTAGATTGGTGTACACTCAGGTTATAATTTCCTGGCATGGCTTCCTTACACAATGATGGACGTAAAGTTCATGAAGTTCTAACAATGAATAACAAAGCCATTTCAATAATTTCCCGGTATTGAAACCAAAGATAGATTCAACTTTCAATTAACTCCAATTTAGAAATGATTGAAACTCTATTTATCTTTTCTGATGTTATTTGTGTTTATTCAGAGAAGTGTTTATCTTTAATTTATAAATATCTGCTGTAAAGTTGAATTACGTGCTTCCACTATGAATTATGATATATCGTTATTACAAAAGTCACCGACGACGTTCAAGTTTTACAATAGTTCATCAACTATCACTACCCATAAATAGTGTTTTCAATAGATAATTATATTGTTGTTTAATCCAGCGCTCATTTGAAGTCTATAAATCGTATCGTTTTGTAGTAATAGCAGGCGGCCCGACAAAGATTGTGTAGCACAGATTATGCAGAATACTCTTTTTACGATCTTGTATTTAATTTGCCTTCAACCGGAAGACGATATGTTGGAAGGCCTCCCACTAGGTGGACCGATGACCTGGTTAAGGTTGCGGGAAGGCGCTGGATGCGAGACGCACGGGATCGGTCAATGTGGCGACGCCTGGGGGAGGCCTATGTCCAGCAGTGGACGTCTTTCGGCTGAAATGATGATGATGATGATTTAATTTGCCTTATTAAGTATTTGGTTAGTTAGTATGTATGCGTCAAATCTTGGAACTGAATTATGAAACAGCAGGACCCTCGGATCGATTGACCAGAAATTTTGCATAGACGTTTGGTTTGGATAACTATGCATGGTTAGCTAAAAGCTTGTCTTTAAAAACGAATTATTTATTTAAAATGAATACAAGTTCATTATCATCCTTTTAATGTTCCCACTGCTGGGACACAGGCCTCCTCTCTGTGAAATGGAATGGGCCGTAATCCACCACGCAGGCCCAGTGCGGGTTGGTGGATGTCTTCGATTTTTTGGTGCTAGGACATGCTGGTTTCCTCACGATGTTTGCCTAATATCATAAATACAAGTTACTTATAACATAAAGCTCATTATGTTACAAATAGTAATCAACGACTATCAGAATGAATGTTTTCACACAAATCGTCCGCTATTTACAATTGTCAGGTTAGAGATCTCAATTAATTATCTAAAACAGATCGACATAAATCTCAGGAGTTGTGCGAACAGCGATTAATTTGACATCCATTTCATTCGATTAATTGGGTTTCCAATAATTTGTAGTCGAATGCGCTATTATCAACATCTGATACAATAGGTAACTCAGTGTCTGACTGAATAACACCTACTTTTTTTCTTCAATGGATGGTCCATTGAAGAAAAAATGGTGTTAGTGTGTAATTAGAATATTTGCTTAGACTGTCTACGGAGTAGTGTTGGCGTAGCACTTCTACACGCACATTTGTTCGTAGCAATACTACACGCCAAGTTAGGCGTAGCACTACTACGCGCCAATTTAGGCGTAGCACCTATCCGCACCAATTTCTACGTAAAATATCTACGTGAAAATTTTTGCGTAGCATCTCTACGTAAAGTTTATATTTGGAATATACGTCGTACATTGTAACGTACACCCGTAAATAAGACATAATTTTTCGAAATTGAATCTGAGTTTTACGGACAAAAGTTTAGAAGCGAACAAAGTCGCGGAACACAAACAGTTATTAAATAAGTCTGGACGCTGCGGTCACACTTCACTTCATCCGCCCGCTTCTGTGGTACACTGATGAACGAACGTTATGCGATTCCCGCTCATCCAAATATGATTTGTGCTGCGCGATGGACGTACTAACGCTTATTAAGTACTTATGAGTGTGCCACTCGTGCGAGGGAGCTTAGGTAATGTAGCCGATTCTAGTGTTCTGTGGTTAGTTTGAGGATTAAACTTGCTGTACACAATATTTTAAACGAAACCTAATATTTATATAGTGTCTTATTTTTTTCCTGATACTAATTAGAGATTTTTCTAGTTTTAAAATATTTATTTAATTGTACTAAAACAAAAAGATCAAACTATCTCCTGTTTGCTATGATTTACCACCACTTACTATCAAGTGGGCCCGTGGGCCGCCTGCTGGTTTGGCATACTATAGCATAAAAAGAAATAAAAAAATAAAAAACGGAACATAGATTAATATAAAACAAGCTATTATTAAAAATAAATAAACAAACAAGCTTTTATACCATTTTAGCTGAATCGAACACCGGGATGGGGTTCAAATTGCAAGCTTTGAATCCAAACAGACACCAGGACAGGAGAAATTGAAAGAGAAAAAAGATGCACTGGACGACTCCAACAAGAGACGAGACGATAATAAAATACTTGTATTACAAAAAATACTATTAAATGGTAGAATTTAATACTCGACTGAGTCGCGTGTAATAATGGCGAGAGCTCTCCATCAATGCCAGGATTCTTTGCTTGGAGCTTTCATTTAATACTTTGTTTGCCCACTAGTTGAGTCTACTGTCCAATGCGCGCCACTCGGTTTACCAGCCAAGTCTTTAGTACTCATTTATCGTACTTAGCTAGTAAAGTGCGATTAATGAGTACTAAAGACTACTAAGGTCTAGTGTACTAGACTCTACCTAGGTAGGGTAAGGGTTTCACACAAATATTAACTTTTCCATAAGTTTTTAATTATCTTTTTTGTATAAGGAAATAAGAGCAAGTGCGTCGTGCGAGTAAAAGCAGTGGTGGCTCAGTGGTATCAGGCGCGACTTACAAGTTGTGGGTCGTGGGCTCGAGCCCAGGCAGGCGCTTTACTTTGTGTAAATTATTTCATATACACTGCTGTCAAAACGGTGAAGGAAAACATCGTGAGGAAACTGGATGCCTTAGAAACAAAAAATCGAAGACATGTGACATGTTGCCGCACTGGGCCCGCGTGATGGATTACGGCCCATTGCCTGTCACAGAGAGGAGGCCTGTGTCCCAGCAGTGGGAACATTAATAGGCTTATGATGATGATGATGATGCGTCTTACAATTAAGAAAGAGATTAAGAGATGGTCTAAAGTAAAATTAATAAAATAGTATGAGTAACAACTATATAATACTTTTGAAAATTAGGACACAAACATAAAAATAATAAAATTTTACAAAACGCTGTGAGCAACGGTGGTTACAATTTTTACAGGCTTAATACGTACTCATAAACATTCATTATACTTAGCAAAGCAAAGTCAAAGTACGATTTTTCTACGTGGCTACGGCGTAGCATTCTCGTAGCACGTTTTTAGATCTCGTAGCTTTTCGTAGCACCAACTTATTGAGCTAACGAAGTTAGTCTGTTGTTGCGTGAAGGTGTTTTAATAACCTGTAACGTACGTGTACGTTATTTTAAAGCGAATATCACGTTCAACGTAAAGTGGATAGCAGCTTTTTTACTTTTTTATTTGATCGTATCAAACAAGTTTAGTTTTAATGTGTTGTATGACGCTGAGTTTTATTATAACCTTGTAATTTTAGCATTCTATTTTTTTTTTTAATAATTGTTGTGTGAAACGTGTAATCAATTGTAATTTAAAACACCAAATGTGTTTTAACGTAGTACCTTTTTTTGTAAAGGTAGTAGTGACAACGGTTTGAACAATGAAAATCTAATTGGTACGACGATATATTTACGTGAACCCTTTTTATTTCTCAGAAAAAGTGTAAAAAAAACGATTTACCTTCTGGCCAAGTTACAAAGATTCCAAATATTTCAAAAGTATTCAGAGCTAGGAGCGAAAATGAAATTCCTTTGAACAAAGATTCAAGGTGAAACACGTTACTTGGTGATTTCGACGTGAATCAAATAAAGAATGTTCAGTTCCCGATTCCGTATCGTTCCCCACGCAAATTGATGCGGAGTGACAATCCCGATTTGATTCTATTTAGGAGTAGTTACATGAAATATTATGGGCACAGAGTTGTAAAACTTTTGGGTTGTAAACAATCTGGAACACGCCGAGGGTTAACCATCAAGGTTATATCCTACTTTACTTAATATATATGTTTCTATACTTAGTTTTGACTTGACGTATTCCGCACTTAGCGTTTCTAATATTAGAGCTGTGGTATTGAGAAGAGACAACTTTTTATTTCCATGTAAAACGATGGCGATATAAAAATATGAAGATTCCATTCGTCTGCAGGCGTTACACCCGCAGTTTAGTAAACTGTAAAGAGTTGTGCCTTGTTGCCTATCATAAAACTCAGTTTTATGGTGGAATTATGCGTTCCTGTGCCGGACCGGACGGCAGTAAAGTTATTTTACAGTTTCATTGACGCTCAGACATTCCAGATGAGTCTTGTATGCATTCTGATATGCAGTTAAAAAAGCTTTCACACGAATCACACTATTTCATTCATTATCATAAAATTCTAATGATATTTCATGCTAACGTCGCGTCGGTTTGATTACTTAATGGAATCTTCGCTTTACGGTCTCGGAAAATGTGTTCTAGAGATTTTTGAAAATGAGGTGTTTAAAGGTCGTCGAGTTAATCATTTTTTTCATTAACTTAATGTTCTCATATAGTGGTTGGGTTCGTTGTAATAACATTAATGAGGTAATCTCTCATCTGATTATCTCTATAATGCTCTCTTACAAGACTTACGAGAGGAGAAAGACTAAACTTTTCTAACACTGTAAATAATCACTGTAATTTCTAAAACCACTCACAAGATGAGTTTCATAAGACCTAACAAGTTAGTTTTACTAAAAAAACTAACTTGTTAGAAATTTTATGTATTCGGCTTTCGAAATTTGTCGTGTTACAAAAATTACATCTATAAACAATGGCCACGATCCAATAAATAACAAGAAAAAGTTTACAAAGTTTGTCGTTAATTTGTAAAGAGTTGGTGACCAATGTACGAAACCAGATTAACGAGTCACGTTCTTTATGTCAATTTAGCTCTGAGTCCCCGGAAAATTATTACTGAAAAGTTTCAAAACAGAATTACGCGCCTCCACGGTTTTCTTATTCTTTGTTGTTTTGTAACTTGTTACTTACAATTTATTATGTTCATCTTAGACGCCGCGACGCGAATTATAACAATAAAACAATTTAGAAGGTTCATTCGTAATCATAAAAAGGACTATGTTTGATAAGATTATGATTTGCTTACCTTTTTACGTTTGTGTAAAAAGGTTGATTTCAGGGACATTTTCTTGAAATTAAAATGACTCAAAAAACTATTTATATTTAACTGCCATGAAAACATCAACAACTTTTTACCAAGAAGAGCAAAAATATGACCAGTAAAGCAAGAGTTCTCATGAATCGGCATAATAACCAAAATAGCGAAACCTTATTTCATAAAAGTCTTCCACGAACGCTCAAACTATTCATCGCTCGACAAAACGACTTCCACTAGACTTCAGGCAATAAAAGGGGCACGACATAATCAGTACGTATACGTCCAAAGATAAACGTATATTAGAACGAATTCCATTGTTCGATGACACAGTTCCTCGTTCGATCTACATTGAGACTTTAAGAGGTCCTATGGAGCCTTAACAAAAGAGCCTACACTCGAACAGTGGGTACGAGAATAACGAGAGACCGTGTCCGACAAACAGCTTTGTCGTTGAGAGACTAGCCATGCTTGCGGGTCCGTCCGTGAATCTCGACCGTTCACCGAATTGTTTGCGGAGATACTTAAGTTTTTATGTTATTTGAGATAGTTTTATGTAGTGGCTATTAAAGTTTATTGATGGTGTTTATAGATTTGCATCCTTCATGTTGGCCAGTCAATGATATTAGGAGGATCTTGAAAGTAACCAGACGATACTTTCGTGTCAAAGGCCTTGTCCTTACCTTATCCTGTTCTTATTTTGCTCGTTTGTAAATTTCATATGACTTAACGTGCGTTTTATGTCAATATTTTGTTGACAGCAGTTGAAATAGTTTATGTAGTCCATAAAAGTTTTTATTAACAACCGTGGCACACATATTAGAGCTAGATATTACATAGTTGTACGATTCATACCTAGTTCTATGTACGCACTGTGGTAAAATATTCGTAGCGGACCTACAAACAAAGACAGTTTTTTAGAATTTGTTTGTGCCAAACATTTTTTATGTCGTACTTCATTAAAATGAAAGACAGGATGAAATGTTTTATTTTGGTTGATGTGGACATTTAATAAAATATTAATTTACATACTATCGCCCAACAGTATGGTGATCCATCACTTTGGTAGGTACCTAAACTTTTATTGTATGTAGGTGTTCCTTTGTTAGTCACATACTTTTTCTTCAGCGTCCGCAATGGGCAATATGTACGCGACAGCGCGTCTATTATGAAAGTTTACACTAAACGTCGTGTCGACACGTCCAGTTTCGTATCTTTGTTTGCAGCAGTCATTGTGTGACGAGCTTCTGATCGATTTGCGGCGCGCCTCAATAGCCCATCGCTTGTGGTCACCGTCCACCGTCCGTTGCTGGCACATGTCCGCCGCACAGCAACGGAAATCTATGCGCCGTCATTTGTTACGACTCCATCTTTTTTTCGCTGCGTCACCATTGGCTGTTAAGTTTTTTAATGGGTTATCATAACGTCATCGTTTTGACAGTTTAAGCTTTATAGTACTCTATTGTTCTTATTTATAACACTTTTATGTAATAAAGTGGAGATCAACTAAATGTGACGCGATTAGCACAGTGACTCACTTAGATACGAATTATTTTTGGCACTGTAACTGATAACTTAAACCGATAATGTATAAATACAATGGCGCGGTTAAAGTGCAATATAAATATGTAATTTCCTGGAAATATATTTACATTTTGCTGAACATCACCGTGTTTAGTAAAATGTTACAGTCTGTTGCAAACTGTCTATACTTATAGCGATCCCATAACCGAGCCATGGATCGTACAACGTGCCGCCCACGACCCAAAGTGGCTGCGTTTGACATTCTCTGGGCAAGATTTGTGATACAACAAAATATTATATAATTTCCTATAGATAATACAAGAAATATTAGACTGATCCTATATAGTTCTGGATATTAGAATTTTTAGATGCATATTCTTGATATACCATCGACCTAAATTAGGTCAGTACACAGGTCTTGGGTACTAAATGTCGATAAAGGAAACGAATAACTGAAAATTTAATTATAAAGGAAAATATTAAGCGCTATTCCTCTCTCCTAGACACTTAACTGTATCTAGAATGTTGCTGTGCCCGACAGGGTCCATAATTGTTTCTGTAACTAATATTTACCACCTGTATGTACATTATGGATGCAATAAATTTAATTTGAATTTGAAGCTCCAATACAAAGTTCGTAAGGCAACGGTCCACTTCTATCGATGATCTTTTAACGAAAATTTGTTTTGCCTCCATGTTTAAATATGTCCTAATAAAACAGCGGGCCTTGTTTGCACATCGCGGAGTATTTCACTAAGAGCCTGTGACGTGCCTACGCGCAAATTTATCGGCCTACTGACATTCGCAAAGATCCTCGATACACCAACAGTCAAAATGTTTCTAGTTATTAACAATTAATCCTCATTGCTACGACTTGACCTCCCGTTATTGATTGATATTTTGAAGTTTGAAACGCAATAAATAATTAAAATACACTCGTATAAGATTTTGATTTTTTTATGAGCAGTATCTAGGCCACGTTTTCATTGTGATTTAACACTATGAACCTTTCAACAAATAATTAAATAGAGACAAATTAACAAAGACTGACGTAGATTATCGTATTTTTTGCCGACACCAATCATCTTACTTGACAGCATGTAAATAAATACGAAGTGAAAATACACTTATTTATGTATTCTTTTGTCCATTTTCCAGACTCCGCGGTCCGTCTGTCTGTCTGACACCAGGCTGTATCGCATGAACCGTGATAGCTTGACAATTGAAATTTTCTCAGATGATGTATTTCTCTTGCCGCTATAGCAACAAATACTAAAAAACTAAAAACAGAATAAAATTGATATAAATATCAATTAGTGGAGCTCCCATACAACAAACGTGTTTTTTTGCCATTTTTGCGAAAATGGTACGGAACCTGGCTGGTTTTTATTCGAATGCTTTTAACACAGATGGTTGTTTACATAGATATTTCTTGAGAACGGAGACGGTAATGTTTAGAGACAAGGGAAGTTAAAACGACGTAAAGAGGTAACTCATTAGTGTTCATGAATAAATAATATATGATACTTATTATGAATCTAGGTAGCGTATTATGCGATGAAGCAAGATGCCGCTTATGTTGAAAGAAAATACAAGAACGAAAGAATATCTATACGAATAATATATACGTTTTCAAGTCGCCTTGGGAGATAACCAACCATTGTATGACCAAATTGTGGCGTCAGAAAAACGTGTTGTCCGCCTTGTGCTTATTGTATAAGTCAATGGTACGAACATATCTACAAATATTATCAATAATATTCTATCAATATGTAGTGTTTGTTGCCAAAGGCTTCGTGGGTGTAATTTTCGCTAAAGGTGAAAAATGTTGTTTCCTTATCAGTGTTTCCGAAACAATTGTTATTGATTGATCTTATTAGTGAAGTTTTTATTTATTTATAAAGATAGAGGCCATTTGATGGTGTGATTTTTCTATTCATAGAAAAATATCTTAAATACCTACGACAGAGATAATGTTTTTTTTACAACTGAAAATTTTATATATAGGCAGTTTCTTTTTTACTATTCTCGATAGGAATCTAAACTATGAACAGGCTTTAACTTTCACACTAATTGGCCGACTTCCGCGAAAGTGAAAATTTTGTCTCGCTGAAAGTAACAATTTATCCATATTGTATCTTACTAATATTATTAATGCGAAAGTTTGGATGGATGTTTGTTTATTACTCAATCACGCCAGAACGGCTGAACGGATCTGGATGAAATTTGGCACAGCGATAGATTATAGTCTTTTCATCCCGGTATAATGCTCCCTTGAAATGAGAAAACACTTATCACGTGGGCAAAGCCGCTGGCAGAAGATAGTAATCGTTAAAGATAAAATAATCACTTTATGAGGTATTAAAGTAAGAGGAAAATAAATAAATTAACTAGATTGCCCGCTTCAATTCGTTTAAATTCACATTTTCCGGGAACTTAAAACTCCTTGGTTATCTTTACAAAGTGATAACAAACAATCGCTCATAAATCTTGTTAGTCTTGTTTAACAACAGCTAGGTACGTTAATTGGATTAGGTACAACATAACACGAATATCATTACCACACATTCTACCGAGTTTACTGAGTGATTTCAATGTTTACAAGGCTACCGTATGATTTCAATGTTCACGAGACTACCGTGTGATTTCAATGTTCACACACATTTTCGGGCGAAAAATGGCTCCTTTTCACCGACATCGAAAGTAAATATAGGGTAATACGAATTTACACAGTGATCAGGGCTTGTTGGCTTATTGTTCCCTTCATCCGGTGCGACCGGTACGACCGGTGCGACCGAGCGACCGCTTGTTATGTCCTGTGACGTACTCAAAGGAAATTAAATTTCATAGCTTCAACTCAATTTTTGCGTGTCCTTTGATATATTTTGGCCAAAACCAGGCGGAATCATTCGGAATTAAAACAATCAAATGAGTGAGCAAATACGGATAACCTTGATTAGCAAATGAGCTTGTTAAAGGTTAAGTCCACTTTAGATTTTTTTTTTCAGTTTTGTTGATTAGCAGGTTTTTGTAAACGATTTTGAAATATTAAAAAAACTGGCCAAGTGCGAGTCGGACTCGCGCACGAAGGGTTCCGTACCATTATCGTAAACAAACGGCAAAAACACGTTTGTTGTATGGGAGCCCCACTTAAATATTTAATTTATTCTGTTTTTAGTATTTGTTGTTATAGCGGCAACAGAAATACATCATCTGTGAAAATTTCAACTGTCTAGCTATCACGGTTCATGAGATACAGCCTGGTGACAGACAGACAGACGGACCGCGAAGTCTCAGTAATAGGGTCCCGTTTTTACCCTTTGGGTACGGAACCCTAAAAAAGAGTGCAGTAACATTGAAATAAATTTATTATTTACTGTTTAAAGTAGGTTATAGTAGAACCAGTTGGAATGGTATTAAACTTTATTTTGCGCAGAAATCACTTCGTTAAAACTTTGCCCACGGCTTTCCGGCAATCATCTGGGTTTATTTATGACCAAAGCCTTTGGTACAATTTTAATTTATGCTGTGGTAGTACTCAGCGAAAAAATGTTAGGAACTTTATCTACGGGACAAAAACAGGTTGCTTCGTAATTGAATTTATATTCATAACTGGCACGCCTCTAAGTCGACTTCTAATAGAAAAAATATGGTTACCCTGAACGAAGAATTTAATGCTGCTCTTTGGAATTTGGACCATTAGATCAAAAGTAAAACAATAGAGGTGGTGGAACAAGAAATTTCGTAAAAGCCAACATATTTTAACACTCGTACGTAAGCACCTTAATTTAATGCAAACAAAACACTGGCAACAAATAAATCGAGCACGCCACACACAAGGTCGGAACAGCCATACAATATACAATCGACAAAACAAATAGGTCTTCAGCAAATTAAATTTAAGATTAGTCACGTTTGATTTCCACAAATTAGTCGCTGACCCACCGTAGTCACTTAATACTTCTGAATATTCAACTTGTAGATTGAATTCGAGTAAACATTTCCAATGTGACCTATGTGATTTATATTTTTGTTCGACACATTTTGTTTTTAAAAGTAGGTATGTTCGATTACCTTTTCCATCATCATTATTTTATAAATAAATCGTATAGACTTTTTAGTAAAACGTGAAAATCTGTCAACAACTTTGGAATTAGATAGTTGGAATATATTTACGTGAAAATGCGCTTTGGCACGGGTTTAATGTTTTGTAAAAATTAAATTCTGTGTATCATACGTATTTCCGTAAACGAAGAGCCATATTATTTAGTTACATGCAAAATATCCAGTTACGTCCAAAGGGTTTGGCGAATTTAAATTGCTATGTAATCCCTTAAAAGGCACGAGTATCCGTACGACAGATTAGTTTTCACAAAATAAAAGAATAAAACCATAAATTAGAACATATTTTTCTTTATAATTATATACACAAAACCAAAATGTAATCCTAATGTAAGTTCCTCACGAAATTACTTTGAAGCGGTCTCAATTTAGACTATAAAGGACATGGCTAAATAAAGTATGGACGACTGCCCTAGCAATGAATAGACATTTTAACTAGTAATATGTAATTCTGAATAGCTGAATATGAGTATTTCGTATGAAAAAAGTTACAGACACTTTTTATATCGTCATAATCCTGAAAATAAAATCGTAGAAACGCCTACATTAATAGGTATACAAACTTGTAAAAGAATAAGATTTTGCTATGATACTTTATTAAGGCGTTCAGAGGAGCTCGTGGCTTAATAATAACAGACGCACAGGTCGATCTTCAAGGTTAAGCAACGCTAGCCGAGATCATTCCGTGGTTCCATCGTGTACCATCTTTACATAGCGAGTTTCCTTCGTGTCTTGGAAAGCTAGTTAAGCCGTTGGTCCCGGCTGTCATTTGAAGATCTTTCATTTGTTGCTACACCACAGTTTATGCATCTCATGATGAATCAATACGCAATTGAAACTTAAGACCATACTAGTTGGCTCTGTATACATAATACCCGGCGAAAGGTACTTCGTTCAAAGTGAGTTCCCATGACACCCCCAACATGTTTATTTTTATATGGTTCTAATCGAATCGAACGTTTTAGTGTCAGCACTAGTTAAGCGCCGTTGCTTTCCAGATTTTGCCAATAATGTCTAGAAATCAGATAATCTCTAAGGTTTTAAGATGTATTGCGACACAAATAAATAATAATGAATACTGTTCGTTTCGATTTACGCAAATGTCTTTAAAAGTAGGTTTATTGACTAAAATTTTTCGTAGAACGGAATCTTATGTTCTTGTCAAACAAAAGCATAAAAAATCTTTTAATTATTTGATTAAATCACGAAAGTTCTAGAAGAATAATAAAACTGTTATAATTCATTAATGAATATTTGAGATGTATTGCGATAGGTACAATATTAAATAATAATGAATACTGTTCGTTTCGACTTACGCAAATGTATTTAAAAGTAGGTTTATTGACTACAATTTTTCGTAGAACGGAATCTTATGTTCTTCTTGTCAACCAAAAACATGAAAAAACTTTTAATTATTTGATTAATTCTCGAAAGTTCTAGAAGAATAATAAAACTGTAATAATTCAGTAATGAATATTTGAATGTTACGAGCTAGTGAAAAATTTCTAGACGTGCTAAGGGCAGTTGTTTAGCCATGTCCTTTACTTCACACTGCAAACTGTACAAATTTCATATATTCTTAACACTTTCACGCATGAAATTAGTAATTAGAAGGTGGAGTAAGGTAAATAAGCCAAAGGGTTCATTTTGATGAAACTTGGGCGATAACTGAGGATGAATTGTGAATTGTGCGAAGCTAAGGCCGAATTTCTCACCTTTAAATTATCGCAGAATTAATGTGACAAATTGTCAAGCACGCGTTATCTGCTGTGATTGGCTGTTGAAGATTCATTCAACCAATCACAGCAGATAACGCGTGCTTTACAATTTGTCACATTAATTCTGCGATAATTAAGAGGTGAGAAACTCGGGGTAAAGCTCTTCTATTTCGAGCGAATGCAAACTAGAAATGAGTAAATTAGGGGATCTGTCTGTTACATGCGGATAAATCTCGCGTTCAGCACACAGCTTGATTAAAACTGAAAGATCTACCTACACGTGAACACATAGCATAGCGTGAAGTGCTGGTCGACTGAGGATTAAAGTCAGAATAATCCTTTAATCGGAATACGGTGTTTGAAGAATGATTTTTCTGCAGAAAGAAAGCTTTTAAAACAAGAAACTTACTTAACTATTTTGCTATTATAAAAACAATAGTAAAACATATGTTAGGCAAATTTTTATTTGCCTGGAGGAGGAGTGGCTTTAATAGTGGGTTAGTTCACGCACATTGAAATATCTTGACCTTTACCTACAGAGAGGTCAAACAATCGGGTAAAGGTAATCAAAACTGAACGTTTTCTACTGCGTAAACAATATTAGAAACCAAAAAACAACAAGAAGTAAGTCTTCGGGCATTTTTGAAAATTATATCCCGATTTCTGAATTTAGAATTTTAAGTTGAAGAAGAAGAGTTTGTCAACCCTGAAAACTAGTAAAACTTTGGCATTAGAGTAGACATAGCTCCAAATACTCAATTCAGACACCGGTCTTTAATCTCTTCTTTACGTATGTGGTAAGTCCACGACCACCTTGGATTATTTTAGATAATACTTAAGTTTTCTAACTAAGACACCCTTAAAGATGTTTTTCTTTAGCCAACTTTACTTACCATAATGTCATAGGTACCTAATTGTTCTAAAGATCAAGTATCGAAATTAATAGGCATGAACTTTGGCAGTTTTCGAAGGCTTTCGGAAACGTGTTCCCGCCTACGAGGCAAGATATCGCACACATTACTCTTATTATGCTACTTTCACTTTGCATATTTTCAATTACAAGAAGCTCTTATCATTTGAGTGTTTATTTTAACAATTTTATATAAAGATAATAATAGAATAACTTAATTATACAACCGGAATTAATATTATGCTGAAAAGACAATGGTAATAGACACTCTTCGAAGGTTACCGAATTTTCTTTAAATTGATTATGTTGATTTTACAATTGTGAGTCGCAAAGGTAACTTAAATGGCTCGAATTACGGTCGGAGAGTTCCGCTTCTAAGTAAGCGTTCCCAAACATTTTATCGAATTACCAAAAATTTATTTCTAACTTGATATATCCGTTACGCAGATTCTAATTATTCTGGGTAAATTCTAAAATTTCATGAATAATGAAAACTCTAGCTTTTTATGAATCAGCATTTAAAGTCTCCTAAAATTAAAACAAAGTAGTACTTAATTCAGTTAACGCTTTTTTGAAATGGGTTAATTCTCATAAAAAGTTATAAGGTGTACTTGCTTATTTTAATAGAAGAGTTTATACCTGATTTAGCAAAATATTTTCATGGTTCAAATAACTGTTTACGTTACTACGAATTCTAAAGTTAATCAATTTAACCGGTTTGTCTATTGCCTAGATTGCGGTAGGTCCTTATACACTTACCATTATTGCAAACTCCTAAAGTTGAATTAGGTTCACACCATAAAATAACAATGTCCACGTTAAAGATCTTGATACAATAAACATTCAAATATATCTGAAGTTTACATAGGATTTTCCATTTAGTAGGTATGTGCACAAGATGTTTAACACCTTGAATCCTAATTAGTTTTCCATTACCCGACCGGGCTTGATTTTATTAGGGCTGAATCTCGTTAATGATCGTGTTGGCTTACGGGGAATATTGCATAGAGATACCGAGATACACCTATTTTGAAGTGGGCTTTAAGCCAGAGTATTAACGGTATTTTTAGAAAGTTATTTTGAGTTTATATTATGTCTTCTTACTCTTTGGGTTTAGTTTTTTATTTGAATTCGCTCTGAACAGTAGGTTTGTTTTTTATGCAGGTACAAGTATATAGCCATTGTACCCATAGAATATTTTTTTTAAAGAGTTGTGAACTATTTTGTACAACAAAGTATATTCTGTCTATCTATGTATCTAAAGTAGTTCCAAATCAATTTCAGAAGTGTACCTATATTATTGTTTTCCTCTACTTATAACTACTAAAGCAATGAAAGTATATTTGTTTCCGTAAAAATGGGCAGAGAAAATTAAATTTACTTTGTGTAGGTAATGAAGTGGCAACATTGTTATTGCCCTTGCCCTAAATATGAGAAATAATGGTGGCCACATAAAATGGTGCGTAGGGAGGAGAGGTATTGTGTGTGAATGAAAAATATATGTTTACATACCCTTCAAATCGGCTTATCAGCAACTTAAGTAGGATCGTGGGTACTTACGCTGTAATGATCAATTAAGATTAGATAAATATAAATAGGTATGTTTTTTGGATTGTAATAGGTGTTAACATTTGCAAATTAAGTTTAATTAGAAAATAATCAACTGGCTTGTTTATGTTTTTTTGTTAAAGCTGTTGTTCACATATTAGAAATAATAAGAATCTTTATTTGTAAACATAGTCATCATATCATAGGTATCTTTGTTTATTTGTAACGGTGTGAGAGATATTACAAAATTAGTTTAGTTTGTGTTAGAAAACATAGACTGGTTTGCCGTGAAGCGTACAAATATTATCAAATTTAAATCTATTCGTTTAAAAAAAACAATCACAATTCACAATTACATTTTAGCGTTACATTGGATGCAAATATAAATTAAGAAATTAATCAAAACATATATATAATAATGTAAAACAAGTTGTAGGTCGTGGGTTCGAGCCCAGGCAGGCACTTTACTTTGCGTAAATTATTTCATCACCACTGCTCTCAAAACGGTGAAAGAAAACATCGTGAGGAAACCGGCATGTCCTAGAACCAAAAATTCGAAGACATGTGACATCCACCAACCCGCACTGGGCCCGCGTGGTGGATTACGGCCCATTCCCTCTCACAGAGAGGAGGCCTGTGTCCCAGCAGTGGGAACATTAATAGGCTGATAATGTGATATAATAATGATTATATGTCACACAATTAAAGTAAAACAATTAAACAAAGGTTAATATAAAAATATCACTTACTAGATGTCAAATAATAACATTATCAAATAATTATAACAACAATTAATTACATAATCTAAGTAATATCATAAAAAAATTGTTGACAAGTAATAAAGTAACAATAATTATTTATTAAACTTATTTATTACCTAAACATTAAGAAGATACCTAAACAGATTGTCAGATTAAGTTCGCTATTCTTTTCTAGAAATTAGCACTGTGAAGAATAATAATTAAGGTTTCCCTAGTCAATCATTCTTCCATACAAACGTAGTCTACCGATTACTCCACTGTTTGACGGGGTACATTCAAAATATAAATGATATATCAATTTGTCTCATCATTATCTACCTCTGTATGGAAACAAAAAAGTAAAAAAATATATATTTGAAAGTTATGAGCGTCGAAAGTGCCACATTTCAGCACTAATTTTAAGGCATCTTCGGGCGTAAATTAATACTATAAGAAGAAAGAAAATTGCAAAACAGTTACCATACAGGGATAGATTAGTAGTTCTACTATGCAAATAATTTTATTTTTAACATATACATATAGTAGCTTTTTTCATGATATCCATATTCTCAAAGGTCTGTTTATAAAATTTCGCGCGCTTGGTTTCGTCCTGAATCATCATCCATTTCGCTACATATTTGCAAAAGTGTGTATTCGTACGCGAACTATGTTCTTACTGCTCATCACAGCATCTATCTCTTTCGCACGTGTTGTCGGTTGATATAGCATGCATTTTAACCCAGCGATTTTTACTACGGCATCGTCTTTATCAGTTATGTAGGCTAAAAACGGTTGGAACTTACTTGCCATATAAAAATATAGAATAGAAACGTGGTAGGTATTTTCTTTTTCACTCGGTAAAAATACTACAAATACTCGAATAAAAAAATCCTATATTTTAATCCAGATCATAATCTTTTTTGCCAATCCAGATCATAAACTTTAATAACATCAGTTCAGCCGTTAAAGCGTTTTTGGAAAACGTACATACAAATATTTTGTACGTCTAATGTTAGATCGATTAACCAAATGTATTTTTGTGTCTGTTCTCCAATAATAATTCTAATTAGATATTCCTTTTTTACAGATTGCCTACCAGCAGCAAAATATTAAGGTACGTCCTAATGTTAATTAGTACTATTTCATGTTAAAATCACATATGTTATGGTATAAATGCGTGCTGTCCCTCAATTAAGAGGTGAGGCCCTGGGATATATTTGTACGTACATTTTTACGCTAGTCGTGTTCACTGATTTTATATACATACTTAATTATTTCGTAAAGAGGACCTTGTTTAGTTTCGTTTACATTGAGGTAAAAAAAAACTCAGGCTAAGTTTTAACACTTTTGAATATCAAACGATACAAAAAATTATGTGTAAAACTAAACTACACTTCCAAGCTTTTGAACTCAGAAAAAAGAGTGCAGCTACAAGATATTAAACATCCAATTATTCGGTGCAACAAGAAATAAACACAACATACAAAAGCACAGTTAAATGATCCCATACTAACTCTCCACATAGTAAGAGATCATTAGAATGCCAGGGGAAGACCTCAATCAATGTTATCATGTCTGTCCGTTAATGTCAAATGCCTGGATATTTTTTTTTTGGTTAGTCTCGCGTTTGACCACTATTTCGCCTGATGAGTGATGATGTGGTCGACGGTGAAGCACGCTTGCCTAGAAGCCGTAATTTCAATAAACGACCATAGGAGTGAGGGATATTGCAGCCAGCACTACGATTGACAGACTGAAGCCTATCCGTCTATCGAACGGATTATAATTGGAATGCATCTTGACGCCATTTTACCATGACCTTTTGATGAAGTTTTGACAAATAATATTTTGTGGTAATTGACTGACCATCTGTGTGTCATTAAGACAATTCTTATATTATGGCAGAGATCTCGAGAAAAACCTCTGAAAGTTCTGTGACAGATGGACAAAAAGTAATTTTATAAAAGTTCCGCTATCCATACAAGATTGGACCCCCGAAAATTGCGAAAAAGTGTATTCGTGCTATGTAGCATGGCAGGAAAAAGGATGAACTTATTGTCGCACCACAGTGTGAAAACCATTTGACAAGTCATTATAATTTGCTCTTATACCTAATATTAGACAGATTCATTCAGTCACAGTATCTCTTAGTATGTCTATATTTTTAGCTCTAATATAGCGACCGGTAGAACAAAAGGCGTTTAGGAGGGCGTTCTAATGGCTGGTGAAGGAGAACCCTTTTAGAATGAACGAGCGATCCGAGAGAGGAAACACTGACTAAATCTGGTTACATAGTAGCCATACCTATACATACGAGCAACTGGCTGACAAACATAATATCAAACATTTCTTTTTAAACTTGAATACAGAACTTTTTAGTCCTGGGTAATTAAATTCAAGAGAAAACAACCCTGAAATCGCCGAAAAAACTGCCGTTGCCTAAATTTTGTCGAGTTTTGCGACGATAAATGTACTGAACAGCTGTTTTTAGGGTTCCGTACCCAAAGGGTAAAAACGGGACTGTCTGTCTGTCTGTCTGTCCGTCTGTCACCAGGCTGTATCTCATGAACCGTGATAGCTAGACAGTTGAAATTTTGAGCCGCTATAACAACAAATACTAAAAACAGTATAAAATAAAAATTTAAGGGGGGCCATACAACAAACGTGATATTTTTGCCGTTTTTTGCTCGATATTAATAACGGCAACAGGTAGACGCTTAAAATATTCACAGAATATTTAGTTGTAGTGAATATACTTATTAAAAAATAATAATTATTAAATTAAAATAAAATAAATTAAGGGGGGCTCCCATACAACAAACGTGATATTTTGGCCGTTTTTTGCGATAATGGTACGGAACCCTACGTGCGCGAGTCCGACTCGCACTTGGCCGGTTTTTTTTCATATATCAGAGTTAACCCAATAGTAAAAGTTGTTTATATTCATGAGCGAATTAAAAGTCTCCCTGTATATGTTTCAGTGTACCTTTTACCGTTCCTTTCTGATATATTGTCTCAATTCATTTTAAAAAACGACCACATTTTTAGGAGTCTAATAAAAGCTATTGAAAAAAGGGTAGGCGAGGGTTGATATAATATATTTTTCAACCTAGATATAAATCTAGGTTGAAAAATAGGAATTTCTTCCCTACAAACTATTGTTAATAAGGTTGAAGTTCAGTCTAATTAAAAAAAAAAACCATCTATTGCGTGGCTCTACTTATGTCTTGACGTCTCAATGGAGAAAATCGTCACCTTTGTCATTTAAAAAACGATACCAAGATAGCATAAATTTTTAAGCGAAACAGCACTCAGCAGTCAGCGGTTTTATACCTAAACGGCTACCTACTGAATAACAATCGTGGGCGCTTTATTCAGCGCTGCAGCGGAAGCATCTTTTGTGCCCTGGTGACTGTATGCTTTGCACTCTTTGCAAATAAAGGCCCAAGGGAGAACGTACATGTACATCATTAAGTCGACTTAAAGGATTGTTATATCCCGCTTATTTTAAAGCCTTCCTCTTTGAAAATAATACCTTGTGTTATTTTTATTTAAGATGCGCTGTACAGAGAAGATGCAGTTAAACTTGATAAAATGAAGTCGGATAAATATAAAATGCATATCTATTTGATCTTTTCATCCTGTTCCCTCTCAAAGATTTTGGTTATCTGTTGTAATTGTAAATTCTAATTGCTATCAAATATTCTCCAAATGCGTCTGGTTCCGGTGTGACTGCATACCTATCTTAAAATAGTTGGGAAAATGCTAGTCAGATTGATAGATTAAGAAATGGGATCAAGTAGTTCTGTGGTTTAGGCAATATTTCAAGATTCTAATTTGTACTGACTTTTAGTATTACTGCAGTCTGATTTATTAATAATGATCCTACCAAGCGATCAATGACTGTTGTTACCCTTGTTTTGCACAAGCAACCTACTAATTATAGTTTAATATTAAACTCACCACTAAGCTCATGGTTTTCTATTTAAAAAGGATTACCGTAGCTCTCTTTTAAGTTATACCTCCAATATTAATTATTTCACAGTGGGTGTGATTCATAGCACAGAAAAACTAAGCCAACACATGTTTTAAAACAAATGTTCCTATGATTAAAAGATAATTGCAAATAGGGGCAAGCATACTCGTATTTATGGTAACCTTGATTAAATGGCGAAATTTTACGAAAGATACAATACGTTTTTTAGTTACCTACTCTAAAAATAAAGTGTCGACAATACGAGTAAACACGTATCCTAGACATGTTTCATAGAATCGTATTTGAGCAACATATTTCTTCCTAGATTTTTATTTAACATCTTTGTGAAAAAAAATGCCTAGCTCTATACCTCCTCTCTGCTATTGTGTACTGATATAAATCGAGAGTGCTTATCAGTGCTGTATTAATATATGCGCCCTCGATTGAAAGGCAAGGCACTCGGTATCACTCATATCAAGGAGCCCATGTTTGCCGGTCCCGGCTTATGTAAACGATCTTAATAGCGCACTTCAGTTTCCTTTTTTTCGCGTCATTGCTCGCATGTGTTCCATTATTTCTATCTTAGGGATCGATAGTACAGAGTACAGACCTGGGGGTGACCATAACCTCATAAGCAAGGTTATTTACAGTGTGCGTAAGGGACAGATGTATCTGACTTGTATATATGCTGTCTCTTTTTCACAGTCAAACCATTATAGTTTTGACACATCGTGGCAGGAGGGCTAATAGGAACACTGAATGAAACCTTATAAACTAAAGTATGGTAATCTGAAGTTCAAATCCATTGAATACAAATGATATAAAATTAAATAAGATAAGTTTTTTAGATTTATATATCCAATTAAGTATTTTGAAATTCAAATCCATTACCTTGAAGAGAATAGGTAAGGTCAATCAATTCGGTATGTAAAGTAAAAATTAACCCATGCCTGCCTTATTTTCAATTCTAATTATGTCTCAATTTTAAGATCGTATTTATTTTCACAAAAATACTTAATAACACTTGATTTTTACCTCTAAATGAAGTCATAAAGTATCCTATAAAGGAAACTTTCAGTGCGAAAAACACGAAAAACTAAACTCTAAGTTAGTTGCTAACACAACGTCATACAATATATTGTCAATTTAACCTCGTCTTAGCAACTAACTCTGAGTTAAGTTTTTCATGCAAGTGGGCCTCGAGCGGCTTCAATGTCAACGTCAAGTCCTATGCCATTCAAACTACGTTATGACGTCAGCAAGAACAAAACTTTACAATAATATAAATTATTTATATAATATATCGCAAATCTATGACACAAACATGCCTTATACGATGTCATAAACTTGTTGTGTCATAACCTAAGATTTATTTTGTTAGAGCATGAAACAGGTTTCAATTTTTCACTTTGAGTTTAAAGTCAACATTTATGTCTGGATGAATTTGTCCAGTAAACAGGCTTGCTGCGACTTTTCAATGTATATGCGCGTATCTTGTGAGCTAAACTTTCTTGGGAGATTGCCAAATAAAATGCCTGTAACATTCGGGAATGAGTTTCTAGGTTCTTTGAGAAAGCTTTTATAATGCATTGGGTCACAAAGGAAAACAATGAAATGAAGAAATGTATTGTAGATTCCAATGTCTTAAACTTTAACCTAGACATTCTGAAATATGGGCATGATTCCGTTTCTTACGATAGATCACGTAACGAAACTGCGTCGCTAACTATGTCAACGTCACACACTACTCAATAACATGATATATGATTAGCAGCGCATGTGTATAATTCTAACATTTTCATTAATACGTCGTTGGTATCCGAAGCCGTTCAATTAGCAAGATGGCGGTTGATCGTTCATTGACCGCCGCGCGACGTGCGACGTGTTTGTTGAACGACGCGGTTTACGGCTCCGTGCGTTATATTGTCGCCGATATTATTTTTATTTCTGTCTTTACATCGCTCGCTTAGCTCCATCAAATAAAGAGAGGGTTTGATGAAGTGGCTATAGACTCTTTTTATCGTTCTTAGGCCGGTATTGCAGCAACATTGGCTCATGCTCAACACAAAATAGACAGTTGTGATTGGTTGGCTTGTTTTTTTACATTAACGTGCTTAAGTCCAAGATCCTAGACGCCCTAAATGTTACCGAACCCTTTTAATACAAAATCAGTGGAATTGAGTATTTTTAGCATGTACTTTTCATGACTTTAATTTTCTTTCAATACCTTACCTACCACATATTTTGAGTAGAAAGAATTCAGTAACGTCTGGTTCGTCTGGCTCTTGCTCTATTGAGTACACATATGTCAAGCTGAAGAAATATATTCCAAACTCGCAAGTTATGATTGGTTGGCAGTTGATTGACAGGTGTGGTAAATTTTGAGTTTGAGGCGAACTCAAAATTGAATTTCGTAGAGTTATGTCAAAATTATTCTACAGAACGTGTTTATCTTGCACTTCATTAGGTACTTACAAAAGATGAAAGTATCTAAGTAAAAGAATTGTGCCTTCGGTGTTGAAATACATAATGTAGGTCACAACGCATTTTCCAAATGAAAGGAATTAAACGCCTAATATTAAAAAAAGGTATTTATTTCGCCTTATCGGATATTTAAAGAGTTTAAAAAAGAACAGTGTTTTTTATGCAAACAATGTTCAAAGATCCGAACTCTTTGATACCTTATTCTATTTAACTGGTAACTTAATTTTTTTGAAACAAAGACAACAAGCCCCACTCTTTGACATTGTATAATTTAATTAATACCCTTTTTTACAAATAACTTCACTAAAAGAAATGATCAAAGGCTCCTTAAAAATATCTTCGGTATCGTCAGAATTTTTTAAACAAAAGTGAAGGCGAGTATTTACTTTAGATGTATTCTCAGATATCGTGGACTAATAACTACTTCCTTTATTTTTCTCAGAAAATTGAAAGAAACTTAACGATAAAATGTCGGAGTCCTCTTTAGTAATAGCCTATTTGTGACCTGCGTCCTTACTTTCAACTTACTCGTCTATTGTAGCTAAATAGGTAGGTAGCTACTACTGCTCTATGAACATGAGAAAACAATTTGTAATCAACGTGATCTAAGAAGGGGAAGAAAATAGAAAACTTTATTGGAAATCTATAAAATTACCTAGGTCTAGTATGAAAGATAAGTTTCAAAATGCCGTATCTGCTATACAACATGTTGTTCGAAACTTAGAAAATGTTTAAGAAATTAAAGACTTTTGATACAGTCTGAATAAAGGCTGATGTAACAAATGTTCCCATAAATAATATTCATAAGATCGTCGTGTCGATGTTGTCACCAAAATGTAAATTTATCTTTAACGGAGCTCAAAATTATATTACGGGAACCCTCATTGCTGTTGTAACACTACGGAGAACTACCGTGCCACTTGTTATCTACAATTTGTAATAGTTAAATCAGTTTGGTTTGGGAGCGAACTCCGGCAGATACATCGGTAGTAGGTGATTTCAAAGATGAATATTGATATGTCAATACATTTATTTACTTAGTTTTCAATACAAAATATCAAGAACTCAGGTGCTATCCAAAATGTTTTTAGAACGTGACACTTCCGACTTTATTTTACATTATTTCAATATAGATTGCAGTCTGAGCAATAAATGTAATTATTACGTTATTTAAGTACAAATTGAAGAAGTAAACAGGAGCTTACTTCAATGTGTACTAAACATTCCCGTTTAACTTCTATTTTCAAATCAAGAGATACAGCTCTTGGGCTCTTGGTTTGGTACTCCAACCCAAGTAAATTGTTCACCGCCTTATGATGATCTATTACTTCGTTGACTTTTTACAAATAGCCGGAGGGTCTGGCTGGCAGCCCTACCGTGAATCCCTGTTATTGCTTGGCATACACATCGACGCCGCTTTCCTCCATAACTCTGTTAGCTAAATTTAATCCCAACGGCCGCGGTATTGTGGCTTCTTGGAACTGTAGGCAACCCTAAGACAAAATTACAGAGGCCCGATAAGAATTAAAACGTCATCGTCTATCATCTTGTAATGTATGGTGCAGTGTGTTTTATTTGTGAGAGGGTTGGCCGTGTTAATAGAGACACGATTAACGGGCGTTCATGAATCATATTTTACAGTCTGAAGGTGTTTTTGTAGATGTTAAAACTCATTACATTTTGCAAAGATTAACTTTCTAATGTGCTTAAAAAATTGCTTAGCTCTAAAAGGGACGAATATAATTGACAAGGTTGGTAAAACTTTCTCCAATTAACGATTGCAACGCAATGATGACGCTATGCTGGCTATCAAGGCATTGGCTAAAAACTTTGATCCGTATATATGCATCAAACAACATGAATTTTATGGTAACCTAAAAAGATTCAGTGAATGTTGCAGTTAAAAAAAATATTTTACCTTCGGATTTTGATTGACCGTATTTCTTATTGACTTTAATTTTTATTTCTGTCACGAAAGACGATCCAAAAGCACAGATTTATCTAACTGAGATATAATAAATTATTACGTGACTAACTTAATAATTCCCCCAATATAATGAATTAACATGAAAATGAAATACATTAAATATTCAATTCAAACGACTGGCGTCTAAAATTACGCTACGGAACCCTAACCCGCAAAACACTCATGTTTTCTTATAGAAAAACATGTTGTGATGCTCCTATGTTTAACAGTCAATCTCGCAACGATTATTTATTAAACAAGCAATGGGATCGCAATGTCACAGCACTAGGTATTTTATAATTATGTTTGTGTACACTCAGTGATGGCCGTGCGTGCTGCCAGCCGTGTCGAATCGTCCATGTGAACTTATTTGAGACCACAATTTAATATTTCACACAACGAAATGAAAATGGCAACAAACCAGAATATGATCTCAAAAAGAGAAACCCTAAAATAAAGTATCTACAACAATTCTAAAAGAGAAATACTTGCAAATTATGACAACCATTCTTTTTTAAACTTGATAAACAATAAACACGCAGGTAACTTAATCACTAATATACTTTTTAACTCCCGTTTTCCTGGTTTGGAATTTTAACTAAGTACAAATACAATTCAGTCATATTAGATTTAAGTGCTTGCATGTAACTTTGTGGCGGAAAAGCCGCATGCAAATCAGATTTCAGCGGAAAATGGAAGACGAAAGATTTATTCGGTCGTCTGTCCGGCGAAAGAGGTTCATTAAGAGCAGTAGTTGATTTCGAACTGCAAGGGAACGCCACAAATAATCCAATCTATTGCCTTTTCAATCATTAAGATTATTAGTATTACTAATATGATATTGATAGCTGACGTTGGTGAGTAGTAATTTTTTTATATTGCTAGAAGAGCAATATTAGATCATCATCACAATCATCATTTCAGCCGAAAGACGTCCACTGGTGGACATAGGCCTCTCAAAGTCAAAGTCAAATATATTTATTTCAACTAGGGCAATAAGCGGCACTTTTGAACGTCAAACATTAAATCTAAATTAGAAATGTACAAGTAATAAAAATTTACTCTACCGCACTATAGACATACTCTCGCAGGCGTCGCCACATTGACCGATCCAGTGCGTCTCGCATCCAGCGCCTTCCCGCAACCTTAACCAGGTCATCGGTCCACCTAGTGGGAGGCCTTCCAATGCATCGTCTTCGAGGTGGGAAGCGTTTCAACGCTCTTCTAATACCATGACTTTTTCGAAGTGATTTTCTCTCATTCCTTGTCCCAGTCACACTTTTTCCTGGACAATTATTTAAGATGTTAAGAAAAATACCACATCTTTAAGTTCAATAATCCTGTAGGGAAACGTAAGAAACACTAAAAAGATATGTAACTGCTCATGCAAGCTGTTTCATGGTAATTTTATGAAAGCCCCTTTTATGAAGGTCCCTTATAAGCCAATATCATCAATGTCAGATTTAATACTGCTACGTGCCCTGACGATGATATTTCGGACAATTTGTGTGCAATTTGCGTCGGCTCTTGATGCATGCATGACGTTATCGCAGCATGAAGGGGTTATAATGAAGGATATCACTCACTTTACGTCGGTACTTCAGTATACGAATTGGCAATAACCCTTCTGAACGCTCTCGCAACGTTTGCTTTTTGTTTTTGTTTCACTTTTTCTCCCTTCCTCCATGAAAGAGGTTCGTTACTGCATGTTTCCCGGAGCCGTGATTGGCGCGCTACTCATTCTAGTTTCACTCATCAGTTTTGGAAGTCGATGCTCAAACAATTTTAATTATAAAACGTGTCCATCTCATGGCTTTGGAAAGATTTTAGGAAGTAAACTTATGAAGGTGGCTCTAAGCTTACTTTCTTAAGAGGATAAGCTAAATAGATACTTTATGGATTTGACCTTTCGGGAATCTTGGAACTTTTTAATTAGGAGAAGTAGGTAAAATGAAGATTTAGTTATTTGTGTCTCAAGAGATCCAATCAATATTATGATTCAAAGTTTTAATAATCTATCATTGATTAGTTTACTTCTGCTATAGTTTCGTCAAGTGAAGTTCACCTGAAACTAAATAGCCTTTTGCAATTAGTGGTTGGTTGTCGGAAGCAGTGAATGCGGAACCAATTAAACTTACCCGGTAGTACCGAATCCCCATCCCTCTAACAATACCATACTTAGGAATTTGACTTCTGGCGGCCGATGACATTAAACGATCAAGTTAATTGGGTTTCAAACACCTTTTCACTCACTATACGGTATACAAATTACAGTTAAGTGAGTAGGTGTTACTTAATATCCAAGATAAAGTTTTAGTTAAGTTCCGCACAATATCACTTTGCTAAGAGTTTGAGTATTTACCTAATAGACTTATAAAAGTAATTCATAAATGTAATTAATTACTTTCTATAATACATTACCAACTAACATACAGTGGTATGTATGTTAGTTGTTTGTGTACACTACTAAGTATGTATCTCAATAATAATGCTACGAAAACGTATGAAACTCAACAAAAAAATTAAAACAATTTAAAACTGATTACAAGTTTCTCTCTTGATTGAACTAATAACAAAGTTTATCGTTCGATAGTAGACGAAGTGTCTTGGAAAGATAAATGATTATACGCAGGTGTTTTCAAGTATTTTAATCACGGGATGGTGTTAATCCAGCGGTGTTTGTAGAATTCCATTCGAATTGGCGCATAAACCGTACAATTGCAGAAGACATTTGGCGTGATATCGTAACATTTTTTCCCCAAATGTCAGGTGCACAAAATATACAGTGACACTGACAAACCATGCGGGAAATCCAAAAATTCTGTGAAGTATGTGCCAGCTTTGCATTCACTTTTGTGAAAAATAGCTAGCTTTGCATTTGATATTTAGCTCTGTTGGCCGACGGCAGTTAAGTTGGATATAACATGATTTAAAAATCCGAACTTACAAACCGTAAACCGGCTAAGTGAGTGTCGGACTCCGCACATGTGGGGTTCCGTACCAAACCACAAAATGAAGTTGGTTTTTAATAGGAAAAATGAGGGAATTTCAAAGAAAAGATCTGGGTTATTAATATATTGGTATTTGTTAGTAAAATATACGTAATAATGAATATAAACACTAAATTTACAGTTCATAGGTCAATGGGGAATCAAAAAATTCTTCGGCACAAAATTATGTAATAAAGCTGACTTTGGTGCCTTTTCATCCCTTTGTTTTCCAGTATTTATCTACTCAACCAGTTCTAAAAAAATACCCTGTTGCTGTATGTGAGCCCTCCAAAAAATCATTTCAAATATTGTTTGACAATTTGTATGGCTTTGGGTCAACAAGGTACTAATACTGTGAAAATTTGAAGGCTGTTCCAACCGTTTGGCTGTAAATCTTGTATGACAGATGACGGACAGACAGGTACGTGAGTGACAGCAATAGGGCTCCGTTTGGATCCTTGGGGTACGGAACCCTAAAAACAAAAAATGTAAAAATAATATTCGAAGCGAGTTTTCGTCACTGAATAGGGTGTAAGCGCATATAGTGCTAGGCTAGTGCACACCTGTAGCTTCGTGTTGAGTTCCAATTTAACGCTCGGGTGATCAAAGACAGCCACGTTACCACGTATGGCTAATACCGTACGCGTACAGCCGTACAGCGCCCGTTGAATAACGTCAGGCGCCGATACCGAATCACGCGTCCCATGTTATGTTACGGGCTTCATATATTTTGTTATTCATACGTGGGCAATACCCGTTCGAATTCTATGGAATCAAAGATGTCTAAGTATTAATAGCATTGAATTTATATAAAGAATTAGACAACACCTAATTCTATAGGAAATTAAACAGTGCTCTTTCACCACTATCGATTTCAGTAGAAGCAAACCTGTAAATACATTTTTCTGGTTATCGTTTTTTATTATAGAAAGTAAAAGTAGTGCTTTCAGGCAAATTAAAGACATGTCTATTTTATTATTATCAATGAGGGGCGTGTGGCAGCAAGCTTTAATGTATTTATCATGCCTGACATTTAAATAAAATATATCAAATTAAACAATGGGCTGAAAACGAAGATTTATTATTAACAGCCAATCTATATAAGTCCAAATTAATTAAAGCAATCGCTTTGAGGTTTCGAACAGATTTTATTTAGATAACTTTATCAATCAATTCATTCTATTTATACTCATATTTTTAAACCTACGGCGAAAATAATTTAGACGACTCAAATAAATGTCATGGCAACAAAATAAATCAGTTCTGTTTGTAGATAGTATTGTAATCCGAACACCTACGAATAACACAAGTATTTTCACTTTGAGTAACACAGGATTTTTTGTTAAAATAGCTACAAAGGAGATAACTGATAAAAGAGTCTCAAATCCTGAAAGTATTTCTAAGCTTATAAAGTACTACCACGAACCAAGAAAAGAATGTGATATAAAACGTTCAAAGATAAGAATCGTACTCATGCGTGCTGTACAGTCTTGCAGTTTTCAAAGTATATACAAAATGATTATTTCTATGTGGTCATCCAGTTGGACTTAAGCTGTCTTCAAAAAGGATATTTAAGCGAGAGGGTCCACGCTGTATTCATAAATATGAAATATTTGTACATCCTCAATAGACCCTAACTATGGCGAATTATTGGACAGGATAACGAGAACTCGAAAGCTATAGAAGCTTATAAATATTTTCGATATATTTACGAGAGGATGTAGGTATGAAACATTTTCATAAATAAAAAGTGGAAGTATTTATTTTCATAGTAATGCTGGTTGTATTTTTGTGGCATCTGATTAGACGATAAACTAAAATAAGTACACCATTTTTAGGGTTCCGTAACCAAAGGGTAAAAACGTGACCCTATTACTGAGACTTCGCGGTCCGTCTGTCTGTCTGTCTGTCTGTCTGTCTATCACCAGGCTGTTTCGCATGAACCGTGATAGTTAGACAGTTGAAATTTTCACAGATGATGTATTTCTGTTGCCGCTATAACAACAAATACTAAAAACAGAATAAAATAAATATTTAAGTGGGGCTCCCATACAACAAGCATGCTTTTTTTGCCGTTTTTTTGCGATTATGGTACGGAACCCTTCGTGCGCGAGTCCGTCTCACACTTAGCCGGTTTTTGAAACATGTTTTCTATACATATTATTTGTGCCTGCTCATTATTAACAATGCAATTTTATAAAGTACTTACAAAACTGTGTTTTCCATGTTAGTAAAATAGGTACTTACGTGAATGATAGTATATTTTCTTTTTCATTGTAGCAAATAAAATGAATCCAAAAAAAATAATTCAATATCTTAAGCCAAAAAATTTATTTAATGACTTTTTTCATAACGCTTATGAGTGAAAACATTTGAACCGTGCCCTGTTGACAGGTATTTTAAATTTTGTAACAACAAGGCTTGATGAAAAATGTTATGTCTGAAGGATTTTGTTCTATTAAAAATGCGAAAGTTTGGATAGATAGATGTTTGTTACTCAATCACGCCAGAACGGCTGAACGTATCTGGATGAAATTTGGCACAAAGATAGATTATAGTCTGGAACAGAACATAGGCTACTTTTTCTCGGCACAATGTGCCCTCGGGATAATTAAACACTTTTCACGTGGGCGAAGCCGTAGGCTTGTTTGTTATATAAGTTGACTATTCACGAAATTGTCTGATACATTGTCTAAACTTTACTAGTTTCAGCTTAGCCAACGACCCAATCAATCAAGTTACGCCATTTTCTTTTTAAACTTTAAACAAGATCTGAAGTAGACGACAGTTTTATATTACTTTGTAGTACCTAATGCTTATTACGGCACCGCTTGATACCATTTAGAATTTACATTCATACTTTCAGTCGAAATGGTGAGTCTTTTAAATCCAATTAAAGTCTGTTTGTTTGTTACTTAATCAATCATGTCACAATAGCTGAACGGATTGAAAGCTTGGAACCCAGGCGTACCATATCCTGGATTTGGATAGGATATTTTTTATCCTGTTATTACGTTTTCGATAGTAGGTAGTTTCACGCGGACAAAGTCACTGAAAAAAGTAATAGGGAAATAGAAGCACTGGGGGATTTGCACTCTCATCATCATCATCTGCCTAGCCTTTTTCCCAATTATTGTTGGGGTCGGCTTCCAGTCTTACCGGATTCAGCTGAGTACCAGTGTTTTACATGGAGCGACTGCCTATCAGACCCCCACAACCCAGTAACTGGGTAACACGATACCCCTTGGCAAGACTGGTGTCAGATCTCAGGCTTCTGACTACCCGTAACGACTGTCAAAGGTCTTCAAATGACAGCCGGGACCAACGGCTTAACGTGCTTTCCGAGGCACGGAGGAAACTCGGTATGTTGAAATGGTCACCCATCCACGGACCGACCTCGTCAAGCGTTGCTTAACCTGGGGGATTTGCACTCTGTGCGTAGAAAATTTGTTTAGATTAGGAATTAAATGAAACCGATTACTGCAACTAGGTATCTACCTAATTAACAGTTAGCTCTAGGATTTTGAAGTATGGAATCCCCAAAGTATAAAAAGTAATACAATCTTGTTGGCTTGTTGTTCGGTACTCCTTACTGCCTCTTCAAAATGGCACCGAGACAAGAGTTTCATTAATTGCATCGGATTTAATTTGTATCCTTTTTAAAGAATCTTTTAAGGTACTTATAATATAAACTTTTAATATAAGATTTAAACAGAGATTTTTAATATGATTTGTGTCTTTGAGTGGTTTTTCGCTAATTTTCCCTTTGCATGGAATTAATTCATATATACTATATATATATACTACACTACTACTGTATATTTATTGTTATATTCGTTTTTTTTTATGGTGACCATTTAGATACGCCACATATATATTCAAGTATATGGCGGTCATCGATTGCAGACTCAGACGGATTACGGAATCACAATTTGCTACGTTGCCAACATTTTTCATTGATCAAGAAAAAGTATTCAAGTTATCCAGTTTGAAAGCTATTATTAGAGAAAAAACATACTTAAGAGTACAATATAAAGTAGTGATACAAAAAATCGATCACTATTCAACTTTAATAGAAGTTTTTTGATGGAAAAACACTAACCTTACTTGGGTGTATCAAAAAGGTGAGGGAAAAACATTTGATTGATGAGCGCACATTATTTTATGATGACGTCACAACATGAGATAACGAATACAACAGAATGGAGGGTGACCAGTGCCCGCTTTATGAAAGTCCTCCGCCACAAAAAGGGATACCTCAGCTTATAGGATTGGACCTTTTAATAAAATCGCAGAGGAACATTAAACCTCTTTATCTATTGTTATAATTTAATCTCAATGTTTTGCTTCGATACGTTTATTGAATATTTTATCCAACTTTCATGTAGAGATATTTATTAAGGTCGACCTTTTAGTCATGATAAAATTGACAAGTGAAAACTTATTTAAAATTACTTGTAAGTACTAGTAGTAGATCGAAGTTTTCAGTCTTTTGTTATTTTTAACCGACTTACCAAAAAAGGAGGAGGTTCTATGTTCGACATTATGTATGTTTTTTTTTTTTCTTCTTTTATGTATGTTTACCGATATCTCCGTCAATTGTGGACCGATTTTGAAAATTATTTTTTGTTTGAAAGAGTATACTTCGAAATTGGTCCAATTTTAATTTGATGAATATCTAATGGAGAACTTCGGAGATTTACAACAGAACTCTTCAATAAATAACAGTGAATCTCTCGGGATTGCTGCAATCGCATGTCTGTTTATTGTTTATACCATTTCATAACATAACATCACGCCAGTACGCTCGAAAGTGGTATGCAGATCTCTCATTTCACTGGTTATATTCAAGTTTTATGTTACTCGGGTAATCTATTCAGTCGTTATAGGTACTTACTTAACTACTTCCCTATTAGCTAGGTACAACTAAAAAGTGAAAAATAAAAAAACTTTTTTACAAAAAAATCCTACCGACTTCCAAATAACAAAACTAGAAAGTGAAAAATAACTTTATTTTTGGAAGTCGGTGTCCATAACTTAAAAATTTGGTACCTACCCAAAGACACCGACTTCCAAAAATAAAGTTATTTTTCACTTTCTAGTTTGGTTATTTGGAAGTCGGTAGTATTTTTTTGTAAAAAAGTTTTTTATTTTTATACAGCCGTTCAGTTCAAAATCGTTTCAGTTTACTTCTTATTTGCTCATGGAAAGTTCACAAAGGCGGATACCACCTGAGTTACTGTTAGAACTTTTGAATTAGGTACTACCTACGTTGTGGTATTACATCATTGCTTCTCAAAAGATACCTCCGGTTCTTCAGTTGTAAAAAAAACCCTAAAAATCATAAATAATTTGGAAGCCTTTGAAGTTATTTCACTATTTGTATAAGATGCGTGTCTGTAATATGCATTTCTTGGCAACGACACTACCAGCCGCACTACCAGTAGTGTCGTTGCCAATGAACGACACTACCAAGCCTATTTTGGATTAAATTGTACAGTCAACACAGCAAAACTCTGAAATATAATTCTTTATTTAATAAGTAAATCATGAAATATCAGTAACAGGAAACTTCAGAATTGTAACTCTTTATTTATTACCAAATAAAAGCAAAATTATTTGGCAAAAATCATGTGGAAATACAAAAATTAACGCAAATCTTATACAAACTTCTCCGTAACTGTAGTACTTACAAATTAAACTCAATATTGAACATCAGATAATTAAAAAAAAAGCGTGAAAAATTTCAAGTGACCGACTGTAACTGTATCTCCTTATCTTAATTTATCAAGAGCATGGCCTAAAGTTATCTCATTGCTCATGAGTTGCATTTGCACATGTGAGATAAAGTCATCATTAGTGATAACTCGTTTATTTTTTTTGGTATTATTAGTACTATTTTGAAGTTTTATTTATTGTTGTGTTTTTCTGAAACTTTTGTAGTACATTGAGTAAGCGTAACAGTGTTACAGTATTTTTGTTTAAGGCCTTATTCAATTTGGAATTCCAGCCTTCGGAAATATTGTTTGTGCGATGGTGTTCTCCAAATACACATAACATAGCACTAAAATATGGCTTCATCCAAAAACTCTCTATATAATTGACGAATTTTGACATTTCCATGTTTTGGAAACATTCCGACTTAATGTACTCCCATCCTTCTTTAATAAGTGTCTGTGGAATCAATGGCAGTGCAGCCGTAAGTGCGATAATTCTTTTTTCCGCCTTACATTTTGTGTGGCCCAAGAGTTTTGCCTTTTTCCAGACACTTTTTGACCAGTGATAAAAACAGCCTTTAACAAGAATGTCTGGGTAAACTTCCGTCAAAGCGTTTATTGGTGCTATTTCATAATCGCAATGAACTTTTGTGGGCGTGAAGTTTGGTAGCTGTGATTTAATTAAGCTAAATAAAATATAATAACTAGAGGTCTTCTTATCTGTCATCAAAGCGAAAAATAAAGGTCTCACATTATTTGAATTGATAGAGCTACCAATATCGCCGTGAATTATGTAAAGCTGAACAAAAGGATGCGGACAGCTGCTAAAAGTTCCATCAATAAAGATCTCTTTTATATTAACAATATTTTTACGTGCATCCGCATCCATCCAGCAAAACACTATAATTCGATTATCGTTATCATAGTAGTCAGCTAATATTGACTCACGAAATTTTAATGGCACTACAACGCTTTCTACATCTGTGAATGTAGTTCTAGGGACATCATTTGCTTTGTGCCGAGCACCATAAAGGACACGTGAAACACTAGGAAATGGAGGTAGTTTAATTATAAAGGGATGAACGCCGCTATTTTGAACTTGTGATAACTTATCATCGTATATTTCAGTAACTGGTATATCCGTATTTCGTGCTCTCTCCTTTAGGTCAACAATTTCCTTTAAAACTAAGTTTTTCGAAATATCTGGCTTGCAGGAGTGTTCTTTCCTTTTTTGAATAATGTTGGCCTAAAAATATGTATTTTTTTAAAATTCATACACTATTTAGTAAGAAGGTAATGTGGCGTAGCTAACATAAAAGCGAATAACCGTGTCGTCAACTTCTATAAAATGTAAACATAATATTTTGAGAATGTAATATTTTCAGTACGCGAAGGTCGGCTTGCATGGTAGCTTTAACCATGACAAGAAAACATTGCTGTACATACCTTAACCGTAATTGTTCCTAAACATTTTGCATTTTTATAATTCGAGCACCTCCAAATAGATGCACCATTTTTATATTTCTTCAGTATATGATATTTGTGTTTGCCCAAAAGCAACGCAGTTCCACCATTCGTCGGCATGAATTGTAAAACTGATTCGCTATTATCAGCTTGCGACATTTTATAGGTTTTATTCAATTTTGTTCAGAACTAGACCTATGAACTGATGCTACGAAATACGTAATGTAAGAAATAGTCTTACAATAATAATTTATCTATAAAATATCAATCTAAGGTCAAAACAAATTATTGTTAGTGTCATTTAATCTTTGTCAGATTTTCAAACTTTATAAGTAAAAAAGAAATTCCCTAAAAGAGGTTGAACTTTGAGTTTAACTTAGTGGAATAGAGGGACCAAAACTTCTTGTTGACTGTACAATTTAATCCAAAATAGGATTGGTAGTGTCGTTCATTGGCAACGACACTACTGGTAGTGCGGCTGGTAGTGTCGTTGCCAAATAATGGTAATATGCTTTTACAATCCGCCTTTGATCTGACTCCCTTTAGAAGTAGAATAGATATGGAATGAGCGAAAAGATGCTATATTTTTTTTTATAACATCTAGCATTTGGTGTATGGGTCTTATATATTAGGTAGCTTTCAACTTGTTTTAAGAAATCAGTTATACAAATGTATGTTCCTAATTTTGCAGTAGTAAATTTTAAGGGGTTGTGGACATTTGCTGATCTTTACAAGTTCGTGAAGTGAATACGACCCCATTCGTCCGGTTCACTGAACTAAATGAATATTATGTCTTTTGATGTTTATGTATATTTTCTTAAATGAATTAGAAATACTCATGTACAGCATCGAATGCAGTGTAAAAAAAATGTGTTTAGATTTTTCTAGGAGTCTGTACTATGTTATGTATAATTCTATATTTAATTCCGATGTGGAGATTTTGGTCTAGGTATTAAACACAAGCGCAAGAGACTCATTTGTCAGTAAAAAAAAAATTCAAGTTCATAGGTCAATGGGAATTTAAAAATATCTGGTCAAGCGCGAGCCTATAGAAAAGAAAAAAAAATCTTCGTTATATAAAGTATGACAGACAACGCCGACGGACAGACGGACAGGCGGGCACGTGAGTGACAACAATATAGCTCCGTTTGGACCCTTCGGGTACGGAATCCTAAAAATAGATAATAAGATAGGTACCTAATTTATTGTGTCTCATTAGTCGAGGATTGATATAGACAAATTTGTACATTCCTTGTAAGAGATTTATTTTTATAAAAAATCAGGATGAATATAAAGAAAGACCTTAAGGCCTTATCTAGATTTAAAAATAAATACTGGCGATGTTAGTCTAGCTAGAGTCTAGACCTAGACCTTTAATTGCAGTGTTCATAATTGCTCGGGGCTAACTTTGCATACATAAGCAAGTGTATAAGCAGCAACATCTCGATTGCAGCCTAACTCGTAATAGCGTTACTATCAATTAAAAGTTGCTTAACATTTAGCTACAAATTGCATTTCTGTGAAGCGCGGTCTGTAACTGAATGACAGTTTGATATAAACTTCGTAGGAATTTACTCTTTCATGGTAGTTTAGATGGAAATTAATATTACATCTAATTATTCAGATGTTTTGTATGGTGGTAGCATCTGGAGAAATCTATGATTTAATCATATTTTAGCATCGCGGCAGTTTTGAGTTTATGAACAAATAGATTACATTATAATTATCAACTTATAAGAATGAATAATCAGAAGACAGTCAATAAAATCCCTAATGCTACTAAAATTAATTAAATACCTTCCATTACATAAGTTGAGAAGAGGCCTCTGCTCTGTTACAAGCTGTCATTATTATAAATATTCTTCTATAAAACTATAAATATAACGAACACATTTAATTACTATCTTTTCAACACAATACGTGTCCATTTCCTCATTAACAAGAAAAACATATAACCCTCTCATTATATAAGCAATAAACAATTATCAGTTGTGAGAGTGGTGTATCATTAATTGATGACAACGATCATTAATACGCAGTGTAAGGTGTCAGAAATAACGAGAGTCATCCCGTCGTACACGCGAGAACAGGGGGCAGCTTAGTTAGTGTAGCCTTGTTATGATATCTCAATTATTTTAAATACTAGCTTTTCCAGCGACTTCGCCCACGTAAAAGTCAAAAATATAAATTATTTCATGGGAACATACTACTCCGATACCAGGTTAAAAATAAGTTATTCACAACAATAAGTTACACTTAGGACGGTTGTTTTGTTATGATATCTCAATTATTTTAAATACAGCTAGTATTTCCAGCCAGCGACTTCGCCCTCGTAAAAGTCAAAAATTTAAATAATTTCACAGTCACGTACTATTCCGATACCAGTTTAAAAATAAGTTATTCACAACAATAAGTTACACTTAGGATGGTTGTTTACGAGCCACCGCACGACACGATTTGCGATTCACGACACACTGCAGACGAACTGTCGTACGTTCGTTTGTTCATTAGACACGATTCCGCAACGATACTACGTTCTATAAGCGCTTGAGTGACGAACCACGCGTGAGCTGTGCAGTGCCGTGTGTCGTGTTGTCAACAAGCTCATACATGTTTTGTACAGCCGTTAAATCGTCACTGCAAAAATGTCGCGACGACATAGCGGTATCGACGACATGGCCGAAAAAAAATGTTAATCGTGTTGCATGTAGTGTGTGTCGTGCAATGAACAAAGGTCCATACAAATATAATATGGAGCTCTGTGTCGTGTGTCGCGTCGTGAACAAAAGGCCTTTAGTCTACTCGGATTCCTTTCATCCAAATCCGCTCAGCCTTTAAGGCTATCCAAACATACAGTCTTTCTCTTTTATAATATTTGTGGAATAATAAGAAGGATTGTAGTATCCATTTTATTAGTACATCAAAGGTTACCATTTCATTCCTCATTCCTTCTCTAGTATAATTTATGACTACTTATACAGTTCAAACAAGGTATTTTTACTTGCGGTCTGAAAACACTAATTAACATTTTTCAAAAAAGCAATGTTAATTGCATTCTTTAATGTAGTCAACTCAAGTTCTTGTTAATTACCTAGCCAACATATGGTTTACCATTGCCCTAGAATGATAGGTTCATTTAAATAAAAGATTAAGTGGTTTCATCCAGTACTAGTAGGTACTTATAAGAATGGCAAAATCTTCACAGATCGGTTAAAATAAAAGAATTCAGGCCCCTAAAAACTGTATTACTTTTTAATATGTAGATTCCAAATTAAAATGTTATTTTACATCAAGCCTTTCAAATTACTTTTTACTACCTAGTAATAACGTTCAAGTATCCATACTAAAATTTCATCCGTAGCAATTTCGTAGCACCTCTGCTACGGCGTAGCAAGTACTAACAAAACTGTGTAACATTAGTATTCGCGTGTAACCGTCGTGTTAGCAGCGTGTGTGGTGCGTGTGACGTGTCAGCACGTCGCGTTGCCGGTGATAAGCGTGATTGATGACGTCACGGCGACATTCGTCCGCGGGGGAGGGTCGGTGACATTACCCTACTTGTTGAGCCTTCCGCCTTCCATCAGCCTGTAACGACGACTTGAGGGCTATATCCATGGCGTCAGCGCTATTGACTGACAGCTCATATATTCAGCTACTTATTTTCACACTCATAATATTATGCTCTGTAAATGTCAGCCGTAATGTCATGAATAATGATAATTCCGTGAAAAGTGGTAACGTATTTAAGATAAGGTTACATATAATTTTGGCGTGATGTACAAACGTGTTAGAAATAATATAATAATTTACTTTGACGTAAAATGATCACAATTTTCTGAAAAGACATTTCAATAGGAAGACGCGAATACTCCATTATATTTTTGGTAAGCGACTTAATTCTAGTTGACGAATTACATAAATATACTGAGATAAATTTGAAACCAATCATTTCCGTAGCACGTTTAATCTTTTCAAACATCAAAGCATGAGACGAACATCCTCAAACAACATTTAATGCTTAGGAATAATAACTTAATCACACTAAGAGAATGTGATAGAAAAGGTTGCACATTCCGGACACGACATCCCCTCCAACAAAAAGGGGTTAATGCTACCATTCACATAACATCTGGTTATGCTTGGCAGAATGTGTGCAAATGGAGGATATACGGCGGATAATTCGGACAAATGAATGCGCCCCTCTAGCGGCATAAAAAGGCTAAATATGAATGTGATAAATGGGTTCGTACTTGTTGTATGTTGGAAATGATAATACGACCTCTCATATGAGGATTTTAAGATTATTTATGTATTTATTTATAATTAAAATTTTATTATTCCAAGAAAAATAGGTTAGATAATAAATGTTATTGAGGTACCTAATTATTTCTTGGCCAGGCATTGAATTAACTCAAAGTTAGTAGAGATGGTTTTAGTTTTTGTTAAAACAATTAAAGTCACTAAACTGGCTAATTATGGGAGTACACATATCTACTATACTATGCCCAAACCTTCAGGGCATAATGGTGTGATGCTATGATATGTTACGATGATTTAACTCAATACTATACAACGCAGAACTTAAACTAAGTTCTAATAGGTTGTTATCGTAAGAAGTTCAGGAGCTGACACAAAAATCTATGATACGTTCAAAGCGACATTCAGTCATACTCTCTCTAACGGAGCAAAGGAGCAAACAATACATTACACAAACGATAGATAAATATTGTTTTAAACTCAAGATATTTTTGAATGAAGTCAAGCGGCAACTTCATTTATTTTGCTACACACACGGTATTTATTGAGCAGTCCTCTCCAAGGAGTGTATTCCCATTTCTATTTGCTGTTAGTTCTTGACAAATGGTTATTGGAACAAAATAAACGGTTTCTTATACAGAGAAGCGATTGACTTGTATCGATGACAGATTTTATATCGATGTTCTTAGTATATTATGTATAGTTTCTGCTCGTAAAAAGTGTTTTATCATCCCAAGGTAATAGAAAACTATGTCCTTTACAGGGTCTAAAACTAACTCCATGACAAATTTCATCTAAATCGCTTCAGTCGATCTAGAGATTACCCCCTAAAACCTCACAAACTTTACCTCTTTATAATATTATAAGTGGCTTCTGCCAGCTTCTTAGACGCGTGATGGTCGAAAAATATTTCAAGGGAAAGTACTATGAGTATAAAAAGTATTATAAGTCCTTATCCTTGACATGGTGTACCCGTATGCCAATTTCATTGAAATCAATTAAGCTGTTAAGGCATCAAAAGGTAACAGACAGACAAACAAAGTTACTTTTACATTCATAATATTGGTATGGATTTTAAGAATTCTCGTTTATGCTGTGTGTAATGTTTAAGGTAGGTTCTACTTCATCATCTGGCTTTTCATTTCATGATCCTATTCCGTGCCTTATTGTTTCCTTGTACAATGGACCATGTAGAGAGCTATGGCGCTAACGAGACTCTACCAAACATTACTTATTCATCAATTGCTTTAAAGCGGAGCCTCTCTCAAATAGTCATGATACCTTCTTGGGTCTAATCTACTTCATAATTAATGTGTCCCAATCCATTATTAGACTGTGCGTGAATTTAATTTAAGCAGCTCTCAAGTGACATTCTATGAACGATCATTGTCAAGCGCTATCGAAATGACACGAGATCAATCCCTTTCATTTTGATATTTCGACCACCGCCAGCGCAGAAAGAATGACACTTTGTGTAAAGCTTCAGGACAGATTAAGTAATGCCTTTTAACAGGAAAAAATTCAAAATTTAAAGAACCCCCGACACATTTTTATTTCGAAAAGTCGCGAACGCCTGTCTTGCTCGCCACACTGAGCTTACTGTCAAAAAATCGTTAAAATGCACATATTTTGTTTCTTTGTTTCACAAAAAGAAATAAATACGGTTTTTCAAAGTCAAATATATTTATTTCAACTAGGCCAATAAGCGGCACTTTTGAACGTCAAACATTAAATCTAAATTAAAAATGTACAAGTAATAAAAATTTACTATGTTATGAGAACGGGATTTCGTACATATTTAGCACTTTGATTAAATAATCAAAACTGTTCCCAACCAAATGCTGTGAACTGACAGATTAAATTAAAAAAATACCCGACACATTTTTAGGGTTCCGTACCCAAAGCGTAAAAACGGGCCTTTTTGAATTATTTATAATTCTTTTTCTTTTATGTATTATGTCTCAACTGTGTCAAATAAATGTTTTTATTTTATTTTTATATTCGAGGTGGTTATATAATGTGTTCTTTCTGTTGTTTCAGTCATGTCTCCGAGTTTCGTGTGTGCGCTGGCGCTGTGCGGGTTCGCGGCGATCTGCTCCTTGCCCGTAGCCAATGCGCAGGCGCTTGTATCTCCATATGAATGTAAGTACATCGCTTATAGGACTCGCCGTGAACAGACAACGACTGAGTAAATTAACTGAACTAGATTAGACCATTGCCGTTTTTTGAAAAAAACAAAGCCCTGAGAATCAAATTACTAAGAAATTTTTAAAAAGAAATAACATACCTTTAACATAAAGTTTATTTAAACTTATAATTCCAAGGTAAACCGTAGTAATTTCAGTCCAAAGTGACCCGTTTCAAAAAACGTCAATTTCATATGCAAGGATCGATATTTGCAAATCAGAGTAAATAAAAATAACATTCGTTTTCTTTAACGATGTGTGTCAGTTAAGTGAAAAAGTGCCGATCTAAAATTGACATTTAAAAGGAAAGAATTATTTTCTTAGTGTAAATCAATAACATGGGTCTTACAAAAGTGTAGATATTACGTCACTTACATTGCTAATTACTCACACCGTACAAACAACTTGATAAAGAGAGGGTTTTGTGATGAAATGAGATGAAATATGTCGAGAAATTAATACCCAAGTGTCATATAAACTATTACGTTAAACAGAATCCTAAAACACTGCAATTAAAGTAAAGCATACGTGCTTAACCCTTTAAAACCTCGTGCACAATAGAGGACAGAAGAAACACTTATTTTTACCAAACAGTCTTTAGTCTAATAGAACAAAAAAATCCGTTCTCTCAGTTACTAAATGGAACAAAATAATTCAGGTCTGAAAAGGACAATGTACGCAAAATACGCATATCATTCTAGTGGAAGTAGGAACAAACTTTCCTATTACTCATAGTGACATGTTCAGTTGCTCAGTTGTATTACGTGAAACTTTACCCCGAAAACAGTGGGCGTAAGAAAATATAAGTATTAAGTTAAGTACTTTCACCTAACCTTTCAATGATCGCTTGCGTGACAATTGTTGTGTAACTTAGCATTCATACAAAATACGTATTAAGTATCAACTTCATCCGATACTCAGAATTTGGGTATTCAATATTATCAGGTTTTAGGAAAAAGCCTTCCAATAACGCCGATAACAAAATAGATATCATTTTAATACTCAAAGCTTTTCTACGTGCTCCAACATATCTTTAAGGTTACAAGCGAATAATTTGGAGGATTTATTAAGAGTACTTATTACCCTCGTGTCACATCTTAGGTATTTTCCGGGACTATAGCAACCTACTTGTCCGCTTAAATGAACATGTTTATTACATTTCGTTTAATTTTCTCTTCTCTGGTATTATAGATGGGAATGTTTGGATGTTTATGACTCGATTAGTGTTACAGTTGAACGCATTTGAATGATTTCGTTCAGGTAAGGGGGTGGCCAGACTAGAGGCGGAAAGGACTAGCACTTATATTAATTTTCATCGTATTACATGAGACGAGCGGAGTTGCGGTATTTCGTTTGCTTCAAACGGAGATGTTTCTAGTACCTATGTTTAATTTTAAGTTTTCATTTGACATTAGAATGATTGATGAAAATAATTTATAAAGGGCGTGATGGAAATAGGATACTGAGAATTTGAACTTATGCGTTTCCGTGGAATTTGTCAAAGAACTTAGTTTTACTTAAAGCTAAATAAAACTATGAGACAAGTTAATGGTAATTGTAACCCGTAATTTCTGTAGAAAGTTAGTCTAATTTGAGCAGGGCTAAATTTAGATTTTTCGTAATTTTTAGCTAAAATTTGAGCTTCGTTCGCATAATAATATGTATTACTAAAAAAAAAATATAACAATATTATTAATTTAAAATAATTTTGCGACGGCATAATTACACAAGGAAATTCTTGCTATTTAAATACACCGGGGAACTTAAAAATTAAATTTTATAGAGTACCTGCCAACCGTGGGATTATCTCCGTCAACGAAGTTACGGGTCCCGTGTGAAAGTATTCTCATACTTCGGAGTGAAAAAAACAAGTATTAAATTAATTTTTTAGGACGGGTAAAAACAGTGGGTAAAAACATCGGGAGTAGATACAACTGTCAAATTGTGTTGTCATTCACTCTTAGCAATCATCCGTCCGTAGGCGATACGGAGTAGGAAACGCCCATAACGAAGGCTGAAACTGAGGTATTTATTTATTTATTTATAAAACTTTATGCACAATTACAAAGGCGGACTTAATGCCTTAGGCATTTTCTACCAGTCGACCTTAGGGTGGTGCAGAGATTAAATAATCGAATCGAATTCGTACTTAGAGAAATTTCCTGGACCCAACTGCTCCACAGGCTTAGTTTAAAGCCCGATGAGGCATATAAGTTCACTAACCTTTCTAGTGACAAACTATGAACAAGTACAATGTAGGACAAGCGTAGGAAGGCATGTTATTTATAAACTTAAAAAGATTTCGGAAATGCAAAAGTCAGGTTCCAAAAACTTCGTAGGGAATCTCGTCGCATTTTTTACGCTAAACTCAATTCCTGGAAGGTAATCTGAAAACACAAACAACTAAATCAAGAGTAAGATTGTTGTTTTACTGTATAGAAATAAAACTGACCATTCAGAATTTACTCGTCGTATTTTCAAATTAGCAATTTATTTTTATTTGTTACAAGAAAATATTTCATAATGAATTGAACATTTTAGCTGTGTGCAATATATATGAATGCATTAAATACAGAAATAAATAGCTTTTACTTTAGTCAAGTTATTTATTTACACGAAAATTGAAATATTGGATAGTAGAGTACTCGTAAAACAAGAGGCGATATATCAAGCTGTTAATAACATCGTGTTCTCGACAAGCGCGTAAGTAAACACGGGTGTGAACTTAAATCTGAAGGGTGTGTCGATGTCACGTAACTTATTAACTGGCACATCACTATTACTGTCAATTGGGATCACTTAATAAGCGGGAACAATACACGGTTTTGTACTTTCAGGCAAATTACGCAATGCAATATTTTTATTAAAAAAAAAAGTTGCCCAATTTATAATGTCTCCTGTAACGTGAGTGCGTTAACAAACATTTAAGGTCACGTACACAAACAATCTTCACACATTATTTTATTAAACTATCTTCAAATTGAGTATTCAGCAGTAAAAATATAATTAACTGTACTATTTTTTTTTTATTATTAGATGGTAATACAATAAAGAAATCCAATACTCCATCTGATCAACGCAAGCCCACATGATTTTAAAGCAATAAAAAAGAACTTTGTAATGTATTTTCTTCCCACGTGAGAAAGCTTTCAAAGTTATATTTAGATACAGTTGTACCAACACTTTATTTCAAAATACTGTTTCGTAAATTCAATCAAGCTAACTCAGAAAATTAATCAAACCGCCCGTAGGATAACAGAGAGATTTGCATAATTTTATCTCCTATTGTATGTAAAACACAATTAACGAGCTGGATAATAAAAACATTTAATTTTATTTGAAACAGGCGAATTGCCTCTGTATTACATAACTAGGTACCTCTGCATATATTATCGGCCAATAAAAAATATCTAATCTAAAAACAATACGAATATGGTCTAAATCGGTATTCAATTTCGTAATTTAATTTTTATTGACGCTAACCACACAATCTGACAAACAATTCAATCACGTAACACGAAAAAACAACAATACAGCTGATTGATATTCAAATAAATTCATCAACGAAAAATAGCACGTATTCAAATATCGAACGTTTCATAATTAAAAAAGGTAACTCGATTCAAATAAAAATATTACAAAGACGCATTGAATACTGATGTCAAATAAAATGGATGAAACTCATTAGGTACGATTCAACGCATGCGAGTATTACATTTGTATAACTTCCCATGATTCTTCACAAATAATATAGGCCAGCCCCGTCCTGCCACATGTGTGTATCGTGGCAACTACTAACAGTAATACTTTGTAGGAGGGATTTGTACTTCCAAGTATACTATCTTTCTACCGTCTGTCTAGATATGTTTGTCTCAGGGCCGCGACAACGTGACATTTCTGTAAAGCGAAAATTGGTGATGGAATATTACTTTTTCTAGAGAAACTTGAAATTGTGATCATTAAGCTTGTACGTCATTGGTCATCATTACTGGTACTTATAATCTGTAGGCCCCATTGAATGTCTCTTAAATCTTCGGCTTTTTGTCCCGTCTTTTACAATGAATAGCGACAACATCAACATTCCCCCAGCATGGTCAATCTGAGACGCCTTTCAAGTTTGTTAATCAAAATTGAAATGCAAGGTGTGCACCTAGAATATTAACTACGTTGTGAAGCCTTGTTAGTGCTTTGAATCACTGTCTTATCCTGGCTTATAAATTAATTATTTGAAGGACTGTCCTTTATAATTACGAACACTCGTCGTCACGTTTCGGAAAACAGGTTGGGCTTTTATAGAAATGTCCTTAAAAGCTTTCTCAATTTGTTGCCTTCTTTCCTCGTTTTGTGACCATTTCTAATTTACTGGAATTGTTAGACACTATTGTAAACAAATAAAGAATTCCCAGCCAGAGGTTTTATTCTAAAACCTTTTCTAATCTTCTAAAACACCTAAAGTAAAGATGTTATTGTCTTTTATTGATTCTGACAAAATCAAATTGCCACGCTCGTGCCTAACAAACGCCCTCCAAAACAACTAAAGTAACGTTGAGGAGACAACCAGCGCAATTCCCTCGAGTAATTACTTTTCGAACCACAGAGGAATCCTTCTTTTTCAATGCAAACGCAATTTCAGTTGCGTGAAACATTGTGGTAATTATGTTAAAGTTCGGAGTTGTATCTCGGAGGAGCAAACTTCAAGTGACAAGGATGCACAAATTATTGGTACAGCAACGCTCCTAATTAATAGGGCTGTAACAAACTAACTTGTGAACTAATGCTCGGCACTAAGACCTGCGAACATTCCCGGGTTGACACGGATTATAAACTTGGAAGTTGTGTATCGCAAACGTAATTAGGAGTATCGGACATCCCCTTTGATGATCAGCGATATGTAACAGTTGATAACTTTGTGCCGATTCGAGACACATTTCAATTCATACGTGTTCTGTATAATAAACAGGTAGTTTCAAACATTAATGAAGTTGGATACTGGTAGATATATTTGGCTTATTTTATTAATAGATACCTATTCGTAAATATTATACGTATTCGCTACTAGTCGTAAACTCAACAACAGGTAATGCACCTGCCTGTGAGGTTAGGATCTAAATATATGGTAGCAGCTCCAGTTCCTGACACTAGATCGTAAATAACGCTAGAGGAACACCTTAAAAACCGGAGACATCGAATGACAAGCATTCATAAGTCTTTGTAATGGATGTACTGAAACACAACCTCCAATGGTGAGACGTAGTACTTATTTGAAAATTTTCACAGAAATATCTTAGCTTTTTCGCGGCTTCACTCTCAGTGTGAAATATTGCACAGGATTCGTGAACATTTCCGAGATAAAAAGTAGGTTAATTTAATAGGTAGATTTAATTTTTTTAAGAATATTTTGGTGTACAATAAAGTATAATATTTTATATATCAGTGATAAAGATTCCTACATCAGTTAAATAATTTTCTTAATCGGATCAGTAGATAGGTACTTCCAGACCACAAAACAATCAATTTTAACATAAACTCACTCCTTTTCCCATGGGGGTGGGCAGAAACTACAGAACGCCACCTGCTACGATCATTACATACTTCTTTTGCTTCACTCACGTTCATACATCTAGTCACACACGCACGCCGGTTATGAGTATTGCGCACCTGGCCTTTCTGAAGAACCTCACCAATAAGGTCTAATGTATGTGTTTTTAAGGCGTCCCGGCGATTACATGCACGTCTGCCTTATAAATACTTTTTGTTAGTCGCATTCATTGAAATTTTAGTCACTACATCTTCTTTTAAACCACATCGCTGTCTTATTACATCACTGCTCAACCTATCATTTAATTTTTCACCACACATACTTCGCAAGGAACCTAATTTTACCTCGTTATAATGTTTATATGGTAAGATTTTAATCTATATTTCAATTTAATACCTACATATTTGTATAAACTTGAAACTTTATTACCTTTACATATTTAAGACTAGGGTTATGTTGACCAACACATTGTTTAGCAAAGTTTCCCAGAACAATTTCTTAGAAATACGGGCCGACACAGATTCGCAGACATCCAGTAATGAAGCCATATGAAATGAGTCAAGGGCGTCTCTTTATAAAAATGTAGATGCTTGGTATTTTATCTCGTCATAGAGATTAAAAACAAAATACGAGTGCATTGCTGAGTTTACAATCTAAAGCTAATATTAAAATGAGGTAAAATTGCTTATATTTTTATTGTAAAAGGTAATCTCTGGCACTAAAGATCTGACAACAATAATTCTTTTACTGATAGGAAGCTCCACTAAGAGTTATAGTCAAACTACACAAATCCTGTGGAATATACCACAAGAGCGTAGCCGCGGGAAACTAGTTTTACAATATAGATAGATAAGGTAGGTAGGTACCGATTTATTTGAGTAGGTTAACGATCCTAAAACCAAATAATCGAATACATGTGACATCCACCAACCCGGATTGGGCCCGCGTGGCGTATTACGGCCCATTTCCTCTCAGAGAGAGGAGTCCTGTGTCCAAGCAGTGCGATCATTAAAAAGGCTGGATGATGATGAGGTTAACGATAATAATGTATTTGTGTTGTCCATAAAAGGCACATGTTTTGTAGTATATTAGTTAACCCAACCTCTACCGTTTACCTTTACTAAGAGGTTATTAGGGTAACTACCTAGCCCTGAAATTATTTTATGATGAAAACAATTTTCAAAGGTCGGACGATAGTCCCCCGTCTACCTATTTACACTTCGTAAATAGCTACCATGTATCAATTTAGCCAATTTGACACATAGTCAACATTTAAAGGAAGACCGTTTCCGAAAAAAGACGAGGATATCGAAAATAACTCACGTCTCATTTATCAGAACCTTTCAGGAATAATGTAGAAGAAAATTAAGGGAAATATATGTCAATAGCCTGACCCTCTGTCGTACGATGACAAATCGATAATATGGTTCTTGACAAACAGGTAATTTAGTTGTACATTTTTTAAGGTGCTAATCAGTATCACTTACTGATATTGACTGGCATTACTGTCATTTTTTAGTAGTAGGTAATATTAGTTTGGTACGTGATTATTCTGATTGAGACATTAGAATAATCACCAATATTTAACCATCCCATTACATCATCTATTTTTATTCGTATTTGTATGGATAATAAGGTACATATTTCCTTTGCAATAATTTTTTACTTAATTTTGCATTATTCCTATTCACATTCGTTGGTCATCTGAAGTGTTGACATTTTCAACCGTTTATGTTTAAATCCAATGTTATTCTGATTCATTGAAAAATTAAACTGTTGATTATATGGTGTTGATATTTTAATTGTTGATGTTTTGGTTTCTGAAGTTGAGTATCCCACCCTATTCATACGTTCTATATTTAATAATGTAATTATATCTATCGTCTATTTTTACTCGTACCTGTACGAATAGGGTAATAATTATTTCCTGTAAAATTGTAATGGATATTTTAACGTAATTCTACACTGTACCTAATGGTGTGTGTAATTGGCGTTAATAATCAAATCTAAAAACAGGTATAATCACAGACCTTACAAACAAGCGTACTGTCAATTAAGTTATTACTGACGATAGTATCACCACACTTCACGCTTAAGTGGGACTTAACTTTAAGTCCCTGTTAAATTTTTAAATTTTCTAGATCATTTTTATTTATATTAATATCTTTTCAAAATGATTTTCTTTGATAACTTCAAAAATACTGCTTCAGTTTTTGGTGTGTTGCGTTTAGACAGGGCCTTTAGCAAAGTTGATAAAAAACGAGGATACTCTAGGTAAAAACAAAAGACGAGGTCAGTGAAATCCTTCTTTTATAATAGTAGTTATAATAAATGAAGACGTGTCCGTGTAAATGTCACATCGATGTCGGGGCCAGTTGCCATGGCTGACTGCCCAGCGACCCTTAGACCAACCCTCCTCGCTAAATCTTACGGAGGATCTAATTTTATAATACATTGCGCTCGTGTTTACCGGAACCCGTACTGTGGAAGTTATTAGGTTATGTGGACGAGATAGTTTATGAAATAGTTCGTGATTTTCATAAAAAATTGTATTTGAAGCTGCAGTTATTTCACTTGTTAAATAACATTATGACAATATGGAACTTGATCTACGAATACTGAGTACTTATAAAATGTATTAGACATGAGTAATGACACTTTAATTCAAGAAAACAAGCGCATTTTATAAGGTTGTATAAAATCTAAATAACTTCAGATAAAGGAAACAATTACATGTGCTTCAATACTACTCGAGTCCAATTTAAAATAACGACTAAAAGAAAAATATAGGGAACAATTTTCTTAGAAAGGTAGCCGCCACATTGTGTATTTTTCTTTGGCACCCACAAGTGCGAAGAACTGTGAAGCTGGAAAAGGAACAGTATTAAAATAAAAAAATACTCCTACACTTAGAGTATAGGTTAGGCAGAGACGTATGCCAGAGAACTTAAATACTTTATTTTTTTATTCACTGTCAAGGATCTAAAATGCAGTGGCACTATGACAAAGCAAACGCGTCAAAAATTTTGGCGAACTATTGTAAAGCAGCTTGCGGGCAATCATTTTCTTCATAATTAATTTTAGCCAGAAATTGTAGAATTTCCTAAAAGAAAACCCTACACTACGCTAACGATTACCAGTCTAGGCGTTCTACAAAACAGTTTTACCAGTCTGAGAAGTTCCAAAAAAAGTTATATTCAACAGATTAGTCATTCTTCACACCACACATACATCAAGAATAAATCTTTTAAAACAAGTTAACCTGTACGTACCGCAGTGGATTTGTGAAAACTTTTGTTTTGCCTCCCAATAGGCTTGTCCCAATAAAACTTGCTTTCAACTTATATTACTTGATTAATAAGAAAAGTTGCGTGTATGACGGTATCTTTTAGTCATATTTTTCGTAGAAGTAGGTGTTATATTTATTCAGTATCCATTAAGTGAAAATAGGTTGCAAGGAGGAATGAAAACTTAACTTATTATAGGCAATCAGTAGTTTCCTACAAGACTCAAATATGGTTAGTCTTATAAAATCTATACATATAAAAGGCAATGTCCCGACTGACATATAAACGCCCATCCTAAACCACTAATGATAGAAGTTTAGAAATTATAAGAGTATATATTGATTTTATAATGTAGGTGTCATTTAAGAAAGGATTTTTCTAAATTCATTTCCTAAAGGGGTGAAATAGGGGATGAAAGTGTGTATGGTAATTTTTATTTACTCTCGGACCGTCTGTGAGCTTTGTAAGATTTTCCACAACTGACCAGGAAACTAGAATCTTGAAGTAAAAAAAACCGGGGCTGGCTCATGAGTGGTGACTCCCAAACTACCAGGAGTACAAAATAAAAGAAAAGTAGCAAGTATATCTGGGGATGGACTCATGTGCGGTAAAGACTCTCGAACTACCAGGAAATCAGCAACCTAATTGCGTAAGTGAATTCGGCAAGGCAAGCAGTTTTGACCCATCAATCGACCAATCATATAGACGGAAATCCACATCGCGTCTTTCATCTCGCATGTGATCGGTCGATTGATGGGGTCAAAACGCCTTGCCTTGCCAAATTCATTTAAGCAATAAGGCTGCTGAATCATAAAGATCACAAAATCTATATTAAATAAACCAGAGTGAAGCCGGGGACATCCGAAGATGTTTGAAATATGTACCTAAACTTTATAGGTATCTACACATTTTCACGAAGCTTTACTTTATTTACTACTAGCTTCTCCCGGGCTTTGCTCCTGTATCTTATTCCACAGAATCCGACCATTTTTCGGGAAAAAAGGCCTATATTACACAGCGATAGTGTAGGTAGCTTTCTAACAGTGATAGAAGTTTCACAATCGAATCTGAACTCCCAACGATTACCTCCTGCAAAGAAAAAAAAATTACCTTTTTGCAAAATTAAATTTTAGACAGTAAACACAAACATTATTCGAATAACATGGCGCTACAAACAATATTTGTGTGGATATTTACGCGATACACACAGTCCATGTTATGAATAGGACCGCAGATGAATCAATTGTATGCCAAGTCCTAGTGTTCAAATGAGCGCTCAGGAGTATAATCTCTTAGACTGTAAACAACATAGCGGTCAGGGCTGTCTACGCATAGGACTTATTTCTGTAGCAATCATAAAAGCATCCTACAAAATTTTGTCTAAAAATATCTATTGTATAGTGACTGCATCCTACATTTTTTTTTATTTATTCATAGCTATATATCTTCCGTCTGTCCTTGTGGTAATATATTTTTGTTAGGATTTTATTGTTTCGTAATAACATTTAAAAAACAAGAAAAAACAGTGCCCTAGACTAGGAATTTCTTCCAGTATCTCGGGTGCGTTTACAAACATTTAAACTCACATACACAAGACACCCAGACCCGGAACAATTATCTGTAGGCCATACAAATATTTGATCCGAGCGGGAATCGAACCCGAGGCATGCAGCGCAGCAGTCGATCGCTTAACCACTAAGCCAACCGTGTCGTCAAAAGCTTGTAATTGAGGCAAAGACCTCTCAGTTATCCTTCCAGTTGTCTCTGCTAAATAAGGTTTCTCAAAATTTAAATTTTTCATAGCCTACTGAAAACTTGAAGCATTAAAGAAAAGGCTAGGCCGAAGATGAAGACGATGCCATCAAGTAACATGCTTGCTTCAAAATGTACATTGTTCTAACACCACTTCTCTTCTGCAGCATCATCAGCAGCGGACAGTCAAAACGGCTGGGGCGCGCTGGGCGGGCTGTACGCGCTGCTAGCCCAGCACGACGCTCTCGGCGGCCACGCGCTCGCGCGCAAGTCCGTGCGCTCCCCATCCCGTCGTCTGCGCTTCGGCCGCCGCTCTGACCCCGACATGCCCCCTCAAGCTCCTGTAAGTAGAAAAACAAGGTTGTTTTACGACTGAAGCGATTCTCCTCCACTTTTGTAATGCTTATTAATAACCAAAGTGTGGACGCTCAGCCAGCATCACTCTGGTCTGTTGTCGTCTCTCTTGTATTGAAGGCTAAGAAAACATAAGAGGTACAGGGGAAAACTATCAGCTTTTAAAGCAAGTGTGAACAGGTACTCCAGGGCTCTCTCGTTCCTGCATAGACCAACATGAATAAAAATAGACCAAGTAAAGAACAGAATCCGGACCTTACTATGCCAGTTTTGAAAATAAATTACCACAGTGCTAGAGACGAGACGAGGGTCTATAAAGCCGAGTTATTTCAAAAACTCCATGGCCCAAATTAACAACTCGATATGACAGTAATAATACGGATCCATCGTAAAAGTTTTCTCAGGTATTAGAAACTCCACGTGTTGTTACGATTTATTGAGCAAGTCTTTTGGAAGTTAGGATTTTGATTTAAATGGACCGCTAACGGCGTTAACAGATAACCTTCTAAAACCTTATTTCGCTCTTAAAATCTAGTGGAAAACTAATCTCGCTTTTAGTATAGTTATAAATAGACCTAATTTACAATCAGACACAGGTCAAGGCCGTCAGACAGAGCAATCCGTTTGAATCACTTGTATTTAGCAATTGTATTAATTTGAATACATCAGTAATCTGTCGGTTAACGTTCGTCGCGCGTTCGGAGGCAATCCAATAAAGTCACATCTCCGGGAACCGCTTCGCGAATTATCTCTATCAGATTCTCATATTTAAATACTTGGTATTAGGTTACCGCGGCGACGTTTGCGGATGGTATCTGTGGCATTACCTATATAGTTAAACGTAGGTAGAGATTTATACATACTGGTACGACGATTCATTTAGAATACCTTTGTACGCTTACAGTTAAGACGACGACTAACGCCAACGACCTTGAGGGAACAAAACACGCATTCGTTTCACACCCGCGCGCCCTAAAATTTAGTAGATTTTTGTACTTTCCTTATTATTCTATGACTTTAAAAAAAAAAACCTCAGATCTAAATGTAGATAATTAAATTGTCTTTGAGATGGTGATGATTCCATTAAAATACGCCCAGCGGTTTTGTTGTGATTGTCGTGTTTTTGTCCGTTTTAGACATAACTTTTCAAATTAATTACACTATGATATACGAATAAAAAATTTCTTAGATCAAATTATTAGGAAAATGGTCTAATGTAACATATATTTTTTCCAAAAAATTACGACGAGCCGTTTAGGCGTGATTCTCATTTTAAAATCAGCTACTCAATGGAATCTGCGCCTTAAGGAGAGGAATACACAGCCGGAGTCCGTGTTTTCTGATAGTTATTACCATGGGGTCTTTATAGGTCAAGTATGAAAAAGGTAACATATTCACTCTTGACTCCTAGAAATAATTCTAGACACGTGCGCCCATTGTCGATCACATCATCTATTACCATCTGGCGAGATATTTTTGGTCAAACGTGAGCCCATCATTAAGAAAAGAAAATGTTAATGGCGACTAAGTCGAAACCAATTCGATTAGCACTCCAGTAAATATGCATTGCTAATGTACTGTTTGCAGTACAGTGTAGTGCAACTAGACTCGTTTAAAAGTTCATCCCAGTAATGAAAGACGTGTAAATGGTAGACACACGTGCAAGCACTTTAGTTTGCATTGCAAAACGAGAGCGGCTTTTACAAACACTAAAGCTGATAGCCTTATTAAATGCTTTTTCTTCTGCACCTCGCTTAACCATCAAATATTCCTTCCATATATTTTGTTTTATATAATTACTACATTAAATTAGTGCAGAACCACATATTGTGATTGTTAAATGGAACACCACAAAATAATCTCCCACGAAGAACCCATCTGATTATGGCTAGAAAGCCGATTGCAGATAAAAAGGGGGAAAAAAAAAAACAACAAAAAAATAGTTACTTAGCCCTGATTTCTAAGTTGTTGAAAGCTGAGTTGTTTTTGCCAAAGCCTAAAAACCTGTCAAAATTTTGCTTTAGGGGTTTACACATTCTTAACACCAAATACTCAATTTAGAAACCGTATTTCACTTGATTACCTAGATACTTCTAACTTAACTCCAAGAGCCATTTAAATTGTATTCAAGTAAACGTTTACATTCTTGAATCCCGTTGAGACTTTAGTTCCGCAAAAAGATTTAAGTAAATGGAACTTTATTTTTCAATGAAAAATACAAGTTAGCAAGGAAGGGAATATTTCAAGCAAAATAAAGCTCCGAAGTACGAGCAGGTCTCCCACAAAACCGCAACAGTTTTCTGACGGAGGCTCTAAGTGTTTCTCGAGTGGATAATGCATTATAATGTTCACTGACGGCCAGATAATGTTACACACCTACACTCAGCGACGTAAAAGCTATCTCAGAATCCCTTTCACTCTATCTACGTTCATTTTAAAACCAAAAACAAGACCCTTAACTTCATTTAATTTAGCCTATTCATATTTTACCATCATCTTTCACGAGCCTATTATTATACCTTGTATGTTATCATTACAAAGATCTTAATTGTCGAGTTGTCCCTAACATACGTCAGAGACATACCTTTCATCTTTTTGGTAAATTATAATCTTAATTTCCTAAACCAGTGAATGCGTCGCGTAATTCGATTTGTCATATCTGACTTGTTCTGTTCTGTTATCAGTTACTCAAAGCCTTAGTTTAATATATTTTGTGAAGATATTGACTGATATCTGATTACATTTAATGTTTATTGCATTAACGTTCGAGTAGAACCTCTGTGTAAGGAAGTGAGTGCTAGACAAAGGCTTTTAGCGTTACAATAAAAATATTAGACGATGAAGTGGGTAATAGGTTTATTAGTGGATCTAGTCAGTTTTAACAAGTATTTACTAAAATCCTCCAAAAAATACTTAGGATGAGTCCTAATATAAAATAGTCATTATCTAGATTGTGAGAGGAGCAAATGCAATTGAAACGATAACTCCTCTACGTTTTGTTGTTCTTGAATATTTACTTTACTTTGTAAAAAAGAACCTGTTAACACAACCTAAGAGAAAACAGACTAGTCAGGCTTGCAATTTAACGAGCAGAAATTATATAATCCCTTCATTAGGCTAAGTTCAGATAACAAGCGCTGGGGTTAACTTCGTCTTGATAAAACACGCGTACAGCAAACTCTTACAAACAATAGTTAGTAATCAATATCACTAGTTTATAAAAGAGAGGAGAAGATCTCGTGGCCAAATAATAACAGCCTAATGAGTTGTTCTTCAAGGATAAGCAACGCCTGCCAAGGTCGGTGCGTGGACCGGTGACCATCGAGATTCTTCCAAGCATCGAAAAGCGCGTTAGGCTTGGTATCGGCTGTCATTTGCAGATTTTGACAGTCGATACGGATATTCAGAAGCCATAGAAATCTGACACCAGTCTTGCCAAATCGTGTTACCCAGTTACTGGGTTGTTGAGGTCAGATAGGCAGTCACTGCATGTAGTAAAATGGTACTCATCCGGTGAGACTGAAAGGCGACACCTAAATACACAGTTGGGATAAAGTTAGGCAGCTTGATTGATTATAATAGCTAGTTCATAAAAGCGCTTTAGTAAAACATCAAGCGCGTTTAGCTAATGAAGCAGCTTAAAGCTGAATGAGCTTATTTAGTGAGACGTGAACTGTGTAATATTTAGTATACACTCTGCATTTGGCGGGCTGTGAATGAAAATATAAAGTGGATGGTTACTTGGAAATTAAATTCTCGGTAAAGCTTATTTTCAGTCTGTGCAAGTGTCTATTTTTGGTACTGTAGTGTGTGATTTCGATCACGGTGATGGCAAACATTATGGGCAACTCGTGGGTAAATTGGTCAGCGAAAAGGCGTGGTGATGATCAAAGCTCGTTTCTTTGCTGTATCAAAAGAGACCTGCAGCCTCATTGGTGATGATACTTTTCGAAAGACTCCAGTAAAGTGGCAATATCTAATTATTTAAAGAAGACGGCCGGTGTTATGAAGTATAAATTTACTGTTGGACAAACTAGAATCTTAATAAATAGCCACATCTACGTCCCACATGATCGTGCGCGTCACTTCTACCCCAAAGCATTTGTATAACTCAATTTTGTTAACTTATAACCCTTTCATCCCTAATTTTATGAAGGCCCGTCTTATCCCTCGCTCCATTAGATCCCCATATACGTATAACCAGGTATTGGTTAATAGTTTTGGCCTTTAATATTAAGACAACTATAATTTTAACGATAAAATTACACAGTTCAGTACACTTTTGTTTTACGATTCTTTAGAAATATTTTATAGTTAACTAGCTGATGTCTGTGTGGCGTACTTCCCACAATAGTTTTATAAATTATAGCCTATGTGTTATTCTAATGTATGTGTCATGGACCAAGTGATTAATCAGGGCACTATGGATAATGCCCCATTATGAATCTAGTCAAGTAAAATCGGGCAATGTAATAAATACTGACTTAATCTGCCATATTTATCACATTGTCTGGCCATTATGAATATTGCTACGTAACAGTTGGACAATTCGATAATTATGGTTAAAGAATTAGTCCAAGAACGAGCGAAGCGAGCTCGGGAGCTTAGGGCACCCCGACCCCGTTAGATTACTTTAGACAGAAATAGGAGCCCCGCGCAGCGCAGTGCTTAAATAGTAATCGTACTATTCCAAATTAAAACCAATGCCAACATTAAAAAAATAAAAAATAAACATATTTTTATTGCCCGGCCCAATAAGTGATGGGCATTATTCAGAAAGCCCGGTCAATTTACCTTATAATGCCGTATTCATCACTTGGTCAATAACATTTGTATTAGCTATATGTCTGTAGAGTTTCATTAAAATCTTTTCAGTAGTGGTGGTGTGAAAGAGTAAAAAGCATTCTTTCTCACAACTTGAGTTATTAGTAGGATACTCGGTAGTTAATCGTCAGCCATTATATCGTTAGTGTCCACCAAAATGTTACCAAGTACTAGAAATGGTATTAAAAATGTAGGTAATGATAAAAGCTATGCTTCCCACCTGTGTACTTTGAAGATATTTACGCAGTTTCCTTAATAGGTCCGAAATTCTTACATTTTCCTTTTACGCTGAAGATTTTCGACGGCGGAAAAGTTTTAAGTTTGAAGTGCTGCAAATAAATTATCATGAAGACTACTTTAGTTTATTTGTCTTTGGGTATCTTGGTTAGGTTTTCTAATATTTACAAAAGGTAGACATTAACGAGATTCATGACTCAATTTTCTAGACAAGTAGTCTTTCCAGTTACGAAGGTACATAGCAAGTCGCTTCTCGTAAAATAAGTTTTTTACGTGGAACGACTAATACCTTTCTAATGACAGGTTGTCTAACGTGTATACGAGTGTATTTTGCTGCTTTCGGTTAGACTGACGCCGGGGTCAGCGTCAGTCTAACCGAAAGCAGCAAAATACACTAGCATAGTTAGGCAAAGGCTAGGCACAATTATATTTTTTCTTAGTCACGGGAATGAAAATATCTTCTTTAGTTTCGATCATCATCGTTTACCATCTGGTAAGTATTCGTTCACATACATGACGGTATTCCAGATCCAGTAAAAAATACCGATCCGACAATATTTTTTTTTTTTATTTATTAAAACGTTGCCCCACACTAGGAATTTCTCCTGTATCGTGGGTGCTTTTACAAACATATAAACGCACATACACAAACATCCAGAGCCGGAACAACTAACTGTAGGTCATACAAATATTTGTTCCGTGCGGGAATCGAACCCGCGACACGCAGCGCAGCAGTCAATCGCTCAACCACTACGCCAACCGTGAGCCCCGTAATTACAGCAGTCAGTTTTACAAGTCTTCTTTATCGTATACGTTTTTATTCGGCAATGGCGTAGGTAGTTGTATGAATGAGTTCACACACAATAGTATTAAAATACTGATCCGTTTTATGTGAAAGTTGGTGATACATTGACTAAATGTGGTGTGAACATTACCCCCAGTGGCGATGGATCCGTTAAAAAGGATCCTGGAAATACGGATGTTATTATTTATTATAAACTTTATTGTACACCACAAAATAAAAACATAAAGGACAAACATTTTCAAACAAAGTGTACAATGGGCGGTCTTATCGCACAGGGCAATCTCTTACAGACAACCTTTAGATGGACTGAACGATAGGAGAAGAATTAAGGGCAGTCAGTGTACAATAGATAATAAATAATATAACTCACTTATACATATAAACATAAAATACATACATACTATACTAATAAATATTGAATATATGACAGGGAAAGGAAAAGACTAAAAAATTATAGTGAAAGGTAATGCTCCTTTACCATGGTGTGAAGGTGGTGATGCTGGTCAAATGCGAGCCTCTCAATAATAATAACAATAAAACCTACTTCTCAGACACGAAGGAATTAGATAGCTCAACATAACATAATTTCACGCCTTTATTACTCGAACAGTTGGGCAGAGTTGCTACTGAGAAGCGAGCTCAACAAGGCGCACGTATAGTCACTATGACGTCACACTAAACCCCTTCATTGTTACAGCTGGATGAGATGAACGAGCTGCTCTCCCTGCGCGAGGTGCGCACCCCCGTGCGTCTGCGCTTCGGTCGCCGCTCTGAGGAACGCGCCGTGCCCCATATCTTCCCCCAGGAGGTAACTATAGCTGCCAAACATCATCCAAGTATATAAAAGAATTGCACCCATTCTGCCCTTAAAAAAAAACAACTCCAGTCAACTCGTCGCTACAGAAAAGGAAATAATGTCAATAAATAATAAACTTATAACAGTCAATTTGATTGAGCGCGACTGATTCGAGGTTAAGTCGAATGGAGGAAATGACTTAGATTTTGGGTGTTTGAAACTGTAGTGGACGGTTGGATATCTGCAAGTCGTTACGAAAACATGGCTTTATTATGAACATTCCATGATTTAGGACCATTTCAATCTCGAATTTGTATCTACAATAATCATACATTACTCTAGGTTAAGTGATAAGTCCATTTTCAATGCAACATAAATATTTCATTCCCCGGCAGAATCATAACGTGCAACATAAATTAGGACACGTTACCCCACACATAAAATAAAAATAGCTACAAAATTTATACGAACTCATAGCAGCCTATATAAAGCCTCATAAAACTATAAATATCTTGTGAAAAGAGACGTATCTACTCCAAGATACTATTGATTCGAGCATCGTAAACCCCTTGATGCCGTGTAAACCCGTGTAATGAAGTTAGTCTGCCTAACAAGCCACTATAAGATCTTTTACGACAATTGACCAGCTTTATGTCCGACCTTTTTTATAAAACAATCAGGCGATACCATTATTTGGAGAGACTTTATTTTGATATTTGTAGGTAGTAGGTAATCAGATTGATAAAGACGATTTTAAAATATATATTTTTTTAATAATAATAATAAAACTAATATAAAAGTCTTTTCAAATATTTTCATAAGCCTTTATCAGAAATAATATAAAAGGCTTTTAAAATATTTTTATAAGCCTATACCAGAAATAATATAAAAGGCTTACAAAATGAAAAAAAAAAATATCAAAACCAAGCTTTTATATAAAAAATTGCATTGTTATGAGAAATATACGAATAACAAAATTTCAGCTCAATCGAACACCAGAAAGGGGGTCAAATTTAACTTGCAAACCTTGATTACACACAGGCACCGGGACAGATGACTCTAATTAAAAGCTTGTAAAAATACCTTGCTTTTAAATGTTAAAAACATCCACCCAACTTTAGAAAATATAAATTGGCTACACCTTTTTTGTCACACACGTCATGTCAATAAAACAATTCATAATTCGCAAAAGCATCATGTAGGACGATGAATACGGCGAATATTTTATTCGACAGGTAATAATGTAAACAATGATCTAATTCAATCAATCAAACATACACAAAAGGGTGAGGCGAATGGTGTTAATATTTATGCACCGAAGTCACAGGCCCTCTGGGTATTTCCGACCTGTCAATAATTATAATAAGTGTTATTTGTTTGACATTGTTACTCAGAATACCGGGCCTATATCGCATATATCTAATGACACAGTGTAGGTTTGGCTCCCATACCTGGGCTTCCATTTGTGAAACCTTCGAACTTAATAAGGCTACATACACTGACTATAGAACCGTGGAACTTAATAAAAACATTCCCAAATTTCAACAGCCTCTGCATGTCCATTGCACGTTTTCCACTTCCTAGTCACCTATTAGAACGTAATGGATACTGTTCGATTTTCAAACTATGCAGTTTTATTGGTTACACAGTAGTTATACGGTCAATATCGATCAAAAAAATAATGAATACAAAGATAGACAAAGCGACATTCACGAACATTCATCAGTGTTTTCAAAACATCAAAATGTTTGGGATGCATCACGCAACATTTCGAAAGCGCATATCAATTCCATACATTTTAGTTTTTTTTGACAGTTTTATACCCTCTTGATCGAGATTGACTGTGAAATAGATTTGATTAAAAAATTGTCTATCTAAGCATGTATAATAAATGAAATATAGTTTCTAACACAGGAACAGGACCGTGCCGTGCGTGCCCCATCCATCCGCCTGCGGTTCGGACGCCGGTCGGATAACAACATGTTCTTACTCCCCTACGAAGTACGTACCCTTCATATATAATGAATTATTATTTTTGGTATTTTAAATGGATTAATATTTTTGGTATTTTAATGTATTTTTTTTTTGTAATTTTAATGTTTTTTTTTTGTATATTAATTAATTATTGTTTTTGGTATTAATAATGGATTATTATTTTTGTTATATTAATTAATTGGAATTTAATTGATGTAATAGTTGTTGTATATGTTGTTATAATTGTGGGTATGAATAATTTAGTATTTATTAAGGATGGGTCTGGGTATTTATTAAGTGATTTATTATGATAAGTGCTGTAAGAAAGGGGGTGGGCTGAAAATCAGCGTTGACCAGCGTATCCATGCTGCACACTGGTCAACATCAACTGAGCCCGCTCCTTTTGCCAAAATGGAAATAATGTGCTTTTAAACTATCTTGTCTTTTGTTTACACTGTAATATTTCTTAGTGGCAATAAATGTTTTCTTTCTTTCTTTCTTTCATATTTTTCTTGTAATTATATGTTTAAAAGTTCTGAAGATTGTGATATTAAAGTTATTATAATTGCTAAATTATTGTGGTTAAGTTTTATGTAAACATAAAGTATTTCACAACTTATTCTAGATGTCTAATTACATGAAAGCTAGTTAAAATTACTTGTGCTTAAGGTGCCTTATACCTGCCTAAATGTAGCACTAGTTTTGATAACGAGTCTGAACATTTTCTTCATGAATTTTCAACGCCCCTAGACTTGTAGTGTTTCGAATAGAACATTACTTAGGTACTAGATTTTTTTTATTTATTTTTTTTTTTTTTATTTTTTAAAACAACTCTATAAAGCAGTGATGGGCAAAGTACGGCCCGCGGGCCAGCTCCGGCCCGCGAAAGCATTTAATTCGGCCGCCGAAGGTCCTTCGACATGTAAAGTAGCAGTAACATCGCAAGATATTTTCTCGATGCCGTTTAATGTAGATCCAGAAAGTGTCTCTGCAGAACTGCAATTCCCCATAAAACAACATTTCTTAAATGCCACAAAACTAGATTTTTATAGAACACTGCCGAAAGCTGAATTCCCAAAGATGATTGCTCACGCCCAGAGAATTATGGCGATGTTTGCGTCGTCCTATGTGTGCGAACAGACTTTTTTGACCATGAAATTGCGGAAAACTCAATCAGAAACCTACTTACTGACACCTTTTCGTGCTGCTGAAAGTTACTTCGTCACAGGTCGAACCTGCATTCAAAAATGTTATGGCAAATCAAAAGAAATTTCATATGACTCACACGCCTACCATGGCAGGGCCTTCGATTGTAATTTTTAACATTTGTGCAAGTGTTTAATGCTGTATAATGTTTTTATACGAGTATGATAAAAAGTTTTAACACAAAATGCATTTTACCTATAATTCTGGCCCGCCTCTGAAATTTCTTAAACTATCTGGCCCCTTATTAAGAAAGTTTGCCCACCACTGCTATAAAGTAACACAAACATTTCTCTAGACGGACATAAGCTACCGAGAGGTGTTCAGACGCCTTGCATTACTAATGCTCTATAAATTGTTTCAGTCGGCTCTGCCCCAGGAAGTGAAAGCTAACGGCTCCGTGGAAGACGACAGACAACAGGAATAAACACGCAACATATCCGTATACCAATATCTACATAGAAAATATACCCGCCCCCGTCAAACTTTTATTAACGACTCTTTATTAAGGACCGTACGTCCTACAGTACATATGTGTCATATTAAACAAATACAATCGATTCTTAGATGTTATTCAACTTAAGTATAAGCTATGTGTACATAATAATCAGTTAGTACCTTGTATGTTGTTAACCGAAATGTTATTGCATATATATAATTATCATTACTCCTACTCTTTCTCGAAATAGTAAAAAATAAAAATAAATTGAACTGTCAATCGCTTCCCATATGATCATCAGCTAAATTGTTATGAATGTTATAGATATCGATTATATTCTAGTCAATATTGAAGTAAGACTGTCTCCTTTATTTTCATCTCTATTTCCAATTAGATATATTATGTATATTATATAAACTTGCCGCGAAGAGTTGTACATTTTTAGAGCTGGGCAAATGTAGAACTACTTCGCTTCTTGTAGGTACTACTTGATCTAATCTCTTGGTAACTAACAGAACAGAACAGCCGTAGTTCATTATGCAAATACATTATTTATTATATTAAGTGTAGTGAAACTATGTTTAGTTTTGTATGGATATTATAGTGCAATTAATGAGTTGAAAAATAAAATATTTCCAAGGGATTATTGTTGTTTTTTATTGTCTTTATATCCTGAAAATCATTTAGATTTTATTCAATCAGATTAACCAGTATTTTCACGAATAGAAAAAGAAAAGATTTTTTTTTAGGTTTTACTCAAAAGTATCCATTGAGGCAAGGGTTAAAATATAACATGACATATCATTACGCCCGTATTCATTGTAAACATTTGTTTATAAACATGGTTGCATAAACATGTTTCTGAATTGCAATCATCATTTGTTTTGCGGGGTTGATCACGCCATGTTAAAGAGTTACCGCTCGGCGAGCGAAAACATTTTGATGTTGAAAAATCTCTGGTGTTTAGCAAGTGTTGTGCGAAAAATATTTACAATGAATACTTACTTACTTACTTAAGGGTCAAAGCTTTTCTATCGAGACATAAAAGACGATTGCATATGCTCAATATGCTATGTAAATTAGATTGACATTTCGTTTCTACGTCCATGTGCCTTGACCCCTAGGACTAAATAATAACGATGAAACAGTTTCAAAGTTGCACGAGAGTTCCTGTCTACTTGCGATCTCGCAAATGATGTCAGGTGCAGACGAGTAAGAAAACAAGCTGGATTAGGATTTAGACTAGGAAATAAAGATAGGCTCATTATTCCTCTGTTGCATTGTTTGGCAACGATGTCGATGTCAAAGAAAATGCTGAGCTCCTGTGCGGGAAGACTATTATTTCTATTATATTAGCAGGTACAGCTGACTGCCACCACTAAGAACTATAAATAGAAATATTTTATCTTAAGCAATAGTTTTCTTTACGACAGTTTATTAGGATGTTGGATGATTATTCAGTTTATAACAACAAAACACATGGATTATAACTAGCTGATAAATTGTAGCCATACGATAATCCCATACGAAGCACTTTCAGATTTTCACAAATTTTATAAATTTTTCGGGCCAATTTTCCATTTTGTTTTCCTTGCCCTTGGTAAACAAACATTATAAAACAAAATTTTGAGAATTCGGTCCAGCCTTTCTCCAGTGATGCCCTTATCAACAAATATCATATTGATTTATATTTAAGAAAGCCATTAAGCTGTAGACAAATCTTGAGCAGCGTAACTTATATAAACATTTATATGAATTGAAATGGCAATAGGAATAAATTACTTCATGTTACATGAAGCTTTAATCTTCCTGGAAAAAATGAGAAGGAAAAAAAAATTGTTTTATTGGCACAACATTAAATTAATAGGAAGAACATCTTACAAAGTTAAGAAAAATATACACATGATGTTGCCAAAAGGGTCTCATTCAGTCAGGTTGTCAGGTTAGAATTTTCAGTTGCAACACACAAAAAGAAACTTGGTAAAGCAAACACCATTTTTTTGTGGTTGGTTTATCATCCAATGACTTCTCCCGCTCTGGGTGAGGCGGGATGATGTGTCATACTTTTACTGACCAAAACCCACCCGTATTCCTTCAGTTCCTTGAGCCCGGGCCGCAGTAACTCTTTTCAAAATTTATCCGCGACCCAAAGCATACACCCGTGCCAGTCCTTTCGGATTATACACTGATTACCGTTGTCAACACGATCATACAAAGTTAAATTAATCCTAATTTCTGGGAAAATGTTTTATGTTTACTTCGGTTTGTTTTGATCCCACTTAGGATATGAAGGATAGACATGTGTATCCTTCATATTTGTCGTGACCGAAAAAGACAAACAGTAAACACTGAAAAAAATAATTGAATTTTTCGAACATTTTTCTTACTAGTAACAAGCAACAAAACTAGTTTTGTTTTATTAAAGTTTATTATATTAAAACGAAAGTTAGTTTATTTTACAAAATCATCAAATCTGCACTCATGAATGCCCAGTTACGCTGTGTTTTCGGGAATTCGGTTAACTGGCTGCAATGCTATTTCTAATAGTTGTCGGAAAAGGCGATTAAGAGATTCCAGCATTGGTCGAAAGGCAGAAACTGCTTGAATCTGTCAATCACTGTTTAAATTAACCTACTCATCAAAAACAGTTTTACGTTTATTATTTTATATTTGATCAGCCCATTGTGAAAAAATAAGCTAGGCTACAAGTACAAATTAAAGTTGTATACGTATAGTTAATAAATATCCACTCATTACAAAACACTGATGATGATGAGGACTCCCTTTTCCGATTTGGTCCATTGTGCGCGATGGTTGTGGCTAGCATAGCCAGCCTAGCTCCGCCTAAAAGCGCAGAACCTTCCTGGGGGCTTCACAAGCTTCGCGTAGCGAACTCACTTACCACTTACACTTACCCATTTAAAGCTTAACTTTACGCAAACGGATCCCTGAAGCAAATTTTTTTTTTCACAGGCACGTAATTTTTTTGATTGACCTCAACGATAGGACCATAGGATAGACGAGAAAAAAACATCCCCACTGTAAGACTAACTGTGTACTGTAAGAAAACTATTCATCGTTTTTAATTATCAATTTGACAAAGTATAATACATATATTTTTTTTAACTTTGTGTCACACTAGAAATTTCTTCCTGTATCGTGGGTGTGCTTACAAACATATAAACTCACATACACAAACACCCAGAGCCGAAACAACTATCTGTTCTTTTTCAGTTTTTGGCATATCTTCTAAATTGGTCCAATATTGGAGGAGGAAATAGGCGAGAGCCAAATCTCGAATTATGACTTTTACTTAGGAAATTCAATAGGATGTCTGCAACCGCATTTCCTCTTAAAGTAACCCCGGCAAAGTGGGCCGTCTGTGGCGCCTATATTAAAAAGATGGATTTATGGCCCGTAATTGTTACAACACACTGTAATTTAACTAAAACAGGGTTTATTTTTCCGTGAAATATTTTTACATATCTTGCCAAATCTTTGCATTCAGCAATTGTAAATTTGTAAGTTTCTTTAGAACAAACAGTTAGATATAGCAGAGGAATTATTCAGACCTGCAAGACATTAATATGTATCTACTTATATTGTCATTCATTAATGATTATTTTGACTTAGTACTACTTTATACCTAGGCTCTTAAAAATCGTAGTTAAATTGTATAATCTGATTTACCGTGAAATAAAAAAGTTTACTCCATAATATTATGTGTTTTTCTTTTTCCCCCAAAGTGTTAGCTATTAATCATAACTCTTTATCGCTGAGAAACAAAAATGCTTCGAAGGCAGAAAGGCGACGACGTCACGCAAGCGAGGAAGGCGAGGAAGTAAAGATATCAGTCATTTTATCGTTATTGCTAAAATTAACCTCTTACTTCCTAAATATGGTACAGTTCTGATTATATTATCAACAGCAACCAATTAGAAGTACTTCCTATTAAAGGGTGTTTTTACACTGTACGGAGGCAACGTACATTCTTAGATATCGCTTAGCATCCAATAGAGGCTGAGTAGACATCTCGTAGAAGCTGCATAGACGATAGTCCCCTTAGAATCTGCTTATACTAGGGCATGAATTTCGTAATATCGGATCCTCGGAAAGAAATTTCCAATTTTACAATCCCGATACTGAGTTATCCAATATCGGAACCACGGGATCAGAAAAAAACCTTAATAAATTTGCTCCTTGTGAAGGGCCGAGCGCAATTGCGCCTTGACCCGTTGACTACGGTGATTAGCAGTGATCGGATAATTGGGTGCATAATTCACTTATTAATAAAAAATAATGTGGACATGTCTTGAAGAATCTCGGCTTTACAGTCCTGAGATTGCTAAATATGTTACCTATATAAAAGTAAATACACAGTTTCATAGAACCCGTTGTAACAAAGATATTTTCACTGAATAACGCTTAGGTTGTGGGAATCCACAGGATGCGGAACGCACGGGATTTGTTAATCTGGCGAAACTTGGGGAGACTTTCGGCTGAAATGATGATGATGGTGAATGCTTAGATACTTTTCATAGTTTTGAGAGGGCTGTTTCGGAACAAGTACGTATCCTTGTTAAAATTTCTCTCGAATTTCTAATGTGTTTCTTGCTTGGAAACCTCCACAAATTAAAGCTTGATATTTGTGTGTCTCTACATTTCTGATGCGATCACGCAAGGAAACTCCGAGCATAGCCATTGCCATTGCCCTTTGGGTGACTGTAAGCTTTCTGATGAGGCCCATCAAGAGAACCAGGGTTACCGACATAACCCGAAGAATTGCCAAACTTAAGTGGCAGTGGGCAGGGCACATTGCTCGCAGAACGGATGGCCGATGGGACAGAAAGGTTCTGGAGTGGCTACTGCGAACCGGGAGACGTAGCGTTGGAAGGCCTCCCACCAGGTGGACCGATGACTTGGTGAAGGTTGCGGGGATCCGCTGGATGCGAGACGCACGGGACCGGTCAATGTGGCGGACGGGCACGGGACGGATCTTGGGGGAGGCCTATGTCCAGCAGTGGACGTCTTTCGGCTGATATGATGATGATGATGATTTGTCAGTCTTTTGCTTGTATTAAACACTAGATATTCCTTGCGTCTGCTCTTCCGTAGCCTACACACACAGGACCTGTTTACAGGATAAAAAATAGCCTATGTAACTCCGGAATAATTGAACTTGTATTTAGCTTTCCATAGGTAAAATAATTTTTTAAATTGGGTACGTAGTTTTTGAGTTTACAAACAAACTTACAAAAAATCTGTCCTCTTCCATATTCGTAATATTGGATAAGGATAATAATGAATAACTTTATTTTATCATGTTTATTATAGTTGTTTTACGAAATAAGTAAATTTCGGCAATCCTGGATTCATTTAATTTAAATAAAAATGCTCAATTTGTGCTGACAAAACTACCAAAATTCGATAACCTTCGATCTTTACCGATACCTATACCAATCAATGAGTAATAATAAGTTATAAAGTCATTGTAACAGGCACTAGTTCTTAAAACTTTTACCACTAAACATGTTGCCTCACAAAGCATCTTATTAGAAAGCATTAAATGTCGAACTCTTTCTCAGAATCTAGTCTATTAAAAAACAATTAGTAGGAATAAGCAAAAATAACATTTCAGAATTTTGTTAGACATCTCCTATATCCCATGGATTTAGCTAGTGATACCTAATTACTGAACTGATAAGTACTGAATTTATAAATAATTATTACTCACTAATCGGGATTACATTCAGATTGATCAAGAACCAATAATTTCTGTTTTTTTTAGCCAATACTAAAGTCACGGCTTTATGAGAAAAGGAATTGTCATTTTTAGGGTTCCGTATCCAAAGGGTAAAAACGGGACCCTATTACTAAGACTTCGCGATCCGTCTGTCTGTCTGTCTGTCCGTCTGTCTCCAGGCTGTATCTCATGAACCGTGATAGCTAGACAGTTGAAATTTTCACAGATGATGTATTTCTGTTGCCGCTATAACAACAAATACTAAAAATAGTATAAAATAAATATTAAAGGGGGGCTCCCATACAACAAACGTGATATTTTTGCCGTTTTTTACTCGGTATTAATAACGGCAACAGGTAGACGCTTGAAATATTCACAGAATGTTTAGTTGTATATTAACTTTAAAAAATAATAATTAATAAATTAAAATAAAATAAATTAAGGGGGGCTCCCATACAACAAACGTGATTTTATGCAGTGTTTTGCGATAATGGTACGGAACCCTTCGTGTGCGAGTCCGACTCGCACTTGGCCGGTTTTTTTTTTCATAAAGCCGTGGCTTTAGTATTCTTTCTTGGAAACAAATGTGAAATTTAGGTAAATATGCACCTGATTATCCAGTTAGTGGTGATGTGAAAGACACATTAGACAAATCTATTATGTCTTAATATTGTGTGTTAATCCAATCTCATACCGAATTTATGAAATTAATAAAGAAAATATGTGATATCTTACGAATGTGCTTAATTCTGATATTAATATCGAAATTCCGATGTTGAGATCTAATACCGAAATAAAATATTGGAATTGAAAATCTTCCGAAATTACTTGCTTTAGCTTAGACGTCCCCCAAAAGTTGCGTAAATCTCCTACAGATGCTGCACAGACACCCGTAAACTAATAGAAACAGCACAAACGCAAATTTTTACCATTCAATGATTAATAACCAAATGGATTAAATCGAGTGAGAACTCGGCTGTAGGCTTTCTTGTAGAATAAAAATTATTTCCTAAAGGAAAATAAAAATCTACAAAAAAGACTTATTATGCAGCTTGTGGTCGAATGACTGAATTGACTATTTTGTGTAAATATAACATTTCATTAGTCAAACATTTCAAGATTTCAGAACGTTAAGAAACGTCAACTTTCAATGCGACGACACCCTTTACTAAAGGCAATGAACCTCTTGATGAGTAAGTAGTTACATAGTATTAGGGATCCCTATGAAGGGTAAGGAACTTTCAAGTGTTGCTGACACTGGCCCATTGTGTATAAAAGCCTCGATTTACATAATTTACCAGACTACGAATGAGTTTGTCAGCTTATGTTTCTGGATTATAGTTAATTGTTGCTTGGCCTTAAGAATACAAAATATTAGGGACTATCTGACCCGGCAAACGTTGTTTTGCCATAAAAACACCAAACATTTTTTTTATTCATTGTCTTTTCATCCTATCTACCCTGTCTACCCTACCTACCCTACCTATCCTACCTACCCTAACTACCTAACTTACCCTACCTACCCTACCTACCCACCTACCCTACCTACCTACCCTACCCACCTACCCTATTCACCGACCCTACCCACCGACCCTACCTATCTTGCCTACCCTACCCTACTTACCCTACCCTACCCTACCTACCAACAAATTTGTTAAACAATTTATTTGAATAAGAATTAATATAAAATGTAAAATGTTGCTACTTTGGGTTATACGAGTATTATTGCAATTTCCATAAGAATCTCCATTTATTTTAAATAAATTATAGCCTATGACACTCAAGGTGAATGTAGCTTTCTACTGGTGAAAGAATTTTCAAAATCGGTTCAGTTGATCCAGAGATTATCCCCTACAACTAACATTAACATTAGAAACGGGATATTTACCATGTTTACTGTTTGTGTTTGTGTTTGTTTGTTTCGTGTGTCGGGAACAGAATCGAGTTGTGAGTGACAGTGGTAGCGGTACTGAGTGCAAAAAACGAACAAGAAAGAGGGTAGACCAATATGTCTCCTCATAAACACCCACCCGCAATGACTTTTCAGTTTATCCGTGATCATGGTGCTTGCAACAGCACCGAAATATCGGAAACTCGAAACAAACAGTAAACATGGTAAATATCCCGTTTCTAATGTTAATGTTAGTGTTAGTGACCATGACAGTTTAAAAACTTATATCCCCTACAACCTCACAACATCACAAACTCACAAACTTTACCTCTTTATAATATTAGTAAACATAGATGGACAGACATATAAGAGGTGCTTCTTTTAAAAATCTAGCTTTAAATTCTATTTAAGGCTGCTTGATTAGGCTACGTGAGGTCCAAGGTGGTGCGATGCCTGAGTTGAGCAAAGTATTATTGGGGTTTTCCATCTGGAATGTCTTAGTCGCAGCACGGTATCTGGATTCGTGCGCGGATGATGGGAATATAGACTCCCCCCCACTACATGGGACTTAACTGGCGATTTTTGCGCGCAACTCGTCGAGGGCGCGATATTAAGTAATGTTGTGATGGTGTTTTTTAACCATATTTGTAATTTCTGTTTTATAATATGAAAAAACTTTTGCCCAAAAAAATAGTCCAATTTCGACTGAAAAAGTTATATTTCTTTTTTTAGTTTTAGTACACTATCACTAAAATGTGAGCAAGTTCTATAGTAAGGTATCTAAAAGATTTTTGTAAAATACCCATAGTAACTCAATTTAAACATTCGTGCTGTTTGTTGCCATTGCCAAGGAGTTCGATTTTATCTATACTAATAGATTTTTTGTTTGTACCGAATAGGCTCCGTAACTACTGGACCGATATGAAAAATTCTTTCACCAATAGAAAGCTACATTATTCCTGAGTGACATAGGCTATATTTTTATCCGAAAACGGGTCCTGTGGGGTGGCCCACAGAAGCGAAGCCGCAGGGCACAGTTTTTTATTTTTATTTGATATAGGCTCGCGCTTGACCACCATCTCACCTGATGGTAAGCGATTATGTGGTCGACGATGGATCGCGCTTGCCTAGAAGTAACCTATTCACTCTTGACATAAAGACCCCTAGATTGTAGCTATCGGGAAACACAGACTCCGGCAGGGAGTTCCACTCCTTAGCTGTACGCATAATAAAAGTATTCTCAAAACGTTTAGTGCGTATGGGTGGGATGTCCACCATGTACCGATGGCGCATCGCCGTACGTCTGGTAGTCCGATGATGAAACGGGCTGGGCGGAATTAGATCATGCAATTCCATCGCACACTCCCCGAAATGTAATCGATAAAAAACCGATAAGCTGGCAATTCGGCGACGATGTTCAAGGCTCTGGAGCTTTGACTTAACCAGTGCCTCTTCACCGATGAGCCTCTTGGCCCGCTTTTCGATCGACTCTAGTGCATCAAACTGGTATTTGGCAGATCCATCCCAGAGATGAGAACAGTACTCCATGCATGACCGAACTTGCGCTTGATACAAGTTGAGCCTTCTCACCTTTGCAAGGATCCCCAGCTTTTTGGCAGCCAGCTGAGCCTTTGCCTCAATGTATGGGCAAAAAATTGAGATTCGATGTCAACGTAACGCCAAGAAGCTCAAGATGGTCAGTTATTGGCACGGTCACATCTCGGAAAGTTGGAGCCGGGTGAAATTGGCTCTTTTTAGCGGAAAAAAGACACGCCTGGGTTTTAGCAGCATTAAACCTGACCAGATTGGCATCGCCCCATTCGGAGACTTCCTGCAAGGACAGGTTCAAGCGCTGCACCATGGCCTCCCGAAGAGACTGGATCTGAGGCCCGGTAGCACGAGCGTTGGACAAGAATCTCTTAGCAACAGTGCTGTCGTCTGCATACCCAAAGGTGCCGGGTTTTAGCAGATCGTTAATGTGCAGCAAGAATAAAGTTGCTGAAAGTACCGACCCCTGAGGGACCCTGGCATTAATATCCAAGTGGTCCGACGAGCAGCCATCGATAACCCAATCACACAGACCACCGGGCAAACCGAATGAAGGAAGCTTACCAATAAGGCTTTCGTGCCAGACCCTATCAAAAGCCTTCGAGATGTCGAGGGAGACGGCAAGCTCTTCCCCGTGCCTCTCGATGGCCTCACTCCAGATGTGAATGGCATACGCTAGAAGATCCCCAGTAGACCGATTTCGGCGGAAGCCGTATTGGCGGTCACTTAGGATATCGTTTGCTTCTAGGTATGCCTGGAGCTTAGAATTGAGTACACGTTCCATACTCTTACAGAGTATGGAGGTTACAGATATGGGTCTGTAGTTGGCCGGGTCAGCTCGACTGCCCTTCTTGGGCACGGGCTGTACGTTAGCCTGCTTCCAAGCATTCGGCACTTTTCCAGCCTCATACGAAAGGCGGAATAGGCGTGTCAAGATCGGAGACAGTTCAGGTGCACAGGTTCTAAGAACAATTGCTGGTATTCCGTCAGGGCCGCTAGCCTTGTTCACGTCGAGGTTGCGCAGCACCCTACGGACTTCCTTTTGATGTATACGAATGTCCGACATACTCGTTTCGCATCCATCAGGAGAAGGAGGAGGGCGCGCATCACCAGGATTCAGACGTGACGATTCCGCAAAAAGAGAGGCAAATAAATTTGCCTTTTCCTCAGCGGAGTGGGCCAGTGTTCCGTCGGGTTTCAGCAGTGGTGGTAGTGAGGGACGGCAGAAATTCGATTCAACCGACTTAGCCAGGGACCAGAACGCTTTACTACCGGCTGGGTAGGAAGCAAGTTTGGTCCCAATACGGCTTATGTGGTCAAACCGAGCCCTTCGCAATACCCTCTTGCAGGGCTTGGCAGCCCTATTAAAGGCTCTCTTCCGCTGGCCCACGTCGCTAGCCTTGCGCGACCGGGCGTCGACCCATGCCAGGTACGCCTCATGTTTAAGCGTGTTGGCGCGATTGCACTCGGCGCCAAACCATGGCAGGTCAACGCTAGACATTGCTACATCAGAGAATGGAATGTAGTACTCCATTCCCCGACGCAACACATCGGTCACGGCGTCCGCACACGACGAGGGATCAGCTGAAGAAAAGCAAGTGGGCCGCCAAGGATAAGAAACGAAAAACGAACGCATCCCATCCCAATCTGCTGACCTGTTAAGGCGATGATAGCTCAGTGGTAGTGACGTCGGATACCGAGACGAAGGTCGCGGGTTCGAATCCTACAATGAGCTTGAGCTTTCGGTGAAGGAAAACATCGTGAGGAAACCATAGCACGGTGGTAGGGTACTTTGTAGTACCCGCCTGGCTGGCAACCACCCTCAAGTTGAAAATCTGTCGCCAAGCACCTTCCGGTGTGTTCCGACAGCAGCACTTGAGAGCCAGTTCCCTTCTAGGCTTTGTGTGCTTACCACCATCGGCCACATCATCACTGACCACGGTGAGATTGTGGTCAAACACAGGCCTATACATAGAAAAAAATAAAAATAAACCTGTACCGCCAAACCCGCCGAGTGCCTCTTGGGCTGGGATCGGGTGGGGAGTAGACGGATACAGACTTCAACAGACAATGGTCGGAGCTACCCAAAGGTGAAGATACCGACACAGAGTAGCGGTCTGGATCAGTTGTCAGCAAAAGGTCCAAGCAATGCTATGCATGCAATGCTAGTGTTTAATATCTTGAAAACCGAACGGATTTCCGAACTGTTTGCTGAGCCGATTTGGATGAAATTTGCACTGTTCCCTAACTTTAGAGATACGTAATCCAATAAAAAAATGATGGTCACGATCCGATAGGTAGTTTCGGAGAAATGCGTAGACAAAACACAAGAACAACACACAACATGCAAACATACAAAGCTACAAACAGACAAACATACACTTATGAAATTTGGCACACGATCAGAAGCCCAATTAGAGTAACATATGTGAATATTGGGCAATTCCAACAATAAACGTGTCGAATTGATTAACTGCTTTTTTTTAAGTCGGTAAAAAGAAATAAAGAATAAGGAAAACTTAACAAGGTTAACAAGGTATTTTTTACAATACCTTTTTGGAATAAGACACAGATGTCACGTACAGTCAATAGAATAGAAAAAGTCAATGAATATTTTCGAATTTCGAAGTCATTACCATTCTGTAAAATTATTATTCTAAAGACTGGAAAATAAATAGAAAAATTATGTTAAGCTGCTAATAGATTATTAAGGTAGACAGAACTTAATCGACGTTTTTCAAAATATTTTTCTACTTTTCGGGCCGCAAGTATTATTCTATGTTTTATTCATATAAAGAAGAACCGTTGCCGATTATTTTGTTAATGACTTAGTTAATAAACAAGTTCGTGGCAAAGTAAATTAATGGACATATGCATTCTCCCTATCCTTACATATTGCGCCCAAACCCGGTCTTTGACAGTGCAACAAAGGTTAGATTTGCTAGCGAGCAATGGAGCGCAGCGTTTTGGTACTCGAGATTAATGGAACGAGTTAGGAACACAGTGCTGTGCTCCAAAACACAAATTGCCGACGCGATCAAAAAGCAGCCAGGTTAAAATGGGACTGGGCCGGACTTATCTACCGCATGTCGAACGGTTAATGGGCTAAACCAACCAGGGTCCTGGAAAATATCCGGCGACATCGCGGCTGACTCAGGCATCTGATCGAACTTGATGCCTATCGACAGGATAGATCACAACTGGCCTCAACCGGGTGGTTTGAAAGTAAGAGAGGGAGACCGTTGGCTTGCAGTGGGACAACAAATAAATAATAATAATACATAAGTGTGTGTATAATATTAATTCACAAACGGGACAGCAACTGAAGACACTTTCAATCTTCGGTTGTTACAGTTGAACTTGATGGTAAGTAGGTACTGGACTGAAACAAACAAAGCCACTTATCTAATTATAGTAGTTATGTCTTTACCTAGGTCCTAGGCAAATATAACCGTAAAAAACAGACAGCCTAGTAAAATAACAGGAAAAACCAATTAATCACACAATTAAAACAAAATCTATCGACTCGAAACCGAGATTGACTCGAGTCGACAATCGAGATGGAAATGTTCGATAGCCGGACTATTGCGGATTTCCGATCCAACGAATGCGAAAGGGGAATCCATGCGAGTAAACGGACGGATTCGGAGAAATGGATCCGTGTCTACACTCAATATCAGTTATACGGAGACAACAACAAAATGCGGCAGTAAAATGTTAACAGTTCTTATAATATGTGATTGCCTCGTTGGTCGCAAACTCTACAGCTCAGCATGAGGTCCTGGATTCGATTCCAGGGACAGGCAAGGTGTTACTGGGTTTTCCAAAATGGATTTTTTCAATAGCAGCCTTGACTTTTGACTTGTGTCCGGTGGATGGCAACAGGCTCACTACACACAACATTTAAACACAACCAGCGTAATGTAGTTACCTAATAAAGGTACCTATTAAGGCGACATGTTGTTAAAACTCCGTGATTTAAATAAAGTACAAAAAATATCAAAGTGTGTCAAAGTGTTTTCCAAAAAGAGACAATGCTTTGGAAATGGTAAGTTTCTAAATAAACTTCTAAAATGTTCATTTTGTGTTGGCATAAATATAATAGGAAACTAAACGATGGAAAGTGATTGACGATCTAGCTCAGTGGCCAGCAGTTAAAGAGGTTTATGTGCAGTTACGGCAGACAAAATACTTCTTTTGAATTTCTGGTTAAAGTTGCTTTTAAAAGCAGTTAAGGAGTTTTTTTTTTATATAGTAAGTAGGTTCATCTGTCGACAGTAAGATTCATTTTAACCAAGCAAAGTCAACCAACTTTTATTAGATAGCTATCCGATTAGCTATCCAATAAAAAGGTCAATTATATTTGCAAAACACTCTATCTCATTCTAAGGATCAAAATCAGGGCAAGTCAATTAGTTGTTAAGGGCCTTCCACCGCTTTAGAGCCGTAAAATGGTTACTTTCGAAAGGAAACTCCTCAGTAACGGCTAGGTAAAAAGATCTGAAAAAAAAAAAAAAATGTGAAACATGTTTTTATGGTGTAACTATTAGTATTGCCACAGTAAAGATATCTAAAAGTATTCTATGATCATACAAACGGTTGTTAGCTAAACGCGAGTCATACCTACGCGTCTCGAGTTCAGCCAACACTCGATTCACTACAGTCGCAAACAGTCTCGAACGGTGTGATGGTTTTGTAAGCAGTAAGCGTGCGATTTGTGAATATGGCAGAGAGCAATTATAGACTATATTGTGCTGTTTTTGGTTGCTTACGGGCAGCCCCAACTAACCTAACCTAACGCGTGTTTACTTGATGCGCGCTGGTAGGCACTTATTTCAAGGACAGGGCCGAGTCACGATACTGTTAGATATTTTTACCGTGGTATTGCTTTAAAAAAATAATTAACAACACGATATTTTTCGCTACGTTTGGATATTCCTCCAAAATGACTTGTATGTATAAAATTATTTTTACACAGAAAAAATGATGGCTAGAATTTCTTCATAATTGAAATAGCATATGTAAATCAATATTTTGCGAACGAAACTGTCCAAAAGGAGGTTCAATATTGATTTTCTGGCTCCGAGCGGGCGCACGGACAGTGTTGCGTTAACATTGTGGAATATATACGCCTTAAGTTTCTAGAAACGTTTTACGCGTAAACATAAAAAACGTAACTAGGCCAGCCTGGAAATGTTTGCAAGTAGTTAGTGGGTTATCTAAGCAATAATTTCGCATCTGTGTTATTTCGTTTAAAGTAGGGATACAGATCAAAATAAAACAAAATGAAACGGAGCTTTTATAGCACACAGAAAACGAGTGTAAAGTTTTGCCATTAAAAAAACCTTGTGAATCCAAACTTTATTACGATTTCGCGGAAACATGTCAGCTTAAATGCCTGGAAATTTTGATTTGAAAACCTTACAACACTAGCTTTCGGACGTCCGGTATTTATTCAACTTTATGGAGTATAAAATTTTGCCATTAAAAAAACCTTGTGAATCCAAACTTTATTACGATTTCGCGGAAACATGTCAGCTTAAATGCCTGGAAATTTTGATTTGAAAACCTTACTAGCTTTCGGACGTCCGGTATTTATTCAACTTTTTGAAACTAAAAAACAAACGCACGTTTATACGATAGAAAGCTGCATGAGCCCGTATGAAAAGCGACTTAAGAACTTCAGTAGGGGTTCAGTATACACCTTAATAAAAAGGTTTCAACTTAGTTTAAGATCTTCGTGTCGATTTATTTTGTCTCATAAGTTTGAATTGTCGACCTTTAAACGTCGTCTTCACCGAATGGCAAATGACATTCAATTTGTATGTACTACAAAGTCCTCTAGTTCTAGACAATACTCTAAGCGAGATTACGCAACCCCATCGTCTTGCAAGTACAGGTATCGAGAGCATTTGAAGTGAGTTTGCAAGCAATCGCAGCAGGACTGCCTGCAGATAATATCTTAGAAGGTATAACACTTGTCAATGTGTCACCAACACACCCCCTTCCATTTTCAAATCGACGAGGATAATTTTACCTCTGATAGTGTTTTGTTCGCAGCTCTGAAATCTTAATTGTATTGTTACTGACAATTAAAGCGATGTAGTTATCCGACCGTTATTTGTGTCGGAACGTAGTAAGCAGTCTATTTATAGTTTGTGCTTATTTTTTGCACTGAAATGAGATTTGTAAATTTAGAGACAGTTTGAAGTAAATAATGTTAGTTTCGGGTTATACGAGGCATGGATCCAATTATGAGAGAGTATTAGTCTCCTTTTGTAATACAAGTAGCAGTATTTTACTTGATTTAAACATATTTTTCCACAAAACGGTGCATCATACTTCTTTAAAGTGTACGTGATTCTCAATGTTTACGCGAAACAGTTTTTAACATCACGTAGCGTTTACGTGGCAGCCATATTGAATTTTAATAATACAAAAACTTTAATATTCCTGCAAAGAAATTCATTTTTTAAATTTGATATAAACAAGTAGTTATGTTTAATTTCATTATTATAAACCAGCTCTTGCCTACTGCTTCGTCTGCGTGAATGATGAACTAAACGAAATTCATGACGCGGGAACGTAGTTACTATAAAAAGTACCAAACCAGATACCGTGGTCTACCCGAGGTCCAAATTTCATCCAAATCCATTCAGCTATTAAGGAGTGATTACCTAACATCTCAACATATACTTGCCGCACTTTATAATATTAGTATAATAGGATTTATTTTAGACTACACTAGTTATAAAAATCGTGAGCTTTATAAGGTACATGAAATGAAATACAATATTGCAGGCGCAGACATTATATTTCCCTTATGAGTAAGCTTTAAGTTACCAATAAAACTTAAGTGTTTAGGAACAGTAAACTGTCAGTGCTCATAATAAATTAAAACAGAAGTTATTATTATACGACTTGGCTAATATACGGTGCGTTATAAAACGTTTTACTAGTGTGAGAGTTACTAACATATTCTGTCTCATTTCTACGCAGCAATGCACGTGTATTACGTACACAGAAGAGTATAAAATTGTGCACAGCTTCAATGTAAGGCACATTGAACCTTCATAAATAAAATGCACAGGTGTGCAACAGTATCCACAATGATTGACTACGAAAAGTTTGAAGTTTTTAATAAAAAAAATTGTTACTGTTCAAGAAAATATTTAGAAAAAATAATTTATAGCCATCTCTACTCAAAGCTTTTTAGTAAAAATATAAGTCTCTGCTAAAAACCTCTCTGCAATCAATCGTGTTTTCAGCATTCGCGAAAAGATAAATAGTTGGCACATAATTATTCTTCCTATTTGAAAACAAGTGTATATTTAACACAGGTTCAACGACATTAAAGTTCTGAACTCATTAGTCAACTAAAATATTGATAAAAAAACACTTATCTACGTAAGTAATGCAAAGCAAAGGCAGATTATTGAACTGTGACGAAAAGTCACAAATTAATGACATTTAAACAAGCGAAACGAATACAATGAACAATTGAACAATTTGAATCAAAACATCGTTTGTTTGTTGTGTTTTCACGTCTAAATTGCTGTACGAACTTTGATGATTTTGGAACATAGCAAATTGATTGGACTTTCGACCTTTTTGTATCCAGGTTTTTCTGGGAGAATTTCTAAAATGCATGCGTGCGAAGTCGCTAGCATCTTGCATGCTGCAAAAAAATATTTAAACAATTCCAACTGATATTGGTGTAACTGCAGCAGTCATTGGTAACATCTGCGTCATTATTTATATCAGAAAACCGTAAAAATGTTTGTAGACGCAGAGTACTTAAGTAACTCCTGATCGACTATGATTGCATTGGAAAAATATTTGAAAACACTTTTAATATGATCGAACTTTATTTGCAATCCAACCTAAGATCTCTTCGGAGAACCCAAAGAGTTATGTAAATGTGTCTGGCGAGTTGTCATCATCTTCCTCTTGTCCCATAAGTAATACGGAGTCGGCGCTACACGTTTTCTTTACGGTTTCAAACGATTCAAATCTTTGAGAGCGGGCCTATTGCCATCGCATAAAAATGAAAGTGCAAGCCATCCATCACATCACATCATAATTGCATCACAATGATTCATGAAACAAACTAGCAATGCATTATACATCGACCTTGTAGCCATTCCCCACGTAACTCAGACCCGTGACGTACAACACACCTGCCCGACTATTTGTACCTGACCGAAAATAGAAAACTTTTCATTAACATTCATGAAAACATGTTCAGAAATTAGAATGGCTTCATTATACTTCCTAAAAGTTATTTTTGTTGCATGTCTCGGGCAGTCTTGATACCAAAAGTCTTGCAGCTGGTTCACACCCTCAGATGGCTTATATATTATGTTTCAGCCACGTCCAGTTAGACTCAAAATTGTTCTTATTGACTATGTAGTGAGCAGTGTAGTCAACCCTTCTTTTATACATCCTGAGAAGGTATCATAAATTATTTCCTAAAAGGCTACAATAAACAACTGCCACTTTCGATTGCGTTCGTAATTGTCATTATCTTACCAAACACAAATGTCTTTTGCCATAATCGCCACACTTGGCTGGCGAGATGATGATCGCCGTATGGTTTATTACAATGCACAGATAATGCCTTGGTTAGTCCCTTAGACGCCTGTAACGACACCCACGGGAAGATAGGGGATGGTCCTATTCTTGACGTACGACACCAAACTTAAGCCCGTTTGGTGGTTAGTAGTTTGGTGTCACTCCCAAGTGAGCGGGCCACATTGCTCGCAGAACTGATTGTTGATGGGGCCGAAAATGTCTGGAGTGGCGATGGAAGACGCAGCTTTGGAAGGCCTCCATTAAGGTGGACCGATGACCTGCACCCTAATTGCGTAAGTGAATTCTACAAAGCAATCAAGTCGATTCCTTCAAAGAATTATAATCATTTCTTTCAACTTTTTCGGTATTGTGAAACTAATTTGGAAAGAGTACAAACATCCTCCTTTGAGTTGAAGATCATCTACTGCGTTATGTTTCATCAAACTCGAATGATTTATTTCCAAATCAGTAGAACATAATTTCATTACACAATACCAATAGTGAAGTTTTATCTCGATTCTTCCGCTTTTGTTCATTCTTTACAATCAATTCTAAGTCAAAATATTGGTAATGGAAAGGAGCATACTTTTCCTTTTCAGAGTGTAGTATGCAATACGTAAAGTCGTTTTTGGGAAGGTTCCGACTTGTTTGCTTTGCAGAATTCACTTACGCAATTAGGCTGCTGGTTAAGATAGCGGGAGGCCACTGAATGCGAAACGGACCGGACATGTTCAGCAGTGGACGTCTTTCGGCTGAAATGATGATGACAAATGCGTTTTTTTTTTTTAAGGAATGAGGTAGGTGCCTATTACTATCCTACCTGGAATCGGAATCTCATGGGAACAACTATTTTCACTTTTTCATACGACAAAAGTTAATGTCTCGCTCTTGATCACATTTTTCCACAATATAATGTTTGTCCGTGACTCTGCTTATATTTATACATTTGTCGTCCAAGGTGAGGCGCGGATACATGGAAACAATTACAATAAAACACAAAATAAACACAGTTATTAGACAGAACTAAATCCAGCCGAATGTCTTGGCTAGGATTGTGTCGAACTATAACTTTCCAAAATATACACTGTATTTACTTGAAACTTTACAGCGTTGGACGACTATCGTAAACAACTACAAAAGCAAATGTAATCATCTTCAAAATAAAATTTTAGTGTCTGTATGTAATATCAAAATCAAAAAAGTTTTATTGAATGCATGTGAAAATAGGTACGGTTCAAATACGCATTTTTTTATATTTTTGTCTCTCTGTCTGTCGGACTACCTGTCTGTTTGTTTCGGGTAATATCTGAAACGGTTGGACCGAACCGATTTTGACAGGACTTTCACTGTTTTCTCTAGATAGCTGATATTAAAAGGAGTAACATAGGATACTTTTATTTTGGAAAAAGAATTAGGTTGCCGTGTAAAATAAATAAAACCTTATTATATTTTAGATTTACGGGTTTTACGCGGATGTATTCGCGGGCAACAGCTAGTTACAAATATTTTTTTTACCTGCCAACATAGGCAATCATTCTATGTAAAATAGGTACTGATATTCAGCTGCTTGCGGTTCATCTGGAAACCGACACAAACTTCGTTGGGAAAAACTAATCTGATAATGGTGATGATTTGTACTATTTTTTTATTCACTTTAGGCTCGCGCTTGAACACTATCTCATCTGATGGTAAGCGATGATGTGGTCGAGGGTGAAGCACACTTGCCTAAAATAATCCTATTCACTCTTGACTTAAAGACTCCTAGATTGTAGCTATCGGGGAACACAACTATCGGGGGACTTCGACAAGGAATTCCACTCCTTAGCTGTACGCATAATAAAAGTCCACCATGAACCGTTGGCGAATCGCCGTGCGTCTGATAGTCCGATGATGAAACGGGTTAGGTGGAATTGAATCATGCAATTTCATCGCACACTCCCAAAATGTAACCGATAAAAACCCACAAGCTGGCAACTCGCCGACGGTATTCAAGGCTTTGGAACTTTGACATGACCAGTGCCTCATTGTCGATGAGCCTCTTGGCCCGCTTTTCAATCGATTCTAGTGCCTCAAGCTGGTATTTGGAAGATCCGAACCATAGATGAGAACACTAATCCATTCCTCCTCCACCTCCTCACCTTTCCAAAGATCCCCAACTTTTTGGCAGCCAGCTGAGCCTTTGACTCAATATATGGCCGAAAATTGGAAGTCGATTGAATAACAGACCGATAGATGAATTGAAAATCCTATAAAATGCCAAAGACAAGGGTAGACAACTCTCAGAAGCGCGAGTGCCTAGCATAGGTTGGATTCGATTCCGTGGTCGGTCAAGATGATGACTTTTGTATGAGTTATTATACCAGTTGCAAGCCGCAGTCTATTTGAGCTCGGTTATTGGCTTCCTACATGCGGTGAAATGTTGGTGTATTGCAGATAGCCTACGCCTCTGCCTCTCTCCTCGGGGAATACACGTGATGTTATGTTTGTGTGTAATAGTCAAAAGAAAATGCACCAACATATTTTTATTTAGATACCGTGACACTGAAATCTCTGTGGGATACGCCGTAAATTTTTATTTGTTTAATAACAAAGACACTGGGAGTAAAACATATTTTTTTAAACACGTTCGGTGTTTAATTGCCCTCTTGAGCAACACGCGAAGCCGGATATCCACAATACCACGAAGAAAAATATCGAAATCTAAAGAGATGTGTAACTTTTATGGTGTACAATAAAGTATATTCTATTCTATTCTAAATAAACTTGGAACCGCTGTATAAAATATCTAAACGCGAGTTTTTTTTTTAAATTTTATCACAAAAAAGAAAATATACAGACGTTCTTAAAATACATTGTATGTAGACGACAAGATGTTTTCCTGAATTTCATTTTGTTTTATTGTAATTTTCCTGACGTCAATGCGGTTTGTAGAATCTGAGAAAAAGAATAATATTTGACATACCTACCTATAATAATACCTAGTTATTAGAGAACCCAATCCAGCATCTGCGGGATTGAGGTCATCAATCCCACGGATCTCGCGACATTTGCGGGATTAAGTTATTGTTTGATATTATTTTTGTTTTAAGTAGTTATTTTTTTTAAATAAATACAACATTTTTTTTATTATTAATAAGTTTATTAATTTATGATGATGATGATTATATCGTTTATTTATCTTTGTTCTTATTATATTACATTTTAAATATTTATTTTTTTAGATAATAGTCAGGAATAGCACATAGGTTACTTTTTACCCCGGGGATAATTTTTGACTTTCACGCGGGCGAAGCTGCTGGCAGAAGCTAGTAATACAATATTTAACGAAAAAGATGAAAATCTTTTAGAACTGACATGACACACACACATCTATCTTTTATATAATATTGACTATTGAACATATTTATTGGTTTTAGAGGCTTAAAATATCAGCTTATATTTGTTCTGATAATACTTTCGAAGAAATGATAAAGTATCTAACGTTTCATTCCGTTCCGAAACAGGATTCACACAACACAAAATAGAAATCCAAAATTGATTTAGCTGTAAGTTAAAAACTGAAAACAACATTATTTGCCATACACATTCTATAGAAAAGTCACAAGTTCCATGGGAAAGTTGTTAATGAGGCTTTGCTTGGGGGTCTAATAAATAATCAGAACGTCGTCTGAGGCCATTTTTTTCTCAAAAATTTATAGGGAATCTAATCCCGCAAACATGCGGCATCCCGCATTTGCGGGATTGGATTCTCTATTCTTATTATGTAGATGTGTCTGAGATAATTTGGCTGATTTCCACAAGATCAAAGCTCAACCTTCACTAATCCTTAATTATAAAAGAAAGTAAGATTCTATGTTTCTGCTTTTGTATGTCCTCCATCACGCTTGCTACGGCTCTAACCAACTGCTGTGGAAATATGCATTAACGGACCTAGGTTCCTTTTTTTTTAAAGTTTTCTTCCAAACCTATCGTATGGGGGTATCAAAATAAAGGGCTTTAAGAGGTGATTTCAAAAATATATAACACTTATATGTTTAAATGTACCTAATTCTAAAAAAAGATAACTAAAAAAATCAATAAACCCGACTGCTTAAAAAGCGAACTAAAAAGATGTAAACAAGAAGAAAATCATGCTGTGCAGTCGGAGGATACATCTGTTTTTTTATACTGGTGATGTATAAAACTGGCAAATAAAATTAGTTTGCTGGAAGAGTGAATACTTATGTCCATCAATTTCTTAATTCCTCTGTACCTAATACTGGTTAATAAATAATTTAAATGTGGCAAAATATAAAACAATTTTACAGAATGAAAAGATTTTAATAATATTTTACTAAGCATGAGAATAAAATTATGTAACTACATGCTCAAATTCATATATTAAACATAAACATTAATTATTTGGACGTAAACAAATATTTTATTAAAATCCACGTTAATCTGTTACCCGTCTCAAAATGCTGAGTAAACATAGATAAGACGTAGGTACTAAAAAATCAATTCGCTATTTCCGGAAAATTCAGTTCAATAGCCTAATGAAAACTTTGAATTCATTCGCATACATTTGATGGTTAGAGAGAACAGGGAATCTGGAAATTATAATTTATTCATCAACTTTAATATAAGGCCGACTAAAAATAGTTGATGTAAACTAGATAAAATACCGGAGTATGGCTTAGGAAAGCGGTTTCATTCGGTGGCTGGAAGCCGAGAGTATCAGTGAGCGCTATCGACTGACCGTTTGTGAGAAGTTTAAGTTCAAGGACTTGTGCGGACCTTTGTTTGTTTATCTACCTTTATAGAAGGTAAGACAGTGATTATTTACACGAAACTAAAAGAAAAAAATGGATTTGGACACGGTTATTGAATTAATTTTTCCTTGAACTCGAAGAAGATTTATTGAATTTTTATTTACATTCAATTAAAATCTTGATTTAAGTGTTTTTCGCTTTCAATAAGTGAAGTATCATTAAATACATAGGCAGACACGTTTCCACAGCCAACGCACATGCGCGCATTTATTTACGCATGTTCAGCTTGCATATTATTTCATAAATCATACGTGCCGAAATATGATTCACCATCCAATTGGCAGAGACTTATACCCGCCGATATGATCATCAAACAACATAACCGTGATTGCTGAAACATTGCAGGTGAGGGCGGCCATTACCGGCGCGCGCGCACTCAGTGGGCGGGCGCGGAGAGCAACTCAGTAAGAGACAGGCATCGACGCCGCTCGCACGAATCTGAACGCAAAAAGGTATAAATACTTACAAACAGCGCTTCTCATTGCTTCACATAACATTTGCACTAATAAAAGCTTACAAATATCTGTGTATTTTTTTTCGACACTAATCACCTGCCGACCTCGACATCCATGACTAACTTCATGAACAAGGTGTTGAGTTACAAAAATAATTCGCCGTGACTTCATGCCACTGAAATAACGTTTCGTTCAAGCGGCTGTTGTAATATTTTGGCTGGTCACGGGAATATTTTGTTCCTCACTTCATCGATAATGCTACTTTTACATTTCTTGATAATTTTATGTTTATGAAACTGTGTTTATAAAAATCAATCGCAAACACTGTTTTGCGATTCTCCCGATGATCTGTTTTAATGATTGTGACTGTAAACTCAGAATAGATTCTTATTCTTGTACATCAGACATTCTGAATTATCCGCGTGTATTATTTTCGGCCTTGATGACGGTATTGTTAACCTCGGCCAAGCTATAAACATCGCGTTTGACCTCACTGCTATGAAACTATCTCAATATTTTTAATGTTTACTGTCTCCCCTGCCAAGGACACCATAACATTGTTTCCGGAGAAATAGTTTATTACTGGTTTATCCTGACTCTGTTAACAAAACATTGTAAGTTATAGCGTTGCTAAACTCAACTATTGAACACAGTCGTTAAATATGTTTGTTTAATTTACGATAGTGATTATTTTAATTGAGTACACCTACCATAGGTAACAAAGCATTTAATTGTTATTCCACTCTTGCAAAACACTCCAGTTATCTTGAATTTATAATTCCGAAAATAAGTGCGCAAATATTTATTACGCATGCGGGCAGGAGAGTCCAGAACGAAAATAGCCGACACCTCTCGCCGTTCACATTAAATATCGCATCTTGAGCAGCATGGAGATAACGAACTATTTTTCCTACTCCTACACACATTCTCTAACATTTTACATCAGCTCGATATTGTTTGAAATGCATTCATAACTCTCAAAGTTTCAATCGACGCATCAAAGTAACAGATTTTTCTTCGAACTGTCTATGAGATGTTGGAAAGTATAGTTTTATGAGATGAGGCAACACAAACCTTGCACTTTTAAGACGCATAAAAGTGCTACTTATTCTGGTTTATTTTCCGGACATAAAACTGTGTATAAAAATGACAACTGTATACTTCAGTACCTAGTCTAGTTACATACAAATATTAAGACAAGTAAAAATTAAAAATTTCCAAAACCGCGTTTTTTTTTCGTACTGTTTATAATACATAATTTATCTAATAGTAGACACGCTTCTATCAGCAATCTATCGAACACGTCATTATGGCACAATATCTTGCGAAAATACTAATATCAAACAGTAAAACGCCCATAACTTTTGAACGGCTGAACCGATTTTCATCAAACACGCCCGGTAATGTCACCTTTCACTAAATCAAATCGGGTCATCCATTTAGGAGCTATGATGCCACAGACAGATACACAAATACACAAACACACAAAATTCAAATAGCTTATTAAATAGCTGCCATCCCATTGATGCCCAGGTGACAGGCTTAACATTTACATATCAAATTCATGCAGCGCGTTGATTGTACACGGATGCAAGGTTCCAGTCAATTTTCATCCGTAATGGCCGAGGCACCTTTGATCTTCGCTTAAGCTAATCGCACTTGTTTCACATGAATATTGTAACACATGCTGTGTGTTTATACTTACATTCCGTGTACATTTGTACAGGGTGTATTCAGAATATTCAAATCGTTGTTTTGATTCCATTTCTGTAAAGATTGATTCTTTGTGTTAACTTCATTAAGTAAAATTCATTTGTGATAATAATGTTTTAATGGAATGGTTTTAATCAATCATTGTACACTCAGATGGATATTATTCGATGGTTCTGTTCAAATAAATCCTTGACAGTGAAGACGGGAAGTTTTCGGGGAACTGAAGAAGAACATTGTTTTTGTTGAAATAATGGTTTCTGAGTTTATTAGGGACACACCTACGACATAGAAATATAATTTAATATCTACCTACGCGACGCTTTAAATTTATATAGATCTCTTATCACATACAGTTCAAAGTAAAATTATACTTTTATTTACAAACGAAAAGCTGAAATATTATGTTGTTTTCAACGATGCTGTAACATGGAACGAGCTAATTCTAGAGCAGAATGTGACGGTGTTGTGAAGTCTTCCGTATCCATTCCGCAATTACACGACACTACGTACACAAATACATCCAGTGACGAACGATTTTGTACGAGACGATGGGCTGTTTGTTTTACAACATTATTCTACTCTAATTGTGCATTACTTAGTGGGTGCGTAGCTGATAAAATTTATTAGGAAAGTAATGATTGTTGAGAAGCAAAAGTTTCATTTCATTTTATTTATTACATTTATTTATTCTCAAACAATTTGCATTGTGTCGAACATTACATAATTAAAATTACAAAAAAAAGAATTATTATGATACACTTGAAGGTAAATTAAATTATTAGAAAATTGAGTCACCATTAATTTTAAATATTCCTGAATTAAATGGGAATTCCTGATTTAAACTGAAAATTCCTGATATGAAATAGGAATTCCTTCCTTGTAATAGACATTAGATAAAATATCCTAGGTTTTTCTTCAGCAATTTCCTCGTATATCAAAAACAGAATGTTCTGTCACGCAGACGTTAGTATTGAAATCTTATTCGCACAAAGCTGGCTGTCTCCAGCACATTATTCGGAAAAAATATGATCGCCGTCGTTGGCGGTGGCTCGGCTAATAAAAACGCAATAACACGAGGTGCCTCGCCGCCGACCCGCGGCCCCGGGGCGTGAATCTTACGACACTAATAAAATTATCTCATGAGAAGGATAAAATTTGTCATCCTAATTTTTCTGATACTCGTCCTGGGGTAAATAGTCGTATATTCTAGAGATTTAGTTAACTACCCGCTTTATTTGACAAAATAAGAAAAATGTTTTATTTTTGTGCGGGCGCACAGGGGACGCGAAAGAAAATAATATATTAAACATTTAAAAATACAACCCCGTGCGATACTAGAAAGGTTTTTATCTCAGCATGTGCAGTGATATTTAAAAAAACCGGCCAAGTGAGTCAGATTCGCGCACAAAGGGTTCCGTACTATTATCGCAAAAAACGGCAAAAGAAACTCGTTTGTTGGGAGCCCCACTTAAATATTTATTTTATTCTGTTTTTAGTATTTGTTGTTATAACGGCAACAGAAATACATCATCTGTGAAAATCAACTGTCTAGCTATCACGGTTCATGAGATACAGCCTGGTGACAGACAGACAGACGGACCGCGGAGTCTTAGTAATAGGGTCCCGTTTTTACCCTTTGGGTAGAGAACCCTAAAAAATAATAAATAACGCCGCACACACACACATATCACTTAAAATCTAAAACCATAAATTGATAGGATTACAACATTATTGTGGTTAGTAAAATTACTTGCACAGACTTAGAACGATAATTTTCAGTGTTTTAGTAAAATGACAAAGCTTTCAGTACTAATTCGTTTATTAATACTAAAATCTACCTAGATTATCAAAAATTAAATGATGTGTTTATTATTACAATATCTATATCTGTGCTTGGGTCATAAAGCATTTCATTTTTGAATGTCTGCATGCATCGTAAATTTTATTATGCTTTCAAGAGTGCAGTTGAAGCTGATTCAAAATGCGCCAGTTTCTACCTATCTACGAATGTTATGCTTTTACAAGAACAAGAAAACTTTAAAAAACCCCCGACATTCTTTTATTTCATACTTCATAATTTATATAGTTTTAGACACGCTTCGATTGACAATTTATTGAACGCATTGATTAATTAAAAAATAAATAAACCGGCCAAGTGCGAGTCTGACTCGCGCACAGAGGGTTCCGTATAAACAGCTACATTCACAAATAAATAGGTAACATTACTAACGTTCATAAACAATGAAAGCACCGAACATTCCTTGAACGAAGGGACAAAATTAACTTTGCCGTTCGAAAACTTTTGTCCCCATACATCAATATACAAAATTGTTACCTTTCCAAGTACATTTTATAAGTTGGTCGACTATTACTTGTAAACTTGTAAAGCCTACTTATCTGTGATAGTTTTCCTTTTAATTTCGTTATATACGTTATGGACCAAGCGATTAATACGGCATTATTCATAATGCCCGGGCAATTTGGAAAATACCCTGTATGAGTAGGCAATATGATAAAAACTGTTTAAATAGAATTCTGAATAATGCCCATCACTCATTGGGCCGGGTAATAAAAAGATGTGTTTATTTTATATTTTAATATTGACATTGAATTTAAATAAGCAACAAAGTCGACAGAGCCCCGCTACGGGGCTCCTATTCCTGTCTACAAGGTTACCTAACATTAAGTAGATGACGGGACCTGAGTTCGCTCGCTTTGTTCGCTTACGCTCCCGTCATCTCCTTCGAAACTAACCTACCCGTGTCGGTGCCCTGAGCACAGTATAAATATATATTTATACTGTGCCCTAAGATACCGAGCTCGCTTCGCTCGCTCTTGTACTAATTTATTGACCATAATTATCAAGTTGAACGACCAACCGTTACGTAGCAGTATTCATAAGGCACAGACAATGTGATAAATATAGATGTAAGTTTTTAAGCTGACATGGTCACAATCATTAGAATTAATATTTGTTTCGGGATATTTACCATGTATATTTTGATTTTGATTGAGAGCTCGATATTTCGGCACCGTTACAAGCGCCATGATCACGAGAACTAAAGTCTTTGCGGGTGGTTGATATTTACGAGCTGACATATCTGTCTACCCTCTTCCTCACTCGTTTTTCACGCACGATGCCGCTACTACCAGAACTTTTCTCACTAGTTACAAAATATACATGGTAAATATCCCGAAACAAATATTAATTCTAAATATAGATGTTTAAATCAGTATACATTACATTGCCCGATTTGACTTGACTAGATTCATAATGACCGGGCATTATACATAGTACCCTGATTTATCACTTGGTCCATTACATATATACTACTGCCGTGATTTTTTTCACATATCCAAAAGCAACCATTTAGCTGGCAGGAGGAGGATACTTAGAGGCGGGATAATTGACTCTAACAAAAAATTGCCATATAAAACTTAATTTTACGCAAACGGATTCCTGATTTTTGCTTAGGTGCCTATACCCCTTCGGGAAATATAGGCGTAAAGGTATATTATTTATTTAAACAATAATCAGTATCAAAAAAGAGAACCTTAAAAGGAAAATAATATAGTTATTTTTTTTGGTAACCGAGAATTAATCTTCAAAACCGGCCAAGTGCGAGTCTGACTAGCCCACAGAGGGTTCCGTATAAACAGCTAAATTCACAAATAAATAGGTAACATTACTAACGTTCATAAACAATGAAAGCACCGAACATTGCTCTAACGAAGGGACAAAATTAACTTTGCCATTCAAAAACTGTTGCCCCCATATTTTATAAGTTGGTCGATTATTACTCGTAAACTTGTAAAACCTACTTAGCTGTGATAGTTTTCCTTTTAATTTCGTTTTATATACTACTGCCGTGATTTATTTCACGTATCCAAAACCAACCATAGGCTGACAGGGGGGGCGACACTTGACTCTAACAAAAATTAGCCATTTAAAGCTTAATTTTACGCAAACGGATCCCTGAATCGAAAAATGGTTTTCACAGACCCGTAATATTTTTAATGGCCTATCCAACAATACCCCGCACCATGAGATATACCAGAAAAAAAAAACATCCCCACTTTAAGTGTGGAATACAAAAATTTTTTTTTTCGTCCTTTTATTTTACCACTTTGTCGGCGTGATTAGTAACTATACCCATGCCAAATTATAGCTTTCTAGTACTTAGAGTCTCTGAGCTAAGCTGCGGACGGACATACGGACATGGCAAAACTATAAGGGTTCCTTGTTGACTACGGAACCCTAATAAAAATAGCGTGGGTGTAACCTAAATATTCCACTCCCTATTTTCCTGTGTATCTTAAAGGGCAGCTAATTGATTCCCAGAAGCATCTTCCAATTTTTCAACGAGTACTATAATATTGATAACCAAACTTCATTAAGATATTTGATTTAATTAGATTTGAACTAATGAAAACAATATATTTTGACATTCCAGCGCTGAACGAACGAATCAAAAATGGCCACCGGCCCCAAGATAGTGCACAAGCAGTTCAACTCGCCCATCGGGCTGTACTCGCAAAAGAACATCAAGGAGACGCTCGGCAAGCACTTGCAGAACCTCGGCAATGGCACCGTCGGGTACGTACAACAGTTATTTTAAACATTACACCACGAAGAAGAATACAGTAACTCTGACAACTGGTATTATTATTATTTGTGGAGGTTACGTAGGCAAACACTCCATGAAAAAAAAACTGGTATTCGGGCAGCCGGTTAAATTAGAAGACGTCATACTTACGAATTTTTTCAACTACCTATGTGCCAGAGAAGCTGTTAAGCTAAACAGATGATGATAATTAATTTGCAACAATACATGCCTATAAGCTCATTAAAGTGAAGTGCTCAATTGTGCCATTTATAGTACCTATAAATTACCTCTGAAATAAGAAACAGTAAAGTAACAGTATAGCTTAAATCGCAATACCATGATTGGGATAGACGGGTATGTGACCGGAGTCTGTTTTAATACTGTTGACCATCGTAAATCAGGCATTGCACGAAGAGTAGTGCATTTTTTAACGTTTCCCAAAACACATGATATCGATTATGAGTGGCAGCGACCGCAAAATATCAGTTTCCATTAATATGTTATAGATAAATATTCTTACCTCAGTGTTTAATTAATATACAATATACATTAATTATTTACTACATGCAAAACTGTAATTATAACTCCACTTGTTTTATGTATTTTAATTGAGTTTTTATAAATTAATTATGCCACAATAAAGCCACAATTCCACATTTTCGATTAATAATCAACTTCATTAATAACGTTACAATAACCACTTAAAGTGATTGAAGTTAACGACAAACTAATTCAAGAAACATAATTGTATTGTCTCCTGCGCTTTCACGTAGCTTTAAATTCTATTAAACATAACAAACTAGACATCTCGGTTAACTTGATAACTGTAGGTACATTAACTAATATTGTAGATATAAGTAAGATAGTGTTTCGTATATGCCATTAAGAAGAAATATATCTGACATAAATTAGCAAGCCGTCTGATTCTTGAAGAAGGGTGTAAGTTAATACTGTACGTATAAGGGTGATAGTTGATTGCTCACGTCATAATTCGTGATCGTATTAAATTAATCCATTACGGGTACTTTTGTTACGTTCTATTTGATTATATATAAGTACTTCCATAGAATTTTGTCTGAGAGGCTCAATAAGCCGGTATTACAGGCACCTTCTCCACAAACCCTTAAGAAACCTTGACATTCATCCAAGAAAACGACTGTAAAAATTTATTGACGGAACTAGAGACTTTTTGTCTGAAATAAAATAAAATATCCGCATTATTTTCCTTGTGCAAAATATTAACCTCAATACTAAAATGTTTGTGAAAATTTTCGGTGACTTTGAAGAGTGTCATATTATTGAATTGAGTAACTTGTATTGATCCTTGTCTTTGCTTTCTGATGGCACCATGTTCCTCTGTTTTTCATACATAGCTTTATCTCTGATATACAATGATCAGTAGACAGCTGAATACGACTAGGTACCCATATCCATCAACCTATCTGATACAATCTCATTCGTCCGCAATAAAATAGAAATGTCTATTTTACATTCTGTGTCATCATATTGTACACTTTACTTATATCATATTGCTTGTATCCTTAGGATAAATAGTGTAACAATTGTAGATAGGAAAAAAACCGCAGGAACACGTAGGTAAGTAGCTAAAAATGGTGATATTTCTTAACGACAGCTTCTTTTCGTCTATTATTACCAAAACAAAAAAAAAGGGACTGATTTCTGAATTGAGTATTTCGAAAACTCTACTTTAATGTTAAGTTTTGGCAGGTATTCAGGCTAAAGTATAGTTTGACAAATACTCAACTACAAAATCTTCAAATGCCAGAAATCGGGGTAGAGCATCCCACACCACACAGAAATAATCCTTCAGTTTTTCATAAACCAGTAAAAAGGAAGGAAACGCTCACAAATTTACCTTGCCATCTTAATGAAAATAAATAGGTGCCTCCAAAATAATTTTTCCGAGGGCAAAGTCACTTTAAAACATGAATAAAAGAAAAAAAAAATATTTAAGGTCTTCTGTCACATATTTTGTTCAGATTCCTGCAATAAATAAGACGAGAGACGAAGGGAAGGTATGAGCACCTGTTAACTTGAGAAATAAGGGTATCCTTCTAGTAAATAATACGCATTAGATGTCCAGTGTGATGAAATGATTTCGTTAAAAAAAGGTCCCTTGTTTTGGCAACGTTCACTCTGTCACCTTTCGAATTGCTGAATAACAAAAAGCCAATGACTTTTGAAGTGTCTTCAAAGTAAGTATTTGCGATAAATACATGTCTGTCTTCCAGGACAAATTTATTTATGATCTCTCTGAAATATTGTATTTATTTTCTTTGAAAATACTGACTGGAAATCAAAACACGAAGCAATTTTTAAAGAATGTAAATTATCTGCAGTATTTTTCCTTGCAACGTAATCTCTCAGTAAAAGTTACTCAATTAATGACTCTTGTTTGCTTGTTAAAATATTTATTCAGCTTAAGTAGTTTGTTTATGTATTATTTTATGCTTTTAATATTGTTTCTGTTTTCCAATTATGTTATGTTCGTATGTTCAACTTTTTCTACACAATCTGCTAATTTTTTAACTAAGTGTAGTTGAAATTGAAAGGGAATAGTATGGGATGATAGGATATGAACAGCCAATGATTTTCTATTTAACACATAATTATTAATTTTGTTCTGAATTTCTTTTATTTATAAATAAAAAGTCTTTGAACTGTTTACGAATGATAAAATTTTATATTCAAATGCTCTACAGAAAATTTAAATGTACGAAGTAATCGCTAAACAGTGTCAAGATTTTAAAAATAAGGGTGATTATAGATACTTATTTTAAAATCCTAATTAGTGATGTATTAAAATAAGCCAGTACAAATCGGTCTGTCAAAAGTACAACTAACTGTTTATGAAAAATTAATTGTTTCACGGGGTTTTGACCGCTTGCCAGGGCGATGACGTGATATTGATACAATTGTCATGTAATTAGTCAATGGATAGTAACAATAGAATACCACTGTCTTTGTTAACATTACACACATATTTTTACAGTTCAATGCGACTTTACGCCAACGTATTTACGCACTAGACATTAATTACGTACGTCTGTAATTTGGCTATAAACACAGTTTTATTTTGGTATTTATAAATGTTATGAGAAAGAAAGAAAGAAAACTAGTTGATTTGGCACACACAGATACACACAATGTAGGTACAAATAAAAGAGAACTTAATTTTAAAACAATTAAATAGATAGTGTGTTCCGCGGCTGCGCCAAAAATGTCCAGTTCAGCAAAATGCCAGATAACTAAGAGTTGCCTGACGCTGGTTTTCAACTGAACCTTACGTCGAAGTGTACGAAGTGTGTGTGTGTGAAGTTTATTAAAAGATAAAATTGTTCTTCGTCCTAAGTTCTAGATTTTAGTTTTCCTAAAGAAACTGATTAGGACTGCCACAATTTATATTGCATGCATAAATCTGACACTCTCAAACAAAAAATACTTAACATAATCGCGTCTAATCGGAATGCGGACTAACTGCAGAACGTTAAAAATAACAGGCGCGGGCTATAAATAAAACCACGCACACACGGACACATAGGAAACAAAACAAAATGATAGACGTGCCAATAGGTGGTCGATGAGTCACACTCACCCCGAACGAATCGATACAATTACGTCGATACGAACGTTACGCGTATTTGTCGAGTTTATGGATTGTCACGTGTGTATGCCCTCTAATGGAAGAGATCAAATCATCAGTTACTCTTAGAATGTGCAGTAATCAGATTTGGTAACTGGATAATTTTTACATTTTGTAGATCTTTTATTTAACTCGTCTTTTTAGTTTGGTAATATACACATAATACGGGTCAAATCTTGCAAATTAATATTAAAACAGTTACCTCCAACCGATTGAGCAAATTTTTTAAAGATTAAGCTAGAAAGCTTGTTTAAAAAAAGCTTTACATATTTTTTTATATATATTTTCACTGTAATCCAGATAAAAATATTATAATTATAATTCTTCATAAAAGATAGCTTGATCTCTGCGACATATGTCAAACTGAAGTATACGTTATTGTTAGCCTGTCAAGCGCTATTGTTACTATATTGATACTGACAGCTGTCGCAAAGATCAAGCTATCTTTTACGAAGTATAGTTTATTTTTGTAGGCGCACTACTGTTTTTAAACATTGCCCCACTGTACGAATTTCACCTGAATTGAGTACACATACCGACTATTGGTTAGCTATACAAATATTTGCTCCATACAGGAATCGAAGCCAATCAATCGCTCACCACTACGCTACCAATGCCTTCCATTCGAATTCAGAATTCAAAAAAACGTGAGAATGTACTGTCATGAAAACACAACCCCTCCGACAAATTAGGAAATTATTCTTGTAGATCTTATTTCCAGAGGCAAAGAGTATTATATGAAGATAACTATGATAATTAATATGGAAGAAGCAGTAGGAGTACATTAGTGTAGGATCGCATTACTGCGCGGATGCCGCTGCGCCGCCGCTATCCTTAATATTCAAGTGTTTTCTGTCGACTGAGCCTGAGGTACATTGCAGTGGGTGTGTGGTGGCTTCCACAAAAATTTGAAGCAAAACCTCGACCCAACGATGTAAACATACGAAGACTACATTTTTTAAGAGAATTCGAACTGTCGCATTTTATCCCATTATACACTCCACGTTGGGTTCATGTGTCTGACGTTAGTAGAAGTTTGACCTTTAAATCTGGCAGTGAAAAGTGTGGTAAGTTAAACTATTAGGACGAAGCTACTGAACTATATTTTTATTTTAAACCGACAACCCAAAAAGGAAGAGGTTCTTAATTCGGATATATTTTTTTTATGTATTATCGGACATAATTCCGTCGATATGACGGAATGCAACATTCTTTATTTTTTCGAATGAAATTCATTCCGAAATGATCCCATTTAAATTTGGTAAAGATCTGATGAAGAATTTCGGTGGTATACAACATAAATCTTCAAGAAATGACAGAAATCGCAGATCTGTATAATGTTTACACCATTTCATAACATATCATCACGGCAGTACGCTCTAAACGGGTACGCAGATGTGTACAGTTCACCCTGGTACACTCTCATTCAACCGATTATGTTTAAGTTACATGTTATTCGGGTAATCTATTCTAGTATCACTGTAGGCATTAACAATTAATTTTTTTAAATTGTAATATGGGTAACATGCCTGAGAATATACGATTTAAATTTTTTATTGCCTTACTTGAACTTGTCCATTATGTTGTACCATTAAAAGTGAAAAATAAAAATCTATTACAAAAAAGATTTCCAGATAAAAATAAGTACTACTTCTGTTTTCGATTCTTCGTTTTGTGACACCGATTTCCGAAATTGAAGTTATTTTTCACTTTGTAGTGTTATTATTTGGAAGTCGGTAGTATTTTATGTAAAAAAGTTTTCACATCATAAGATCGCATAAAAGTAAACGTAGATCAGTGTAACGAAATTCAAACGTAAATAAGCTTTCTGAAGCACCCAAATAACACAAATAGCAGAATACGTGATAAATTACAGCTTTAAATTATTAAACAAATTGCATACATTTTATGGCCCCCTATTTAAGGTTGAAAATACCTTTCAGTTAATCTGTATCAGGTAATAACAATGATTTAAAGATTGTTGCCGCAGTTAGGATGCCATCACAACTGTGTAATTTCTTATGGGCGACAGGCCAATTTGAAAGTGCAATGCAAAAGAAACAAAAATAAACTCTTATAGATGACGCCACAGTCTTTAGGTGAAGAAGATACAGGCTGTTGTTTTAAGAAAGTAGTTTTTTTTAAGTTTTGTTAAAATAGGTAGATAATGTCTATTTTGATAAGTAGGTTTTTTTCGGCTTTGTAGTCAGTCGAATAGCAAAACGACTAAAAAGTCAAAAAGCAAAACTTTCAAGAATTTTACGATTTTCACAGAAGTTATATTCTTTGATACTCGCTTCCAGGCCAATTTTTATACAAAGATCTTATCAACTACAAGATAAACGATTTCAGGCGATACTAAAAATTAAACGAAAAACTTTGGGCCTTTAGATTTTAAAAGAAAACAGGTTTTCATGAATAAATTAAAATTGTAGACACAGTTCCTTTAAATTGGCGATAAAATAGACAAGACGTCGTTTTGTTGTTGTTGACGAGTGCCTCGACCTTTGATATCTGGGTCACCTAAATCTTGAAGGTCATTGCCCCAGACATTGACAGCATCAATTATTACTGACCGTTCTCACTTACGGGCTAAATGATTTTGATGCAAGCATTACTTTGCTAACCTGCTTAATTCGTGGTAAATTAACTAATTACAAGTGAGATCCGGAGCTGAACCATTTTTGACATTGTGGGCAGTACGAAGAAAATTCGTTATAGGTAAAGAAAGAAAAAATATATATAGACAGAGACAGGACAGGTAGAGACAATTATTCGAATGCTGCAGTGCACGTTTAGTCTGCATAATATATTATACGTCCTGGTACAATGGCAGGTGCTGGCTTGTCATCTGCGGATAGAATACTGAATGCACTTAAAAACGTGTTACGCAAAAAAGGAGCTTCGACCGTTGAAATATTCTTGCTTACTTTAGGCGTAGGAAGGTACGTGCATCTGCCTATAGGTTGACATATATATCAAGTATGAGCTTTATTTAGTCCACAATTAGCGCTAAAGGTCGTGGAATATAAAGTCACCGCCAGATAACAAAAAAATTAAAGGCGTACACCTGCCTACCAATGTATTCTAATATTATAAAACGATACGAAAAAAAAGTAAAGGCAGTGTCGTTAACACGACCAAAACAAACGTATCCCGGTAAAGGGCGTCCTTGACCCTATCACTTGGCATGAGTTACAAACCTTTTGGTCAAAACCATGTTCAGTCGTATTTATATAGGTAGATACTTTTACTAGTATAATGAAACTCGTATGACCAAATTATAATCTTTATTTGACAATTATTTTTTAGTAATGAGTTAATATCTCATAAACGCGTGGACCAATTTACATGATTTAAACGGATACAATGGTTCTACGCCTATACCTTTCATTTGAGATAAAAGTTAACAAAATAAACTGCCGAGCAATGAAAAAGTTCCACCCACAAAATGGCCGACAAACACATTAATTTGGTAAAGTTGCTTAATATTCTGGTTAATATTCTGATGCGCTGTTAAATGTACTTCAATCCGGATATTGCAGACGGCGTCATTAAGCTAGCCTTTCCCGTTTAGTAGTAATATGGTGCTATGTCACTGGAACTTTTTCATTGCTCGTTAGTGTATCTCCTTAAACAAAAAATCATGTTTTCAAATTACGTAATTATACTTTTTGGTACAAGTCGGACCCATGAATTATTTTTTAGTTGTTATCTAGCGGAGACTTTAGTCAGTACCGTGCATCTTAGAGACCATCTCGTCAACACCATCAACACAAGGCACAACCTAAGCTAGGTATCATGTTACTCAGTTATTGGATTGTAGAGGTTCAGATAGGCACACTTGTATCCAGCTGAACCCGGTTAGACAGGAAGACCCCAACATAGATGGAAATAGGCTAGGTAGATTCATTGCTTGATTGCAAAGCCAAATCCATTGGGTCTAAAAGCATGATGTTTTGCAGTAAAGTCAGTAAAAGATTTGAAATTTATCTTCTGAGATGTGTAAATATGGTAAGAAAGTTTACATGGACTTCCGTCCCATCGGCCACCATCTTGTTTAGTCTATAAAACAACAACCTATGTCTAAGGTACCTTCATTGAAGAGAGCGTCCAAAGATAAACTTTGAGCCAATTTGAATGCCGTTGACCGATCAATTATGGTGTGCGCGCTCCGAGGGGCACTGACATTTACGCAGATGAAATTTAGCACCGAGCCAACATAGTGGGCATTCCACCGGGCAATACTGGGCATTACTGGGCATGTGGCTCATCAAAGTAACGCTAAAATATATCGGTGCAATACATGATACCTTTGTGTTGGAACGTTGGAGCACGGATGTTAAATGTCTGCGCTCAATGTGCTAGCGATAGAGGCACTCAGTGTATTTGCTTTGCCTGAGAGCTTTATCTGATGTAAGACAGATTGCGTGCGCTTGCGCTGAAGGTGTATAGAAATATTATCTAGGCAGGAACTGGTCGTTTTGGACTGTTTGGTTGAATGTTAAAATTCAAGTGGGTAGAAATCTGTTGAGATTTTAGGCAACTCCAGCGTCGTCGCTGAGTAGTGGCAAACGTAATTCTTTTGCTGAAAAATGTTGCATAAAAATTTCTGTCTTCAATAAAGTTCGCTTTCTTTGGCGACAAAGCAAAAACTAGACAATAAACAAATCTACAATCTAGAAAGAAATGTTATTTAATGCGAACACTTTGAACGTTATTCCGTGCGAGTAATTGCTACCTGACGCCGTGTTTTATGTTCTATCTCATTATTAATGGCAAAATGCGACAAAAAGTGGAAATAAACAACAAATGAGGAAGAAGCCGCGAGCGCCGGCGCAGTCGCGACGCGACCGTATCCGCGCACTACACTGCGCCTGCGCGAATATACGAATTCCATATTCATAATTCAAATTTAATATTTCTGTTATAAAATTAAAAGTATTATGAAACCTTTTTTATAAAATAATAACTTTGTAGAAGTAAAAAGCTGGTTTATTTTGCTATTTTTCTGCAATTAAGATTTCAATTTTAATATCCAATTTCAGTACTTTGAGAGCCAAATTATTATTTTAAAATTACAGAGTCACTTTGCCTGTAACAATTGCATTGCCTGCAACAAAATTATCACAGTGATATCATAATCATAAAAATAGAAGTTACCCTGAAGCAAGGCAGACTCACCAGCGAGTCAGGATTTGGCATAAAACCGAGAGCATACTCACCGCAATATAAATAAATATATACGTGAAATATTACATCGTCGGGCTAATTAATTTGTCGTAAAGTGTACCGCGAGTGCTTGTTACAATGGGTACAGTTATCGAATCAAATGGGTAAGGAATATTCAGGTTATTGGGGCCAGGTAGATTAATAAAAAATATTGGACACCTATTTTTTCTGAAGTCACGAGAACAAAAAGTAATGAGGTCAAAGTGCGTTGAAATTTGGCATGAGGTCACGTTTTAGTACACTTTTTACTCAGAAGTGACGTCACAAGATCCCACAGCTAAATTATACCGCGCTGTATCTTTGTCATTTTTATTGATTAGATAAAGCAAAAAATACGTGTCTAATATTTTTTGATAATCTAACTGACGGAGTAAGTAGAATTATTATACACGGAACTCAGTGAATATCAAGTAACGTGCAGACGTTTATTGGCTTGTAATACTTAATTACTTTCTTTGCAATAATTTTCCATTTGTATGCCAGATATGCCTATTAAGAAGTATTCGCTGTGTGTTTTAATATTCAGTACCTGCCACCTGGGCGACCGATCTCTGCTCGGGTAAAAATAGAGATAACAACGTTTTCTAAAATTGAAACCTCCTGCATACTAAATTTCATGAAAATTGGAGCCGTTTCCGAGATTCAGATTATATCACATCACATCACATCATCAGCCCATTAATTTTCCCACTGCTGGGACACAGGCCTCCTCTCTGTGAGAGGGAATGGGCCGTAATCCACCACGCGGGCCCAGTGCGGGTTGGTGGATGTGCTGATGCCTTCACCGTTTTGAGAGCAGTGGTGATGAAATAATTCACAACAACGGTCACAAGCCCGGAACATAAATGCTATAACTTACCAACAACTTAAAACAGATTTGAAATATCTCTCAGAATCTTGCTCAAACATGAGCAAAAATATTTGGTCATGCAATTATGTCTATCTGTCACATTTACTTATAAAACAACACTGATTTCTATAAGGCTGTCACAAACCGTCAACATCACAAAACCCCCATTACACATACAGGGTATTTATTTTTCTTCACTGACACAAGATATAATTATCTGAATCCCCCTTCAACATACAGGCTGTTTATTTTTGTGCACCATATTGACATGATCACATACATTAATTTGACATTGACATCTGACCACGTTACCAATAAGGTGCAGTGAGGTGAATGTAAACTTGATTTCTTTATATGGCAACTGTTTGTTATAGGCACGGTCATACCCGTATATAGCCGTTGAGGATTATACCTTCGGAGATAAAAATATTTTGTTTGTATAAACGTGCAGACTTGCTGAAGCAAGAAACTAATATTATGTCAAAATGAATCGTTTGTCAAACGCCGAGAATTCAGGTTCGAATCTCAGGTCAAACAGAGTCTTCGATCAACAATACCAACTAAATTTAGGGTCGGCGCAAGAAATACGACTCTGCAATTTTTATTTTTTTAATAATCTTTAGGCTCGCGCTTGACTACTATCTCACCTGATGGTAAGCGATGACGTGGTCGGCGCTTGCCTATAAAAGACCTATTCCATTCTGACTTAAAGACCTCTAGATTGTAGCTATCGGGCAACACAGACTCAGGTAGGGAATTCCACTACTTAGCTGTACGCATAATAAAAGTGTCCCCAAAACATTTTGCGCTTATGGGTGGGATATTCACCATGTACCGATGACTCATCGCCGTACGCCTGGTAGTCCGATGATGGAACGGGCTGGGCGGAATTAGATCATGCCATTCCATCGCACACTCCCCGAAATGTAACCGAAAAAACTGATAAGCTGGCAACTCGGCGACGATGTTCAAGGCTCTGGAGCTTTGAGTTGACCAGTGCCTCATTGCCGATGAGTCTCTTGGCCCGCTTTTCGATCGACTCTAGTGCATCAAGCTAGCAAGCAAATAACAGCTCACTTGAGACGTGAGCTCTTATTTTTTTCAGTTTGTCATAGTAAGTATTGTAAATGTAGGGTAGTAAGTATATTCACGCGGACAGCATTTAGCATTGATTAGGTAAGTACGTGAATCCATAGACTAATATATGTCATGACCTGTTATTTATTAAAACTTTATGCACAAGTACAAAGGCGGACTTAATGCGTTATCTAGTTGGTTATTCTTGATCGAAGAATAGAGTAGTGTTATTTTTTTTTTTTATATTTATCGATAGGCTCGCGTTTGACCACGATCTCGCCTGATGGTAAGCGATGATGTGGTCGACGGTGAAGCACGCTTGCCTAGAAGTAACCTATTCACTCTTGACTTAAAGACCCCAAGGTTGTAGCTATCAGGAAATAAAGACTCCGGCAGGGAATTCCACTTCTTAGCTGTGCGTACAATGAAAGTATTCGCAAAACGCTTTGTACGTATGGGTGGGATGTCCACCATGTACCGGTGGCGCATTGCCGTACGTCTTGTTGTCCGGTGATGGGAAGGGCTAGGCGGAATCAAATTGTGCAGTTCCATCGCACACTCCCCGAAATGTAACCGATAAAAAACCGACAGACTGGCCACCTGGCGTCGATGTTCAAGGCTCTGGAGCTTTGAGGCGACCAGTGCATCGTTATCGTTATTGGGTGTACATTTTTTTTTTTTTTTTATTATTTTTAGGCTCGCGTATCTATCTATATTTCTCAGTAGCAGCCCGAAGTCTAGATGCCAGGTTGAAGGGTTCGCTACGCTTAGGTTTAGTTCTACGTCAAGCTTTGGGGAGTACAATTACAAAAGTGATGCTATGTAATGTTTTATGACGCAGTTTCTTGTAAATACGAAAGGGATCGTACTGAATTCCAAATAGGGCAAAATGCTTTTATTGTTAACAACTAAAAATCTTGTGGCACGCGAAAATCAAATATTTGCCCGGATATATCTAATACTAGTTTCTCCTAGCGGCTTCGCCCGCGTGAAAGTCGAAATTTATCCCGAGGGTACATATTCCCGGGATAATTAAATCTATTCCTAACTATAATCTATCTCTGTGCCAAATTTCATCCGGATCCGTCCAGCCGTTTGAGCGTGAAGAAGTAAGAAACATACACACTCACAGACATTCGCCTTTATAATATTAGTGTGATCTACCTACCTCTTAATCCAAAAAAGTCAAGGGCTCATTTTTCCTTTTACATTAATGAATTGTACCTACCTTATTTACCAACATTTCTTCTATTTGCTCGACGTGCCGTGAGGCTCCCGATAGAAGTGAATCGTCTGACGCATTTCTTAGTAATCATATCTAATATAAAATCCTTTTCTTTAAGCGAGTTCTGTTGAACTGCTGACATACATTTTCTAAAGAGATTTTACTAAGTTATGAAACATTAGATAGTACCTAAATCTTTGTTGCCTCTGAAATACGATTAATGCATTATGTGATTATATTGTAGTTGAGGAAAAGGAAAAAGATATTTCCGTTCGTAAATTGTTGAGTAAGCATTTACGTGGAAAAAGTCAGACCATATGGAACAAATACGCTTGAATTGTAAACATATAAATATGTCCGGGAAGACCGGTTGAATAACGACGTGTTGTAATGTGTTTTCCCCAGTCAAATGGATAATATAGAAGGAAGATAGAAAAACCTGACTATTAAGAGGAAAGCCGGGTAGACAGCGCCGACTGAATTTTCTTATTAAAATATCATAATTCGAGGTTTGGCTCTCTCCTCCAGTATTGGACCAATTTAAAAGATATTCCATAAACTGAATAAAAAAGATATATGTTGTGCTTCTAAGTTTTTCTTTTTTCATTTATAGTTGTAAAATTTCTACAATAGGCCTCTGTTGACAGCGCAATTTGAGCATTTATTGGGGGCTAGAACCCCCTGCTTCTAAAGATAATGTACCATCAAAAAGGAAAACATAGGGACTTAGCATATGTCTTTTTTTACCCGACTGCCGAAGGAGGGTAATGTCTTTATCAGTCTTATGTATGTATGTATATATGTATGTAAGTATGTATGTATGTATGTATGTATGTATGTTTGTATGTTTGTATGTTTGTTCCTATGTGGCGTTCCAGAGACCTAACGCGTTGGCCGATTTTGATGATTCATACGTCAATCGAAATCGATTCGTCTTAACCTTGCGAGTGTCATAGGCTACATTAAAATTTGAAAATAGGAAAATGGCGGCTTTTGGGCGCCATATATATATGTGGGGGGCCAATTTAATTTTTTCTTCCAAACCCATCGTGTGGGGTATCAAAATAAAGGGTTTCAAGAGGTGATTTCAAAAATATATAACACTTATATGTTTAAATGTACCTAATTCGAAAAAAATGTTAACTAAAAAGTTATAAATAAAAAAGTTAATTAAAAAAATTTAAATACCCGACTGCTTAAAAAGCGAACTAAAAAGACGTAAACAAGAAGAAAATCATGCTGTGCAGTCGGAGGATACATCTGGTTTTGGTCAGCCAGCTCGCGAATATGTATCCTCCGACTGCACAGCATGATTTTCTTCTTGTTTACGTCTTTTTAGTTTGCTTTTAAGCAGTCGGGTTTTTTGATTTTTTTAATTAACTTTTTTTTTAATGTCGTGTCATCTTCTTTTTACAACTGAATGACGTTTTATTTAAAAAATAAACCCGTTAAACTAAAACTTAAATTATATTAAAACTCTTTGTTATTAATGAGAGACTCCTTTTGTAAGAAGATTCAGTTATTGCAGTTTTAGAAAAAAACCGGCTTGCTTCGCACATTTAGGGTTCCGTACCAAATGTAGAATATATTGATATATTTTAGTAAAATATACGTAATAAGCTTTATCACAAAATTTCAAGTTCATAGGTCAATGGAACGTTAAAAAAATCTTGTGACAGACGATCACAGACAGACGGACAAGTGACTAACAGCAATAGGGCTCCGTTTGGACCCTTCGGGTTCGGAACCCTAAACACAAAAAGCTATAAAATCTCCATAAATTGTGAACGTGCTGTAGCTCCGTACACTGAGATGTATTATGTGGATGGTTCGTAACATACCGTACCATAAGAAATAAAAAAACAATAGAAATCATTTGGTGATGCTCGTACAAAGTGTGTCGACAGCAATCTCAATTGTGTCAGCCCAGCAGGCTTAGCCAAGTTGACAATCTACAATCGGAAACGCTAATAGAAAAATAGTCAAATGTATGGGAATGACCTCATTTGAACGATAAGTCACGTGGGCAGACCAAACGAATAGAAAATACAGGCCCTTTTTTTCATTTTGAATAACTTTTAAATTGGTCCGATATTTTACTTTTTACTAAGGAAATTCAGTCGGATGTCTGCGACCGCATTTCAATAAAAAAAAGAATCGCAGTTTGTAGCAACTTAATCATCTTCTTGCCCTGATCCCAAGTAACTTGGAGTCGGCGCAACAAGTTTTCTTCTTTCTTTACGTCCTGTCAACCAATGTCACACTCTCGCTATCACAGACTTCCTTTTCTTTAAAAATCACTCCTCACACATGCATCGTTTCTTTGGCGTTTTAATTTGTAACTACTAACAAATATAAATTAATTAGATCATGATTCATCATCATTGGCTAAACAGCCTTGTTCCATCCACTGCTGGATTTAGGCCTCCTTCCTTTTGTGCCATGATTCATACAAGCCTTACCTCATCTTGGTCTTGCCCGAGATCTTGTTGACCGTCCGCCCATTGTGCTGTTATTAATTAGAATTGTAGTGTTTTATTCTGGTCTAAGTAGTTGAACCTACTGAGACCAAGTTGATCTTATTTGATCCCATTTTCTATGCATGAAAACAGTTTTTTGCTACTTCTCTCTACGTTCGTCCTAGTAAGCGTATTAAAAGCATGACCCGTGAAATGTAATGAATGTCGGAGACCAAGCGAATTCGCAGCAACACGGTAGTAACTGAATAATAAGGTTTTTAAAACCAGGCTCAAAATAGTGTCTTATAGGTCAGATAGGTTAATAAATTCGTAATCCTATTGCTAGTTAGAAGAAACCATATGATACGCATTAAATAAGTCATAAGTAATTTATTTCTTAACAACATACATTGTTTGTGTAAAGTGTCGATTAAAATAAAATAAAACTTAAAAAAAAAACAGTAACTATCTTAATAATTAATAATCGTTTATAAATAATTTGATTTAAAAAATATAATCAAATATAAAATTTATGGAATTTTATATTTGACTCTATTTTTTTTATAAAAAGATCAAAAAAGAAAAGAAAGATCAATTAGTCACATATTATTACAATAGAAAATTAAAAAATAATAATATTTTACATTCCATTTTAAAACCATTCCAGTCGAATAAATAAAAAAATAAAATTCAATAACAAAAACAAAATTGAATAACAATAAAAATGAATATGAACTATATCGTGTTAGACTCTTATTTTAGAAATGACTCAAATAATCAATGGATGTATGACTAATGAGTAATTGGATATTTTGGAAAAAATAACACGAAGCATCTCTTACCACTAGGACAGTTCTTGTTACACATCAAATAGTCATAAAAAACTTTGGTACAAAACAGTAAATAATGGCTAATGGCTAACGAACATGCCGCATTCAGAATGTAGAGTATATATAGACATTCTGTGATGATCCTTTGTCCTAGTAGTAGAACCACCAAAATGTATAAATTCAATAATGATGTGTTCTGTTTCTTATTTAAGTTTATTCAAGTAGTATAACACCAGGAGGAGCTCGTGGCTAAATAATAACAGCCGCACGGGTCGATCATCAAGGTTAAGCAACGCTTGACGAGGTCGGTCCGTGGGTGGGTGACCATTTCCACATACCGAGTATCCTCCGTGCCTCGGACAGCACGTTAATCTGTTGGTCCCGGCTGTCATTTGAAGATCTTTGACAGTCGTTACGGGTAGTCAGAAGCTTGAGATCTGACACCAGTCTTGCCAAGGGGCACCGTGTTACCCAGTTACTGGGTTGAGGAGTTCAGATAGGCAGTCGCTCCATGTAAAATACTGGTACCCAGCCGAATCCGGTAAGACTGGAAGCTGACCCTAATATAGTTGGGAAAAAGCCTAGGCAGAGCAGAAAACGATTTTAAAATAGCTAAAATAAATTGGGGCAAAACAAAGTTTTAAGCAAATATTACTTACTTGTTTCTTACCGAAACTCTGAATAATTAATTGCACACCGTTTAATCGCAAGAAAACCTTCCTTGTAGTACCCGTAAAGGGCGCAATATTTATAACACTTGAGTCAATTACTCGTGGGCGCTAGGCGATAAAATTTACGCTCTCGTCAAGATTAAAAATATATAATGTAATCTTGAGCGTAATGAAGTGTGTTCTCGGTCATAGCCGGCTGGCGTTAACTATCGTATACCTAAGTAAATTAGTATCCTAACAAGTTTTTTTTATAATCTACAGGTAGGTCACAGATTAATTACTAGACCGCTTGATCGGTAATGGGTTAGATAGGATAGAAAATCCATGTATTGGTCAGAGACACAAGAGCAACAAACACAGTAAAAGAGAAGATAGTAAAATAAAACAATCTAATCCAAAACCTGTACATGAAACAAAATTCGAAAAAAAAAGATAACAAAAAAGTTATGAAACATTTTTGTTATCTCTTAAAACCCTTTATTTTGTTATCGCAAGCGATGGGTTTTAATTCTTCACCTACAATATGGCACCCAAAATCTGCCATTTTTCTATTTTCAAATTTTAATGCAGCCAGTGACACTCACAAGGTTAAAGCGAATCGATTGACGTACGAATCATCAAAATCGGCCAACGCGTTTGGTCTCTAGAACGCCACATAGGAATAAACATAAATACATACATAGACTGATAAACACATTATCCTCCTTCGGCAGTCGGGTTAAAAGTACAAAAATTTGCGCTGAGCGTCCACATACCGACAGGATTATCAACTCAGCATTTGCTGGACGTCAGACAGCGCTGGTTTTCAGTTGTCACTCCGCAGCGACACACATGGTCCATGATGATGAGCCATGGTTGGGTCAAAATATGAACGTATCTCTTAAACCTACTAATTTTGGCAATAAATGTTGGTTTAGTGAAACTTTGAAACTTGACTACCTAAGTAGTGGAAGTAATTTCGCTTTCGTTACTGCCAATTTTCCACAGACATTATTCAACAATATTTTCCAAGACTCCCATATAAGTACTTAAAACGCCAATAAACATAAATATGAACCATAAAATAATCTCCATAACGAGAGAAAACGCACGATTTGGTAATGTTGATATTGATCACGAACGTGAACTTTGTACGTCGGTGTTGAAGTCGAGTGAAAGTGTGTTTAAACTTTCAATTGGCCGCCTGCAGAGGAATTAAACAATAACCTTCTTTTTTTAAGTCGGTAAAAAGAGTATAATGCAACAATTCATACATGCGACGGTGCCATGCATTGTCTGTATGTTTACGTTCAATTGTTACTTCAATCGAAGCGATGCCAGACACATCCTTTGTTCTCTATTTATTTTTACGACTAAAGCTCATTTATTAAAAGAAAATGTTGGCACTGCTATTCAATAAATCTTTCGTCTTTACCCAATGATATATATATGCTGTATAGAAGAATTTTCCTCTCATCAGTATGCACTGAAAATCAAAAAACAAGCATTGCCCAGTTCGGTTGCAGTGACCACATACATTTACTAGAAATAAATACTGCCAAACTATTTTCTGTAAAATATTACTAAATTTATTTTATAATACCTTTAAACGAGCAATTCTTGTATATATATATATTTAATCTGAATCTCGGAAACGGCTCCAACGATTTTCATGAAGTTTGGGCCTTTCGGGGGCGATAAATCGATCTAGCTAGGTTTCATTTTTAGAAAACGTCGTTTTCTCTATTTTCGCCCGAGCAGAGCTCTTTCGCCTAGGTACTATTATATTATACTAGCTGTTCCCCGCGGCTTCTCTCCCGTGGACCACCCCACAGGATCCGGATCAGGACCGTTTTCGGGATTAATAAATAGCTTATGTCAATCAGAAATAATGTAGCTTTCCATTGGTGAAATAATTTTTAAAATCGGTCCAGTAGTTTTGGTACAAACAAACAAATAAATATCTTTTCTCTTTATAATATTGGTATAGATTATAGTAATTTCGTCAGTAAAAAGGTAAAAATAAAATATCACGCATTTCTTTACTAAGCTCAGTATACTATCAAGTGATTTAGGCCGTTTGAAACTTTTGATAAAGTATTTTTTCAACACACTTGCTCATAAAGTGGCACTTATTTCACCGCAATTAGGCACATAATGACACCTGTAATCAAACTGTGACTTTTTCATTGCTATTATTCACAAGTGAGTTATAGTTTTTTTTTTTTATTTAATTGGTCGAGTTGCTTTGTTCTTAAAAAAGTTTCGATACAAAAAAGATCGTGCTACAAATAAATTAATGTACCTATTGCTTGCTCATTTCCTGCAACTTCGTATTTAAAAATATAATTTCAACTTGTACTTGTTTAATTAATAAAACTTTCACTGAAATATAACTTTTATTTTCTCTGTAATAAAGAAAACTTGAAATGCCCCATTTTGTACGTGGCTAAAACGCTATCCGCGAAAAGCCAAAAAAATATAAACCTCATGCTTATATTCTATGGCCGATTGCCATTGTTAGATGCGCGCGCATAGGAAAACTGATTATTTTTTGCCGCCATTGCGAAAATAACTCGTTTTCACTATTGAAAATGATTTTTTAGTATTATTTTCTTCACAAGTGTGTTGAAAAACGTCGTATGATACACGTGTGTATTGATGATTACCGTCCTCGGCTCTCTTAAGACCCTCACCTAACGGCTTGGGTCTCAATGGCGACTCAGCGGTAATCACTCAACATTACACACTTGTACCATAATGTACTGTTACCATTTAAATCTTTTTTTTATCTCATCTTTCCCTTTATCGTTACATAGGTAGATTAACAGATTAGAAACATAATCCGGCGACTAAGGTTTTAACTTACTATAAATAATAAGTAAAGTAAGAAGGCTTTATGATTGAGTTCAGATAACAGTTGTTTTTGCTCGTATAATTTGATAAAGAAAATTTTCATCAAAAAGCGCAAACATAATTTATTTTAGGTATACAGGGCGTCGCGATTAGTTACAATAATATTAATCTGAAGGTAACTGTCTTATCGGCCACGTTTGTACGTACATATACCTACCTAGGTACCTTCATAGCTTGTGTAATTGTGTTTGCATTAACATAGCACTAGCTTTATTCCCGCGATTTCGCCCACACCACAGGACACGTAAAAAAATTCGGGATAAAATTGGCCTATGACACTGTAAATCTATTCTACCAGTGTTATTTTCTAAATCGAATCGATTGAGACTACCAAAGGCTATCTACCATTACAAACCGACATACAATTGTAACTCTTTACAATACTACTTAAAATGAACGGACCTAAAGTATGTTTTTTATATATTTTTTTCTGTTTTTTTTTGTTAAGATAGCGTTGGCCCATGCTAGGAATTTCTTCCTAAAATAAAAAATCAAAATCATTTTTTTTATTTTACATAGGCCTACATGGGCACTTATAAAACGTCGACAAAAGGCGCACGGTTCGGGTTGGTCCTGTGTTGTGGGTGCGTTTATCTGAGACAAAATCGCCACATGCAAATGTCTTACTTTTTTATGGGCTTATTACGGCTCCTGAGGTATATTATATAAAACTCCTTTAAGATATTATAGAATATATATATATTTGAGAATACAAGAGTTATATTAACATACCTCAGAAGGCCTAATAAGCCCTAAAAGAGGTAATCTGACATTTACATATGCCAATTTTAGTCTCAGAGATAAAAAAACTGATTTTACATACTTAAAACATATTCAAGTACAAAGGAACGATGGATGGATTGTGTGACTTTTGTGATCACGGCAAACGAGTGAATAGAGGTGATAAATGATAAATGATTTTATTTCTGTAAGTTTGTTTGTACAAACACTTTTACAGGTCGATCATATTTTTAAAACTAGATGAGGTCGGCCTTTCCTGTCTGACTACTCTGAGAAGAACGGCCGAAACAAACTCAGAGGTCACAGTCTTTTTTAAAGTCCAGATAAAACCTTGGTTAGAGCATGTGAAGACCATGTAGATTGATGTCTGAAATGGTATTTTGAGGCAAGAACCAGCCAGGTGTATAGAAGAAGACATGCTGCAGCAACCCTGAATAAATTGGGTTAATTCCGAGAGGATGATGTTAAGCATATTCAGCTTTGTCTTTCAGCAACTTACCCCAACCGCACATCGATGAAGATGAGGAGGGTGATGAGTATGGTTATAGCAAAATTGTTATTTTATACTTAATCATTTGAATCATTCAAAGTTTATTGCTTTGCCGAAGATAGACACTTTATACAGGTAAGAAACTTCAGCGGTTTGGGAGAAAAAATATGTCACATCCAACATCAAGGTCCGTAGCTCTTTACCTAAAATATAAATAATAATAAAATAGTTTATTTCTCCTCACAAAACAGTCATTGAAAATTGCTTAGATATAAAACCTGGTTTATAATCTGATTAGATTTGATTGTTGCCTAAAATAGCAACAAACCATCGCTAAATTATATTGAAAAGACAAGGAACCTTCAAAATAGCTTAGAAGACAAACAAATTTTAAAATAGCTTACAAAGGAAGCTTCATTATATCCAATTATTAAATTATGGTCCCTAATATAACCAAAAATCTTGTAACGCCTGTAGGCTGGCACGATTCTAAATAGTCAGATTGATCGTCTAAACCCGGTAACACAATCAAGCCTTGTAAATGCTTTGTCACCACTTCTTGTGTCGGTTCCCACGTAGTTTCCTGCGTTTGTTAATGTTTTTACATGACTTTCCGAATGACAATAATCGATTTAGTTTGAAAGCGAGTGAAAGTTACGTAACACCGATTTTCGAATTTCGAATTCGGAGGAAATTAACGTTATTATTTTGCTCTCCTAAATGTTCATGATAAATAGAGTAGCGTCAGTCAATAAGTTTGGTAGACGTCAAATGTTTTTGGGTGAGAAGTTGAACTGTTGGTCAGGAATTATAAATATTAACAGAGGTTCATTTAGTAACCCTGCAGAGAAAATAGTACCTACATTTATAATTTGTACGTATGAACCTAATGCAAATATTTCTTAATAGGTAATTCCGTAGGTATCAACACTGTGTAACCCGCGGGGCCATAACGCACAGCGTCAATGTATCTACGTAATGTTGATAACTTATGAGATTCAGGATTTCCGATAAGTCTTATGAATAAAAATAATAATAATTGCACAAACACGTCACAGGAACTAATTGAAGCTATTGCAATGCTTTTATTTTGTTCTGTGGCTTTAGACAAGTGGCATTTTATGTCAGCGAATTTTAGTCGAAATGTAAGGGATTGATCACATGATTTTTGGATATCGCTTGTCAATCCCATACAATTTTGCCTTTTTGACAATCGCTATCGCCACGCTTTCGATGACAGAATTTCATTTGTCTAGGGCCTCTATTTACTTTTCGTTTGGTCTGCCCTCGTGACTTATCGTTCAAATGAGGACGATCCCATACATTTGACTATTTTTCTATTAGCGTTTTCGATTGTAGATTGTCAACTTGGCTAAGCCTGCTGGGCTGACACAATTGAGATTGCTGTCGACACACTTTGTACGAGCATCACCACATGATTTCTATTGTTTTTTTATTTCTTATGGTACGGTGTGTTACGAACCATCCACATAATACATCTCAGTGTACGGAGCTACAGCACATACACACTTTATGGAGATTTTCTCAACTTTTTGTGTTTAGGGTTCCGAACCCGAAGGGAAGGGTCGAAACGGTGCCCTATTGCTGTCAGTCACTTGTCCGTCTGTCTGTGATCGTCTGAAGTTCGTTCACAAGAATTTTTTAACGTTCCATTGACCTATGAACTTCAGATTTTGAGATAAAGCTTATTACGTATATTTTACTAAAAATATATCAATATATTCCACATTTGGTACGGAACCCTAAATGTGCGAAGCCCGATACGCAGCAAGCCGGTTTTTTTCTAAAACTGCAACAACTGAATCTTCTTACAAGAGGAGTCTCTCATTAATAACAAAGAGTTTTAATATAATTCAAGTTTTAGTTGAACGGGTTTATTTTTTAAATAAAACTTCAGTGAGGGATTTCGAATCGGCCATTTAGTTGTAAAAAGAAGATGACACGACATTAAAAAAAGCAAAAAAGATTGTTTCGTTTTCGTATCGCATACGGCTTTCCGTGAAAAGTTTTCACCAATTCAAGCCAGTTAGTAAAAAATAATGTTCTCTATAGCACATATTAATTCCATAACGTAGTTTGCCATAGATTATAACATTTTTATAAATTTCTGAAAAAGTTTAAGCTTGGTCTATTCATTGGTATCTCGAAAGGTGGCACTTCACATCGCTATTCGTGTTCGCGTATTTGTCTTATTCGCCCAAATAGAACGATGTGAAGTAGCTCTATTCGTCTCTATTTGCCTATTCTCACGAACAAGACGAATACGCCAAATACCCGAACACCCGTATCCGCCCGGCTGTCGGTTTTTTGCAACATATCAAAGGATTGCGAATATGGCGATTTGGCGAATATGTTCGTTTACCGGCCACACATCGCTCGCTCAGGAGTACTTAATACGATTTTTGTGAATTTTAACACCCACCAGCGTCTTCTTCTCCGTGTTCTTTTAACAACTTTGTTTTTACGTACGCATAACATGTACTGGCAATTAGCACAGTCGAAATACTAAGCCGCTGCTGCAGTTACCACGTCCATCGTAAACTATAGCAAAAATATTAGTAAATGTTCGGCATATTTGCTGTTCATGAACGATGTGTAGTCGGTGTATTCGTGTTATACGGAATTCAACACGAATATACCAAACAAAGACGAATAAAAACGCGAACATCGAATAGCGATGTGAAGTGCCACCATAAGTAATAAGTAGTCTGTGATTCATTGCCAGGTGTTTACACGGATATCACCTCGCTAGAGTAAAAATGTTCTGTGGATATCACTCACTCAAACGTCCACAAATAAAATAATTCCCGGAAAAAATAATACAACGCTCTATGACGTTCAAACATTTTATGTTTTTTCATAAAATATGTTTTCATAGCTATTATTTACTATCGTCACGAACATTTTCACAGCCTCGAACAAAAAATAGCGCTTGTCAACTATAATTTGAAGCGTAATGTATTAAAATAAAACGCAAATAGATATCTCTAACTCAATATCTGTGGCTCTATACACATTACACAGGTAACGCGACGTTGTTTTGTGATAACCTTGGGTTATTTGAACAGTGAAACCAACACTCTTCATTAGTGATTTTACTAAAGATTTTCAAGGCATTAGATATAACCCAGCAGAATGAAACCAATTATTTCAATCAACTTCTGAAGAAGCTTTGAAAGTATTTTATGAATTTTTAAATGCACGATTATTGTGAGTAGGTACACCCGAATATTTTTAATTATGGCCATTGAGTACAATTATTTACATTATGATAGATACCAACAAAACTTTCCCACATTCGATTTTCACCTGTTCAAATCAAGAAACAAAAAGTCGCGATTAAAGACAGTGTAGAATGATTACCAATGCCTAAAATACCTATAATTTGAGTCTACTGTTCTGGCACTAAACCAATTATGAATTAAAGAATCACGCACCATCGTTACACCTAATTAAATTCCATGTACCTATTAAGGAGATATCATGAGACAATGATTGATGATAAACTTGTTTAGAAATCAAAATAATTGAGACATCGCAGCTGAAGGCTGACGAAATGGCTGCAATTTTTGTAATTACGGTCAATTAGATGAAAAAGAAATGTGTTGTTTTCGTTAAAGAAATGCTTAGAAAGCATTGGGCCACAATAAACATAGGCTATTCGCACTTGAGCATCAACGCACTTTATCATACCCACGTAAATTGACAGTAATTGCACAGTGAGTGAGATATAAGAACAAAATTTATTTATTTATTTCATCATCATCATCACCTCCAAGGCGATGTAATAACTTACGTATAAAACGTTACAATACAATACATCAATCGTTACAAGACATTCCAATACCTTAATCATTATTTAAATGGACCTTTTTCAATTAAATTTTGCGCTACTTTGACAAATCTCGGAAGGTTTTGACAAAATATATCTTCTGACAACGTTACAACATTTATCAAACGTATGACTCGTGTCATAGGGGTAAACAGTAATTTAGTCCCAGCCAACATCTAAAAGAGCGAGGCGGAGGCGCACAGCAGCAGCGCCTCCAGCACCACTAGGTGGTGCAACAAATTTAGCAATACGCTACATCTCTTCTAACTGCCAGCCTGGTACCTATATCCAAACATGCCCAGGACGAACAGACTCGGAAACATGAGGGGATAAAAAGGGTAAACCCCATATTCTTTCAAATACAGAAACCTCGCAAACTTGTTTAGTATTTTTTCCAACATGAGGCTGTACTTTACCTCATGAGGACTTCAAATAATCGCACTGGTTTCCAGGTGGCTCCGTACCAATGCATTATACAAAACTTTCACAGCCGCCGTTTCGCTGAAATCCTTACATTGTCTCAAAATTAAACCGAGATTTCTGAAAGCCCTAGTGCCGCACACCTCAACTATAAATATATTTGCGGAACGTCAACTCCGGCACCATCTGCACGCCCATGCACCTGTATTCAGTTGCATACATGCGTATTCGTATCAACCTTTAATTTCAATAACCAACAATACCACCTGTAGATCAATATTTTGCACTGAAAGAACTGTTGAAAATCATCGCACAAAAATACGTTACATTATTTCACGAATACCAGTTTCATTCCTTAGTTATACAATGATGAAGCTTTTTATTCCTATTTTCTTTAATGATTTTTTTATTGTTTCAGGATTGACTTCAGCGACCCGACCACAGACAAGCCCGCGAACTTGGCAAACTCTGCCGTTCTGCGCATGCTGGAGGAAGAAGAACGCAACCGTAGGGGACGCCCTAGTGAGTACACTGGCTTTAATTTAAATTCTGCTTACCCAAGATAAACCAACTGATCAGAACAGATGTAGATAAGGGCAGGATACATGACACGGCGTGATGATGACAGGTTTACCTATTGGCAGTGATTGAGTGGCGTCCAAGGACTGGCAGACATAACATTGGTCAATTTTAGTCGTCCGGCAACGAGACGGGGACATATCATTGTTGTTCATAGGCAGAGGAGAGGACTGTGCCCAGCTGTGGGCGAAGTCAGGCTGTTTATGATGAGATTTCCGAGAAAATACTGGTCTGATTGCACTTATAGACGAGGAGCTTTTTAAAGACATCGATACCTACCCCATCTAAATAAAAATAAGGTTTGCCTAACAAGAATACGTTTTAAAAATGTTGTACAGTAAAATTTTACAGTTGTAAATATGTAGTTGCTTGCTAAGAAGCATACCTACCGACAAAAATAATAAAGACATACCAGATTAATTAAAATGAAGAATATTTCATTCGTAGCACTATTTCAAGAAGGGCGCAGCACACCTAGCTAGCTCGAGCAGAATCTATTATGCTCTCGAAGCCACCCACACCTGATGCTTTTCTCTATTTTCTTGAGAATTTCTATTCACGTTTACTCAAATACTCGTAGTATGTACCTATTGTGATAAACTCTGGAATAGCGAATGCATCGTACTTCAATTGGCTGTCCTAATTTGAAAAGCATCCTATTCTTGGGAGAAAAGCTCGTGAAATCTGACGAAATCCTGAGTGGCAGTGTGTTATGTGCAAGCGCATTTCACTCTTCTATTTTGGGTTCAGTAATCGATAAACATTTACAAGCTTGCTTGGATTGAAACAGGCATCCAATACCTCCGCTATATCTCCCACACAGTTTAAACAAACGAGAACTGTGTAAGCTTACTAATCCACTAATTTTATCCCTGCTTTATCAGACTTAGACCCAACCCAAGTTTGAGCGATTAAGAAGAACATGGTTCACATGCACCATCCGTTTGACCGGTACTGGCCCCCGGAACGTTCCAGAATGCGTTCAGCTCGCAGCTGGGATGGCCAACTCAACGCCACAGGGAATATATATTCAGAGTTCATGAAGTCTAACAAAGGTACCAGCACAGCCTGGTAGAATAGATGCAGCTTTGACTGTGCAAGCCTTGTACATATCCCATATACAGCAAGAGCTCATTAATTCGTCGATCAATCAATACCATACGTAGAGTCATTGCAAAACTAGGAATTGAGTATTCATATATTTCATGCTATGCGCAGAACGTGGTCCTAACGTTTTAATACAGCGATGCCATCAAGTATCCATCGATATTTGTGATTAACATCATGTTGTGTCGTGTTGTATTCAGGGCTACTAGAGTTGAGCTCACGCACAAAGAAACGGCTACACTTGCTAATATTACACAGACAACTGGTTCAACAGGAAACCCTACCAGACGATATATGAAGCTTAGACGACACTCGGATGATTCATTTATCTCGATATAATGAATGAAACATTGTGGATGAGTGTAATGGCCTAACGTTCGGTTCCATCCATCCGTCGCTTTGTTCGTCACCGGTTTGACAAAAACCGCCCACAAATGACAAAAAACGTTCATTAGTTGAAAGTATTTGGCAAAGATTGGAAGCTTCGCATAATGTGCTTTTACCTGTTGTTCCTGTTAGTAGTGCACAGCCGACAACGGAAGAACACCAACAGAAGATATGTCTGAAACAGTGTTTGTTGGTAATGTGTTCATTGTTTAATCTAGTGCTAAAGTTGTTCAAGTGCCTAAAAATATATTTGTTTTGTTATACCATTTCGTAAACGAAAACAACTTAAGGAGATATCCAGAGAACGTTAGAGTGGTTTAAATGTACGTCATACCTAGGTAGATGTTTTTGTTGTTTCGTAGCCTAAGAAACGGTTAAGTACAAAACAAAGTAGATTTGATTTTCAATGGAACTTGTTAATCAATAAAAGATAAGAACAGTTATCAGTTACTTGGACAAGTTATAGTTTAGTTCCAAGAAACAAACAGTTATTGTCGGTGTAGAGCAATGAAGAAGCAAAAAAGTAACTCTTTGCGAAGAGCCCATGAGTAATTATAACAATTGTGGCCGTATTCCCGAAGAGATGCTTACACACACCGTTATGAATACCTACTCTTCAAGTGCGTTTTCTAGTTTGTGATGTTAAAAGAGAACGGATACATAATTACAATGCATAAAACTTGTGTTTTAGTTTCCAAGAATTAATTCTTTGATCATTAATTCAACCGCATCTAAAAACTATAAGATCAGCAGCCAGAACATAAAAAAATACATAGAATGCATTTTTCTCGTGTTTATTATCAAAAAACAACCTTGATTCCAGGATTAAAATCTATAAAAGTGTTGTTTGACGTCATAAGTAGACTATTTCTACGACTGTTCTTCATCCCAGTAGGCTCATGAATCAGAGTCTAATTTTAAAGCAGGTGCGAAAAGATGCAAACGACATAGGTATCACAAGAATCGTACGTTTTCTCCAGGTGTGCACTATTCTGGGAGCAAGTTGTTATACGAGTATGTAGACTTCATTTATTGTTGGCAATATGTTTGCTACAGTTGATTTTGACATCGAGATTATCATACAAAACTTTAAAGACTGTTTAATAGGTAGGTGATATCTTAGTGCTAATTTTGTTGTTAGAATTATTATAGTGTATTTCTTGTTGATAGTTACATCTTTATTGAGGATGTTCGTAAGCATACACATGTGATATTGTCCAGTACACACGAATACAACTTAGGTATTACCTACCTACGTGGAGACTGACTTCTTATCACTTTTTATTATTTCGTCCTTCCCATCAAACTGGTCTAGTGACGTTCAAGTTCTCTAAATCGTTCAAACAAGTTAATAACTTACAAGTAGCCGTCTGTGACCATCGGCTGTGTGCGCCGTTTGTAATTTATGTACGACTCATGGCCCAATGGATGAGGTAATTGCTAGCACGTCCCGTAATCCCAGACGGATCAGATTGCTGTACTAATTGCCTAGGTACCAATTTTCCTCATACAACTTTCCAACTAAAATATGATGCACGTACATCATTCCCGCTGGTATGCAAGTTTCGCAACAGGTGAAATATAGGTATTTTCCGTCTTGCCATTTCGTTAGAATTTACGATCTCATTGTAGTGGGTACGTAGCTAATGGAATTGGTTTTATGCTTCTATTCCAACAGCTATAAATTATTATTAGGTACGTTCAGGTGGGGTGCTGAAGTCTAGGTCATAGGTTTTCATAGGTGTGACCATTTTTCGGGTGGTGGGTAGGTATCGGCGAGCGTGAAAGAGTTGGCGAATGGGAGTCCTAAAAATGTGCGTTCTCAAAATATAATATGCGGTAGATATTTGTGCTCGTCGCACCTGCGGGCTGGTCAGCTAGTCAAACGTTGTGCACACAGCCCGACCGGCGGTTGGCGCGTCTCACGTATAAAACAAATTGATCAATTTAATTGTGAGTTCCTGTTTCATTAATCACTTTTATTTTTTTTGTTTAGATTTTTACTTGTTTCATTTTCATGTTCGCATATGTTTTTTTTTAATTTATTTAAATTCTGGATGCATTAGGTCACACAAAGTGCATTTTTCAAGAGTATTTAGCCTGGATTGCGGTTTAACCACGTAGCGATTTAGTGTTATTGTGCCCTCCTCTAGTATTTAAGTAAGTAAAGCTCACCTCACATTAACTAAAGCATAAACAAAGCTTTATTTTGGCAAAACTAACCAAGTTAATTCTGCAGAGTTGAACATAGTTGAGGAGGTTTCCTTAATACGGAGTAAATTGAAACTCAATAGGTTCCCTACATATCGCGGTTTGGAGTTGCGATGTTGCGAACAATGTTAGGTAACGTTAGGAACAACAACTTTCATCTGCAGAAACATAGGTATGTGGTGCTTGAAGCAATCTCGAACTGACTTCTAATCAGACCTTGAGGAAGTGAAACCCTAGAACCCACCTACCGAAAGCAAGAATCCAATTTGTGATCCCGCATTTTCATCTTTTATCAATAAATTATACCTACCTACAGTCACCATTGTTCATCATCTTCAAGAGTTTCGTAATCAAAGCGTTTGAAATATTTTACCTTCGAGATCTATTAGTTCACATGTTTAAATAATCAATTTGTAATCATTTTTACATGGCATTCTCACATGGTTATTATCTACTGTCAATTTGTTTCTTCCAATTCTGTTTAAATCACATCGAAACCCTTTATTTTTTTTGTGGGGAATTTCTCACCCACCATCTGGGGAAACGGTGGGCTATGTTGGACACCAACCGACTAAAACCCCACAGTTCCTACAACTACCATGATTCGAGGGCCCAGGATTCAAATAACTTTACGCATACCTACCCCTGGTACCGGCTCGCTATTGCTAGCATGTCTCATCACATCAAACCCTTTCCTGAAATTAATATTCTTATCATCGGCCTAGGCCTATTTCTGAATTCCTCTCTGAATCCAGACTCGGAATTCACATTATTATTTAAGAAAGCCCGGCAATGCATACAATTTCATTATGCCCCACAAACATTCAGATTTTTTCAGATTATGATTTAGGTACTCATTGATTCAGATTATGAACTCCGACTCTGAATTCAGAGAGGAATTCAGAATGTGTGAAACCAGCCTTACGGTTGCTGTTGTATCTAAAATTCAGCTCTCTTCCTCTTTCTTTCTCACTCACTCTAAAACTGTCACTCTTGACAGTAGATAGGTACTTGAACCCGAATGATCGATTGAGCTCAACCGATAATTCGATCCTGCCCGAAAGGTTCACCTTTAGTTATTCGACCTAGAATCTTAGAATATATTTGTCACAGACTCTATTTCAGATTCCATGAAATCTGACTCTGTACATTCAAATGTTCTTGGAAGAAATAGACTTGCTGACATTGTGAGTTTGCGACGTTAGCCGTGGGCTGTATGTAGGTACTTAGGCACTTAAATTATATGAAAATAACGATTGTACATGCATAGACATTTAACATGCAAGGCCGAGTTCTAGTTTAATTTGTTTTCTGGAATTTCTGAATCAGCATGTGTTTACCGCAACTACAGAATTTCTAGCCTACGCAGTTTTCAGGTACAGAATCAGATACCTTTAGATTGTTTAGATAGTGTGCTAACATGTCATTCAACGGGAAACCCATTCTCCACGGTCTTAAACAAATTGCTTAAATCTCCCAGAATATACAGGTTGAATCATAAAACTACAATAAAACGAACTTATATCCTAGAAATCTGTTTTTTCGATGGTCTGGCGCACTTCCAACTGCTTGGTGGCCGCGCTAATTTAAAGAGAGATGTGTCATAATAAGCGATACGTAGTGTTCAACACTGAAAGTCTCGTGGTCTCAAGATCATATCACCCGACGATTGAGATTGTACGCCCTGATTACACGTATTTTCCAAGAAACACGTATTTTTAAAAGCATGTCGCAATAATCGAAAGTTATATCTGGCACGAAACGACAGCCAGTTTTATGTAAGACACTGTTTTACGAAGGAATTGCTTTGTTACAGGCCAGAAGAAAGTAGTGTGGCCACCGGTGCCCGAAACGAACGGATATCATAACCCACAACAGGTAATTATGCAATCAATAGAATTACCACCATATAGATATAATCAAAATTATATATGTATATAGGGGTTGATTTAGATGCAAATGACATCACAGCTGCACATAGTAAACGCTTTACGGTGGAGGAGCAAGAATAATTGCATGTAAAACCAAGCTCTTACAAGTATATCGATATGTATTATAAGCTACATTATAAATCCCAACAGCAACAGACTCCTGCGTACTACAACAACGCGCAGCAGTCCCCAGCCTCTCCCCAACATCACTCCCAACAACAGCCTCAGTACCAACAACAACCTCAACACCAACAACAAACCCAATACCAACAGCAACCCCAGTACCAACATCAACCCCAGTACCAACAGCAACCCCAGTACCAACAGCAAACCCAATATCAACAACAGCCCCAGCACTACCAGCAGCCCCAATCCCCTCAGCCTCAGTACCAAGCTCCCGAGTCGGATCCTTCTTATAGTGAGGGCCGACGACAGGAACCTACAGGTCTGAGTAAGCTGATTCCTGTTGGCCCTGGCATTGCGTCCCCTGCCTCCTACCGCCCAGGCCCGCCATCACCAGGCATCGCACCGCAGCCCTATCGCCCGGGACAAAGCCGCTGGGCACCAGTACCAGCTCCTCTTTCCCCTCAGGTATTAGGACACAATGAAGTTGAAACGTCAACGTCGTCGATTAGAATTTAGTTTCATTATTGACTTGCACGTTTTCATTTTTACTAACATTCTCTTAGTAAGTAGATGTATGTGCAGATCGCTATTGTATAACGAACGCTATGCCTTTGTCTTCGATACTACTTTCTTTCTAGTATGGAATCTACCATTAATACGGAGTGATATTTTTAGAACTAAGGCTATTATGCAAAAATCTCCATGGAAATTAATACAGACATTAATCAAGGTAGATTTGGTTGCAATGTGGCAAATTTAATTTTGTGTTGTTCTTTTAGTTGCTACTCACTTGTACACACTGTACACGACTGTGATAATCTTTTCTGTATCTGATTAACAACACGGTGTATCTCTTTTGGCGAGTGCTTCATCAGTATTGTTATGTACAGATTCAAGGATCGCAGCCGGGTTACCCGTCGCAGCAGCAGCTGTCCCCCCAGCAGCAGCAGCAGTACTCGCCACAGCCGCAGTACTCACCGTCGTACTCGGAGCCTTCATATCAGCAGGCCCCACAAAAGAACTTCGAGCCCCCACCATCGACGATCACTCTTCGTCAGCAGCAGCCAGTACACCAGAAACCGCCACCGGTTTTCGCTAGTCAACCCGCCACAGCTTCGTTTCAAGGTACCTATCTAGATATTATTATGCAAGCTGCTTGCAAGATGTTTTCAAAGATATTTTTTAATAAACAACTTTTCTGCGCAGACACAATAACTCAAAAGGTGTAGGTGGTAGTTTATTTCCTTGTTCTTTTACTAAAATTTATTACGAGAAACGCGTTTATTTCTGTTAAAATGAAAGTCTTGCTCGTTCAAACATTGGAGAGAATTATGTTTTATAACAGACCGGTGCGAACTGGGAAGATTTTATTTAACTCAATGGCAATATCAAAGCGCATAAAGTAAATGCGTAGATACTTTGAAGACGGCTTCGCAAACATAATATCTTCCACGTGTATTGTTTATTTTATTGGATAGCTTTTTTATGCCACGATGTCGCTTTAGAAAAGTGACTTACGACACGTTAAGACTTCTACAATATAAACAGTAACGGCTCTTATTGTTTTTCTTTATTGTAGATATTAGATTGTTACATGTTTTTTTAATGTTTAATATTCATGTATGTAGAAAAAAAAACATCAGATATCTGATGGAAAAAGATAAATCATGCATGAGTCATGATGCACCCTTCGTTTAAAAGGGTCGGACCGGTGTGTAAATAAGATTTGAATTTCAATTAATTAAGCTAATAGCTTTTGGTTTTCCCGTCAGATACAAGTAGTAGTAATGCGACAATAGCTGGTACTAGACAAGCAAGTAATTGTTGTAACAAAGTTAGCGAGGAGACAACCGGGAACTAAGTAATCCTCTGTCTATCCGCTCCTAGTCTAAAAGCTAAGCTAAACACACAGACTCAAATTGATGGATGCCTAACTAAACCCTAAATGCGTCGACGTCTCGGCACAAGTAGTCTAGGGGTGTCGCGCGCTCAACAGCACATCGACTCGAGACCGAAGCCAAATTCAATCCGCATTTTAGGTTATAAATAAAACAATAACATTGTCGTGAAAGGTGACTAAAGAATTATGCCAAGCGGATCGACAGCGACAGTTGTGACTTGCGAACTAAATGACAACACTGCCATTACCAATATGTTTGGCAACTGTTGGTATTTTGGCAATTTTTCCTCAACACTGAACAGGTGAAATACATTTTCGGTGGTGAGAACACATAAATTGCGTTATTTATGAAATGCGAATGTCCGGACATTACAAAGAATGTAAAATTCAGAATTTAGCCAAATGCAGTAGGTGTGTATTAAATATGACGATGAAACTCAAATCAAAATTAAACTTCATCAAGCAACTTTAAACTAATCAGGGCATTGTTAGGGGATGCAAATTTTAGATGAGGACGAGAAATAAGCATATTAACAGTTGGTACGGATTGCGATTCGGCAGGAGGCGAAAACATGCGTGGGGACCAGAAGTGGCCACCTCAGTCGGTGAAGGAAGCAGTTGCCGCAGAGAATGACGCCAGAAGGCAGCTGGCCAGAGGCCCCGCATGCAGGCCGCGCAAGGTAACGTTCTTAACTGCAAACTACTAACCAACCTACGTCAAAATAGGGTTAACTAAGAATCTTTTGATGGCCAATTTAATAGTTTACCTGCAGCCTAATTGTGTAAGTGAATTCTGCAAAGCAAACAAGTCGATTCCTTCAAAGAATTAGAATCATTTCTTTCAACTTTTTCGGTATTGTGAAACTAATTTGGAAAGAGTACACACATCACTCTTTGAGTTGAAGTTCATTTACTGCGTTATGTTTCATAAAACTCGAATGATTTATTTCCAAATCATTAGGACATAATTTCAATTCAGAATACCAATAGTGAAGTTTTATCTCGATTCTTCCGCTTTCTTTCATTCTTTAGGTACAATCAATTCTACGTCAAAATATTGGTAATGTAAAGGAGCATAACCTTTCCTTTTCAGTGTAATATGCAATACGTAAAGTCGTTTTTGGGAAGATTCCGACTTGTTTGCTTTGCAGAATTCACTTACGCAATTAGGCTGCTGGTTATTGTAGACGAAATTGATTACTGGTCGCAAATATTAATTTAATAAATGTCTGGTGATTAGCTCTACAGTTCCTTATTAGCCCTATTTTGATAATGTCCATATACCTATGTATTATATTTTATTAATTGTATTGCTTCTAAGATTTCAGGAGAGAAATCCTTGAAGATTGGTTAACATGGTGTGAGCAGCCTCTAAATATTCGCTAAAATATAAATAAGAGCTGAAAAATAACAAGCCCGCATGCTGTATTATATTGCAAGCACCAAAAGAATTATATTTTGCATTTTCACTGACTAATAACTTATTCTTTTGGTCAAAATTCAAATTTTTCGATAATTTTCGAATAATTGTTTTGGTCAAAATTCTGCCAAAGTTCCAGTTATTTTCACACTTTAATAAAGATAACTAAAGCAATCCTATAACTAATTCTATTCAACAATTTTGTAAACTCAATATTTATGTAAATATATTTGATTTTAACTTTAACACACTCTGTATATATCTGACACTTCAAATATTACAACGCCTACCGCAAAACCTATTAGATAGTTTCTATAACTTCTCGTTTAAAAAAGTAATACCTAAACGACACAAATAAATTTCTAAATCTGTAGATAGTCCGGCGCACAACCAAACACCTCTGTAACTAATTCAATTTCAAATCTTCGAAAGGCAAAATTTATAATATCGGCAACTTCCACACCTCGGAGTTAATTCTCTAAAGTTACATTGTATAAATAGAATACTCAAGGTATTAAATTCTGAGAGTTTCTCATGATGTCAAACTCAGTCATTTGTTACAACATAACTTGGAGAATTGATGGACTAAAGTGCATAGTGTTGAACGATACCGTTGTCTGTTTTAGCTGCGCCAATATTCGCTTGCCGAATTAGTTGCCATGAACGACGTGTAAGCGTCGATCGTTCCCAGTCCGTACGTACCCGGACTTTGATACCGAAGGTGTAAGTGCAGTTTGGGTCACTAGTGCTACTATATGTTTGGACAAACTTTCCATTAACAGAGTTCTCGGCACTTGGAGAAGGGCAAACCTAGTCGTTTTAGTCGCGAGCACCTAACTCGCGTTAGTAGGCTTTGCAATATCTATCCTTTAGGTGTACGACTCTTGTGATGATTGATTTGAGAACTGGTAAATAAAGCAGTTTTAGGAAGGTTTTGGAGGTAGCATAGGGTAGTAAGAAAATAATGTACCTAAGCTGAACTTATAAGCTTTTTCAATCGAGTGATAAAATGAGCAATTAAGCATTTTTCCGTTAGTTGCGGGATAACGTAAAAGCAAAGGATAATAAATAATTAAGTGGTACTCACATGTCACGATGTTTTCTTTACCCAGCTCTGAATTCAGCATCAGGTAGGAAATTCACGTGTCAACCTCCTGAATTTTCAACAAGGTTTAAGCAGTTTTTAAATAAAAATATTTGGCTTTTTCATTTTACCAATAAAATTAGCAATTTCATAGCCCGATTGTAGTCCACGTGTGACGGTTCCTAAAATTAGAGTAAGGTTAATAAATTATCATGAGGTACAAACGTGTCAGGAAGTCGTCCTTGTCCAGCTGTGGGCCCAGAACTGACCTCCGCACGGCAACCAACTGAAGTTTCACCAACAACACAAATATTGCACACATCATTCGCAAAATAGAATATTAAATTCGAATTTATTTTTGTTGGGTGGGGGGCTAAATATCTCGACGCCGTTTGGCTACTGTGAAATTTTATAAAGAGAATTTGAATGTAGGACCTGCTAATAAGTTGTTTAGCAACTGATTACCGGAGCACCGAGATTTTTTTTAAATAAGGGTGGTTACGCACTACATCCGATCCGTGTACGTGAAATTTTGCTTCCGAAGTATCCGTTGTACTTCTTGTAGATAAACTTACGCACTTCATCCGAACTCTATCCGTCATAATCTGTCATAATTCGGCAAATTTTGAACTCGGAACTCAAATCACGGATCATGGACGTGTAGTGCGTAACCGCCATAAGGGAGTCAGACAGATTTTAATCTCATTTTTGCATAAATTTATAACTACTGTGGGTACATTAGTCTTCACAACCGAGATTACATAAGCTTGAGAGTCGTACACCTATCCCACCATACATTCATGTAATGAACTAAAATCATTATTTTACACGGGCATCTGGCATTCATTCTCTTCTATTTCTGCAAAGCTTTGCAATGTAGATGAGTTTAGCATCGACGATGCATGACTAGAATTAAGATCAAAATAAGTATTTTAGTTAGAAATCCAATAATTACCTAATTTGTTATTAAGAATCTATAGTAATAAGAGTTCAAATGTTTTTGGGGCTAGTGCCAGTCTCAGCTATTGAGGTAGGTCTGTCTACCAGGACCAGTGTTGTTTTTCAAAAGAAAACAAATTAAGGAACTTAAAGGGCCGATTTCACCAATGAAACTTATCGGAATTAGTTAAACTAAACTCAGTTTATGCAAAAACAGCGTTCTGATTGGTTGAGGCCGCTGAGAAACTACCAATCAGAATGCTGTATTTGCAAAAACTGAGTTTAGTCGAAGAATACGCGATTAGTTTCATTGGTGAGATCGGCCCTTAGTCTTTAATCACGTCTCGATTATTCAGTCGCAATCCCAATATTTACTTGTTCTCATTTTAGCTTGTTTAAAAGTATGCCCCGTAAAGGATTCCGGACTTTCCAGGAAATATGTCAATTCGATAAAAATAATGATGCCATTTTGTACTCTAATTACAGGTAAAGAAGGACTATGGTTCCTTCTTCGCGCAGAATGCCCTGAACCACAACTACCCTGGATACCGCGCGCCCCCCGGCACACAACACTATGATGATAACTCAGGCCGATCTTCATACTAAACTAGATCTTAGTAACTAACATATCCCTCATGTAAAAGGAATATTAGTCTGACATCAATTTTCAACTCGAATGCGAATTTTCTCTAAAGATGTTCAAATTCGATTTAATTAATTTTGTTGACGTTACTTATGTCAGAGTGTCTAGTGTCTATCTATCCAATTAATTGGGGGCATAACATTTTGTATCGTCAACAAAATAGTAGGTATCATCTCATCAAAGTAAACATCAATCAATTTAATTGATTCGCTAAAAGCGAAATTGTCGGGGTACTTGTATAGACTTTAGGTATTAAAGTCTTGAGGCATGTACGAATTGGATTTCAATCAGTACATAATTGTAGGTTTAATTTATTTTTAACCATTATTTAGAATGTAAGTAAATATATAAACATGAAAAATATAAAAATAACATTGTCATTTGTCACGTTCATGTTCATCAATCGCTTTAAATATATCATTTTCTATTGATTCTCATTGTTTTTTGTAAAAGATGCGGCTTTTTACATTGCGAATATATCCGAAGTTGCTTTTATTGGAACTGTAAATAAAATAATGCTCAACTATCAATATCATAAACAGATTTTAAAACTTTTAACCATTACAAAAAAAATCAACTAATGAAAATATACAGAAGTTAAGAAAATGTTTATAATATTGGAATTTAAAATTTCAACGCTTCCGCCAAAGTATAAACTAACAATTGGCTATGCTTATTGTACCTACCTAGTCATGAAGAGATTATCGAATATTTTGTATATAAAATGTTAAATGGCCTTATTGATTTGGTATCCATTATGTAATTATATTTTAAATTAAATAAATTATATTAAATGCCAACCAGCAGTTTTATTATTGTTGATGATCCGACATAACTGCTTTTATATTGAGAGAGGACAGACCTTGATTTGGGAACATAAAAACAAAGAACTTATCCAAATAAATAAAACGATAATTACGTATGAAAATATTATATTATCATACATTACATACATCGTGTACAAACCACGCCGAGTACCTAGACTGAGGTGCTCCATAAATGCTTCAAAATAATAACAGCAATCTAGTCAAGCTACGTACCGTACAGTACCAATATGTACAACATGTACTTTAGGGGTCAGCTCACACCGAGACACAACGTGATGATGCTTAAAGAGGCCAGTTATCAGTCAGTTTAGTAAAGCTGCGAGGCGTAACACGGGCTTGGGGTCAAAAACAGAGTTAAACAGAAGCGACGCGTCAATCTAAAAATATACACAACATCTTTTCCACCTCGTAATACACACATTCCTATCAAAATAAACAAATGACGCGCGAGTTCGTGCATATCCTACAGAATTTGGCGGATCGCTTCATGTCGACTTTACGTAGTGGAGATAGGGGTCTATGTCAACAGTTTTAGACCGAGGCGTCGTTCGCTTGAACTCGTTTCTTAATGTGCGGACTCTTGCACGTCACGTATCTGAATTGCAACGTGGTCGCTTACAATGAGCCTCATCAGAAGGCTTAAAGACACCTAAAGGGTAATGGAGATGGTTCTGATTAGTGTTTTCTTGCGGGATCGAATCAGAAATGAAGATAACGCAGGAGGAACGGGGTTACCAACATATACCAATGCATTAAGTGGCAGTGGACAAGGCACATTGATCGCAGACGGATGGTTGATGCAGCCCAAAAGTTCTGGAGAGGCGACCGCGTACGCGTATCGGCAGACGCAGCGTTGGAAGGCCTCTCTCTAGGTGGACCAATGACCTGATTAAGGGTACGGGAAACCGATGTGGAGAAAGTCGTGAGAGGCCTATGTTCAGCAGTGGACGTCTTTTGGCTAAAATGATGATGACGACTGAAATGTGTACCTTCTTATGTAATAAAGTTCTATATTGTATAGCTATCTTAAAAAGTACGCGCAGCGTATGTGTCGGTATGAGCTGACCCTTATGGTATAACAAAACACAGTAACAATATTATAAAAAAGCAATTATATTGTCGACGAATGTAGCCAATGACATACGTTTAATATCACAGAGGTAGCCAATTTATGTACAAAAAAATTATGGCTACATGATTCTATAATAACATAGATAAACAATAGGGAAGATTGGGTTTTCTTCTTACACTTCTCTTTGAGAGCGTCTGAGAAGGGTCTGTGGAAGTTTTTTATGATTGTGACACGACATCCCCACCTATTGGCAACTAACATCCCTAGCACGCACTTCAAAACATTCACTACTACACGTTCAAAATAACGGTGCACTTGGAGCTGTCAATGTCACTGACGTTCGACTGCAGAGTTTAACGTCAGTGACATTGACAGCTCCAAGTAGCAGTACTGGCGCACGAGGCGATCGCGGGACGCCGCACTGCGGTTTGGTGGGAGTGGGGACGCTTGACGTACGGTGTGCACAATCATTCTGACCGTGTAGTAGACATTAATTGAACACAGAGTATTTACTACTAACTCATGTGTGGTTTAATGTAATTCCCATTCATTTCCACAGTATAATATAGCAAAATTATGTCCCAAACGAAAGTACGGCAGTTTGGGACACACTCCGCCCGCTACCCCCAAAACCATTACGACTGCAACGAGTTAATATAGATACTCTGTGGTAAAACAAGAAATAGTATATCGAAATCGAATCGAATCTATAATACAAATTATTATAGTATTCCATAGACCAAATCACCAGCCCTTGGATAAACAAATTCTAAAATTGTTTGTGACAGATTGATAACTTACAACCGCGGAGTAATTGCAGGACACACAATCAATGGCAATGCAACCTTTAATTGTGACATTTCAACAACATTCATTGCGTAATTTACGTTGTCGAGAAATTGAATTTTTCAAACATATGAAGCAATGGATCTCTCCTTCGGATTGGGATAAGAAGTGTGTTACGAGATTGGGATGACGAGTTCCAAGAGTTGGATCAAATCTGTTGTCAAATATTATTTTAAATGTAATGATTAACAAAAAAAAGGCTTTAATAAACGGTTTGTTACTTCTTCAATTGTTTTTATAAAACAATAAACTCGACGTTATAAATATATATATGTTATAGGAAAAATCACAAGATTTGAAACCAAGAAATAATGGAAATGATTTTATTAAACCGTTTAAAAAATGTATCGTTGTAACGCCTCTTGTCTGTGAAGCTAATCAAAATTATTGTTTACATTCATCTGATTCGTAACATTATTACGTGAATAAATTAAACTAGTTATAATTCAAGATTCAATAGTTTGACATATTTTGCTACCTAAGTGCGAGCTAGGCTTGCTTGCATTACTTGACGTGATCGGGCTTTCTTAAGGCGATTCACAGACTGCCCTGCTATACGCTGCGGGGTGCGTGGCGACGAAGTCACAACACTGCGCGTGAATGCGTTTTCTGTGTGTTGCACTACGCGTGTTTTCAATGCAAAGAGAGATACGCACGTACGCACTCCCGCGCTAGGCTGCGTAATGCGGTGCAGTGTGCAAATCGCCTTATATCAGAAAATGCAACACATTGTAATTCATGCCATACATTTACTACAATGTGTCATGTCAGAATTCGCCCAGATGTCACATTATGCAACAGCATCAACGTAAATGCAAATTGTCTTTATCTCAGAATCAATAAATTAAACATTCCCCTATATCAAAATTAGAATAACATAAATGATTTATTACACTATAAAATATATAGATATAAAATATAATATAAATATCAGGAATATCGATACATTTTCTTGGGAAGGCACCGAGACAATGCTAAAATCCGTCACTTAAAACAATTTATAAGATCAAAGTTATTAGACTGGTTTCGTTAAGCCAATGAAACAGAAATATAATTCGCTAGTGAAATTACATTATTGTTGCATTATACTATTATTTTTCTGATGGACTTTAGCTAACACCAAGGTATCGTATCCACAATGTACTTTTAAATTTAATATAATTAGCAATATAAAATATGAGCTATAAATATTCTCACACATCAGACTGGAATATCGACGGAACATCACTATCCTTAGCTCGTCAATTTTTATTGAAATACCCACACGACATCGATTATAAAGTTTTAAAATCAATCATTGGCTTTAAATTGTTCATACTACGTATAAATGCTCGCACGCTTCGCTGGACGATTTCTTATGATATATTTTAGATGCAACCGAGTCTGGCTTCCATTACTACGCTCTAAGCCCCCTATAGTGCTAATCTCTATACACACAGAATACCAAGACACGTTGGTACTTGGTGTGCATAAAGCCGACATCATGTTAAAATTTCAATAGTCATCTTAATACTAGACAATCAAACGAGTGAGAATCCCTGTGTTTGTTGAATTGCTTGGACGAGATGGTACTTGAGACGTTCCTTAGTTTTGTACCGTGGAAGATCTAGAAGATTGAAACATGTGTGAGCTACTGGGAAAAACCTGTCGTCAGCTACTGCCTGGATTCTTATCTGCAACGAATGAAAAAAATAACATGAATAAATTTAACTCTTTAAAATAGCGACGTATAATCATAGTTTCTTTGGGTATTTCTTTCAACTTCTTCTTTATATATAAATCAAAGTCGGGTTAGTTACACCATTTATAACTCAAGAACGGCTGGACCGAATTACATAATTTTTAATTGGTTCGATTTATCTCCTTTCCGAATAACAGAATAACTATTAAAGTATCGAAAAAAAAATCCCATACGTTTTGCGAACACAGTGCCATCTCTGATACATGACAGAATACAGCGAATGTTTAAAAACAAAAAAAAGGTATGTAAGGTAGGGTAGGTAGATACAGGTAGGGTAGGTAGGTAGCCAGTTGACGGGAGTAAAGCTGCTAGTTAAGAATAAGTATTGCATGCACCCGGTTCTACCCGGTTATGGAAGGACCGGGTATACCCGGTTCTTATAAGTTATTTTCAGAACCGGTTCCGGACAGAGTAAACCTGGTTCCCCCGGTTCTTTAAAAAAAACGAACATGGGTCACATTATTTCTTTGATTCAAAATACGCGTTTTAGTCCAGGAATTAAAGACATTTCATCATCATCATCTGATATGATTATCAGCTGAAAGACGTCCACTCCTGGACATAGGCTTCCCCCAAGCGTCGCCACATTCTCCGGTCCCGTGCATCTCGCAACCAGCGGATCCCCGCAACCTTCACCAGGTCATCGGTCCACCTAATGGGAGGCCTTCAAACGCAACGTCTTCCGGTTCGCAGTCGCCACTCCAGAACCTTTCTGCCCCATCGGCCATCCGTTCTACGAGCAATGTGCCCTGCCCACTGCCACTTGAGTTTGGCAATTCTTCGGGCTATGTCGGTAACCCTGGTTCTCTTGCGGATCTCTACATTTCTGATTCGATCACGCAAGGAAACTCCGAGCATAGCCCTCTCCAATGCCCTTTGAGTGACTGTAAGCTTTCTGATGAGCCCCATTGTAAGCGACCACGTCTCAGAGCCTTATGTCATCACTGGCAACACATACTGGTCATAGACTTTCGTCTTGAGACACTGTGGTAAGTTGGACGAGAAGATACCGCGCAACTTCCCGAACGCTGCCCTGTCGAGTCGGATTCGACGGTTGACCTCTTTCTCGAAGTTGGCCCTACCCAATTGGATCGTTTGTCCCAGGTAGACATAGTCGCCCACAACTTTGAGTGTAGAGTCTCCGACCTTGATAGGATTGGGTTTAACATGGGCATTCAACATCACCTTGGTTTTGTCCATGTTCATCCCAAGACCCACTCTTTCGGAAGCTCTACTGAGATCATCGAGCATTGTACTGAGGTCCTCCATGGTCTCAGCCATAACCACTATATCGTCGGCAAACCGAAGGTGAGTGATGTACTCGCCATTGACGTTGATGCCTAGCCCTCTCCAGTCCAGAACCTTGAAGACATCCTCCAGTGCAGCAGTGAACAGTTTCGGAGATATGACGTCTCCTTGTCTCACGCCTCGCTGCAGAAGGACAGGTTACGAAGTCTGATCCTGAAGTCGGACTGACATGGTGGCGTTTTTGTACAAACACTTCAGCACCTCGATGTACCGGTAGTCGATTTGGCACCGTTGGGGAGACTGTACAGCCCAAGTCTAGATCGAATCGAAGGCTTTCTCGTAGTCCACAAACGCTAAACAAAAAGGCAGGTTATACTCTTCGGTCTTCTGTATAACCTGGCGTAGCGTATGTATGTACGTGGTACGGTAAAGTACCCGGTAAAGGTTAGCACCGCATGCCCCATAAAGTAATAGTGTTACAAATCTAATTAAAATCTAAACGGAAATTTATGTCAAATTAAAAACAAAAATTAAAATCAAAAGCATCAATTCAATTAAAGTAGAAAATTATATTAAAAATCAAATTAAATTAATAAAATTAATATTAAATATAATACAAAATCAAAATTCATAATAGGCATTGTAGACACGGCTTACTGAGTAGTTTTCCCTAAATCATACACCCGTTTCGAGATCATTTGTTTATTGTGTCATAGATAATCAGATAGATAAATGAATTATTTAAACACGCTTATTGAATAAGGTATTAACTTCGGTCACTGAATAATCTTTCTTCTTCACTACACCTACTTCAACCCGTGTGCCGGTTGAAGGAGGTGTAGTGAAAACTTTACTAATAATTGAGTTCTTTTTACCATTTTCTTAACAGTCAAACTATCTTCACAGCATAAATTCAGTCACTGGATATTATTTTCTCTTCACGACATCTTCTTCAACTCGTGTTATCAAACGGAACTTTTCATCATTCAATATTTTTGTACGAGACAAAGTTACAATATACCGTACTTTTCATCATGCAAGAACATATAAGAAGATTTTCAGATATACCACCGAAACCGCTCATTTTTAGGGTTCCGTACCCAAAGGGTAAAAACGGGACCCTAAAAACGGGACCCTATTACCGAGACTTCGCGGTCTGTCTGTCTGTCTGTCTATCTGTCTGTCTATCTGTCTGTCTATCTGTCTGTCTATCTGTCTGTCTATCTGTCTGTCTGTCTATCTGTCTGTCTATCTGTCTGTCTATCTGTCTGTCTATCTGTCTGTCTATCTGTCTGTCTATCTGTCTGTCTATCTGTCTGTCTATCTGTCTGTCTATCTGTCTGTCTATCTGTCTGTCTATCTGTCTGTCTATCTGTCTGTCTATCTGTCTGTCTATCTGTCTGTCTATCTGTCTGTCTATCTGTCTGTCTATCTGTCTGTCTATCTGTCTGTCTATCTGTCTGTCTATCTGTCTGTCTATCTGTCTGTCTATCTGTCTGTCTATTTGTCTGTCTATCTGTCTGTCTATCTGTCTGTCTATCTGTCTGTCTATCTGTCTGTCTATCTGTCTGTCTATCTGTCTGTCTATCTGTCTGTCTATCTGTCTGTCTATCTGTCTGTCTATCTGTCTGTCTATCTGTCTGTCTATCTGTCTGTCTATCTGTCTGTCTATCTGTCTGTCTATCTGTCTGTCTATCTGTCTGTCTATCTGTCTGTCTATCTGTCTGTCTATCTGTCTGTCTGTCTGTCTGTCTGTCTATCTGTCTGTCTATCTGTCTGTCTATCTGTCTGTCTATCTGTCTGTCTATCTGTCTGTCTATCTGTCTGTCTATCTGTCTGTCTATCTGTCTGTCTATCTGTCTGTCTATCTGTCTGTCTATCTGTCTACGTGGTACGGGTATAGTGTCGGGTCAGTCTAGCTCAAGAGCTAGCCGTTGCAAATCTAGCATACGACCCAAGGGTCGTATGCTAGATTTGCAACGGGTTTGCTGATTGACGTGTACAACTGCCCATAGCACCCCTCGATCCCCTCTGAAGCTCCGGTTTGGCGGATACGATCCTGCCATCGTCGGTCTTCAGTTTCGTGAGCTGGCTCTGCCCTATAGCCAGATCTCTTGCAAACACCTCGGAGCCCTTATTCCGCTAGATCGCGTCTTTAATACGCTCAGTATTAAAGCGGTGGAGGTCTCTTTTCAAGGACTTCTAGATCTGTCTATTGAGCTGCCGGTAGTTCCCCGCATCGTCTGAAGACTTCAGGATCATTTCACGCCTCTACTTCATGAGCTTGAGAGTAGGATCGGATAGTTTCTTGTTCCTATTTGCACGACGGGTCTAGAAAAACTTAGACCCGACCGCATGGACAGTTTATACGAACCCATTGTTGTAATCGTCCACGGAGTTCCCTAGGCACTCGAAACGATTTTGGAGTTCGAGCTGAAAGCTTTCGGGGTAATAGAAAAATCATAGAGAATCAGACAACTCTAAACTATTCATATGCCTAGTGATAATTGCTTATCCTGTCAAATTCTCTATGATTTATTCGAAAAATAATTTTAAATAAAGAAACAGCCGGAACCGGGGGAACCGGTTCGCCCGGTTCTAACTGTTTGCCAGACCTGCAGGCTTATTACCTATCTTTTGCAAGAGCAAAACGATAGCGATCAAACGCTTTATGTCAAAAAAGTCGGCATTACCTGCAGTGTAGGTATGGTAGGGCCTACAAAATCGTTTGCTAATCGCTCGCTGTTTGTCAAATGCACTTATTTAAAAAATAAACCGCAATAACTCTAAAACTTCTGTATTAAAGAGCAATTATTGCGCAAAAATCGCTATCGTTTTGCTCTTGCAAAAGATACGTAATAAATAAGCCTGCCGGTTCTCAAAAACCTGGAACCGGATGCGGGTCTGCATGCCCTAAATAAGTGAAATCTACTCACTTTAATATCCCTCATTCCCTGGATCGGAACTCGGTCGCTGCCAGTCAAGAACAAAAGGAACTTTTTCTTATCTTCAATTGGAAGCTCATGGAACGTTTCCCAGAACCACCTAAACAATAACAAAAAAAAAACATTTAAATCATATGCAACTATCATCAAGCCGCAATACCTGCAGGATACAGGCCTCCCCCATTGTGTGCCCAAAACGTGGATCCACGCGAAACACATTGAATTTTTAATTGTTTAAGTAATTAAGGCCTTCAACCGGTTAAGCGTCGCCACATTGACCAGACCTGTGCTTCTCGCATCCAGCCTGCTCCCACGGCCCTCACCAAAAAGCAGGCTAATTGCGTAAGTGAATTCGGCAAGGTAAAGGGTTTGACCGCCATCAATCGACCAATCACATGCGAGATGAAAGACGCGATGTGGATTTCCGTCATCGATCAACTGTCAACTGACCAACCAATCGCGCGCTCGGAACGGTCCTAAACGTTTCCCGCGCCCCGCTTCGCTACAAAAGATACCTAAAAAAACTACTTCTGCGCATCTAACGACTCTTTCCAACTTACGTGCCGAGGATTATACTGAAATACATGATATATGGTACTGACATATGTAATTTATCTTATTGTTAATAATAATGTTTAGTACATTTACCTGACTTGTGGATCAGTTGAGGTATAACCATTTTTATATTCACAGTTACTTTCAAACACTTCCCAGTCATATTCTTCGTTGCCCATTACAACCGACATCATTTCGTGTGACCTAAACAATTTGATGATTCTACCGCCACACACCTGTGGGAAATTAAAACAAACTAATTTTACGAAGTGGTATGAATTTAATACACACATCACATCACATCATCAGCCTATTAATGTTCCCACTGCTGGGACACAGGCCTCCTCTCTGTGAGAGGGGATGGGCCGTAATCCACCACGCGGGCCCAGTGCGGATTGGTGGATGTCACATGTCTACGAATTTTTGGTTCAAGGACATGCCGGTTTCCTCACGATGTCTTCCTTCACTGTTTTTGAGAGCAGTGGTGATGAAATAATTTACACAAAGTAAAGCGCCTGCCTGGGTTCGAACCCACGACCTACAACTTGTAAGTCGCGGCCGATACCACTGGGCCACCAATGCTCTTGTACTATTTGTAATTGAATACTAGTGAACAATAAACACACTCACATTCGAATATCGCAAACTGCTGTTGTATAAAAGGCGAAAGATTATATACCATTTTATGCGAACAATACGGCCGCTTGTACAAGCTAGTTTAATTTACAGTCTGCTGCAGACAGGACCAATTCATCATGTATACGATAAGAATTTTGTAAGACCGAAGACACAAAAACTGGTTGAGTCTGCAGCAGTCTAATAATAAGTTTAAAAATATCAGTCTTACCTTCTGAAAACCTTGATTGAACGCTTTGAACTGATTTTCAACAGATTTATTGAGTAGAAAATCAACATAAAGTTCTACATATTCCTGTTTGTTCTCATGTGTAACGGGTATGTTCTCTCCGTTCTCTTTCAGGGCGTGTATATGTATCTGACCGAAGACTTCTGTATTTACTGCGAAACATAAGCTGAATACCTGTTGGAATAACCATTACGATTAGTGTGGAAATAAGATTAAGTACTATCCAAAAAATGGTCTACTCTCAAGATCAAAATTCGTTTGCACTTGATAACAAACAATAATGGGCCTTCTTACAGGTCTATTTATATACTCCGTTTGAACCTTCAAGACAGTTATTGTATTATGGAGTTCATGTCTGCAAGATATCTAGATAATAATACAAAATCTGACTGTAGTAGAACCTGTATTAAGTTTTGTAAGAACTTTTCCTTAGTTAAAATAAAATAGTACTTTTTACAATGATACTACATAGTTTATGGCAGTGGTTTCTTCCGCGCGAATATTATTTCAAGGGGTAAAACGTATCCCATGTTCTAATACAGGATATGGTGTACCCTTGTGCCAAGTTTCATCCAAATCTGTTCTGCTGTTTAGACATATTAAACAAATAGAGAGTCAGAGTGTAGGGCCTCGCTAATCTCGGACAGGCAAGGCCCCTTGCGAATAAGCCGCAAAAGCAAGACCCTTTGTGGATTATCGAGGCGTTTGGATTGTGGTATGCAATATTTTTATAGTAAAAAACACATGTTTAACCTTAGTTTCTTTAATTAATTATAGAAAATTACAAGATAGAAACATGTTCATTCAAATGAACATGTCGACTATTTTGATGTTGATATAAAGACAGAAGACTAGTTCTAGGCTGTAATAAATTTCTGTTTATAATTTATGCCCTTAATTTCAAAATCTCCGCTACCATCGCCCGTCCGGATAACAGCGATCATCGAATAAGCGGGGGTCCGGATTAGACGCCCTACTGTTTTAGCATTTATAATAATATGGATAAGGTAAAATATACTAAACACATACATCTTCCACATCCTCATCAGGGTAGTCCAACAAACTTTTAAGACTGTTGGCGAGAGTAGGATACAGATCCGACAGGTCATCCAACATGACGGCTTCTTCTAACACCTTCTTGTATAAAACCAACGGGAACGGTACGTAAATAATAATGGAATTGTATATAGCGAGACCATAAATGGCACCTGTAAATAGAAACGAAGCTTTAATATTTCTGAAATGGAAGTAGATTCACTTTTTTTGTGACTGTACTCATAGATATTTAGATAGTAACGACCCGCCCTATTTTTGCACGAGATAAATTAAATACCCAAATCTTCATCTTTTATCGCTCAATGAGTGAATACAAATAAAAAGAAGCGGAGAAATAGACAGAGGCAGATAGTGACTTTATTTTAATACTATTTAAATTTGGCGCTCCCACACTGCTGTTAAAAATGTTTACAAACATTTTCTAACAATATTACATTTGCAAAAAAATGTTAGGAATTGTTAATGTGTTGAGCTACACTGATGGAAAATGTAATTAACGGCTTGCAGTTTGGATTTACGTTCCGAGGCATCGGTTTTATTTTGGTGCTCCCACACCGCTGTTTAAAAATTTTCACAAGGTTTTTCTAAACAAACATTTTCCTAACATTTGTTAGTAAAAGTATTAATACATTAAAGTTAAAAAATGTTTGAAACGTTATTAACAGCCGGTGTGGCAGCACTATTCGTTAAAATTTGTTAATAACGATTTTGTGTTTACTAACATTACCTAACGTGAAAAAAAATTCTTGAAATTGTGATCAAATGTTTTTTTACTAATGTAGAGAATGTATGTAAATGTAAACATTTTTAACATCAGTGTAGGAACACCAACAAATTAGCAAATGCAAATAACTAAGGAAATTATATCGAGTCTATGGACAACAGGAATAGTCTTGCAGTAACCAAATGCAAATGAGAGAACCTGACACGGACAAAAAGTATTTTTGCAAAGAATTAACTAAATCTCAACTTACCAATTAAATAATACATGACGTCATCTTCGAATGGATTGTTGGAGAACCAAATCATGTTAGTTTCTTCGGACTGCTTGAACATGCCATACACGGGGTCGAAGATTTCCTTCAGGAGCAAAAGGAAGAACTCTTTTTTAACCCCACCTGCATCTTCTGCTTCTTCACCGACGAATTCTACCTGAAAGAACATTCAATGTCACGCATGTTGTATGATTGTCTTTGCAAATTTACGAGTTGTAGGCCGTGCGATCGAACTCAGGCAGGTGCATTACTTTGTACAATTTAGTCCGTGAGGAAACCATATTCGATGATGATGATGTGTTACCTCCATTAATTTGCACTGGACTTACGGCCGACTGCCTCTCCAAGAGAGGAGGCCTGTGTCCCAGCAGCGGGCTTATTAAAAGATTGTTTATGCTATGCTACACTGTGCTTCCTATAGGGCCTATATTATAGGACCTATAAAATACTCTAACGGAAAGGTTAAAACAGCAAACGTACGATGAAATTGAACTTTTATTTACCTGAACATGCTAAAGAAGAACCAGTACCCAATCATAACATACATCAGTTAATCAATTATTAACACACACACACACACCTACTTACACCCACACACCCCGCTTATCCATCCCTCTAAACATGCATACCCACACACTAACACTACACATATCTGAACATGCTACAATAATTTTGTAATCATCCTAGAACCTGAACTTCTTTCTTTTTAATTATGTCTCAACATTGTAGATCCACGGGAAGTTGCGAGGCAACCCCATTACAAGTATCTTTATAACTTACTGGGGCTGCCTCAATTTTGTGCTGTAGAACAATTGTATAAGAAACAATAACATTTTTTTTATCCATATCAGTGACATACGAGTTACCATGAAGCTATAGCTATAGCTTCGTTATTGGATTATCGCGAAGTTTTTCTTTTAAGTATTACTTTGTTAGCTTACTGCCAAACTCTTCATCATCATCATCATATTAGCCGAAAGACGCCCACTGCTGGACATAGGCCTCCCCCAAACGTCGCCACATTGACCGGTCCCTTGCGTCTCGCAACCAGCGGATCCCCGCAACCTTCACCAGGTCATCGGTCCACCTAGTGGGAGGCCTTCCAACGCAACGTCTTCCGGTTCGCGGTAAAAAAAACTCTTAGCATACTTTTATTCAGACGTGAAGGCTTATTTTTAAATGGCATGTTAAACTTTTAGTAGTAAATGCTTGGTAGCGTTAGTGAGCGATAGTTAACTAAAACATATTTAATTTTGCAAAATACTTACTCTAAGCGGTTTCTTCAACTGCGATGTCTCATGATTACTGATTTGCGCCATTGTATCTCTTACAATACTGGTCCTGGATACCGTAAGATTAAGGAACTGGTCTCTTTGGTACTCATAGGTGGGATCCATGAACAGTCGTGTGAATATCTGCGTGGCAGCTCTACTGATAGCTATTTGCATTTGCAACTGCTGATCTATTTTTAGTAACAATGATTTGCATTGAACGTCGAATAGGAATGCGTAGTTACACATATGGGGATTGGCGGACTGCAAAAAAGTTATTGTCGCAATTAGCCAGTTATTGGTCACATAAGGCATTAAATTACAAATAAATGGTGTATGATTGTTAACCAATATTAATAACTCACTCTCAGAGGCCATATTGTTAAGTATTAATGGTATCATAATTATAGTCTGAAAAAGGGATGGTCTTATCGGTCATATCTCTCTTGCACTGTAGTTATTTGTTGAAAAATTTGTGCCAAGTGCAACCCCATATTGTGTCCAGGCTGTCTCTTTCCATTCTATGTTGCCTGGAAGAGATCGCAGAACGCCATAGGGCCGCCTGTTGTATGTTTGTTTTAAGATGTATTTTTGAATTATTTTTATCTTGGTGTACAATAAAGTATATATAAATAAATAAATATGATGGCATTACAACGTTAGAATATGGCACCTGAGTTTCCTCATCAGTCTCAAGCGGTTGTCTAAAGCGGTTGCTTAAATCTACATGAACGGTTGTGTACTTGAGTTACGTCGAATTTGAGAGCAAGTTATTAATTCAGGTCTAGGATTAATATACAGAATACAGGTAAACTATACCAAGAATTTGTATTATTCTTATTAGTACTTACAGCATGATCAGAAAGCCAGGTAATGTAATCAGTTGCAATATCCACATGGTCGCACAAGTCTTCGATATAAAAACATTCAGCTGGTATCTTCGGTTTCTTTGGATTTGTGAAGTTTATTTTGTTCAATGCCGATAGAGTATTGAGTATTTGTATTAAGCTGTGAGTAAAGTAAATTTTCTGGAACCAGAAAAAAAATTCGGGCGTGATACTATTAAGTTTGATTTGTTTCAAACATTTTTAGTTTCTCCTTAGAGATTTTTATATCATATACCTTGTTCGCGCGTACTGTAGGCTGCATGAGTTCGTACACAATAACACTTTTGAATATATCGACTAGCATTTCGAAATATTCTGGTGTTTGAGCCTCCCACCATAAATTCACTATCCTCTGAGGATGGGTGGATAAATTGTTGAACGCCTCTGCGAACGGACCCTAGGGAGAAAAATTACAATGTTTTAATATTTCCGTTTGTCTTTGAATGGGCTGGGTCGGGATATGTTTGAGCTACACATATCATTATTTTTATGTATATTTACCAGAGAGGTCTGTCCATCCAACTACAAGTCGAATGTTAGAATGTGTCGAGATGCGACGTCAGCCATCGCTCGAAGGGCTAAGTTTATTAAATAATGTATTGCATATTTTTTATAACATTAAAAAGGAAATTTGTTAGACTTTCAAGAAAAGTATGAGGGAAGAATATACCTTTTCATGCTTAAATAGTTGAAAAAGGACATTGAAAATAAATGGATGTTATGATTTTTAAGGTATGAAATAAAGCCCCATACCTGTAATTCGACGTGTCGACGAGGATTACGCATTTCATGATACAGAGGTAAGACTAGGAACATTCTGAGAACTTCTGCGTCTGGCGGTGACACTTTCATCTTCTTTATTATATTCTCTGTTAGGTGACTGAATATCTGAAAACAAGTGAATATTATGTTCAGTTTTAATTATGGTCTTGAAGGATGCGAGAACAATATGCTGGAAGCGAGAAGCTTACGACCGGTCGTTGTGGCAATGCTTGGGAGATTCGTTGACCATTAGGTCCACCATCATACGGCAGAATGATAATGTGTTACTTTGCATGCCACATACCTACTTCTCCGCCTGCCTTTTTTCAAATTCGGTTCAGTAGATTCAGAGATTACCCTCTACAACCTCACAAACTTTACCTCTTTATAATATTAGTATAGAAGTATAGATTCACAAATTCAAAGTATACGGACTGGCTGGTCAATCGAATATTTACAGGGCCCATAATAATTTGCAAGACAGTTTAGGAACAGAACAACAACCTAATTGCGTAAGTTAATTCAGCAAGGCAAAGGATTTTGACCACAACAACGCGACATGAAAGACACGACGTGGATTTCCGTCTATGTGACTGGTTGATGGGGTCAAAACTCTTTGCCTTACCGAATTCACTTACGCAATTAGGCTGTTGGCCATATCAATCCATCATAGTTGAACCTTACATGGTTGAAAAACACTTGACACATTACTTTTTACACGACTGCCGAAGGAGGGTAATGTGTTTATCAGTCTATGTATGTATGTATGTTTGTTCCTTTGTGGCGTTCTAGAGACCAAACGCGAGGCCCGATTTTGATGGTTCTTACGTCAATCGTTTCGTCTTAACCCCGCGAGTGTCACTGGCTACATGAAAATTGGAAAATAGGAAAATGGCGGTTTTTGGGCGCCATATTGTGGGGGCCCAAATTTATTTTTTCTTCCAAGCCTATAGTGTGGGGTATCAAAATAAAGGAATTTAAGAGGTGATTTCAAAAATATATAACACTTATATGTTTAAATGTACCTAATTCGAAAAAAAATAACTAAAAAATTATAAATAAAAACAGTTAATTAAAAAAATCAAAAAACCCGACTGCTTGAAAAGCGAACTAAAAAGACGTAAACAAGGAGAAAATCATGCTGTGCAGTCGGAGGATACGTCTGGTTTTGGTCAGCCAGCTCGCGAAGATGCACCACCAGACACTAAACGTTTAGGAAATACTTTCATTATGCGTACAGCTAAGGAGTGGAATTCCCTGCCGGAGTCTCGTTTCCAGATAGCTACAACCTCTGGGTCTTTAAGTCAAGAGTGAATAGGTTACTTCTAGGCAAGCGTGTTACACCGTCGACCACATCATCGCTTACCATCAGAGAGATACTGGTCAAGCGCGAGCCTATCTATAATAAAAAAAAATAAAAAAAAAAAAGGCTAATAAAGGGAGGGGGCGCGAGAGCATTGCGCGCGTGAAAATGTTTGCCAAATAAAATATCTACCCGTACCACAGACAATACAATATTACAGTTCCGTACGTAACAGTCTGTACCATGTTGAAACAATAATGTAGATACCTAGTAAAAATACAAAACAAAAACTCACAAGTTCCTTGATTGTAGTATTTTCAAATCGGCTAACTAACGTGAATGCTTCCTCCGCCTTGCCGACATCCACACCAGGCACCTTAGTGTTGCAGCCAAAGTGGGCATTGTTCGGCGCTAGGAACGAACCGTTGACACACGCCAGGGAGCCGAATACCGTCTCCAAATATGCTAGCGTATCCTACAAGAAAGAAAACTGTAGGTTTATTAATTTATTCAAAGTGGATGGATTGTGTATGGAATGATATTGAAAAACGCGAGCTTATCAATAATAAAAAAACCGGCCAAGTGCGAGTTGGGCTCGCGCACGAAGGGTTCCGTACCATTATCGCAAAAAAACGTCAAAAAATCACGTTTGTTGTATGGGAGCCCCACTTAACAATTTATTTTATTCTGTTTTTAGTATTTGTTTTTATATCGATAACAGAAATACATCATCTGTTAAAATTTCAACTGTCTAGCTATCACGGTTCATGAAATACAGCTTGATGACAGACAGACGGACCGCGGAGTCTTAGTAATAGGGTCCCGTTTTTGCCCTCTGGGTACGGAACCCTAAAAAGGGATTAAATGATAGCGTTACGGTTGACAAGTAACACAGGAACAAGGGCTGGAAAATGATGAAACAAAGTCAAAAGTGATGGAAATTATGAGTTTAGATTCTAAATTTATTTTTATTTAACCTTGTATTGTTTGTTGATTTTTTACAGAGTTTTGATTTATTTCTGAACACAGAAATAGCAATAGGCTAGTTGACAAAAAATATCTATTTAGTCCGTCAGTTAGATAACCTAAAAATATTGGACACGTATTTCTTCTTTTGCCACGTAGGTAAATAAAAATTTCGACGATGCGTGTGACGAGTGCGTTGAAATATCATGAAACATGACGGTGTGCTACACTTTATACTGACTAAATATAATTATCATATTACTATTCAGGACACATCCCTATTTACAAGCAAATGTATCACAGCAATATGTCAAGGAAAGCAATTATGTTTTTTTTAATCTAGACTTTGATTTTAATTATTTGGAAAAATATTATGTAAGCATATGTATTTTATACAGTCTACAGTATGCATTAGGTAACAAAAAATCTCACCTGACTAACAACATCGCAGTCTTTAAAAACTTCGCAAGCTGCCAACTTAGAAATTGTCAATGTTACAATTTGCTTCGTATGATCCTGAATACGGTAGTCAACCGGCCCAGATCTGTCATGGTCTATAATTAGGAAACTGTGATCACCGCCTGCAAACACCTTTATAGGACCCTTGAAGATATCTTGTGAAAACTGCAAACAATTTCACCTTTTAGTTATTTCCGTTGGGTAGAGACACAAGGTGGATTTTTGTTATTAAACGAGTTTAAATAGGGTGATTTTTAATTTCAAACCAAAAATATCAAATTCTATATTTTTTTTTGCTAATTTTAAGCTCACCTTCTTCAAACAGGCTTAAACCACAAATAAACACCCTGTGTTTTAATAAATTAAAAACATAACAGATATTTTTACCTCATCATTAGATACATTCATGACGTGACATTAAATCACAGTGCAAAAGCAATGAATTTGATCATCATTTTTATCATTGCACTGACGTAAGACATAACAGATAATTTATTTAAAAAATGCGTGCTAAAAGAAAGCGGAATATAAAACGGTGCAAATAACTTTTTAACCGAGTTTAGGAGACCCAGGTCTTCTTAGCGTGTCGATGGCAAAAGCAGTTTTTAATCGGACCGACGAGAAGATCATCGAACTCGAAGAGGAATTGAGCAGGTTACGATGTAGTATTGTAGGGTTATCTGAAGTCCGAAGAGAGGGGGAGGACTCGATAATCCTCAAATCTGGTAACTTGCTCTATTTCCGAGAGGGAGACCAGCAGTCCCAGGGTGGTGTTGGGTTTATCGTCCACAAGTCCCTTGTGAATAACGTGGTGAAGATCAAGAGTGTGTCGACCAGGGTGCCTTATACTCAGAATATCCTCGAGTTATTCGCTGAAGGTCGTACAGGTCTACGCCCTGACCTCGGCACACCCCGACGACGAGGAGATCCTCATACATGGTGTATGAGGATATTTCTAGAGCCATGCATGGTTTCAAAACTCACTTCACCGTTGTCATGGGGGACTTCAGCGTGAAACTGGGCAAACGAGACGATGATGAGTCGCAAGTGGGGCAATTTGAAGTTGGACGACGGAACTACCGGGGTCACCTACTGGCCAGTTTTATGGAGAAGGAGGGCCTCTTTATGATGAACTCCTTCTTCAGAAAGCGTGAACACAGGAAGTGGACCTGGCAGAGCCCCGATGGTGCAACAAAAAATGAGATCGAATTCATCATATCAACCAGGAAGCAAATGTTGAATGATGTATCTGTGATCAAATCCGGGAGCGATCACCGAATGGTAAGAAACACATTGAACATTCATATTAAGCTTGAAAGGTCGCGACTGATGAAGTCCACGCTCCGTCCAGCACAGATCCAAGTCCAAAAGCCCGAGAGCTTTCAGCTCGAACTCCAGAATCGTTTCGAGTGTCTAGAGACCTCCGTGGACAAATACAGCGATGGGTTCGTGGAAGCTGTCCATACGGTCGGGTCTAAGTTTTTCAAGACCCGTCGTACAGATAGAATCAAATAGCTCTCTTAACTTATGAAGGAGAGGCGTGAGATGATCCTGCAGTCTTCAGATCAGCAGCTCTATAGACAGATTTCTAAATCCTTGAAAAGAGACTTCCGCTGCTTTAATACCGAGCGTATTAAAGACGCGATTGAGCGAAATAAAGGCTCCAAGGTGTTTTCAATGGATCTGGCTATTGGGCAGAGCCAGCTCACGAAACTGAAGACCGACGATGGCAGGATCGTATCTGCCAAACCGGAGCTTCTCAGGGAGAGCGAGACATTCTATGGGCAGTTGTACACATCAATCAGCAAGCCCGTTGCGAGTCTAGCAAACGACCCAAGAGCTAGATTGACCCGACACTATACCGAAGATTCCCGGACGTCAGCCTGTACGAGATTAGGATGGCTCTGAAACAGCTTAAAAGCAACAAGGCGCCGGGTGATGACGGAATCACGGTCGGACTTCTGAAGGCGGGTGGGAAACCGGTCCTTAAGACCCTTCAGAAGCTGTTTGATTCCGTCATACTCGAGGGCAAAACGCCACAGGCATGGTGCCGTTGCAGGGGTGTGGTGGTAGTCTTCTACAAGAAGGGCGACAATGCCCGGCTGAAGAACTGTAGGCCCATCTCACTTCTTAGCCATGTCTACAAGTTATTTTCAAGAGTCATCACGAATCGTCTCGCGCGCAGGTTTGACGATTTCCAGCCTCCCGAACAAGCCGGATTCCTCCTTCCTCCTCCGGATTACGGTGCGGAGACTTCAGCACCGTAGACCACATACATACGCTGCGCCAGGTTATACAGAAGACCGAAGAGTACAACCTGCCTCTCTGCTTAGCGTTTGTGGACTACGAGAAAGCCTTCGGTTCGATCGAGACTTGGGCTGTATTGCAGTCTCTCCAACGGTGCCAAATTGACTACCGGTACATCGAAGTGTTGAAGTGTTTATACAAAAACGCCACCATGTCAGTCGACTTCAGGATCAGACTTCGGAACCAGTCCTTCTGCAGTGAGGTGTGAGACAAGGAGACGTCATATCTCCGAAACTGTTTACTGCTGCACTGGAGGATGTCTTCAAGGTTCTGGACTGGAGAGGGTTAGGCATAAACGTCAATGGCGAGTACATCACTCACCTTCGGTTTGCCGACGACGTAGTGGTCATGGCTGAGACCATGGAGAGCCTCAGTACAATGCTCGATGACCTTAGTAGAGCTTCCGAAAGAGTGGGTCTTAAAATGAACATGGACAAAACCAAGGTCATGGTGAATGCCCGACAATGGTGAACACTGACTCCTATCAAGGTCTCTCTACACTCGAAGTTGTAGACGAATAGGTCTACCTGGGACAAACGATCAAGTTAGGTAGGTTTAACTTCGAGAAAGAGGTCAACCGTCGAATCCGACTCGGCTTGGCGGCGTTCAGAAAATTTCGTGGTATCTTCTAGTCCAATTTACCGCAGTGTCTCAAAACAAAAGTCTATGACCAGTGTGTGTTGCCAGTGATCACCTATGGGACAGAGACGTGGTCGCTCACAATGGGCCTTATCAGAAAGCTTAAAGTCACCCAAAGGGCAATGGAGAGGGCTATGCTCGGCGTTTCCTTGCGTGATCATGTCAGAAATGAGGATATCCGCAGGAGAACCAAAGTTACCGACATAGCCCGAAGAATTGCCAAACTTAAGTGGCAGTGGGCAGGGCACATTGCTCGCAGAACGGATGGCCGATGGGGCTGAAAAGTTCTGGAATGGCGACCGCGAACCGGAAGACGATACCTTGGAAGGCCTCCCACTAGGTGGACCAGTGACCTGGTTAAGGTTGCGGGAAGGCGCTGGATGCGAGACGCACGGGATCGGTCAATGTGGCGACGCCTGGGGGAGGCTTATGTCCAGCAGTGGACGTCTTTCGGCTGAAATGATGATGATGAAAACGATAAAACAAGAGGTGCCTAAAGGAAGGAAGTTATTTTGCACTTTATAGTGTCTCGCTTTGGAAGTCTGTATTGTAAAAAATATTTTATGTAAATATGGCTCTGATTATTTATTAACTAGATCGCTATTATCTCATAAACTGCTAAAAAAGCTATGTCCGCCGACACGTCATAGGATAATCGCGATCAATACTGGCTGCATGTTTAAATTTATCCTACTGCGATCTCTGTATGTGGCATAATTATATTTAAAGTAGGGGACTATCAATCTATAGGTAACTGATTTTGATATTACGCAACACACGTCCGACTACTTCAACTTTTGTGTCGGAAAATTACCGAATCGTTGGCACCTCTTATATTTTATATTATGGTGATCTCTCGCCTGGTATCGTTTATTCTTTGGGAATCCCCGTGTTGTAGGTATGTACCGTAAACTCGTTAGCATTTCAAAATAGAACATGTGGTTATCACCACTACCTGCGCCAACGCACCCATATTCCGCTTTCTGTCTAACGCGCAATTTAAAATTGGAATTGAATCAATTTATCTACTAACATTAAAGTTTATCATGCATTAAATCTAAATCAGTTCTACTTATAAAAAAAAGAAAATACATAACTAAGAGCTAGCTACAAAATAGACCAATACATAAAAATCTAAATAATCTACAAATAAAAAATTATAAATAAATTGCGCCACATTAAACATAATACTAATAAATTTTTAAATATACAGATGACTCAACATTTAGTTTGGAAACGCCCGCGGTGCTATTTCGAGTTATTGATGTCGCGGCCTCGACTTTCTGTTTCTTCTTAAGCTGAAGAACAATGCAATAGTTCATATTAATAACCTTTATCAGGCTATTTCTATATAATCATAATAAAAATATACAAAGGTGTAAATATCGAGTAACGACACCACATTTGCAACGTTATCAGATATATATCTGAAAGAAATCCCCTTAGACATTCGCCACTTTAGGGGTTCGAACCCGTAATGAAGAGATAGATTGGTCCTGAGTCCAATTCTAATACTAGGTCGACAAGATCTCTTTTTATTACAATTGTTGAGTCAAAAGAATAAAATAAGAAAATTTAGCAACCAGCATAAATCCATTTACCTAATAAATTCCTACATAAAACACACTAACCACACAGTCTATTAAACAAAACCCATCTCCATACAGCCAGTTACTGTATTGACAAAACACTTGCAAGCAGTGGCGGCCTTAGGGGGTGGCGAGCAGGGCAATCGCCTGGGGCCTCGCTTTTGCAGCGAGCAAACAATAAAATAAAGTTGGTTAAGAATTTCATAGTAAAGTGTTAATAATAAAATGTGCCAAGTTTTGCATTTCTTGTATATCATCACCTTATCACATTCAATGCAAAAAGGATAAGGGCTTCGCAAATATATACATTTTACAATGCAATCGTCCTTTCGGAGATCGGTTAGCGATTAACGACTGTATGGAGACGGTGCACTCTGTGCTAATTGTACACTAGTGTCAAAAGAAGGAAGAAGTGCAGAAAAGAAAGGAAACTACTAACTAATAAGGCATTATTACTAAGCAATATACTCATTTACCTTGCTTGCGCCAGGATTTTCAGTCTGTATCGAAAACAATACAATTGAATGTTATGACTTGATATAAATGAATTTATTATTTCACTGCCTATTCTATTATTGTGGCAAACCAAACGGGCGTAGCGGCGGCGATGCGATAACACAAGAAATAAAATATTAGCGGCTTTTTACTAAGCAAGCTGGTCAAGGTTCTAACTTAGGCCTCAGGACACTTTAAATATTAAATAGCAAGACTATAATAAATAAGGTAAGTTTCATTCACATTTAAGAGGATGCTATCTTTTTTAGTAGTTCATTAATGGCAAAATTAATTTCTATAAAACTGTGTGAAGCGGACTCATGTAATAACGAATGTCTTTCACCCAAGTTGCTGATAATGATTTTTCAAACATCGAGCACTCACCGGCGATTCATCGTTAGAAATGAAAGAGACGGGTGTTGGGACTAAGGCGAAGGCCATGTGTGGGCAGCCAAGCTGGCCCCTGGCGCCGTAGCCACACGCTAGGATACGGTCACCGACCCGGCAGAGAACGTGCCGGCGCCCGCAAACCACTTGCGTCACCGTACTCCCCATTAACTCCATAACCTGAGGATTACACATGATTATGAGATTATGACTTTACATGATTATGATTATGATTTAACTCGTCATTAAATATTAATGATGAGTATGTGTGTGATAAGTCATACTTAAGATAAAATAGATACCTTCAGTGTTCCATTTATATTCAAAGCACGAAATATATAAGTCTACAAATTAGCATGAAAACTAGAATTTTGGTTTACAGGTGCAATGCAGGCTAAGCTTTATACCATTTTTACTGGTTTATTAATTATTATAACCAAATTATGCGTTTTGATTACGATTAATCATATCCTAAAAATTTAAACAGGCTAAATTCAAGTAAAAGACACATTTAAGCTAAGGATTTTATATTAGTATGGCGCAGCCAAGCAGTCTTAAACTAAATTGTAGTGCGAAGCGTAGCGTAGCCACGGATTTGCGATGATCGCCGAAATAGGGTTTATTTATCAGTGCACTCTGTAATATATCCAGGTCTAGCATCTACGAGTGATTTCGCCAGCGTGAAAATTATCCTAAGGGAATATGCTCTCGAGATAAGAAGTATATCCGATATCCTAACCCAGGATATTATTGAGCCAAGTCTTATCCAAATCCGTTCAGCCGTTCAAAACGTAAAAAAATTACAAGCAGACAGAGAGTTACTCATACATAAATTGACGCCTTTTTTCCCATAGGCTGAAATTTCATAACGCTACTTGCTACGATCCTTAGGGTTCTATCAGACAGAGAGCGGTCACGCGGTAAAGCGTTCAAGATGTCAGTATTGCGTTCGTTGTGCTGTATTACTTTACATAGATATACCCCACATAGGAAGGATTCTGACCGCGTCGTTCAACCAGAACGCACGCGTTCGCGCGTTCACTGCTGTTTCGGTGACCAAATTGGAAGGAAGATGGAGACTAAAAAGCTAATTAAGTTAATTACGTGAAAGGAGTTTTATATACGATGCGAAGTATAACGATTAAAAACCGAGGAAAAGTTTTTTTTTTTTTTTCTCTTTCTGCCTCGTGGCAATCTGTTGAAAGTAACAATAGGCCACTTCTCTGTCCGATACATTGTATCTGTCTGGGTTCTTTAGCTTGGTGAGTCACTTCACAGTTACGTGTCTCATTCCATCGTGACGAATCTATCCAGTAAGTTTGGAACACCATGTCTCTTCAATCTCCTATATTGCAAACTTTTGTCTCCAGATAGTCCTAGGGCAAGCTCATTTATATGCTGTTTAAGTCTCCTCTGATAGTTAATACTGTATTTCATGATCTCCTGTTTAACAGTTGGTAGTTTCAGGTCAAGATATATGATTTTGTTACTGATGTACCTTGGTATGTTGAAGATTGATCTGAGTGTTTTGGTTTGGAATCGTTCCAGTATCTCAATATTGCTATTACTGGCTGTGCCCCAGAGCTGGATACCATAGTTCCAAATTGGTTTCAAGATGGCCTTATACACAGTCAACTTGCTGTGATTGCTCATTTGCGAGTGACGTCCTATTAGCCAGTACATGCTGCGCAATTTTAAATCAAGTTGCTTCCGCTTGGCCCATATATGTTTTTGCCATGTCAGCCTTCGGTCCAAGTGCATACCCAATGTGTTCCGCGAATGCTTTAGCCTTCTCCATGTCTGATCTGGCCCAGTTTCCGTTACTTTTTCTGATAGGAGGAATCTGATTATTGGGACGTTTCAATCTATGTGTTGCTAAAGTGGAAAAGTAGCAGAAACATATTTGTTTGTTGGCATTTCTTCATCTTTAACCCATTTAGAAAAAAGTCTATGAAATTCTCCATCTTGTTCTCTCTCCTTATTTACTGGGCGCACCCAGTACCCATTTCCTTTTCTGTCTTGATGCTGATAATGACCACAAAATCAATAATTCGTTTTCCGATGAAGAATTATAGTCAAGAAACATGGTGAAAATAGTGGTATCGCGTAGACCGTCCAACAGCGGGGTTCGTAAGCACGCTTGAACGCAAAACTAACCTCTTGATCGCTTGACCGCGTGACCGCTCTTTCTGATAGTGCCTTGAGTAACTTTAGCATTTATAATATTAAGTATTGATTGCTACTTACTTTTCTAGGAACCAGCTCATCTCTGGTAGTGCCGTGTCCAGTCTGGCCGTATTCACCAGTGCCGCATGTGAAGACACCGCCATCTAACGTCAGGAACACGGTAAAATCTTCTCCGCAAGCAATGTGACACACCTGAAAACAATACTTTGGTTATACTATAAGATGGATAGGGATCATTGCATGAACAATCTTAATATATATATTTCTTGTGTGCGTGTGTATGTGACTGAACTCCTCCTAAACGACTGGACCGATTTTGATGAAATTATAATAGGGTAGGTAGGGTAGGGTAGGTAGGGTAGGGTAGGTAGGGTAAGTAGGGTAGGTAGGGTAGGGTAGGGTAGGTAGGGTAGGGTAGGTAGGGTAGGGTAGGGTAGGTAGGGTAGGGTAGGGTAGGGTAGGTAGGGTAGGGTAGGGTAGGTAGGGTAGGGTAGGGTAGGTAGGGTAGATGCATATTAGGTGTTTTTATGGCAAAACAAAGTTTGCCGGGTCAGCTAGTATAATATAGGAACCTTGCTGCCAATTTCTCCCGCTAGATTGCTTACTGAATTAAGGCGCAGATACCGCTCAGTAGCTGATTTTAAAATGATAATGGCGTCTAAACGGCTAGTCGTTTTTTTCAAACACAGCAATATAATATAAATTACGCCTTTTTCCCGTGGATGTTGGCAGAAACTACAGAACGAGAACGATGATACCTGAAATAAGTCTATATTTACTTCACTTACAGATCATGTTAACAGTACCTTAACATTTCTCAAAGTCTTTAAATGCGAGGGGAAACATTTGTTTTCTCTATCTTGCAGTCCCAACTGGCCATGCGTGTTTTTACCCCATCCGAAAACTGCACCGGATCTGAGTAAGAAAACAATAATTTAAATAGTGAGCAACAAATTCCTTCGGCCCGAATATTGGCTGACCAAGTACCTACATACGGGATATTATAGTACAGTAGAAATGTGTGCGCAAACACAGGTACAAAGGACCTCTTTCAATGGTTCTAGGAGGAGACGGCAATACGACACGACCGGGAAGAGATAGGGTGCAGAATCAATGTATAGTTCTCGCCAAACTTCTGGGCCGCCTTGAAGTTGGCTACAATGACTGCGCAGTAGTAAATCTCATACAAAAACAGCACCGATCCGTCTCTGCGCATCGGAAAGCCAACTTTAGAGCGGCCCAGGAGATTGGCGAGAACTATACGCACTGTAAAATATTTTACGATATATCACCATGAATAGCGCAACCCATCGTACATCATCGGCATTATGGTAACCTATGTTTATCAACCACAATGATAAAAAAATTGTAATATCCCTATCAAAACAAAAACTGATAACAACTGCTTCACATTTTCTGTACATTTCTGGAACGAATTGGTTTATAACTACTGCCCATAATACATTGTAAATAAGGTAGTTTCCATTACAATTTGTAGCACAATGAGATATGGCACATTAAGGTAATTTACATTATTTATTTAGGTGATACATATTTCAGTATTTCTGGAATTATGTATTAAACACAATGTCTGCACTGAATTTGCACTCTGAATTGGCAGACTAATTCTTTGATTTTTCTAATTTTACACTTCATTAAATTCCTCATTTGCATCGTCATTTAAGTAGAGAATAATCATGGTTTGCCCGTTTCAAAATTACTTACTTTGATAATGCAAAAGTGTGGTTACTGCCGCATGCAATCATTGCGATAGGAACTCCAAGCAGTGAATTAATTTGTTGTGGGATCATTTCCTTATTTGTCATAGTACCTAATCCACACTGACCGAAACTATTTGCACCCCAAGAAAATAGATCACCATCTAAAAGGAAACGAAAAAGTTTATAACATAAACTTATATACACAATCTAAGATTCTTTAAATGATTGTTTAAATGTTTGTCAAAATTAATTCTGAAAATAATGATACAAATATGCAAATGAAAAAATGAAACTACTACTGTTGAATGGCATAGAAAAATTTAAGTTCCCTGTGGGATAGCTCACTAGAGCAAAGTCATAGATTTTTGTTTTTTATGCTGAACTAGGACACATCCTGTATATAAGAAATGTAACCTCACATTCACTCAACTCAGACTATTATAGACTTAAAGGTAAACTTCAATCGCCACTCAAATTGACAGTGCATTACATATGAATAGCCATGAACATTCATACACACACATTCACTCTTATAATACTATGGCAATACGAATTACATTCAACTTACTGTTTGTCAATGCTATGGAATGATATGCCCCACATGCAACTTGAATAACGTTCCTTGTTGCAAGGTTCTTCACAAACTTGGGCTTATCCTGGGCATGTGTGCCCAGATTACTGCCCAATTGGCCCATGCTATCTGAGCCCCAACTGAACAGCTGTCCCCATTCATCCAGAGCAACAGAATGCTGTATTCCACAAGCAACTGATGACACAGTGCAATCTTTGAATGTCTCGACTAGTGCTGAAAATTAACCTTTATAGATAAAAAGGAAAATAAATAAATATTGAAGTGGTATGCCATGGACTAGACCTAACTCAGTACTTGGTGGATATGGGTTGAATATAAATTATACATTAAAAAAAAGTAATTAAAAACAAGCTTTAAGTTAACCGTGCATTGCCCCTCAAGTTAAAAGTAAAATCTACAAGTCCGTGATTAGGACAGTCATCAGTCAGTGTCATACTGTATGGATCAGAATGTTGGGCTGGTGTGGCATGACAAGATTGGATAAAGTGAGAAATGAGTATATTTGCTTGTCCTGGTAGGGTCATGTGGTGAGGAGGTATGAAATGCATGTTACTAAAAGAATTATGAATATAAATGTGGATGGATGAAGAGGGAGAGGAAGGCCAAAGAAAAGATGAATGGACTGTGTGAGGAGTGATATGAAAGAGAAGGGAGTCAGTGATAGCATGACAGGGGACAGGACGGTATGGAAGAAGAAAACGTGTTGCACCAAGCCCAAGTAACATGGGTTAAAGGTAAGAAGATGATGATGTCATCAACTGGTTGGGGTTATTGTTTTAAAAAGCAGTTGCAAGATTTGTCCCAAACAATACACATACTATCTAACTCACAATGGCAGTTAAATAATAGCTTGTAAAAAAGAGAGTGTAGTTGCAGTTTGGTGGATGTATAGAGTCAGAGATTTTACTATCTGTATGCAAACATAAACATGACAATGTAGATATTTTCGTAGAGATAATATAATTTTATAGAGATTAGATTAGCTGACTATAGAATTACAAAAATTGCCTGCCACAGTATTTGGGTACATTGCAAGTCATTTCCTTGAGTATTTAGGACAACATTACTATTAACATACCCAGTCAAGTCAATCAAATAGAATACAAAAACATTTTCTTAATGTCCCTCGGCAAACTTCGTGTTTCGTCAGTCGTCGGCTTTCTATCAGTTGCCCTTTGCACTTGGCGCAGACTGGACGCTCTCAATCCACTTGGAAGTATAAAGAGTTATTAATACTCTTTTAACATAATGTTATTTATTTAAAAAATGGGAGGAAAGCTGCTAAAGCTGCAATTTTTACAGCTCTATATATTTCACACGGAAATCAAAACAAAACAACTAAAAAGTACTTAGTTCTGAACTCAAATTATTATACATGATAAATCTAATAATTGATGGGCATGGAAATAAGCATTAGTTTGTATTCGGAAATCCGATGATTGCCGATGGAGATTAAGAAAATAGTTGTACTGTACATTAATGATAACTGCAAGTACTAATTGTTAAACATATAAGCAGTTCCTAGTTCTCCAACCCTAGATTTCCATAGGTCAAGGTGTAAACATGACTGTGTATAAATGTATTGGTACATAATGATTGATTTTTGTTTAAATGTGGGTGAGTTAGTGCCTGCGCTCACTGATGGCATGGCACGGCAAAGGATTTTTCGTGGACTTATGATTTTCGACCTTATTTCAATGACTTTAGTGTTTATTATTCCTTTATTTCTCCACGAACACCGCGGCATGCAGCGACAGAATGATTAGGTATGCTGAAAAGTGCCGTGCAGTGCCGCAGCAATGTTGAAAATTATTAGTCCACGAAAAATCCTTTTCCATGTCATGCTGTTAGAAAGGGCCGGCCCTTATAAGTCCACCTCTGCCTAACCATTCCGAGAATACAGGTGTGATGTAATGTTTTGTTTAGAAGTGTCATATCTCATCTGAAAAAACAGTTTTTTATTATAAATTCTGTTTATATACTTTATGAGGAAATGCGGGCAGAGCTCTGACTGAATTTCCTTAGTAAAAAGTCATAATTCGCCTATTTCCTTCTCCAATATTGGACCTATTTGGAGAATTTATAAGATACTAGTTGACCCGGCAAACTTTGTTTTGCCATAAAAACACCAAACATTCATCTACCCTAACTACCTACCCTACCCTACCCTACCCTATCCTACCCTACCCTACCTACCCTATCTACCCTACCCTACCCTACCTACCCTACCCTACCTATCCTACCTACCCTACCCTACCCTACCCTACCCTACCTATCCTACCTACCCTACCCTACCCTACCCTATATCTCAAGTTGGACCAGACTGCTCACGGTGTGCCAATTTAATTTAAAATCGGTTATGTAGTTTAGGAATCCATCGCGGACAAACATCGTGACAGGCGATTTATATATATTAGATTGGTTGAAGTACACTTCAACCAATCTAATATATATAAATCTATAAAGCTACAGCTTTAGCGGCACTATGGTGCGAGGACTTAGAAAAATTATGAGATTTAATTAAGATATTCTATAAATTGATTTAAAAAAATTTTGCTTGTGACAGAGCAATTTGAGCATCTTTTGAGGGTTCTAGTGCTTCTAAAGATGATTTATCATCAAAATGGAAAACATAGGGGCACAGTATATATCTTTCTTTTTCAGTTTATGTAATATCTTTTAATATGTCAAATATTGCAGAAGGAAATAAGTGAGAGCCGAACCTTGAATCAATCTTTAACTTAGCATTTCCTCTTTATATAAATAATATAAAATTACAGCTTATTATTAAATCCAGTAATCTATCCTAACAGAAATGCCTGTAATTAACAATTGATAACATCATAATCTCAACTTTCACCTTACAAAATAATTAAAAATCTATAACAATGCAAGTCCTACTTTTATCTAATCAAATAGTCCAACCATTTCTTTAAGTACCTATATTAAGTTCCCCGTTGCCAACAGCTTCTAGAAAGAGGGGGGGTTTTAAGCATTACTTATAAGCCAAAAATATTAGGTAAATATAATAAATTATAACAATACCAGGAGTTTTTCCTACTCTATTGTCAGTATGGCGGCCCAATTGTCCAACTTCATTGTTTCCACAAGAATACAAATGGCCAGTGTTTGTGAGGTACAATGTGTGGAACTCTCCGGCAGCCACTGCCTTTATATGGTTGCTTTCACGCCATTTTGATAATGTTGGTTTTATAACCTGTAATAGAAAAAAGAGCAATACATATTTTATTAAAAGAAATTAAATATTTAAGTGTACTTTATATGAAATAAGTACTATTTCAACAATAGGGTGCCTACATTATGTTAGATTTTATGATGAAATAGGAAAGCTATGTTACTATTTTTTGTAAGGTTAAATAAAAAGAAAATAATACAAGCCCTTATAATTATTTCTACACTGTTATCATTAGACTTAATCAATCAATAGATTTATCGACGCAAATCTTTAGGAAATTATGATTACAAAATACGTCAATGTTTGCCTGCTTAATAAAATCACTTTGTAAAGCGAAAGCGTAGCCAGAGCAGATTTTGAAGGGTGACTTACCAAATCAAGAGTCTCCGGTCCTTCTATACACAATTCATGATAGGTCGCATTACCCCAACAAAACATTTTGTGCTATTATTTTGCAATGACTTTTAAATTTTACAACTAATGTATAACCTCTACTTCCGATCCAGATCAGTCTGATTGAGAGGTAGTTAGGAATCTGATTATACTTAGCCGGTGACTTTACACAGTTAATTTTATTTGCAACATAGTGGATGAAAATAATAAAAAAGCATTTTCAAAAAGTCGAGAACAATCTTCAACTTTAGTTGTCGTTCTCTAGCTGTCAAAATAAATGATGCGTTCAGTAATATAAAGAAAATAGAATACAAAATCTTTTAGTCGATTTTTTTCAGTTTATTCTCAAATTATTCTTTGATACGTCACGTACGGTCACGTATTCTCGTTCTATTCCTTGATTCATTCCATAATAATCCTTTAGTGTGAATATATAAAAATGGTGTGAGTCTTTTGAGAAATTTTACTTTAATATCCCTTCTACACAGTCGGAACAGTCGCTCGACCAAGGTGCCCTTGGTTAGCTGCCTGTCAAATACCTTATCTATGCAGATGATCAAGTTCCTTCTACTTGCATCGACAGCAGAACAGTTGCAAGCTTAGATAAAGTACCTATAGATTAAGCCTTAAAATGACCTTGATTGATACAGCGAGATGGCTAATTGGCAGCTCCATGTAAATAATAAGGACAAAAGATTATTTTTCGTCTTTGTCACCATGGCCGGTTTCTGTTGTTTGTCAAACTCTAATACAATGGCAGGTTTGACAAACAAACTCAGTTTTGTTTGATTTTCTGTGATTTCGTGGTATTATGTGTTAATTGAGACAAGGAATTTGGGTTATTTATAGATAATTAGTGTCAGTGCGATGGTGTGTTGTAGTGTTCTTGTTCTTGTTGTAACACCAGAACTAACTATTGCTGTCTCATGCGCGGCCACGCCAGGGCTTAATCTATAGGTACTTTATCTAAGAGTTGCAAGACATGGTGACTGTGAAATGAAGCTTTTAAGTTAACAGGGATGAGTATAAATGTGAACAAGACTAAGGTAATGGTGTTTGAATGAGAAGACGATGTATCCGATTGTGAAGTGAAAATAAATTATAAGAATGTGGAGCAAGTGAAAGAGTTTGTATATCTGGGAAGTATGTTCACAAGGGATGGAAAGATTAAAGAGGATGTGGAAAGGAGAATAAAGTGAATGGTGCTACACATGCGTTTGGGACCAGCAAATCGATGTCGCCGGATCTCGACTCGCCGTTAACAACAGCGTGCTGGTGCATGGAAGTGAAGGTTGGGTATGGCAAAAAAGACATGAAAGTAGGATTAATGCAGTAGAAATGCGTTCCTTGCGAAGTATGTGTGGTGTAACTTTAAATGATAGACTGAGGAATGAGGTTATAAGACAACGTTGTGGTTTAAAAGAAGATGTAGTGACTAAAATTGAAAAGTGTATGTTAAGATGGTTTGGCCATGTTGAGAGGATGAATGAAAGGCGACTAACGAAAGGTATTTACAAGGCAGACGTGAATGGAAACGCTGGGAGGGGACGCCCTAGAAAGACATACATAGACCTTATAGGTGATGTTCTTCAGAAAGGCCAGTTGCACAGTACTCATAACCGGCGTGTGTGTATGACTAGATTTATGAATGTGAGTGAAGCAAAAGAAGTATGCAAGGACCGTAGCAGGTGGCGTTCTGTAGTTTCTGCCTACCCCCATGGGAAAAAGGCGTGAGTTTATGTATTATGTATATATTCATACATACATACATAAACTCACGCCTACCTTCTTGGCGAACGCAAACAGCGCCGCCACCAGCAGTTAACCACTCACGTCACGTCAGAACCTGTACCTCCTGTATGAGATGGGATAATTCACGTAATCTTCCACTCATCTGTGTATAGACACATACAAGTTGAAGATTTGTGCAATAACAGATCTTCAAAAATCATACGACAAAAACCTATGACAAATATGAAAATGTAAGATGGTGTTATGTTAGTCGGCTTCCTATACTGAAGCCATCTCAATTTTTACTCGAACTCTGTAACGAATTAACGATTATACATTACATAATCACTCCGTGATAGGTGATTGCTAGGACACGACTTTTATAAAATTTGTGTGTAAGTGCTTTGTATCGCACTAATAGTCTACGGTAACTTTACCGTAGAATAGTAAAATATTAAAACATGTTAACAAAGTTGTTTTTTTACCCGACTGCCGAAGCAGGGTAATGTCTTATTTCTCCCCCCCCCCGTTAACTCTTTACCTTCCCCCCGCAAAAACAACAAACCCCTCCAAAAAAAAAAAACTTTTGTCCTTATTATTTACATGAGGCTGCCAACTAGCGATCTCGCTCTATCAATCAAGCTCATTTTATGGCTAAATCTATAGGTCGTTTATCTAAGGGCCATGGGCAGACACGAAGTCAAAGAAAAGGTCATCTTTTAAAATTTTTGAGGCAACCTTGTTGGTATGTGGAAAAGGCGATGACCGACTTTTACCCCTTGAATGTCAAGCCTAAGATAACAAGACGAGGGGCAATGGCAACCGAGTACTACGAACCTACGAATCTAATGCGCACAATCAAATGGACCGACCCTCAAAAACAGCGGCGCGGGGGCAGGCAACGAACGGTGCACTCCAGTCAAGGGCTGACCGCCCGCGCGTCTGCATTGCACTGTTGTGCAATTTATTTTTGTGACGTGTCGAAATGTCATCGGACGAGCTAGAGCAAATTATTTCAGCAATTTTTGAGTGGACTTCGATATGGAACAGCAAAGATGTAAAGCATAAAAATAGAAGAGTAATTAACCAGTTAAATTAACAAATCGCCCTTGATAGCTTCCAGAATATATTCAAAAGTTTCTACACTCATTCTGGTGTACTCGTAGAATTTGTCAGGACATTGTCTCTGTTCTTGATAATTTCGACAAAATTCGCCTTTTCTTTTCCTTGCCCTATAGTAGGAATTCACTTCTTCTTTTGCCCGTGTGAGCGTTATTAGGAAAACATTTGAAAAAAAAAAAATTGTCACCGTTGTTCAGAAATTTCGTTCGCGAATAAAAGCAAACATGTCGACGCCCGCTGGTTTCGAGAACGGGTCTGCGTTGCCCGCCCAATACTTTTTTTAGAGGACACCGATATGGAACAGCAAAGATGTGAAGCATAGTCAATGAATTTGTCAGGACATTGTCTCTGTTCTTCATAATTTCGATGAAACTCGCTTTTTCTTTTCCTTGCCCTATAATATGGATTCACTTCTTCTTTTGCCCACAATCAATTGTTTTCGAGCGTTAGGAATACATTTGAATCAAAAAATGTTGTCACCGTTGTTCAGACATTTCGTTCGCGAATAAAAACAAATATCTTGACGACACAACCACGAACACAACACTACGCCGCTATAGTGCCGCGTGATCTGCCCGCCTGGTTTCGAGAACGGGTCTGCGTTGCCCGCATCGCTCCTGCGCCGCCGCCGCCGCCGCACTGTGGATCGAAAAACGGCTCTAGAAGACATAGGAACTTAAATTTAAAAGTGTCGGTTTTTTTGTTTGAAATGGGTTCTAATAGCCAATATCATACTTATATATTTCATAGGACGCAATTTGGTAGGCAAAAGGGCAAGTTTTATTTTTTTTGCTAAAAAAATGTATGGAGCTGATATAAAAAATGCATAAATCTCCGGAACCGCAAGACTAACCGTAATATCCTTGCACACGGTTATGAACTATTTATTTATGATTTTTTGACATACTTCGTATGACGAGAAAGACTGCGTTTTTTTTTTTAAAAATCCTCAACTTCTTTTACCTAATATATGCTATAAATAGAAATAGACGTGTTATGTGATGTGTCTATCTAACTTAAAAAAAATATTTAAAATTATTAAAGATATTTTGATGTTTATTAACCGACTTCAAAAACGGAGGAGGTTCTTAATTTGTTTGAATTTTTTGTATGTTTATTCAGAGATATCTTCGCCAATTAATAACCGATCTTGATGATTCGTTTTTTGTTTAAAAGAGTATGGTCCCGGACTGGTTCCAGTTAAATTTGGTAAAGATCTGTTAAATAACTTTGGAGATATTCAATAAAACTCTTCAATAAATGACGGTAACCCATCATAGATTGCTGCAATCGCATGTCTGTATATTGTTTACACCATTTCATAACATAACATCGCACCAGTAGACTCTGAAGGGGTACGCAGATGTGTACATTTCACCCTTCTACACTCTCATTTCATCAGTTATGTTCAAGTTCCCTGTTATTGGGGTTATCTAAATACCCCTTGCGTGTGTGGTCGGTTTTTTTGCTTGAAATGGGTTCTACCCATTTCAAGCAAAAAAACCGACACTTTTAAATTTAAGTTCCTATGTCTTCTAGAGCCGTTTTTCGATCCACAGTGCGCCGCCCCGCTGCCCGCAAGATTCGAGGCAGAGACCTTATAAGAGGTTCGGTTGACATTTCGAGCGTTTTTTACGTGGTACTTTGTGACAAAAAACTGGTTGACATTAGTCTTAGGACACACGCGGCCACTATATAGTCGCTGCCAATTCGCTGGTGATTGCATTTTCGGTCCTAATCCTAAACTTATAGAAGTCACATACACGCAGAAGTTTTAAACCCCTTCTACACAGTTGAGTGGTTGAAAGTCTGACCTTGGTCGGGGCACCAACCAAAAAAGACCTTATGGACGGTGGTTAGCCAACCAAATTAGACGCAAGCGCACCAACCTCCCAACCAAGGTTGTTGGAAGGTCAACTCAGTTTGGTTAGCCAATTACCGTCTACACGTTCTTTTTTGGTTAGTGCCCCGACTAAGGGCGCCTTGGTCGGAACAACCACCCAACTGTGTAGAAGGGGTAATATGCTACACACAGCTACTTTAGTCTCTGGCAATTGCGAGTGACCCTCAACAAAGAGCCACAATATAACAAAGTTTGAAAAATATAATAAAGCATGGTGTATACTAGTTTGGTGAGATTCAGTCTATTTTTTTATCGTAATTATGTAGTGGAATTATCAAGTCATATATAATAAAACTATTTCGAAATTATTATTATATAATTAAAAATATTATATCGCTTTTTGAGTCGATTATTGATTTCATTAGTCGATTCTCGATGTAAAGAAATCTGTACAGGTGTTATATACATGTAAGTAAATAGTACATTGGTTGCAGCTATGGACACTCTTTATGTATAATAGTTATAGTTATCTATGTATATAGATGGGACTGGGACGTTGTTCGGCCATATTTGTTATTGTGCTGATGGGATTTATATTTATTATATCGTTTGATTTCAAACCAGAAAGTTTTAAATTCTGTGATGTATTATGTTTCATTGTATTCTCCTTTTGAACATTTTTACCTTGTGACATAAAACCTTCAAAACACGATAGAGTTATGTTAATTCAGTGACCGTGGGTACCCCCTTGTGGTAATTTCACTGAAGTGATCCAGCGGATCATATTGAGAGATAATTCTTTAAAATCTCACTATCGTGGCGGGGTCATCAAATAATAATGGCAAAGGGGGTCGACAAGCCGCCCCAGTCGACGTGGGGTCTCCCCTACTTGACTGGGAGGAGGCTGACCATTTTAGTTTCGAAGATTCTGAACGCTTCGAAGAAGATTCCCTGTGTAGCTGGAGTTCAGAGCCTGAGAGCCTATGCAACAATTGGCGAGGATGGAGGCGTCCAAATCTTCAGAACTCGTTTGGAACCCGATCGTCAAAAAAGAATATTCAAGGTAACTATACAGCAGCTGATTCTTTGTTTCGAACTATCGAAATGATGACACTGTTTTACATTTCTTGACGAATCATACATTTACAGGCGATATTATGTTAATTTTATGTCATGAATTGTTGAAATATCTTTATTTAGCCCTTATTTTCAGTAATAAGTTTTGATGTCATGATCTATAGGTACTAATTGAAAGTACAATGTGTTTAGTGATACAAAGAACAGGTGCTAGAAGTCATTTACCTTTGAGTGAACTGAACAGTACATACTACATAATACCTTAGGTTTCAAATTCTTTTTATTTTTCTTGATGTGGATTCTTTTTATTCCTATAAATCCAAAGTGAATGGAAAGTTTTTGGATCTTGACAACTTTCTAACTTTCACTGATTGTTTTTAGATATTATATTGTGATTAAATAACATAATAATATGAGTGTAATATTTAATTATCTAAATATAGACTTCTACATCTTGTAAAATATGATTATAAGTATGCTATTTTTAACATACCTATTGACATAACAATATTGTATTTCGTTTTGGTATTGTATAAGTAATAAGTACACAGATAAGTCTACATTTATTTAATTAGTTAATTTATGTATGTATTAATAATTATTATATGTTTTCATTTATTTGTGAGTTCTTTGTTTATCATTAACATGTAGATGATATTTCTAACTTTACTAAAAAAATATATATTAACATTCATTGATTAATTGATTAAATTTGTAGTAATATCCTAAAAATATCTATACAAAGTACAAAGTAAAAAATAGATTGTTTTCATATTATTACATCCTTAGTTTATCAACTTACTAAAAAGTTCAATTAAAGTTTTTACAGCAATTACAAGAAACAATATATATTAAACTTTACAGAAAAGACAGTTTCAACACTAAGTGAACTTGCAGCAAAATGCGTAGCATCTCACATACCGTTTGAATTAGTTGAACATGTCTATCCACCGGTGCCGGAGCAACTGCAACTTCAGATTGCATTCTGGAGTTTCCCAGACAGTGAAGACGACATCAGGTTGTACTCCTGCCTTGCCAATGGCTCTGCCGATGAGTTCCAGAAAGGGGAACATTTGTTCCGCGATAGAGCAGTCAAAGATGTTTTACAAATTGGTACGTATTGTGGAAATTCATGAATGCCATTCTAATAGGGAATTCAAAAAATACAACAAAACAAAAATATCATATGGTTTCAAACTTAAATACCTCATGGTTACAAACTTCTTTTTTTGTTTGTTTTGAACATACGAGTTGTAACAACATCATAATTACTTTTTGTACTGTATATTCTCAATTAATACAGTTTTACACAACTTTAAAATGTTCCTAGGTTTCCACTTATCTGCGGCAGTGGTTGTACTAAGTATGCCGCGGTCACAGTTCAATGTAGCGGTGACATTTGACCGCCAAAGAATATCTTCATGCAACTGCACCTGCTCCTCAACGGCACACTGGTGTTCACACATTGTTGCTGTCTGTCTCTACAGGATACATCTTGTAAGTTTATAGGAAATTCTTCAATCTATATTGTATTTGACACTTAAGTAGTGTTTTAGAAATGACAATAAAATGTGGAGTTTGTCTAGATTATTTCATTACCCTTATCTCCCAAATAGTTATTTTAACTTCAGAATCCTCAAAAGAGCAAATGCTCTCTTGTTTTATGAGGTATATGAAGTAGGTAACTAAATACAATATATTTTGATAAGTGCATTTGTATGGTTCATGTTGATATAATTCCTTTGAATCATTGATATTACTGACAAAGTCAAAAGTCTCCCACATGTAGAGATGTGACTATTTATAGATGAGATGTTACTCATCTGAAATGACTAACTAGTAACTTTATAGTTTGTACCTTGCCAACTAGTCAAATCAAAACTTTGGCAAAGCAGCAAGCAGTTTTTATTTATTGAAAGGGCATTTCATTTTTTTCAGCATTAACAAAATAATTCGTCATTATTGTAATAGTAAAAGAATAAACTGAAACATTACTTCAATTGTATGAATAATCATCTAATTATAGAAGTGACAGGGTCCTTCATAATTAATTATTAATCAATTAACCAATAATAAATCTCTTCTAGCCAACACAAGTATGCCTCAGGGCACCAGTGTCCGAATCTCTGCAAAGGCTGCGAAGAGATCAGCTGCAGAAGTTCGCACAGTACTTGATATCGGAGCTGCCACGGCAAGTTTTGCCGACAGCTCAACGTATCCTGGATGAGTTGTTGTCAGCTCAACCAAACTCGATTAACACAACATGTGGAGCACCGGACCCTACAGCAGGCGCGTCAGCGTACGAATACACCTCCTGGTTCCTTGACGAGAAGACCTTGCACAACAATATCAACAAGATATTAGTCAAGTTCTGTGTTCCAACGCCTATTGTATTTAGGTAATTTTTGTTTTGTTTAATAAACCATTTCATTTGAATCTAAATATGGGTATAAAAAACCCAGTAACTTACAATGAACCTACCCTTTTTTCATGTCTACCCGCCACCATACTAGCACTCTTCAATTCCGAAAGAAGCCATAGAGATTCTCATACTGAGTTCAGTTAAGAAACACCAGCCAAAAGGCTGGGCTATCTGCTCAGTATACTGCAAATTTGATCATCATGGAACCCTTTTTAATTCACTTTTTCATTATCTTTGATAATCCCACAGTGACGTCAACTAATCTTTGAAATTTCTACAGTGACGTCAACTACCTAAGCACAAGCGCGCCTCCCGCTGCGGCAGAATGGTCGTCGCTGCTGAGGCCGCTTCGAGGCAGGGAGCCAGAAGGCATGTGGAACCTACTCTCGATCGTCAGAGAGATGTTCAAGAGGAACGACAGAAATGCCATACCTCTACTTGAAATAATTACCGAAGAGGTCATGGCTTGTGAGCAGGTGAGATTTTGGGCCTCTTTAAGTGGCCTACGAACATGAATTAAGATTTTTTTGTTTGCAGTCATGCTTCAAAATGTACAGACAAAACTAAGAAAATTAAGTTTTATTTCAAAGGATATAGGATAAGGAAGGTTTTCTTTGTTATTGAGATAGAGGAAATCGTGACAAAATAATAACAGCCATAGGGATCTTCAAGATTAAGCAACGCTTGACGAGGTCAGTTCGTGGACCATCTCAACATACTGAGATGCCTCGGTGTCTCGGATTGCACGTTAAGCTGTTGGTCCCTGCTGGCATTTGAATATCTTTGACAGTTGTTAAGGATAGTCAGAAGCCCGGCAATCTGACACCAGTGTTTCGCGCAGTAATAGATACTTGCTCGAAGGTCAAGTGTTAATTGTGGACTGTATAGTTTATTGTTAGGTTGCTTGCGATACGACTTACTTGATTTAATAATCCTCTACTCTTCATTAATACAGTTACAGTTGATAACCTATGGCTCTGAGACCTGGTCGCTCACAATGGGTCTCATCAGAAAGCTTACAGTCACCCAACTGGCAATGGATAGGGCTATGCTCGGAGTTTCCTTGCGTGATCGAATCAGAAATGTAGAGATCGGCAAGTGGAACGGGGTTTGCCGACATAGCCCGAAGAATTGCCAAACTTTAGTGGCAGTGGGCAGGGCACATTGCTCGCTGAACGGATGGCCGATGGGGCAGAAAAGTTCTGGAGTGCTGACCGCGAACCGGTAGACGTTGCGTTAGAAGGTCTCCCACCAGGTAGACCGATGACCTGGTGAAGGTTGCAGGGATCCGCTAGATGCGGGACGCACGGGACCGGTCAACGTGGCGACGCTTGGGGGAGGCCTATGTCCAGCAGTGGACATCTTTCGGCTGATACGATGAATACAGTTACAGTTTCACGTAATGGCTCATCGAGTTCACCAGGGCAAGAGCGCGGTTGACGTCTCTTTACAACAGATAAACCAAAAATAATGTAAACGCGGTTCCATAAAGAACCAGTCTTGCCAAAGGGGTGTCGTATTACCTAGTTACTGGGTCAGATTAGGCAGTCGCTCCATGTATAATGTTGCGTCTGGTTAGACTAGAAGCTGATCCTAACATATTCGGGAAAACTAGGCTAGGTAGTTTGATTGAGATCATAGTTTGTTTGTCCTGATGTATTTTTACCCGACAACAAGGAAAGGGTTATGTTTTTCGCGCGTATCTTGTACGTTTGTATGTATGTATGTTTGTAATATTCTTTATTACTTTATTACCTCATATCTTGCAAACCACTAGACGGATTTACATAATTAAGACATCGTTAGATACGTTTCGACCGCCTAAGTGTTCTTAGATAGATGACGTTAAAAAAAACAAAAACGACGGATTTTAGGTGCCATATCAAAGACAAAGATATTTTATTTCAACTAGGCCACCAAGCGGCACTTTTGAACGTTACATAAAAAATATTCTACCGTGCGATTCTATCGTGGGAGTTTCTTCCATACCCATCGAGGGGAGTATCAAAATGAAGGGTTTTTAGAGATGATTACAAAAATGTATACCACTTATATGTTTAAGAGTAAAAAATTACAACTAAAAAGTTGTAAATAAAAAAAGTTATTAAAATCAAAAAAACCCGACTGCTTAAGAAGCGAACTAAAAAATGTACTGGTTTTTTAGCTAATCATTTATTTACTAAAGCGAAAACACAGAACTTTCATGAGTTCAATGTCCCCTTATTCTTCACAGATCATAGTATGGTGGTACACGACAAAAGCGGCTCTAGTGGCATGGGGTAGCACCGGCGGTGGCGGCAAGCACGGAGGCGGCGGAGGCAACTCGGCTGCGCAACACGCCTGCTCATCTCTGTGTGACGAGGTAAGGAAATGGGTGATATGTTTCAGTTATTGAGAGTGACAGACACAATAAAAAACCTGCTGAGTACGTGTCTGACTTCGTACAATTAGGGTGCCGTACCCAAGAAAAAATCAGAACTACAAAAAAAAATATTTTCTTTTTTGTATTTGTTTGTAAAATATACGTAATAATAAATAATTTCACCAAAGGCGAACGGCAGGCTTCTATGGGAATTTTGAATTTTTTGTTTTAATATGATAGATAATACCATTTCAAATTCTTAGATTTTTAGAACTTGGGATGTAAAAGTTATAACCAGTTTTATTTGGTTATGTACTAGTGTATCAATAATCTAGATTAATACATATAGGTAAATGTTACATATTGTGTAAAGTAAATGTTCTAAATTGTTTGTTGCCATCTTTGTAGTGTTTTACTTACCATTCAGTAGGTAGATTGAGGCGAGGATCGTTCCTACTCAGGGCATTAGGTGATACCTATATTTAGCAGCGGATTGCAAGTTTGATATTAATGAGTTTGATTCGTATATTAAATGTTATTTCTATTTCTAAATAATTAATTATCATTTAAATATTTTTGTTATTTTACTTAAGGCAACTTCTAAAACATAACTGCGTTTAGTGTACGATTTTGTTACGGTTAATTATTAAAATCTTTTTATTGATATTATTAAATAATCCGAAGTTCTAAAAAACATTAAACTTGCATTAAAATAAATGGCTTAGTTGCATTAATAAGTGGTACAAATTCTACAACCGAACAACAAAAAAACCGGCCAAGTGCGAGTCGGACTCGCACACGACGGGTTCCGTACCATTATCGCAAAACACTGCAAAAAATCACGTTTGTTGTATGGGAGCCCCCCTTTAATATTTATTTTATACTGTTTTTAGTAGTGCCGTTATTAATATCGAGCAAAAAACGACTAAAATATCAAATCAAATCAAATGTTTTTTATTTCACATAGGCCTACATGGGCACTTATAAAACGTCGACAAAAGGTGCACGGTTCGGGTTAGTCGTTTCCTGTGGAGAAGAACCGGCAAGAAACTCCACGGTTACTCTTTTAAAAAAATTGGTTTGTTTTTACAATATTTCCACGTTACAGTATTAGTGCTTAGATATGGGGGGACAACGTAGGCCCGACAATAAGTCGTAAGAAACTAAAAAAAAATTGTATAAACGAGAGAGTTAACAAATGTTAACAAGCGTCTAGAAATCTAGAAGGCTTACAATGTTCACACATTCACAAAACAATCAGTAAAAGAATCTATACAAAGGAAAAAATAAATAAAAATATATAACAAGACTAAATTTAACATGTGGCACAAATGTTGTTATCAGTGCTGTAACTATTCATAGCAAAGGGCTATAAAGATTATTGAAATCATTGTAAAAAGTCTAATTAAAAGAAAGAAAAAAGTAAAAATGAGATTGAGAATAGTTAGAGACATCCACATATTTGTGCCGTTTATGAGTTACCAGGGAAGCCGCATGCGCAGAAGGAGCTAAAATTTTTATCTTCAACGTAGTTCTTGATTTTGTAATATGCTTTTTTAATAAGGACACGTTTGATGTAGTTTTTGAACTTTCCATCGGTCAATTCTATAACTGGCTTTGGCAACTTGTTATAAAAGCGTATACTGTTTATAAGAAAAGACTTGCTAGTTTTCGTTAATCTGAATTTGGGTATTACAACTTCATGCTTACTGCGTGTATTTAAATTATGGAAATCGCTTCTAGTTTTGAAAAGCCCTCGATTTTTGCGGACATTCAAAATACATTCCAATATATAAAGAGAAGGTAGAGTCAGTATATCGATCTCTTTAAATTTTCTCTGAGGGACTCTCGTGGACTCATTTTATAGATTGCGCGGACTGCCCTCATTTGTAAGATGAAAATTGAGTCAACGTCTGCTGCTGATCCCCACAGCAGAGTGCCATAAGACATAATACTGTGGAAATAAGCATAGTATACTAACCTTGCTGTGGCTACATCGGTTAACTGCCTTATTTTCCTTACTGCATATGCAGCTGAACTTATCCGACCCGAAAGAATTCTAATGTGCGCGCCCCACTGCAATTTTAAATCGATAGTAATCCCTAAGAATACAGTTTCCTTTATAACTTCAAGATTTTTGCCGTCAAGATTTAAATTTAGGTCACGTTGTGGTACATTTGGTAAGGCAAACTTCAGACATTTTGTTTTTTTCGCATTCAGTAAAAGATTTTTAGCTGCGAACCATTTAGAGAGAACAATCAGACTTTCGTTGACATGTAAGACATCCGTATCTTTCCTATCTATTTTAAAAATTAGCGAAGTATCATCAGCAAATAGAATTATATCCGATAATTTGGCCATCATAAAAGGGAGATCATTAATGTAAACAAGAAAAAGGAAAGGGCCGAGAATTGAACCTTGGGGCACGCCCATCTTGACTAGAGACCCGGAGGACGTCGCCCCATTAACATTTACTTTTTGTAGTGGTGTAATTTACAGATCAGTGTGTTGTGGTCGACGCAGTCGAACGCTTTCGAGAGATCACAGAAAATGCCAATGGCATCCTGGGACTTCTCCCAAGATTCCAAGATGTGGCTGATGAGTTTTACTCCCGCGTCCGTTGTCGACCTACCTTTCGTGAAACCAAACTGTTGACTATGCAGGATCTTATTTGAATTGAAGTGAGACAACATCTGTTCCAGCATGATTTTTTCATAGATTTTACTCAATGCTGGAAGCACGGATATAGGCCTATAATTAGAGGGATCACTCTTACAGCCTGATTTGAAAATTGGTACTACTTTACTGTGTTTCATTAAGTCAGGAAAAGTGCCGTTGTCCAAACATTGATTGAATATGCCTGTTAGGACAGGAGCAATTGAGTCAATAATATCTCCAAGAACCCTAACGGATATCCCCCACAAGTCTTCAGTATTTTTTACGTTGAGACTTTTGAACGCGTTTTTAATTGTATCAATACATATTGATTTAAATTTAAAGGTTGGTATGTCTTTAGTAAAGTTTTCTTTAAGAAGAGCTTCAGCTAATTTAGATGAGGAGGGAAGAGACTTCGTAACCTCTAACGGAATGTTGGTAAAGAAATTTTCTAATGTCTCAGCGACTTCTTGCTTACCAGAAATGGTTTGATTAGATATTTTCAAAGATATTATCACGTTTGTTGTATGGGAGCCCCCCTTTAATATTTATTTTATACTGTTTTTAATATTTGTTGTTATAGCGGCAATAGAAATACATAATCTGTGAAAATTTCAACTGTCTAGCTATCACGGTTCATGAGATACAGCCTGGAGACAGACGGACAGACAGACAGACAGACGGATGCCGAAGTCTTAGTAATAGGGTCCCGTTTTTACCCTTTGGGTACGAAACCCTAAAAAGGTGAAACGGTCAAATCCAAGTGACACTACAGGTGCGTGGTGCGTGATAGCAGATAAATAAGGCATGAGTATTGTGCCCGGGTTCGTACTCTATACTGGAACTCGTTTTTATGAATGTTATTGTTATTTTGATAATGGGACTTTTGGCCGCGTAGATCGTGCAAATACCTGTATGTGGGTCGTTTACTACAAAGAAGGGGTCAAAATCAAAATCCTAAATGGCGCCAACCGATATTTCAGAAATTTTCGTCATGGGTGTCAGTTTCATGGTTATTGGGGTTGCTAATTGCGAATATAATAATTAATAATAATAAGTTAATGGTCAGGCAAGGGCCAATAGACCTTCTATAGTTTTAGGTAAACTATTCACGAAACGTCAAAAACCCATAATAGCCGAATGTGTTTCGTCTTCATATTCTGCAATAGTCCTGTACCAGCCGGCGATTGTCCTTGGGTGCTCACTAGTGCATACAGGGACAATTGCCGGTTGGTGTCACATTTCATCCTACATGTCTAACAAGGCCTTTGCGAGTTGTGTTCGACTCCTGGTAAGCTTTTAAAAGGTTTCACCCTAGGTGGGCCCCGAGAATCTCAAAGAAATAAATAATAATAATTATTATTTTATTCAATTCAAATAAGGAATATATACAATGTGAAACAATTTTTTATGAGCTTAAGCTAACAAAAATCCACAAGACGTCTGAGTCTGAACAATATGGGGTCAAAATGAAAATTCAAGATGGCGGGCGCCTATCTAAATAACTGAAATTTTCATCATGGGTGTCATTTTCATGGTTTTTGGCGGCGCTTATTACAAATATGGATTAAACATGAAAATCCAAGATGGCGCCGAATGAATTTCTGAAATTTTTGTTATGGGTGCCAATTTTTTGGTTTTTGGGGTCGCTTTTTATATATTTGGGGTCAAAATCAAAATCCAAGATGGCGCCGACCAATATTATCGTTATTGGTAATGTTTTCATGGTTGGTAATAACAAATATGGTGTCGAAAATCAAAATTTAAGATGGCGCCGACTTTCTTTTTATAGTCTGTAGGCTCGCGCTTGACCACTATCTCACCTAATGGTAAGCGATGATGTGGTCGACAGAGAAGCACACTTGCCTAGAATAAACCTATTCACTCTTGAATTAAAGACCCGTAGATTATAGCTATCGGGCAAAAGATTCCGGCAGTGAATACGACCACTCCATAGCTGTAAGCATAATGAAAGTATTCCCAAATCGTTTAGAGCGTATATGTGGGATGTTCACCATGAACCGATGGTGCATCGCCGTACGTCTGGTAGTCCGATGATGAAAGGCGGAATTAGATCATGCAATACCATCGCACACTGCCCGAAATGTAACCGATAAAAACCGACAAGCTGGTAATTCAGCGAAGATGTTCAAGGCTCTGGTGCTTTGACTTGACCAGTACCTCATTACCGATGAGCCTCTTAGCCCGCTCTTCGATCGACTCAAGTGCATCATGCTGGTATTTGGCAGATCCGTCCCAGAGATGAGAACGGTACTCCATGCATGATAGAACTTGCGCAGTTGAGCATCACCTTCTCACCTTCGCATGGATCCCTAACTTTTCATCCATCGCTATCTTTGATTTTTATTTTGACCCCACATTAGCAATTAGCGACCCCAAAAACCATAAAATTGAATGACCAATAACATAGCTGATATACCTAATATACTAGCTGTTCCCCGCGGCATCACTCCCGTGGGCCACCCCATAGGACCCATTATCGGGACATAAAAAAGCCTATGTCATTCAGGAATAATGTAGCTTTCTATTGGTGAAAGAATTTTAAATCGGTCCAGTAGTTTCGGAGCCTATTCGGTACAAAGAAACAAACAAACAAATCTTTCCTCTTTATAATATTACTAGCTGTTGCCCGCGACTTCGCTCCCGTGGACCACCCCACAGGATCCGTTTTCGGGATTAATAAATAACCTATGTCACTCAGAAACAATGTAGCTTTCTATTGGTGAAAGAATTTTTCAAATCGGTCCAGAAGTTTCGGAACCTATTCGGTACAAACAAACAAAGACTCTAAGAAAGTGCTACCGAACTGTATAAAAGTGCAAATTGACACTATTCTTAGTCATAACATTATACAATATAATAATAAGTAAGAGTTAAATTGCTTATTAGTCTATTAAGGCTAGATTGCTGGCTAATTTATTATTAAGCACCTTAGTTTTTATTAATATAGAACAAAAAAAAAATGTCTAATTATATTAAGAGATTTCAAATTAAACTTTAGGATCTGATTCTTCAAAGAATTTATTTTATTTTGATATGGTTTTTGTTGAAATTACCGTTTATTTAATCCAAAATTCACGAACAAATTGTGATAAAAAACTGCAAAATTGGCTAAAGTTTTTGTTTTTTTACTAATTGATGTACTACTTACTATTCGGGCATTCGAAACATTTAATACAAACATAAATATATATCTGTAGCTTACGTATTTTTTATTCAGTAAAATTTGTGAATATTAATGATAGATATTGGTATCTTTAATTGACTCTGCAATGAATTTTTAATAAATGTGTTGTGGAAGATACTACAAAGAGGAGGTACCACAAAGAGACCAAAAATTTTTTTTGTAAATGTGTACCGTAAAGCAAAAGATCAAAGATTGGTTTATTTTTAATATATTTTTAACTATTTCGGAGTATTGCCTAAGATGGTAAATTGGGCGACTGAAATCATAGAAACTTGCGTATAAGTGTAACAGCCCTCTTAAATTACTTAGAATAATTTTTTAGGGTTCCGTACCCAAAGGGTAAAAACGGGACCCTATTACTAAGACTCCGCGGTCTGTCTGTCTGTCACCAGGCTGTATCTTATCTCATGAACCGTGATAGCTAGACTGTTGCAATTTTCACAGATGATGTATTTCTATGGCCGCTATAACAACAAATACTAAAAACATAATAAAATAAATATTTAAGAGGTCAAAAATTACGTTTGTTGTATGGGAGCCCCCATACAACACACGTAATTTTTTTGTCGTTTTTGCGATAATGGTACGGAACCCTTCGTGCGCGAATCCGACTCGCACTTGGCCGGTTTTTTTAACACCATAATACAGGTTGAGTTTTCCAAGTGGGCGTGGATGGCCAAATCCGAAACTCAGAGGAATAGCGAAAAATGGGTCACGAAGCCGATTTTGATGAAAACTGAAACTGCATCATTGGATTTCTGAATAGGAATCGAAAACTTTTTTTTTTTTTTTTGAAAAGAAAGACACGCTGTATTATTACACCATCCGATAGTGTCGCTAGTGAGTATCAAATTCTGGGAAGTAATGTCATACGGCAAACTTGAGAACAGACAAAATTTTTAACAAAACCGTCTTTTATTTTTCTTATCTATTAAAACTAAACTGATTAATTGCTCAAAATTATGGTAATTATTTTCAATACATAGCCGGATTCGACAACTAGAGCATTTTACTACATTCACACCGAGTTTCTCAGCTCAAAATTACCGCAGAATTAATGTGACACATTGTCAAGTACGCGTTATCTGCTATGATTGACTATTAAAAATTCATTCAACCAATCACAGAAGTTAACGCGTGCTTGACAATTGGTTTGTTGAACCAACTTTTTTTTTGTAATAAATGGAAAGATCATATATAAGTTTTCATACAAAACTATTTTTAGTTTTTTTTTTTTCATTGTAATTGCAAAGTAAAATCCAATCGAAAATATTTTTTTGAATCCAGTACCGAAAACACCCCGAAAGTTTTCCGAACAAAGCCGAGCCCGTGTGACGTCACAACGTTCATTTCTACTCATTGTGGCACATAGCTTATACAGTGTTTTGACTTATAACCAATTACATCTTGTTATTATTGTCAATATATTGATGAATATCGAATACATTGATCATAAATATCGAACCTTAAAAGTTATCGTGCTTGCTTCGCATCATTATGTACGAATATTACAAATAACTCCCCATTATTATGTGATTCGCGCAATACCCAACCTAGCAAACTGTACTAAAGTTTTGAGAAATGTTCTATGTCTAACTAGATTCCAATTAGAATACGCTAATTATGTTGTTATCTTGTTCTAATTTAGTATTAGATTCTGTTTAATTTCTTAATTTGATCATTAAAGATTGAGAAAAGTTAATTTTTAAGGGAACTTTCGACCAAAGTTGACATTTTTGAATAATTACGTAACTTGAAAACATGATTTTTTGTTTATGGAGATATATTCATTATTTTAATTTTAAATAACGGATATAGGCGTAAAACTAATATTTCTGTTTGAATTGTGAAAATCGGTCGACGCATTTAAGAGATATTTGAAAATGTACCGAATTAATATATTCACGTTTTTGTTCTACAAAGTTTTTTAGTGTTTGTAATTATATTATATAGATATTTGTGTTTAATATTATAAAGGGATATGCAAATAATTAAAAATACCGAAAATTTTAAGGATGTTATGCAAAAAGTAAATAAAAATAAAGGCTCCACAGATTTCGGGTTGTATAATATTTAGTGGTAGGTACCTATGAAGTTTTTTGATATCTAAAGTCGAACTTGCGCGCCAATCGTGTTTTTTAGCTTTTTATTTTACACGAATATCACCTACCCTTATGTAACAACAATTACATTATGACAATTATGTTTCTAAATGTAATGCGTACAATGGACAACAATGACAAACACCGGTCGCGGTCCACCATCACGTAATATTCATTACGACTACTTTACTTATGCTCAATTTTTCCAAACCGTCCATCAGATGGATATCTTTTCCAAATTTGCCTTTATGAATCCTTTATCACACATGTCTAAATAAAATTTGCTGTTATAAATAACATTTTTGCACTAATTTTCGGATATTTTTAGTCAATTTACGTGACACTGTACTATGGTGAAATTCCTTGAACGTTATGACGTCACCAACATGGCGACCAATCATGGCCCGTTCGTAGACAGGTGGTTCTTTTTAAAATTTTATCGATTTTCAATTGCTTATAATAAATTGAAAAAAAATATTTAAGAGATTTTTGCAACGACAATATAATTTATGATATGTAAAGTTCCAAAATAAATTTTAAAAATCGTATTTTTTTTTAAATTCAACAACCCAATTTGTCACATTAACGATGGACCCTCCAATAGAGGGATAGAGAGTGAGAACCATATTTATTATCAACTTTAGCGTTAGCAGAAGTACCAACCGCATAACAATACAGATAGGATATGCAATGGTAGTTTATGCTAGCAAGCAGGTTTGAATTTGCAACGGTAGTACGTAGATGATTCTGACGACTGACAAATGTCAGTAAACACATTATTAGATCTATAATATCACAAGGTAAATAGAAGCACGCCGTCATCAACTATGGATATAGAACATAAAAATATTTCTGAGGAGTCTATTTCTCAAGAACTTACGGTCAAAGTAGCCACTTACAATTGTGTTAGCTCAATATTAATTAAATAGCCTAAATTGCAGAAATATATTTATTAAGCATTGAATTAAAGAGACGAAATCTGAGTCTGCGATAATTTTGAGTTGAGAAACTCGGGGTCAGCATTACAATAATTTTCAATCCGTTTGAGTATTCTCGAAATTTTTTTCATATTGTCATCAATGCCTACATGATACGAGTATTTTTAAATTTCGTTGTCAAAAAGTATATTGTAAAAAAAATTCGCAAGCTTGCCGTATAACATTACTTACCAGAATTTTATCTTTACTAGCGATACTCTCGGATGGTGTAATAACACCGTACAGCGTGTGTTTTTGTTCCTATGTGGCGTTCAGACCAAACGCGTTGACCGATTTTGATGATTCTTACATCAATCGATTCGTCTTAACCTTGCAAGTGGCATCTGGTTTTGGTCAGCCAGCTCTCGAATATGTATCCTCCGATTGCACAGCATGATTTTCTTCTTGTGGTCTTTTTAGTTCGCTTCTTAAGCAGTCGGGTATTTTTGATTTTTTTAGAGTTCGGTACTCCTCATAGTTTCGGATTTAGCCATCCACACCCGCTTGAAAAACCCATAAATAAAGACCAGAGAAGGCAAAACATCGGGAACAGTGGATGGCTATGGGGGAGACCTTTGCCAAGCAGTGGGACAAAATGGGTGGAGAACAAAATCCCTACTTAACATCAAATATAGTTCTCGCCAAACGTCTTGGTCACCCTGAAGTTAGCTATAATGGTTGCTGAGTAGTAAAACTCATACAAAAATATCACCGTTTCGTGCCTTTCGCATCAGAAAGCCAACTTCAGGGCGGCCAAGAAGTTTGTCGAGAACTATACCCATCTTAGGTATCTCGCGCACTCGGCCACAATCAACATTTTGTGCGGGTTGCAAACTCCAAACAAGAAAAAAGATTGGCTGCATGACCGTTTTCTTCAAGATTAGCCGATTTTTTTTTGTTGTGTTTGATCACAATTCATATTCATGTAGCCTTAATGGTAGCAATTAAAATAGCTAAGCCAGTAGTTCCTAAGACAAGTGGAATAAAGATTATGATTGTGAAATTTATTTCTTTTTCTAACAGGTCGTTGTGTTGTGGCGCTTAGCCGCTTTAAATCCGGCGTTAGCACCTCACGAACGCGATACGCTACATGAGCAGTTCGCACAATGGCACATGAAAGTTCTTGATAAGGTAAGACAACTGCTGAACACTCAAATAAAATAAATATGATTCACCTTGTCTCTGATTTTTTGACGAAATCTAATCAAGTCTAAAAGAGCCTTAATTAATGGTTATTTAATTGAAAAATCAAGAGACATGATCAGGCTTGCGATAACCGAGTATTATTTCTCCAACTTTGACGAGGCATAATACTTATTATTTTTTCAAATACTTCGCCCACATTTGGTTTTTCTTCCTGTTGCGTTGCTTCCGGGTGCGTTTTCAAATATTTAAACACAAGACACCCAGATCCGGAACAACTATCTGTAGGCGATACAAATATTTGTTCCTTGCTAGTATCGACCCCCGAGACACACAGTGCAGCAGCCGATAGCTTAACCACTACGCCAACCGTGTCGTCAAATACTCGACATATTATGAAAACCTTACCACCGATAATATAATACTAGCATACAGATGCCTCATCCCATACAAAGAAACCGTGCCGACGTAACTAGCGTTTTTCATCTGATTATACCAATATTTTTTTTGTAAATCGATTGTGTTCAGTTCCGTTCCACGGCGATAGATAGATCACTATCTATATCCGTGGAACGGAACGGAACGGAACCGAACGTGATCTATGTACAAAAATTAATCAGAATAATCATTATAGAACGTCGTTTCTTTGTATGGTATGAGACATCACTGACCTTACAAAAATATTTTTGTTCAAATAGGTGGCCAAGAGCCGCAACAGCCACATCACAACAACATCGTCACATGCTCGACATGCGTCGCGTTCACACTCACATCCTCCGTACATCAACGGTATCAGTGAGAATGAAGTCTTCCCAGGGTTTCATCCAGCCATGGAGGCTTGCTTCCTGGAATGGGACGACTATCAGATACCTGGAGTAACGTACACTAAGGACTTGAACCCGCTGTATCACAGTCCTTTCACTATCTTCAGACATGCTGATAAGCAGAATGATAGTGTGCATCAGGTATGTGGTTTTTGTAAATGTTTTATTAAGAGGTTTGCAGATTAAAAGTGTTAATATACAAATATTTTTACAGCTATTGCGGGATCAATCCATAGCCCTATAAGTATAGGCGATAAATTCAACGTTAGACACCTTTCTCATTTATCTTAGTCTTTTGTGTAATCACGTGAGTGTTTCAGGTAAATTCGTCTAAAGCAGTGTTGAACAATGAGATGTCACTCAGCTACAGACTGACAAACCCCGATCCGGCACTTCATCGTATTCATAGGCATCTTCCTGCCGACTTAGCAGTTCCTGGACCATCAAATCAGGTATTTCTATTCTGAAGGAAACAAGCATTTTATATTATTGTTTGATTAAGATATTTAATAGAATCTTTTGTGTAGCCTTGTGGTGCTGAAGAAGGACCGAGTGATCCTCCGCGCGACGCAGGCCCAGGCGACGGTAACCATTCAAGTGTCTCGTCCGAAGGTAATTATTACGTTTTATTTATAAATAACTTACATGTTTAAAGGTCTAATTGTATGCGGATATCGTGATTCAGTCGATTAATTCGCGCGATCTTTTTGTTCCTCAAAAGGTTTCTGCGAGAATGAAGAAGAGATTCTCCAGCAGAGTGGCGGAGAAACCGACTCTCAAGAGTCAAGTTCTCCTCCAATATCGTCTGACGACGCTCAGCGCCGCGTGTCCAATGACGAGTCGGTGTCGGATGACGATTGTAACTTGTACTTCTACGATTCTGCCGCCGCCAGGCGCGCGGCGACCGGCGAAGGAACTAGTTCCGGGACTGCTAATGTGAGTTGTTTTACATTTTGTTACATTTGCAGCAATTTGAGTGTTAGTCTCTGGGAAGAATTTTGTCTTTTGGTTTATCCAGGACCTCGGTATACAATTTAAATAATAACTAGCTTCTGCCCGCGTGGTATTAATTCTTCGCCCAATATATTTTTAGATTATAGCCTGTGTGTTATTCTGATGTGCTATAATTATTTCTGTAAAGTTTCATCAAAATCCGTTCAGTAGTTTTTGCCTGAAAGAGTAACTAAGATCCATTCATCCTCACAAACATTCACGTTTTTGATAATAGTAGGATTGTCGTGGATTGTTCTCTTAAAACCAGTAAATTCAGAGGTACTTAGTAAGAATATGAATTCCCTTCAGGCGATCGCATCCGGCAGTGGGTGCACGATAGACTGGGCGTGCGGCTGGGAGGGATCGTTCGCGCGCGCCGAGGGGCTGCACGCGCACGGGCACGCGCGCGAGGCGTGCTCGCTGGGCGCGCGCCTGGCGGCCGAGCTGCTAGCGCGCCCGCCCGCGCTGGGCGGCGGGCCGCTGCCGCCCGCGCTGGACCCGCGCCGCCAGCGCCGCCGCCACGCGCCGTCCCCGCGCCTGTGCGCCGCCTCGCACCGCCTGTCCTGCCTGGCGTCCGCCACGCTCGCCAAATGCGCCTTCCTCTGCACTGTAAGTACAGCCCACCCTACTCCGTCCCCGTGAGAGTAGTGACGTCCGCGCGCCGCTGGACTGAAGACGATGTCCGCCCTAGACTGTGCACCGCCTTGCACCGCCTCTTGTGTGTGTCGTCCACCACGCTCGCAAATTGCACCTTCTACGACGTGAGTACCCAACGAAAAGATTTTCTCTTTCTTAAAACTTGTACCCGTTTAGACGGTGGCGCGGCCTGCTGGCGGCTGGCCGCAGCGCGGGCCGTATGACCCGAGCCGGCCCAGACCGCGGTATACGTTCAGCCCTAGACTGGCCACACATCGCCTCTTATGTCTGGCTTCCGCCACGCTCTCGAAGTGCGCCTTCCTCGGCACTGTGAGTACATTTTTAGGGGGACAAGTTATTACCATGAACTCTTACTATCAGAGAATTTTTAGTGCTGGTCTTGCACTGTTAATTTTTACTTAACTATGTTAATGTTTCAGCAGGTTAAATAGTTCAATTTAAGTGCTGGAAAGGATGGAACTTGATGAGTTTTAATAGTCCGTGGTAGAGCCTCGGCAGCTCCCTTCATAAACTGTAAACTTTATACCTTGAAACATTTAATAATAATTATTATTATCTGTACCCCATGTTACTAGGTGCTAGCAGAATTCAGCGAACACCACGAGCTTGCATTCCGCATAGGTCTGTTTGCTCTCGAGATGGCCCGACCGCCGGCTAGTACTAAGGCTTTGGAGGTGAAACTCAACAATCAAGAGACGGAATTAGTTTCTCTGTTGAAGAAGCTTCCAACAGGTGTCGAACAGTTGGCTTTAGCTCGCGAAAAAGCTGTGGAACTACGTGACGGTATACTGAGGTTAGAAGTTTATTATTGCTCTGTAATTAAAATATTTACGTAGATCTATAAATACATTGCTTGTGTCTTGTTTGTCCCTCTCCGAGATCTTTCTGACATCAATAGTCTTTCGCATTAACAATAAATCACTAGATGATTTTCTCCATGTGAAAAACTTTTAATAAATTGTATTTTTTTGTGTATATCCAACTTTATTTAAAAAAAATACTTATTTGTAGGCACCGTGGACCAGCGCTGTTACCTATTGCATTGGCGAGCTTCCTTTTCGATGTTCTCGTTTTATCAGCGACTGATAAAGAGAATAAACATCCTGTAAGTTTTCAATTATACTGTCTTTATACTTATCCGCCACTCGGTAAGAATAAAAAACTAATCCTGAAATGTTTTTTAGGCAAGGTCGCCAAATGATGAGACTTTAGGCTTTGAAGCTGCTGTAGCAGCTTTAGGGCTGAAGGCAAATGTGTCCGAAGCCGAACATCCGTTATTATGCGAGGGAACGAGACGACAGCGTGGAGAGCTGTCTCTCACTCTATTGTCCTTCTACAAGGACAATCCCGTGAACCTGGCCAGAATTATGAACAAAGTAAGTATGCTCAAACGGTTATAGACTTGCCTCATTATCATAGCCAAAAGACATCCACTATTGAACATGGCTTCCCCCAAGTGACTCCATATTGACCGGTCCCGTACATCTCTCATCCAGCAGATTCAACCATGTCATTGGTCCAACGGTGACTGGATTAGGGTTTAGACTTGCATAACTGGGTTAAAACTAGACGATCGTGAATTATAATTACTTGAGGTTCAATATTTAAATTTTCTCTTCAGTAGGTATAGGAAATAGTTGACTGGGATTCACCAGGGTAAAAGCATAATGATTGACTAGTATAGTTGTTCTATCTCACGATGACAGATGAATCGTAGCAAAATTAATCTTATTTCGGCGTCATAAAAGTCAAGTAATCTGTCATCGTGAGATGGAACAACTATAACCGGCACAAAGGAGGACATTCGGCACGCGAATGTAGCAAGAAAAAAAAATTGGGTCAGAAAATATAAAGCTTTTCTTCTAAAAGTGGGTTATTTGTTTGGGAAATTTTGATGTTATGAGTAACATTGTAGTTTAAAAATAGGCTTAAATCTTAAAAATAGGATACATACGGACTAAACGAATAGGATAAAGGACTGCATATTTTGGAGGACTTTATGAATGCCACCTACCCTGCAATTAACATGGTCACCTACATATTTAAGAGTTTAACCATCGATTATGAAACCAGTAGTAAAGACGTCAACTATATTCTATTCTCCTTTCCCCAGCTCTTAGACCGCGAGATCCATCAGCTCACAAAGAGTCCAATGGTGAGCCTGTACTACATGAACAACCCACGCTTGGCCGCGTATCGTGCCGACGTTGCCGCGCAACCGACCTTCGCCCAGCACCCGCAACCAAGCAACCCGCAACCATCAGGCTGCGGGGGCATACCGCAGGTCAGAATATACATTCGGCTTAGCGCGAGTTTCTACTCGTTATCGATCACTTTAACGTTAACGTCATTTTGTATTGAAACTGGATAAGCGCCGTCTGGTGAAAGTAATGGGGTTTGTGACCGACTGTCCGTTTTAAAAAAATACATAAGAGAATAGTAAACGAGATCGAGTATTATCGTAAAAAAAAGTGGTCTATGTAGCGGATTGAAGGTCCTTTGCACTTACTAAAAGACCGAGTTCATAATTGACGTGACGAAACTGCACACTATTAAAATTAAACTTGATTAACGCTTTCAATGCCGTTGAATTGTCAAAATGGCACATTGTTAGTCCGATCAAATAAGACATCAAATTGCATTAATTCGCATAGAGCTGAAAATTGGTACGAATCTTCGGAATACCATTATAAATGAAATTTAAAAAGTCCCCATCGATTCCACACTTGCAAAAATTTTTATACAAAGTCGAAAGGTCACAAATATTGGTTTTTTGGGTATTTTAGCCGAACGGTAAGTTTTATGATAAAATAGGACAGACAAAAATTGTAAATTATGCAATTATCTATAAAATTTTCTCTAAAATTTTTCTCCCAAACGTTACTGTTTCTGAGATATAATGGTTTAAAAAGTTGTATTCTTCATAAAATGCACACGTTTCCCTTTGTGATACCGTCCGTTTACCTTGAATAAAAAATTTTGCAAGTGTGGGATCGATGGGGACTTTTTCATTTCATTTATAATGGTGTTTCGAACTTTCGTACCAATTTTCAGCTCTATGCGAATTACTGTAAGCCTACCCCTATTTTTTGGTCTAATTTGACCGGTCTATGTGTGTTCCATGGCTAATGCTTTTCATGATCATGGTTTGATCTCAGTAAATTTTAGTAACTTTTCATTTGTCAATAAAATCTAGACAGATAGACCAGTTTTTTGACTGATCGTACTCACTCGTTTCACTGTAGTGAAACAGCTAAACAGCGTAATTCAAAGCAATAGTTGCCATTATCTCCTGTACGACGCGCCGATGCATGACAGAAGATTCACAACTGATGGCCATTCGTAGGTTTTGCGCAAATTGGGTAAGTTTCTATATATGTTGTTTGTTTTCACAAGATTATTTGAGAATTATATGACGTACTAGCTGTCGGCTTCGCTCCCGTCAACTGGCTACCTACCTAGCCTACTGTACCTACCCTCCAACCCTACGTACCAACCCTACCCTACATTCCTACCTACCAACCTACCTACCCTACATACTTATCTACCCTACCTGCCCTACCTACCTTACCTACCCTACCTACCCTACCCTACCTTCATCGAAATCCGTTCAGAGGTTTAGGCGTTAAAAAGTAACAGACAGAGTTACTTTCGAATTTATAATATTAATCAATACCGAATAATATCGACGATGAAAAAATAGGTGCACCATATTGTCTCGAGAAAAAATATGTGTGTTTCTTGTAGTCTTAAAACAATAATATATTGTATTGTGTGGGAAGTAAACGCTTATGCACCTATATGTGTATTACAAAAAACCGTGTCCCGCTTTACTAATTCATAAGTGACGTCTGTAGATGAGCACGCATTTCGGTACGAATGACTGGCGTGTGCAGGCGGTGGGCTTAAGCGGGGAGATGGAGCGTCTGGTGGTGACCGAGGGCGGTGCGTCCCCGCCCGCGCATACGACGCACGCGTCTCACGTGCCGCACGCATCGCACGTGTCCCACGCGTCGCACGCGCCCCATGCGTCGCACGCCCCGCACGCGCCGCACGCCTCCCACGCGTCGCATACGACACACGCGCCCCACGCGTCGCATCCCGCGCCGCACGCTTCCTCCTCACACACGCCCATATCAAGGGCCAAGGATTCCAGGTTAATATCGCTTTCTGTTAATCAGATTTAATAAAGATTTGTGTTTTTTTATGATATTTGTGATTTCGCAGTAAGAATTTTTTTTGACAACCCTAGCGTTGTGATGAAATGATTGCTGAAGATCGGTAACGTTATTGTAGCTAAAGTTACGTTATTCTTGGAAGTATTTTTGAAAAACCTTTTCCTACATATTTCAAACGACTCGCTGAACTATAAAAGCATGATCGTCATCTGCCTAGCCTTTTTCCCAATTATTTTTGGGGTTGGCTTCCAGTCTAACCGGATTCAGCTGAGTACCAGTGTTTTACATGGAGTGACTGCCTAACTGACCTCCACAATCCAGTAACTGGGTAACACAATACCCTTTGGCAAGACTGGTGTCAGATCTCAGGTTTTTGACTAGCCGTAACGACTGTCAATGATCTTTAAATGACAGCCGGGACCAACGGCTTAACGTGCTTTCCGAGGCACGGATGAAACTCGGTATGTTGAAATGGTCACCCATCCACGGACCGACCTCGTCAAGCGTTGCTTAACCTTGAAGATCGACCCGTGCGGCTGTTATTATTTAGCCACAAGCTCCTAAAAAAGAACTATAAAAGCATGATATTATTAATTAAATTAACGTACCACTCATTCATTTTCTACAGATATAAAGGCAAGCGCTTGTATCCCTCGGTGCCGAACCAGCCTTCAGAAGCGTCAGCGCACTTCATGTTTGAGCTGGCCAAGTCCGTCCTGTTCAAAGCCGGCGGCTCTTCGAGTACCAGCCTTTTCACACAGCCTTCATGTGCCAGGGAGCATCATGGACCGCATAGGTACGATATTTTGCTGACGATAAAGATGGAAAGAGGTTTCAAATTAACCGGTTAATAGCTGTAATTACCAAAACATTACGCGTCTCGCGTGGATCCACTTTTCGGGCATTCAAGAGGTTAATCAACTGACTGACTTAATCAAAAGCATGGGATGGATGACAAGATTTTTCACTATTTCAACAATACAAGAGGTTTATTTATTATTTATTTATTAAATTTTCATGCAACATAAAGGTACATAGGCGGACTTAATGCCTGAGGCATTCTCTGCTAGTCAACCAAGGGTGGTGGAGAGATAACATGGCAGGTGCATACAAAAAAAAAGATATAGTAAAATGGGTACAATAGTAGATATATATATATCTACTATTGTACCCATATATAGCTAAACAGTACTATTTTTGGATTATGTTAAAGTCTTCTCGTCGTCTTTTATTATTGATGCTCGCGTTTGACCACATCTTACCTGACGGAAAGCGATGACGTGGTCTATGATGAAGCACGCTTGCCTAGAAGTAATCTATTCACTCTTGACTTGGGCGTTTTATAAATAGTAGGAATGTTTGTAGTTCAGTAATAATAATAAATGCGTTTATCTTTCAGAGGGTTACACATGGCGGCATTTCAATTGGGACTTTACGCACTCGGCTTGCATAATTGCGTAAGCGCCAACTGGCTGAGTCGTACTTATTCTTCGCACGTCAGTTGGATTACAGGCAAGTTTTATCAATAATATAAATATATTTTATTTAAATAAACTGAAATTTAAAGTTAGAAGTGTAATATTACTGGTTTTTTTACAGGTCAAGCCATGGATATTGGTGCACCTGCTATATTATTCCTCATTGACGCGTGGGAAGGCCATTTGACGCCTCCTGAAGCCGCCAGTATTGCCGATAAGGTAAGAATATTTACATTTATAATTAAATAAATGTAAAGAATATTTACATTTAGTAAACACAGCTTCTGCCAGCGGCTTCGCCCGCGTGAAAGTCGGATGTTGTTCCATGGGAACCGTAATTTTTATCGGGATAAAAAGTAGCCTATGTGCTATCCCAGACTATAATCTTTCTGTGTGCCAAATTTCATCCAGATCTGTTCAGCCATTCTGGCGTGATTGAGTAACAAACATACATCCGTCCAAACTTTCGCATTTATAATATTAGTAAGTATTAGTAAGATAAGTCAGGTTTACTATTTTTTTAGAATATTAATAATAATAATCCGCAGGGCAGCATTGAGGTGAGCTGGTGGGCAGTAGCGACCCCACGGACCCGACCTTCCGGGAGAAGTCTTGTTCCTCATCTCCAGCTTGCCTTTATCAGCCGGGCGGAGTGAACACTGACGGGGAACAGAGGTCCCACCTCTTTCTTGCCTTAATCGGCTGGCTTGAGTGGAGATTCGCAAGAGCAATCGTGCTCGGAGGAAGGAAGTATAATCCAGTAAGATGCTGGTAGGGATCTTGACCGTACTTCCGGGATTGTCCTGATAGCCGTGGTATACCTCTCCACTCCTCAAGCACCTCCGTATATGTTGCCCCCTGGGCGCTACGTCACTAAAGTGCAAGCGACCGTTTATGGGGGGCACATTAATTGAGTAATAATAAAAAAAAAATATAATAAAATTTTATTGTTTTCTCTCCACAAAGGTTGACTTACAATCTACTTTAAACTATGTAATGACACATGTTAGAAGCTCCTTTGCGGGAGACTGGAGTCCGTACTAGGAAACCCTGTGTTACGGAGGTCCAGGAAATTGATTGAGTGTGCAAGTCATCCCATGCCATTTCATAGCCGTGTAGATCAACAGTGGTCAGGCAGGGCCTAATAGTCCTTCTATAGTTTTAGGTAACAGGTCCTCCCATCCATAGCCCAACATGTTTTGTCTCCAGCCTTATTGCGTAATGAATTAAGCAAGGCAAAGGGCATAGAGTATGAAAAATCGGCCGAACACATAGACGGAAATCCACATCGCGTCTTTCATCTCGCATGTGATTGGTCGATTTTTCATACTCTTTGCCCTTTGCCTTTCCGAATTCATTACGCAATAAGGCTGCTGCACCAGCCGCGGTTTGTCCTTGGGAGCACAAGACTTGCGTAGTGTACACAGGAATAATTGTCGGTTGGTGTTATATTTCATGCTACATGTCTAACAAGGCCTCTGCGAGTTAGCTCCGGCCCCTGGTACGCCTTTCAAATTCAAATTCTTTATTGCGAACTAAGTGTACAGAATTTTTAAGGCCAGGGACGCTAGGGTCCCGAACTCCCGATAATCTCGAAGACATATGTAATAATAATTTGCCTAGTTTTAAGCTAAACTACTAGTCAAGTGATATTTTTACAGAACTATACTCCATTTGCGATAACATTAGACGATTAAATTAGCCCATTTTACAGCCCGTTCAACCGATTTTGAATTCTATTGCGTTGGTGATACGACAAATGGCAGCTGTAGTAAACAGTTGGTTTTGGTAACAGGTTTATGCTTTTTATGTCATCCTTATGTTTACGGAATAGAACTCAAAATCGGTTGAACGGACTGTAAAAAGATTTGGAAACATGTCTAATGTTATTTCAAATGGAGTTTAGTGTATTTTTGACAAACAATTATAAAAATAGAAAATAGCCCATAAGTAACGACTTATGGGCTCGTCAAGTGTGCAAATTTGCACTTGGCTTGTTTTATCCGACAGGGGCTGAGCCCAAATAAAGTTTGAAGATATACGGAATAGGGATTAAACCTCCATTGAAAAGGGAGGATCCTCAGATGGGTGTTGTATCTGATCCGGACTGCCCAACTGTTGTCGGACCGTAGTATGTTTAAATTGCTCCGGAAACATTGCGTGCGCGAAGTAGGATTTGTGTGCAACAGTTCATTTTCAACTGGCATTCTAGAACCAAAAATTCTAAGATATGTGACCTCAACCAAAGTGCACTGGCCCCGTGTGGTGGATTACGGCTCATTCCCTAGCTCAGAAGGGAGGCATGTGACCCAGCAGTGCGAACATAAAAAAAAGGGCGGATCATTTTCCTAGTTCGTATGTGGCGGCATTAATACCGCTACTGGGTTAGGTTTTAAAAGTATGTTGCGTATTGACCATATTGTTTCCCCCAGGCATCCTCTGGCCGCGACGTGCCCACAGTGCGGGCGGCGGCCGAGCTGGCCCTGTCCGTGTTGCCGCACGCGCACGCGCTCAACTACAACGAGATACAGCGCGCCGTGCTGCAGTGTAAGGAGCAGAGTGACGCCATGCTGGAGCGGGCTTGTCTCACCGTTGAAGCTGCTGCTAAAGGTATAGTTCATCACAGAGCAGTGGTGGCCCAGTAGTAACGGCCTCGACTTACAAGTTGTAGGTCGTGGGTTCGAACCCCGGCAGGCGCTTTACTTTGTGTGAATTATTACATAACCCTGCTCTCAAAAACGGTGAAGGAAAACATCGTGAGGAAACCGGCATGTCTTAGAACCAAAAATTCGAAAACATGTGACATCCAGCAACATGCACTGGGCCCGCGTGGTGGATTACGGCCCATTCCCTCTCACAGAGAGGAGGCCTGCACGTACAACGGGCCAAATGCGAGTCTTAAGTGCGGAAAAAGTGTCCATCTATCCTATAGTTCATCACATCTTTGTGTCTTTATTTTGTCTTCGAGGAAAAACAGACATTGATGAAGTTGATTATGTTGGTCCCATACATTACTCTGCCTATTGCGATGATAATTGATAAATTGGATGCCAATCAAAACTCCGCGCTGCTACTGAGAAACTTCAAACATGATTTGTATGTATCTGCTCTCTAAGTAGTATAAAACAAAGTCGCTGTCTGCCTCTGCTTGTTTTTTTTTAACTTTTTGCACAAGTACAAAGACGGACTTAATGCCTTAGGCATTTTCTACAAGTCGACCTCAGCGTTTTTTCGCTTACTTCTTTTAAACCACGTAACGGATTTTGGAATGATTTTGGGCAAGTGCTCTTAACGTGGCAGCACGGGGTCTCATTGCTAAGAAAGAAATATGCACCTCGATATCCACCTATATCTTATTGAGTGTTCGTAAAATTAACATTTTCTGGAATTGAACACAAAAATTGTATGTTCTTGTTTAATCAACTCTCCTAAGTACAAAATTATGGAATATTGGGCTCTTATTTCACATTTCAGAGATTATTAGACGGATCATTTAAAATTGATGCCAATAGATGGCGCATTTTTCAATTTCTGAGGCATTCCACTCGATTGTTAAAGTTTGCATTTTAACACATTTTGGTGCAAAAATAACTGTAAAAACGTGCAAATAAATACTACAAAACAAACCTTCACTATATTTAAAGAAAAAAACATTCACGAACCTAGTAAACCCTTTTACTTGCAAGTCGCTGCTAACACCATCTATCTATCACCGTGAAACAGAACCGAATGCGTTCCATGTACAAAAAATTGCCAGAATAAGCAGTCGAAAAACACTAGTTACGTCGGCACGGTTTCTTTGTATGGGATGAGGTATCTGTATGCTAGTATTATATTATCTGTGGTGGCAGGTTTATATATATAGAATAGAATAGAATACTCTTTATTATGTACACCATATAAGTTGCAGAAAACGTATCGCTAAAAGCGAACTTTTCAAGACAACCTTTGGATGGATTTAAAAAATGAAAGGAAATACATTAGTGTAGGTAGTCTTTGGTGTACTATTTATATATAAAATAAATACATATATATTATATAGACAGATATATACAGTAATAAGTATGGAACAAAAGAATAGAAATCAAGAAAACAAACGTAAAGAGAGCGGTAGTGATTCTTTACCATAGTTTTAAAAATGGGCAGAGATTAGCACGCCTTATTGACACGGGCAAAGCATTCCACAACCGCACCACTTGAACCGTAAAAGATTTGTCGTAAAAGCTGGTGGAATGCATCGGCATCTCTAGTCGCAAGTTTTTCGATGGCCAAGATTTTCAGATATCTATTATGTGTGTCATGAAGGAACTTGAGTCGTTCATAAGAGGGGATTGTAGGATTGTATAAAATACTGTAAAGCAGAAATAAAATATGAGAATCCCGGCGAAGACTTATGGGAAGCCACTTAAACTTTGTCCGAAATTCAGAAATGTGATCATATTTGCGCAGGCCAAATATAAATCTTATGCAAAGGTTTTTAAGACGCTCAAGTTTATCTAGTTGTGTCTGTATATCCCGTGTAAAGCTGGGGTTGTCGCTAGTTAGATATTATTGGTTTATTTTATTACTAAATGTTCTTTGCTTCAGGTGGCGGCGTCTACCCAGAAGTCCTGTATACGGTGGCACGCTACTGGCACGAGTTGTACCTGCGCCAGGCCAACGAAGAGTCGGAGCCCTTGCTGGATGAGCCGCAGTACCGCGCCGCACCACCACCGCTACCAGTGCCCGTGCCCTACCCCATGCCCTACCAATTCACCTACCACCCCTACCCGCCCGCCATCTACCAACTGCCGGTCAGTATACAACTAACACATACACTACTACGATCAAAGTTATGCGCCTCGGCTATCATTGCGTATTTTAGGAAATGTAAACACTTGTTAAAACTTGTTAAAGATACGGCAAAATTGTATGGCTATAAGTTTTCATGAGAGTAAAGTTAATTAGTAATCAGTCTTAATCTGATAATTATGGCTTCTTTGACAGATATTTAAGAGGCTTTCTATTTCGAATAGACGAAAACAACCGAGGAGCATAACTTACCGTAAAACTGTACGTCATTTTCAACACATAATCGAAACAAAATACTATTTTTATCTTGCAGTATGCTGGAACAGCTCCACACCCGCCCCCACAGTATGCTCTGCCGCCGTATTTCGTGCGCGGCATAGTGGCGCCGCCTGGTGCGCCGCCGCTGCAACAACACCCGCAACATCAACAGCATCCGCCGCTCCAACAACACCCCCCGCTTCAACAACATCAGCCGCTCCAACAACATCAAGCTCTTCAACAACACCCCCAGCCTTTGCAGCAACACCCACAGCCGTTACAACAACACCCCCAGCCATTGCAGCAACATCCGCAACCAATGCAACAACTTCCGCAAGCAATGCAACAACTCCCGCAACCGATGCAGCAGCATCCACAAACGATGCAGCCGATGCAACAGCATCCGCAACCACTGCAACAGCATCCTCAGCCGCTGCAGCAACATCCACAGCCATTGCAGCAACTTCAACAGCCCATGCAACAACATCCTCAGCCTATGCAACAACTTCCGCAAACATTGCAACAACATCCGCAAACTATGCAGCACCCGCAACATCAACCGATGCAACATCCAGGACTTACGCAGCACCCGCCGATGCAGCAACACGTTGCGCATCAAACAACTATTACTGTCAATGCGACTGTTCATCAAGTAGTGAGTATCAATTTCTTTCCCTTGGCATCTCTTTTGTACTTTTAGTTATTAAAATATGCATTTATAACTTACCATTTTAGTTCTGAGCTGATTAAGCTTCCTGTCTTATCGTATGCATTAAAACCAGATTTCTTAAATCGAAGAGTCCAAAATATGTTTATTTTTATGGCTTTTTGTTCTACAGCATCCAGCACCGATTCCTCCTCCGATGCCAGCTCCGCAGCAGATGGTACAAGTAGGCGGGGTAACCAGCGCATGCGTAAACGTGGGCAACGGAGTGAACACGGTGTCTAACGTGGGCGTGGGCAATGTTGCCCAAGCCAACGGTGCCGCCGCCGCGCCCAACGTCAATCAAACGCAGTTAAGAAGATTGCTAGCCGCTTACAGAGTGGGCATGCTTGCGTTGGAGACGCAAGCAAGAAGGGTGCATGATGATCGTCCGCAGAATAAGTTTGGCAGGTATGTCGAGTTGCAATTGATTTGTTATTGATTAGTATTTTGTTTGATAAGTGATGCATTTGTTACTCCAACTAGATAGATGTCATACTGATAGGTTGATAGAGTTGCATTTAGGTACATATTTATGTGAATTCGGAAAAAAAAGAACTTTCACCCTTATTCATAAAAATCTCGATGGTATTTTGTGACTGCCTATCTTTTTATCAGTTGCTAAACATGGTCGCGATTTTTATAAATAAGCGCCTTTATTTTTATAAATAAGCGCCTTTATTTATATAAAAATAACGCTGATATTTTTAAGTAGAAATATCATGAATGTATTTGAATCAACTTTTACTTAGTTGCGAAAACGAATAGTTTGATACTACTTTTTATTCACAGGAATCCGCCATACGGCGAGCACGTAAAATGGCTTCTGCGCATCTCGAAGCGTTTAGGCGCGCAGTACCTGCACCAGTTCTGCGTGTGCGCAGTGAACTCGGTGGTGTCGCCGTTCGTGCTGTACGAGCTGTGCGTGGAGTCGGCGCACTGGCTGGCGCGCGGCGGGCCGCACCACCTGGTCATGCAGCACCTCCGCGGCACGCTGGCGCCGCTCGTGCAGAAGTGCCAGCAGATGTAACTAAACTTCTTTTAGTTTTACTTATTTTTTATTAGGAATATGTGATGTTTTGGTGTTTCAAGCATGTTTGAATTTGGAATCGTGAGATTTTGTCATGTTTTGACATAATAAACTCAATGGAGAGATATTTTGGCGGGATTTTTTTGAGTGTAGTGCAGCGGCCGTTAAATTAATCGCAAATAGTGGATATTGTGATGTAAAATGGGGGTAGTTCTGTGTTTCAAGTACTTATGCTACTGAACAATATGTGCAATCGTTGAAAAAGACGCGATTTCGGTTCTGGGCTGAGAATTTTTATATAGTAATGACTATTGCAACGCAGGTCACCTTGAAGGCTGACTCGATGTATTTACTTTAAAAAAACTATGGAATGTGTTAAATCCGCATTCTAAAGCAAATCAAAGTTTTTGTTTAAAGTGGCTATCTAAAAAAAAACTAAAGACAAATTAAACATGACACTGGCTAAAAAGCAATTAAATACGCGCCAAAGTTTTAATTACATTACAATCCATACTTTTAGAACCTGTAAAGTATACGTATAGAACCTGGTGCTCTTGCTTCCATTTTCTGTGTGCTAAACACTGCGCGCTTCAGTACCGCTTAATGCGACAGAGAGACATCATAGGGGTATGTTGCAACTAAGCCTTTGCGCTATTATACCAAATGAGTAAGTTAGTACTAAGAGCTCGATATAGAATAAACTAGACAGACATGAGAACTTTTCGCGACAAACTGCCCAGCACTGAAATGCAGTGGGAAACCTGTTGGTGTAAAAAAACTTTCCACCAGCAAAAATGAAGAATAGTACATTTCGTGTCGAGCATAAAAAGTCAAGATTTTAACACGAGCGATGTAGCCAATGGCGAAAGTCGAAAGCTACATGCGAGTGTTAAAATAAAGCCTTTTTATGCGAGACACGATCGATTCGTTATGTGCATTCGATTAAATGCAAATAAATCCAACAACAATTTATTAGAAACGTTCAGACTAAAAACCACAGCCTATATATGTCGCAGGGATATGATGAAAACAGGGAATTGATCAAATCTCTAAGCAAAATTGGTTCAGTGAAATGACAAAAATAACTTTTCTGTAGTAATTTAAAGATTTATTTTGTACGTTGAATTAGTATTTGTGTGGCAGAGCCGACGGAGCCCCGCTGCGCGGGGCTCCTATTTCTGTATGCAGGGTCTAAAGTAACCTGTCCGTGTCGGGGTGCCCTAAGCTCCCGAGCTCGCTACGCTCGCTCTTAGAGAGATTTGATCAATTCCCTGTTTTCATCATATCCCTGCGATATATACACACAATCAACACGCGCTTTTTCGGGACGTAAAAGGTTCAGTATCATTCTGCCAGTTACATAATGATATCAAAACTCCATTCAAAAGTCATTTCGTAACTGTTATTATGTAATTTTTTTTTTTTAATCTTTTGTCTAAATGTTCATATTTCGAAACGTATTTCTTAGGCAATGTGTTACATAATAGACAAGGTAGTGGAAAAAAAACAAATTTTGATACACTGTTCTTTTCCCACAGGTACATCCAATGCATCCATCAGAAGCTGTACCACTTGACTACAGTGGAATATGAAGAGTTTGTGAGCATTGTGCTATCGGCCCGAACCGCTTTCCAGCTGACGCCTGAAGGAAACACGCAGTTCAAGGAGTGGCTGGCGTCACTTCGCAGGTCTGTACTTCCATCCTTAACATCCCACATTGCATACTAACACTCCTAATTGGTTAGAGTTCGAAATAGGTTGCTATCTAATTATTAGTCGCTCTTTGACATAATGCCGGTCACTCACACTCGCACGAATACGCGAACTCGCAAGTGTAGTACGACATTCGCAAGGGAATATTCGTAGTTTTTACCACATTCGGGGTATATCCAAGCGTTGTCGATTTTATAAAGCACATCAAAGCGTAGGACATCTCCAACATCTATTCAAATGTCAGTTACGCTCACGACGTGTTAAAGATATGCGCGTTTAAAAGAAGAATGCTCATCGATGTATGGAATCCCGTACCATGCTGCATCAAAATCAAACTTTGTTTTTTATACACTACACTGACCATTTTATCTCCTACAAAACCTCTTTTTGAAAATAAAACCCGGGTTTCGGCGTTATTTTATAAAATCGAAAATAACCTAAAACCAGGTATATTTTGTTCGACGCTAACAACGTCGTATTTTATTATAGACGCGTTATACACGGCCGTTATAGTTATATATTAACAAAGGAAACGATTACTGGTTAGTCGATTCATCAATAATTGGTTCTATTGCATTCTACATCTCAAAGAATATGACCGGCTTTGAATGGCCAATTAACTATATATAAAATAATGATAATCTTTTAATTAAAGAATCTATTCTAGTTTTTTTTTAATTAATGTGGAATCGGAAACGTATATTATTTTGCACAGAGATCATGACACTTCCAAAAATCAAGGGTATCATGAGAAACGGAACGACATTTATTTATAGGGAGTAAAACAATATCCATACTTTTAAACTCAAAAGTAAATTCCCTATTCATAAATCAAATCCCCGACGCATAATGTCGTAAAAAAATATGAAACTAATTACTATAAAATTTTGGTCTTGATGCGTGAGACTTTTTGGTACCACTTTTGGTCATTCTCCTTTGGTAGAAAACTAATAAAGTAACTTATTAGGGTTCCGTACCCAAAGGGTAAAAACGGGACCCTATTACTAAGACTCCGCGGTCCGTCTGTCTGTCTGTCACCAGGCTGTATCTCATGAACCGTGATAGCTAGACAGTTGAAATTTTCACAGATGATGTATTTCTGTTGCCGCTATAACAACAAATACTAAAAACAGAATAAAATAATTTTTCTGTGGGGCTCCGGTACAACAAACGTGATATTTTTGCCGTTTTTTGCGATAATAGTACGGAACCCTTCGAGCGCGAGTCCGACTCGCACTTGGCCGGTTTTTAACTAAAATGACTGCCCCTCACATGCGTTCGAACATTCCTACAATTTACGCATGTGAGTGGCCCGGGTAAGAAATATCTTGAAAAGGTAGGATTTTCTTGATTTATATTATTGTAACCTCCATTTTTAGCTTATCAGTTTACTATCCCATCACCCGGTGATGTTCCAAACCCTTGACTACTTCCACTTCGCATCAAATCTAGCGTTTTACCTACTTCATGGTCAATAACACCTACATATAAACAGGAACGCTTTGATCACATAACTTTTAGTACAACACTAACCCATTTCCTTTAGTCTTCTTTCACGACTTGCATGGTGATGGTAAGCAGCTTAAACTTATATTTTTTACTCCCAGATAAGTGTGGAAGGTTACTCAGCTTCATCACAACAGATTCTGAACTGACTTATCTTAACAGTGTGAGTACATCTGTACTCACTACTCGTACATACAAAATATGCATGTTCGTTCGCCGTACGCTCTTGGCTCGAATAGACTATCACACTCAAAATATGGATATTGTAGAAACATTTATTATCGCTTCTATTTGTCCTAAATATGCGTAATATAATATATGGTAGTGAGTTGTGAGTAAAAATATCAACGTTTTGTAAATTTATTATTTTTAGGGTTCCGTACTCAAAGGGTAAAAACGGGACCCAATTACTAAGTATCCACTGTCCGTCTGTCACCAGACTGTATAATCATGAACCGTGATAGATAGACAGTTGAAATTTTCACAGATGATGTGTTCCTGTTGCCGCTATAACAACAAATACTAAAAACAGCATAAAATTAATATTTACCACTTAAATATTAATTTTAAAGGCTCCCATACAACAAACTTGCATTTTTGCCGTTTTTAGCGATAATGGTACGGAACCCTTCGTGCGCGAGTCCGACTCGCACTTGGCCGGTTTTTATTAGTTTGCGACTTTCTATATACGAAATGAGAACTTGTTTCGTTTTGCAGTGATCTCATGTATGTTTTTTTATGTTTTACTTTACTTTCTGTAAATGTCATGAATGTTCTTAGTAGTTCATGTTCTCGCAGCAAATTGTCAGGGCACTTGATATCATTTTGCATACTCCAAATCGCATGCGTGATGATTGTGGTATCTGATCATCGACTAAACTTATGTCGAGTCTCACGTTTTGTAATGATTAAGTACTGGCTGTTTTTGTCGATGAAGAATGCATGGATGCAAGAAATTACTGATATGAATGGTGATAATATTTTCATATATCTTTCTTCTCGAAGCTTATTAGATTTTACTTCCCTTGTAATACTTACAATGGATCTTTGTGTCTCTGCGCAGTAGCTATTTTTGTGTCAACATTGAAGGTGAAGATAGTATTGTATAACTGCCTCTTTTACTCGGTTACATTTGTCGCATCGTCCTATCTCGCTTACTCTATGCAGTATACTTGATGACAACCTGTATCTTGCGCAATGGTTCGCAGAGCCAACTTCAGAGACAGAAAGATCTGCTGTGATTACTATACCCCCTCATTAATAAACTCTGAGTAAAGTTACAACTAGTATCATAATGTATAAACCACACATTTTTCGAGGTTCAAGCTTGGTGTAACATGACGCCGCGTTTATTAATAACGGGGTTAATGTCATTATTGCCCTCATAAGAAGAAATCACGACGATAACATTGAAGAAATATAGGGTGTGATATTCTTTTTCAGATCGAAATCGTGCAAGAAAGATCTTTGGACGCAGCTGAATGCGGCACTGCAGACGAACGGCAAATGACGTCGGCAGCCGATAGTTTGTACAGTGCGGTGTACCGCGCGCAAACTGTCACATCACAGGCGGTGGCTCCCGCCGCGGTATCGGCTTGTATACCATCTACGTAATACCTAGCTGTACATGACATTGTCTTATTTGTAATTTAAGTACTTGTTCATCCTGGAGAGGGCTAACAGTACTCGTACTGAATGATTATGAATTGACCTTCACATGATTAGTCAGATTGTAATATTGGCTTTTACGGTTGACAGATTTATATGATGTGGAAATATAACTTGTATATGAAAATTTAAAGAAAATCTTGTAAAAAAACTTTGGTGATGAGAAATAGAAACGTGTTGTGTATTGTCTGTGTAAGTAAACTTAAATTACAAATAATATAATTCCATCTTGAGAAGGATATAACCTCTGTTAGTAATAGTAACACTCGACTTTGAGGGTAATCGATCTCAGTATATACACGAACGGAATGTATCGGTGATCACAGAATAATGTTGCTAACTCCTAATATACGTTAATAATTTTATTACAGTACAAACATTTTCTTATTGTCCCTCGGCAAACTTCGTATATCGCCAGTCGTCGGATTTCTATCAGTTGCACTTGGTGCAGACCGGACGCTCTCAATCAACTTTGAAGTACATAGAGTTGTTAATACTCTTTTAACATAATGTACAGTAGAACTATTTTCTTAATGTCCCTCGGCATACATCGCATTTCCGAATACAAACGATTTCCATGTCTCTCAATCAACTTGGAAGTATATAGAGTTGTTAATACCCTTTTAACATAATGTAATTTATTTAAAAAATGGGAGGAAAGCTGCTATAGCTGCTACTTTTACAGCTCTATATATTTCACACTAAAGTACTTTGTTCTGAATTATAATTATTATACACGACAAATCTAATAATTGGTGGACTTTGAAATTAGCATTCGTTTGTATTCGGAAATGCGATGATTGCCGAGGGACATTAAGAAAATAGTTGTACTTGTACATTCATACGATATTTTTGTATGGATCGTATAGTTTCAAAAAAACGTTTTGATATTCACGAGAATCGTCCGTTTTTGTGTCGTAGAAAATACAAGAGATTATTGAACATTCGTTAGTCTTCATTGTTGTTTAAATTCACGTTACTAACACGAGAGGCAAGTTCAAGCTCATTTGAAGGTTGTGCTTTAAATAGTCTGAGATTTGGTTGTTATTGCAGTTTTATTATAAGACGAATTCATATTTGCACTATTAATACTTAATTGACTGAGGAGTTTAGCAACATTTCCTTTTTGTTTTATTTTAGACTGTGCAATGTGACTTCTAATGATGTTACAACCACGCCACGTCTTCTAAAAATCTCGTTGTAAAGGGTTTTTCAATTGGCACGGGTAGATTTTGGCGGCCCGTGGCGGCCATTTTGTTTTGGTGACATCAATCAAATCTTTTGTTTATTATTCTGTTACTTATGCCAACCAAATCACCATGGCAAGTTACACGATTGAACAATACGTTCTAATAAAAGTTCTACAAGAGCGATTTGAGGGTAAGGTGAATTGGGGCCACCAAGGTCATGCGATTTGACCCCGCTAGACTTTTTCTTGTGGGGTTTCTTGAAGTCGCAGGTCTATGCAAATAAACCACAATTAACCGATGCCCTAAAGGTGAACACACACACACACACACACAGGCCATCGCACAAAATCAGCCGGATCTATGCAGAAGAGTCAGAGAAGTGCCACTGTAAATAGCCGAGGCGGACATTTGAACGATGTCATATTCTACATATAATGGCACAAGTGGGCCTTTCAAATAAAAAACAGCATTTTGTTAATACCTCACACACAGCTTGTTTTATTTCATTTCAACATCTACCCGCCCTTATTGAAAAACCCTTTATAAAGCATTGCGCAGTCACAATCTATCTTCTTGTTTGTCTTTTCCGTGAATTTTGAATATTCGTGACACACTTTAAACTAGTCAGTGGTTTTGAGGATCCGTATTTGGTGAACCAGTGGAACTTCATAACTGTAGCTCATTTAGTTTTCTTTTCATTAAATAGCGTAATATAAGACACAAGTTTGATTTTAATGTCTTTTTATGCATAGGGGCCAGTAGTGCCCTGCGACTGCATTCGCGTAAGAAGCATTAAATGAAAACCTATTAAAAAAGATGTTAATCACCAGCGGAAACTATATACATTATTTAAATGCAAATTTTGTGCCGAATTGTTTCAGTTATGATTAGCATTTTGTTGCTTTTAGTTAATTCTACATGCTAGGTGGGCATCTGATAACATTAAAGAATTGACTATTTTGATAGAAATAGTATTAATATGCGTTGCTTATTTTCATGCTAACCTTCTAACCAAGCGATAGTGCGATCTATGAGTTCATTTTACAAAATGGTTCAACGGTTTTATGATCTATGATATGTCCTACAATGTGCCGTTGAATTCTTCATCGCTTGGTGTGGACATGTTTGTTTAGGACTACCATTCAAGATCGAAAAAATTTGGCGTTAATTACTTAATTTATAAATCAGTGTCCACTTAGCGGATTATCGTGAAGATCTCTATCATTTTGTAAGCTTTTAGGAAATATTAAAAATAGTACGTCACTCATTTATTGTACGCGTTTCATCGTTTTTTTTTGTGTATTTGAGTTATACCTTTTTCGTAGAAGATGTGAAAGATTACCGTGAGCTATATATGTCTGATTTATTTGTACAAGTATAAATTGCGCTGTATTGAATTTTATGTTTGGTTTACTGTCGAGAACTACTTCTATGCATTATAAAACGACTACAGTATATTTATTGTCTGTTTACTGAATATATTTTAAGACATATTAACCCTAGAGTGGTCGTATTACTGTAGTCGATTTATGAATCGCAATATTTTTGGATTGACGAAAAATTACGGAATTTCAAAATTTGTAACCATAGTCCATATTTTAATGTGAATTGGCTTAAGATGTTTCAAGTGACCTAAATGGCGTCATTAGACTACAGAATATTAGACAGAATGTAGACGATGGCCGTCGATACACTATTTTTGATATTCTCTTGTCGAAATTTGCAGTTTCATGAATGTTTAAGTAACGTCTTGCGGAGATAAATTTAGACGTGCGTTCTATTAACTATAGTAACTTTATTTACACGTTTTTATTACATCATATATATATATATATATATAAATATATTGTAATGCATAGTAGCGTTCAAAGCCTCTGAAATATATCTAAATAATGTGTATGACGCATGTGCTGGCAACAAATATAAAAGCGACATAAATGACGATGATATTCGTGTTGCTAAGTCTGATTTAAGACACTGTTGACTGTTTCAAGACTTGTTCTACTATAATCAAGTAAGTTGAAGACTAAAATCCCGATTGAACTAACGACTAATTCTAAGCTATTTAGAACAGTTTAACTTACCATTCCACAGTCAGATAATAATATCAAAGTTAACCGTATAGGCGAAATATCGGACTAAAAAAGTGTACTATTAATGATAAGTCACACGGTAATATAATTGTGTATATTATATTAAATATAATGAACGAGACTATCTCCTGATACTAAAGCAATACTGAAATATCATTTTGAAAATTGTATGAGACTTAGAAATTTGTATAATCGCAAGAGTATTCTAGTATTTGATGTGGTATGTTAAGAATAAATTAAAAAAAAATTAGTGTTCCCTAAAAAAAATTTACTGACTTACCGTTAGTTACGCATATCCATTTCTACGATTATTATTGCTCAAAATGAAGGTTCAAAGAGTAACAGTATCAGTTTTATTTGCACTGATTGTACTGAGAAAGGGGAAGAAACTATTTTATACAGCTATAAAGTTGCTTACTGCAATATAACCTGGAATGGGTGGAGCTTAAAATCATAACTGTACAATGGATTAAAATTAGCCTCTCTGATGTTCGCAAACAATGACGGCTCTGTTGAAAGAAATAAAATATATTGCGTATAGAAAAAGTTCAGAACTTAGGTAAAAACCTAAAAGAGTCTTAGTTACGTTTTCCATACACGAGTGCTATAATATCGTCGGTGCTCCGTAGACCAATTGAAATCTGACCAATTGGTCTATGGGGAATATTACATGTATCCATCGTCCAATTTCCAACTGGTCTATGGAGAATTGAGAAATGTTCCGCTGTCCAGTTTAATGGTATAGTAAAGCCGTGTCCATAAGTATTACAAAAATATATCATAAACAATTTGAAACCGCTTAATAATCATTTATTGAATAATTACGGCATAACAATTAAAAAAAAAACAGTGAAAAATACGCAGATAGGATAAACTGTCTTCATTGTCCTTGCCAATTTTCTTGGCCGCCCTGAAGTTGGCTACAATGGCTGCGCAGTCGTTAATCTCATACAAAAACAGCACCGTTTCGTGCCTTGCGAATCGGAAAGTCAACTTCAGGGCGGCCCAGAAGTTTGGCGAAGACTATAACATTCTGCAACAAAATGGATAATCCTTAATAAATCAAAAACGGCTTATTGCCGTGAAAAAAAAAAATATCTTAAGATTCTTCAATTATTCCCACTGGTAGGCTAACGAGAAATCAATTAATTGTCATTACATTGACACCATAATGACACATAAGTTTTCTGTGAAGTGTCCATTTAAAAAAGTTTACATACTTTCCCATCTTTTCTTTTCTTTTCATTGAAGATTCTATTATAATTAGCTATAAATTAAATAAATACAATATAAGGTTATTGTATTTATTCCTTTATAATATTTTTGAATTTAGCTTGATGTGAACCCAAAAATATAACAAAGGCTTCTTTGAACCCAAAGTATAGGAAACTGGTGTGAACTCAGGGTTATAATGTGATAATGGAACATAGTTTTGGTTTACGTCGAGTATGCTCCATAGACCAGTTGGTAATTGGACGATGGAAACATGTAATTTTCCCCATAGACCAATTGGTCGAATTCCAATTGGTCTACGGAGCACCGACGTATAATATCTACATACAGCACTCGTGTATGGAAAACTATATTTCGATTAAAGCTCAGGAGGGTGACCATAACATCTTAGAGCAAGGATATTTCCAGTGTGCGTAAGGGACAGATGTATATGACTTGTATACATCTGTCCCTTTTTCACAGTCGAACCATTATAGTTTTGACACGTCATGGTGCGGGGCCTGGTGTCGTGTTTCCTGTTTACCAGCGCCCTATCATCAGGACCTAAAAAGCGACTTCCGCAATGCCTCTCGTTGCAAACTTCACTTAGACCGAGTTCAAAAGATATTGAAAAAGAATACAAGTCTGACATTGGAATGGAATTTGTTGCCAGCCTAAGCATCAAATAGGTTTAGTTCAATATCTTTATAAAATTAGACGTTTATGTGCATTCATTTAGTGTGAATGTTCCCAGCATTCAGTAGATAGTAAATTTTTAGAATGCTAGTTAGTATAAATTGAAGGTCGTAAAACATTGGATCAAAGCTAAGGTTTATGATTTAAAATGTCTTCATAGTGACGTTCAGAACAGAATGTATCAGAAGAGTGGTTGTATAGTATTTCCTGAATAAAGTATTGTCAGTTTGGTAATCATTTTTAGAATTATTATCTTCAGCACAAAAGTTTTTTGCTGTTACCAACTCGTTAATAATGCACTTTGAGTTTCAGGTCTTGTTTGTGTAATTGTTAGGGAATAGCATTTCGTACTGTCTTATTCGTTTAGATTATTATATAAGCACATAGATAGAATTTAAGGAATGTACTGTAAAGATACAACCACTTGAAGACATTAAAGGAACTGTTGTAAACAAGGATAATTGATAACAATAAAAAACTTGTACAATAATACTATATCGGTATCTTTGCAGTATCTCCCCCAATCGCGTCCAATTTTGTCTACTCAAACTCACATTATTTTGGTAAATATTATTTATTTTGACTACCTCGTTAATCAGACTTGAAAATCTAGCCAGAGTTTATCTAAGGTCATTAGGTTAAAACACCTCAGAGTGGTCTGTTTCAGAGATCGTGAAATAACTTTTTAATACTTTAAATTATTCTGTATAAGTACTGATTAACTCGTTGCGTTACATTTGTATGACAGTGTCTATACTTGAATTCAGAATCTTGAACAGTTAACATTTATTTCATTCAATTTTCTACCTTAGCGTTATGTAGACTAAGTTGATTTCTGAGTTACCATTTTGTAATAAAAAGTTCTTTAATAAGTTTTAGTCGCATTGGAATTTGGACGTTATCATGTATGATGATTTGATGATATTGAGTTTATTTTTCCAAAACTTGATTATAAATCTTAAGATTCTGAATTGAAGTTTAGCATATCGTGATGTGAAGCTTTAGAACACTTGACTTACCAAGTCACGAAATACTATTCTTTCAATGCATTAACAAGAAAACATAATATTTGGAAAGACATAGTCGTCATAGATATTTGCCGTCCATAAATTTATTTGCAAATCTGTAAAAGTATAGTCTTTATTTCATGACATCTTCCTATTAAGAAATAGAAATATACTACGTAAATTATTATATTTCGTAATATAAACAAAATATTATCGTCTACTGCTCGTCGGGCATTATTAACATTTTGTGGTATTCATTTTCGAAAAAAATATCTTTCTTTCGCGATTGGCATTAAGAAGCGCTTTGACATTTTTGTCTCAAAAGAACTATTTTTACACTATAAAGCGTATATAAACTTAAAAAAAAAATGATTAAATATATCGTTAGTTTCGTAAATATAGAATCTTAGTACGGAGCATATTTTAATTAGTCGTTTAATGCATGTTCATAGATTTAATTCGCCAAGTGTCAGGCAAGTTTGCGAGGTGTTCCATAGGCGTTGCGGTATCCCATTGATTTGCAGTTATCGGTATCACATATCACTTCAGTTGTACATCACTTCGGAACATGTTGTACTGGCACGACGTCAGAACAATGATATACAATTTCTTGAACGAGCATAATTTAACTAAATCACAATTTAATTATTGTATTGTAGCGTCGAATGTTAAATTTAATTACTAAGTCATAGGCATAATGTGGATTGGACATACTTCTGATCGATTTGATAAAGAACAATGTCAGGTTTGTCGTTTTAGCAGAAAACGAAGGCGTAAAGCCACCAGTGCCTGTATGTAATAGAACAGATTCCTGTAATGATTTAGATCTACAGGATATCGTATGTCTTATCCACAGTATTGGTCTGCATCCTTGAGAGTGGTAGGGCACTACCACCAGAGCATATTGATTGTTCAGGATCGTGGGCAATGGGTTGTTAGTTGCAACAGTTGTACTGAGTTATGTTCTTTAATACTCATGGCAGTGTATGCATGTCGAACTACGTCACATCACAAGTCAGTTAGAAGTATTGAGGATAACAGTCTAGCAAGTTTGTTTAGTTCTAAATCGAAGATGCATAATTATTTTATACATCTGGATTTGTAGTTTAATTATTGCACTTTGTAAGTGTGGTGTCTCCGCCTATTAAAGTATTTAACCATTTACAGAGTTCGAATGGCTACTTATTAGTGTACGTAATAAATTTATATAATGATGATATGTTTATTGTTCATATCGCATATTTACTTATTTGAAGAGTGTAGTTGCAAAGCAAAAGTCTGTTTGACATTAACGGGTTAAAAGTACTTACTAAAATAAATTTGATTATCTTAAGAATTCTAGTGAAAGTCATATTCAGTTGTTGCACTTTTCTTTATCAAAAACTTTCAATCTGTAAGAGTATGACGTCATTATCTTAGGTTTATTGTCACATCGGATAACATTCTTTGTTTTGCGACTATACTATTCAATGCAATACTATGGAGGAACAGTGAAGAGCAAACGGAACACTTACCAAGTATCCATGTTAAATATTGTTCGGCTCATAATACATTAAAGCATTCTTTGCGAAAATATCAAACGAACTGTTTAATTTTTGTGCCACGATCGTTTCAAAACTGTCCGCCATGTTTACTTGCAGGACGTAAGACTGACAAGAACATTGAAATAGTCGAAAATGGAGACTTTGATATATCCCGGGATGTCTGAAAACGACTGTTGTACGTTTGATTTGGTTAATATTTGGCTTAAAGAGTTTCTTTTGTAAAGCTAAACAAATCGTTTGAAGACATCCTGCATAATTATAGAAAGTGCCCATACATATAGTATTTATTATATATAGCACTAGACATTTTGCTCCGTTGTCGCAAATGGTTGTAATTATAAAAGTATAGTTAATATTAATTAGTAAAATGATAGACTGTTTTGCACGACTTCTGGTTTGCCCGTGTCTACTTTTCTTCACGGCGTCACTTCTCATGCAAACAAAAATTGTTTGTACACTTTGTGATGACAAGTTCTGCTGAAGTTTGCTGGTTGTAAGTCAACCTAAAACGTTTTCGATATTCGGTACATAAACCTACTTGCAATATCACCCCACTATAAATTCTATGTTTCTACTCAAACTCGAAATATTTTGACCTCTTGAACGTTTTATTATTACTTTTACGATTACACTGTAAGTCTTTTTTGGCAACATATTTGAAATAATATTATTTAATTATTCAATATACTTATCTATAAGCCTCGTGTGTTTTATTTCTAGAAATATTTTAATCCCTCTTGTACACTCGCGAGCAATAAACTGCAATTACTTCATCGCGCTTTGCTCAAAACAATTTTTTACAATTTCCATTCAATGAAGTGTATGGATTGTGGAATGTCATTTGAAAGGTAATTTTGTTAGTTTTCAAACTCTTTCAATATCATAACCAAAGATTATTTAATCTTAAGTCATGGAACGTAAAAACAAAAGACATAAATTTTTAAAACAAAAACCGTAAGGTTTGGTAGACCTACCATACAATAAATGGGCGTTTATGAAAATTGGTCATCAGTACCATGTTTCACGTCACTGGGAACTTAAAATAAAGTGGTAACCACACCTATAGAAGCCGCTTAAGTCGTCATCCTAATTCAACAAGGGTTGTCTCAGTGTACTATCGCTCGGCAGCTTCATCTGAGCCAGTCTTGTGTCTCGAAGGTATACAAGAGTTTCAGGGACACTCGAAACTTAGTCCAGTGAGAGATGAACGATTTATTGTCACCTCTTCTCTCTGAAATCAAAACCTGACCGGCGGCGCACTGTGGATCGAAAAACAGCTCTAGAAGACTTATGAACTTAAATTTAAAAGTGTCGGTTTTTTGCTTGAAATGGCTTCTAATAGCTTATATCATGCTTATATATTTCATAGGATGCAATCTGGTAGGCAAATTGGCAAGAAAACATTTTATTGTAAAAAAAATGTATGGAGCTGATATATAAAAAATGCATAAATCTCCGGAACCGCAAGACTAACCGTAATATCCTTGCACCCGGTTAAAGAACTATTTATTTATGATTTTTTGACAAACTTCGTATAACGAGATCGAGTGCGTTTCTTTTTTTAATCATCAACATTTTTTACCTAATATATGCCATAGACGTGTTATGTGAAGTGTCTATCTAACTTAAAAATGTTTAAAATAAAGATATTTTGATGTTTATTTAGTCGGTTAGACTTCAAAAACGGAGGAGGTTCTTATTTCGTTTGAATTTTTGTGTATGTTTGTTCAAGTTCCGTGTGCAAGGATATTACGGTTAGTCTTGCGGTTCCGGAGATTTATGCATTTTTTATTTATTTATTTATTTATTTTATAATTAATGTACACACAGTAAATACATAAAGACAACACATCAAGACAATAGAGTACAAAGGATCTTCTTTTATATCAGCTCCATACATTTTTTTTTACAATAAAATGTTTTCTTGCCAATTTGCCTATCAGATTGCATCCTATAAAATAAATAAACATGATATAGGTAAGCTATTAGAAGCCATTTCAAGCAAAAAAAAACGACACTTTTATATTTAAGTTCCTGTCTTCTAGAGCCGTTTTTCGATCCACCGTGCGGTGTGGACGTCCAAATTTTTACAAATTCTGTGCAATGACGCATAGAAATTGTAATTTTTTTTGAACTAGTCCGGTTATGTGAATTCAGTTTTATTGCTCGCAAATGTAGTTTTGTGTTATGAACTTTTGCTCTTACAGTGTCATGCATTACTATTTAGTTATGCATTAAAGTTATTATCCAAGGATTTTTAATATTAGAACTTGATACCTAAAGCTGATATTGATGATAGATACTTTGAACAACTTAGACGCGATTGTTAGTGTACAACCTAATTTTGTACTCGCTATTAAAATCATTATCATCAGCCTTTTAATGTGCCCACTGCTGGGACACAATCACAGAATCACAGGCTATTAGAGTCACTCGACCTTAATCTACATGACTGTTTCCTATTTGATTTGTCTAAACCTTAAATGTGCAATATTTTGCAGTTGTGCATAACTGATAAACAAGAAGCATAAACTGAAGTTATTGTGTGTTGTTTTCATAGGACCATAGAGTTTGTACTTAGATAATGAAAGAATAAAGACTTGCAATGAGTTCATTTATCAAGCTACCCACACATAACTAAATGTAATTTCATTATAGATCATTTCGTTCATCAACAATATTTGTGTAAAAAAGTAGGTCAACTGACCAGGGTAGCAACAAGCCATCGCTATTAGATTTATGCGTTATCACTGGACACTTTAGATTACTCAATAATTACAAGCGACGATATCTGGCCGAAACAGTTGCTAATCGATCTTATATTGCTTGATCTCTAGAATCTCACTGAATTAAATCGGCTTCCCATATTTAGGCATTCCTAATTCTTTTGAAATACCTAAGAAGTATTTCAAAAGAATATACCTATTAGGTACTAATTGGGACTTGATTTACCTAGCCGAATCGCAAATAGGTAGGTAAGTACCTATGTGCCTACTCTATGCAGATATGGACAAGCAAGTACAAAGACAGATTCGAGATAATCTGTAGATTCCTAAAATAGATCTTGTGACCTACAAAGGTCGTCTGAAAGAGTTGCAAGGTTGTTCGGCCATATTTTATTTATTTATTTACACTTTATGCACAAAGACTAAGAGATTTCCTAAATGAAAAGAAACAAACAAAGAAGGAAATGCCTTTGAACTGTTTGTCCTCTGAGTGTATTCTCCTCACCTTCACTCAGACGTGTTCGCTAGATGAAAGAAAATAACAACAGCCAATTCTTTGTCCGTTGATAATGTTGGGAAAAGTGGAAAAGATTAGAAAAATATTGCTGCCATTGTAAAATAAATAAACTTACTTTTCAATAGTTAAAGTAGTCATTTGCTTACGCAAGGTTACGTAGTACACCCAGACTACGAGGTCCGAAAATGACGTACAGAATATGGCACATCATCATCATTTCAGTCAAAAGTCGGCCTCTGCTGGACATAGGCATCCCCCAAGCGTCGCAATTCTGATCGGTCCTGTGCGTTTCGCATCCACCGGACTACCGCCATCGACATCATTTTGGTTTTGTCCATGTTTATTTTTAGACCCACTCTTTCGGAAGCTCTACTGAGGTCATCGAGCATTGTACTGGCACATGGCCCCTATAAATCGGACTTTGGTTTTCCATTCGATGTGGGCTACTTATCAGTCCTGAATATTAATCGTTTTATTTCCTGTTTATTGTTTTTCAACCTGACTATCGTTGTTGCTTCGGTAATAACCTTAAGCATGTGTACAAATTATGATAAACGCCACTGATCCATAGGTTGTCGGGCATACTTACTTACGTAGGTACCTGACTGGCATGGTTCCTTCCTTTTTAAAATCATGAGAAAAATCTGACATCACATCGCAACCCTGAAGATAAGAATTAATTGATATGCTGCAGAGACAAGAATGTAGGTACCTATCATGAAGTGTAATGTAAAATAAAAATATTTCAACATAAAAAACCTGTAACGCAGACGTGTAGGTAAAGATAAAAAAATATTGGTTGACTACGATTTGGATTACACTCCAACAAGGGTGTATCTACCAGATACACTATTTGGATTCCTCATTTGAGTGGGAATGGATGAACACTGGGAATTAAGAGTTTAATTATTTTGATTCATCTTCATCATATCAGCTGAAAGACGTCCACTGCTTAACAAAGGCCTACCCCAAGTATCGCCACATCGACCGGTACTGTGCATCTCGTATTTAGCGATTACCCGCAGTCATAACCAGGGTCATCGGTCTATCTAGTGGGCTTTCTAACGCTGCTTCTTCCGGTTTATTTATTTTGATTAACGTAAACTGAAAGAAGATCCTACTTACTTCTTAAGTCTATTTCTCATTTAGCTACTGCTATGTATTATATATTTTTTGGATTGAAGTACCCAAGGGAAGTCGTGGCCGACGTCGTCTAACCTGGGGGTCGCACCGTGTTGAAATGACGTGGAGCGAAGTATAGCTCAAGACCGTTTGCGATCAAGGCCGTCTTTAACTATGCTGGGGCCCTTGGGCACACAAGAATTTGGGGCCCTTTTGGAAAGTAAAGAAAGCGAATTATACTAAAATTTTTCTACTATATCGTCTATTTAGTATGGGTTATCAAATATATAATATAATATGTCATTGATGATATTAATATGCTGGTTTTTTGGTTACGATTACGATAGTGGTTTCTTTCGGGATTTCTGTTAGGCAAAATCTTCTATTATTTCCTTAAAGACAACTTTTTGAAGGATGACACTATGGCACATAATTGACCAATTACTCAGTCGTTCTTGTAACAATGTTGATAAATTTTTCACTTTAAATATTTTATTATGTATCTGTTATTGATATTTAACATGCATATTGTGACAATTCTATTTAATGTTTTTCGCCTTGGTTTTAACTTTTTACCTTAAAATTAAATAAAGCTATCGAACTCGATTTTATTTTGTCTTACTTTTACCTTTTTTTGTATTAATTAAGCCAAAACCAAGTAAAATTTAGACTTGAGTATTACTTTTTTGTCTTAAAAAGATCCTAACTAAGCTAAATAGGTCAAAATTAAATCAAATGTTATGGAAATGTTATACTTTTAAAAGGCAAAGTTTGACTTGATTTTGCCTTATTTTGGTTAAATAAAATCGTCATAGTTTTGACTTAAATTTTAAGACAAACGTAAGTTTTATTTTCGACCCGTGTGCTTTGCTTGTTTCGAGAATAAATGGGAGAGAAATTAACGGTCCTTCGGGGCCCCCTGACGATGGGGGCCCTGGGCACGGGCCCCGTGTTCCCTTATGGTAAAGACGGTACTGTTTGCGATGACGGACCTCTGTGAACGCCTTCTGCTCCATCTAGCTAGCGAATAGGTGGGTATAGGACATCAATCCCAGGAACTCAAGTTTATCAAGAAGCATACAAAAAAAGGTTACCGGTAGGTAAATCGATACAAATCAAAACTAACGTCAACCAAAACATCCTTGTTTTTTCAACAAAATTGTTCTGGTTACCGTTGTTGCAAAACAAAAAACGTTAGTTGAAAACATTGTTTGCATGTTGTTTGTAAGTGTAAGTATATTTTCGTCAATATTAATGAGATAGATTTTCTGATTTCAGTGCGGAACACTAAAGTTTGAGTGTGCGATTGGAGCGTGGTAAGGTGGAGCACCGATAACATCAGCGTCACCGGCTGCCGGCTAGTGGAACGCATGGCATACACAGCCGCAAGCGTGATTCACACGTGCGTAAGAACCGACAGCAAAACACGAAATCTTTTTATCATAATTATACGAGTTAATACGAGCACCTACCTACTTACTGATAACTAACTCTAATGTTGTAGAGACATGATGTTTGCTGAAAATAGTTCAATAATTCTGTTATATAAATTAAATAAGATAAAACACATTTTTCCAAAACAAAAAGATAACTTCTATTTACGTCAACATGCTCATTATGTAGGTATCATTAAGTTAAAAATAGACTGAAGAAGTTTTCCGATGTTTAGATAAGTATTTACCCTTTAGTACCTACGCAGTGGAGGGACTACGTTGTCTGCTAATAAAACTAAGTAGATCAACAGTCAATATAGTAAAGGAAGTAAATCTGGATAATAGCAGATTCTCGTGATACGCACATGCAGTAATGAATGATATATAATCTATTTATAGGTACACAATACAGAAAAATATTATGATAGCAGAGCCATTATATTGCTATTCTGCTATCAATTTCCGACTTAATGACTTATAGGCATGTTTTCGCATAGTTTAATAAACACGGGAGATATTACGGTGGGTGTGCGTACGATATTAAGAAATTTTTCAACGTCGTAACAGCGTGAGTCGCATATCATATTAGGTAAAACTGAGAAAAGGCATATTTGGAAAGCCGTTCAATTCTCTCCGTGCCTACTTGCTTACCTAAAATCTGTGGCCCAAGTGAAAAGGGATCTAAGTCTAAAAAAATAACTTTACAGCGGAGCGAGCATGGGCGTACCCAAGACATTTGTGACAAGACATGATAAATTATGTCATGTCTTACAATTTGTCTTAAATGCTAGCCGGGTCAAACATGTGACTTATTTTAAAGGCGCGACATGCCTTTCTTGTTGCTTCCCGGCGACCACGGCCTACTGTGACATGGCTTGAGTCACACATTTCATCGCAGTTTGGACGATAAAGCCATTTTTCTTAATTATTAGTACCGGCGGCGTGAGAAAATTTCCTGACGTTTATTTGGGACTTATCGGGTCTTACTTTGCTAATACGGGCGCACCCATTTTGTCACAAATTTCACATTTAGACAGATGATTAAGAAAAATGTATCACTTTCGTTCGGAGGTGGTGATAAAATTTTATAGTTGAAAAATAAAATATTTTCCTTCTAATTACTGCACCAAATGGCAATAAATTTATTTTGTGTGTGTGGTGATCAATGCTTATTAATTAATTGAAATTTTACAGGATTATTAATTAATTATATTTTATTACTTTTTTTATAATTGTTATTTTTTATTGTTATTCCCATTTTTAATTATTATTTTTATTTTGATTATTACTTTTTATAATTATTTTCTTATATTCCATATTCTTCTTACTTTCTACATTTTAAATTATTTCTTAAATAAAACCCCCAAAAAATATTAATTAATTGAAATGTTACAGGATTATTAATTAATTCTATTTTATTACTTTTTTATAATTGTTATTTCTATTTTTAATTATTATTTTTATTTTGATTATTACTTTTTTATAATTATTTTCTTATATTCCATATTCTTCTTACTTTCTACATTTTAAATTATTTCTTAAATAAACCCCTCAAAAAACAACTAAAATAAAAAAATAGGGGCTCACCGGTATCGGGAACTGGGTCCAAGCTATTATATTTTTTAAGTAATTATTAATATTTTATTAACACTTAATATGTTATCAAACAAAAAAAGAAAAATAAAGTGTGCATAAGTCTATGGTCGTGGGTCAAATATTAATTTGTGCCCAACAAAATTAAAAAGTTGTTTATCTATATGAACGGCACACTTTTATACGTATTATTTTATTTGGTCGTCTATTCAGATTATGTCGCACTATGAAGTCAGCAACAAGAAAGGCATGTCGCGTCTTTAAACTTGTCACATGGTTGTCCCGTGCTAGCATTTAAGACAAATTGTAAGACATGACATATTTTATCATAACTTGTCATGACCCAAAATATTTTCTGTTAAGAATTTGTAGTCGAAACCAAGCAAAGTAAAAAAAAAAAAAAAAAAAATATCATAAATTCATGTTGGGATGCTGCTTGCATGGGGGGTACCATAGGGGGGGCACCATAGGGGGGGCTTAAATTTGGTTATTTTTTGCCTAGGACATACCGTTTTCGAGATAAAGAGTGTTTTATGTAAAATAAAACAAGATTTGGAGGCCCATAATTCGGAAATAGTGCGTCGTAGGGCTATGCTTCTCTGAACCTTAATGGTTTTTATGGCCAAGGTTAAACCGAAACTGCAATAAAATTGGCAAATTTCCGAAAAAGAAAAAAATAAACGTCAAGAAGTTATGCCACAAGTCAAGAAAATATCTCACGCCGCCCTGCTAGCATTTAAGACATAATGGCTTTATCGCCCAAACTGTGATAAAAAGTGTGACTTAGGCCATGTCACAGTAGGCCGTGCTCGCCGGGCTGGAGACGCAAAAAACACCCCGCGCGCTTCAAATTGCTTGTTTGACCTCGTGTGGCATTTAAACCGCTACCAAATGAAATATGTACATGTGATATTTTTTATAGGTAAATTATTTATGTTCTTTATATATTAGAATTTTTTTATGTAAAGTTAATATAGTGACTTATACTAATCACAAAATTAATTCCTTGATGGTATAAAAAAAAGTTTAACCCCTACTCCCATTAGTTAAATATTAATTCAAAAGTGAAAAGGGATACGCATTAGGTATGGTTTTTATTTAATTTTAAGTAAGCAAATAAATTTTGAATTTTTCTCTTTATTTTGGTGAAAACGGTTTTATGTCTAGTAATAGTATTACTCACTAAACCATTTTGAAGTACAAGGTATTGATAAAAACCAAACAATTAATTTTGATTCATCATCAGCCTTTTAATGTTCCCACTGCTGGGACACAGGCCTCTTCTCTGTGTGATACGAGTGGTGGATTACGGCCCATTCCCTGGGGCGTAATCCACCACTTGTGCCCAGTGCGGGTTGGTGGTTGTCACATGTCTTCGAATTTTTGGTTCTAGGACATGCCGGTTTCCTCACGATGTTTTCCTTCACCGTTTTGAGTTACTCCGTTATTTTTTTGGTGTCAGTTGGACCCTTCTATACAAAGTAACTTCTTTATTTTTAGAGATAGCTTAGAACCGTTTTTACCAAATGATAGAGTATTTTTTCTGATCACTTTGGTATACTTAACTAATTTTCGACAAAATCGGACTTATACCCCTTTTCAATAGGGCCACAGAAATATGGTTGGTGCGGTGCGTAGTGAGCATCGAACTGCTAACCTTCTCCCTAAGTAGGTAGGTACCTAGTGATATAGGTAGGTATTGAAGACGTAGTATCGAATTTTATCTTAATGAGATAGTAGTAGTAAGAGTGTAAGACAAATGGGCCAGAGTCGTTACGGAGTCAGAGGACGAGCGCCGTCATTGAGGAAGGCCTAGAAGACGCTGGCGACGCTGGCGTGACGAAGATGATACGATACGAAGATGATAAGAAGATTTCACTAGCGAACGCTATTTTCAGGAGTGATTTGTGCCGTTACGACTGGAAAATCTTTTGAAAAGTTGTTAGGTAGTTATTCATAGTGCCTAATCATATTGATTGTTCTGAGTTGTCTGGGGTACCAATGAAACTTTAGATGTATTATATAACGTGGATAAAATCTGTAAAATCTTGTCATTTCAGTAATAATTTAGTATATTTAAGTACCTTCTCACTAGTTTGTGTTATGTAAACTAAGTGTTTTTTTTTTCATAGCATGTAGGTAGGCCTATTGTCTCACTCCTGCAGGTAGGTAGATACTTATTTATGTTTTTTTTTTGTGGCATAGGACCATTCATATACCTATAATATTTTTTAATATATCAATGCATAGGCTACCTAGTATTTACAATGTGAAAAATCATGCGTAGGTAATAAGATAAAACAGAAGCACAGTATAAATATGGACGAACAGTACGGAAACTACCTACAAATGCTCCAAACGGCACATTCACACTAACATGGGCAACGACGAGACCCCTAAGCGGCACGCACTACTGACAGCATCGCGAGCGCGACAACCGCTTAGGGGTCTCCTCGATGCGCATGTTTGCGTGAGTGTGCTGTTTCTAGCGTTTGTAGGTAGTTTCCGTACTGTTCGTCCATATTTATACTATGACCTTGCTTTCTAAAGTTAGGTACTTACTATTAGATGTTTTCATAAACTAATATTTATGTACGCGAATAATCTGACATATTTAACTAGTAGGTATATTTGTGTTGGTTAGATATTTCCAGCATATTTGACGTAGTAGGAGTATTTACTGATCGTACCAATAATAAACTGTAGATATATAATTGCAGTTTATATTAAAAATTAATTAAACAGTTAATATAGTTAATAATTATGTATTTAAGGTGATGTAGTCAAACCAAAGAGGAGCTATCTTTTCTTTCTGTGTGTGACTGTCCGAGAGCCTGAGGCAGAGGGCGTTCACAGTAGTCCTCCATCGCGTGATTTTTCTGTGTACTTACGAAATATTAAGTAGGTAGGTATATTATTTTTTGAACACTTGTGCGAAGAAACTTACCTATCATTATGTATTTAAAACAAGCTCCTAATGCAAACAATTTATTTTATTATGCTCTAATGTCGTGTTTTGTTTTTCACACATTGTGCATGCTTTTCGTATTCATGTATGTTGAACATCATAAGTAGTAGCTAATTAAGGCCTAATGATTGACCGATCTCAATGAATGGGTTCATTGTTAGTTATGTTTCTGCGTAATTAAACATGCTTAAGACGCTTTACGTCACATTAAAGGGATGCATACCTGTCATTGAAAATATTTATACCTAATCTTTGATTTTTATTTCTACGGCCCTTATTTAATTTGTACTCATATAAGTCAGACATTTATTTTATTGTTGATTACTTATATATTACAATGAAAGTTTGTGTAGGTACCCACTATAAGTATTAAAACTGTTACATTTAAATATATTACGTTTATATTCATAAAACATTTATTTACACGTTACACCAATTAGTAAAATTAAATTGAGAAGTCATGTCACATCGATTCGATGAATCACTTATGATTGAGCCTTACCTACAACACTATACTCCGCGCTTGCAACATATAAAAATAAGTTCATTGGCAGGTTGGTTCCTGTATCGTATTCAAATTAACTATACTTAGGTAGTTATATATTTTATTTACGTTTATACATTTCTTCATTTTCTAACAAAGGCGGCGTAAAATATATTTTATTATTAGCTGAATCTCACACCTTTTTATTTATATTTTTTTTTAATATTTTTACTTACCGCAAATAAAATATTACCACCTGACTGTCTGTAAACCAGTCTACCATATTTTATTTGCAGCTGTTATAATAATTGAAAATAAACCATAAATAACAAAAACTCAAAAAAAACAAAAATAAGCGCGAAAGCAAAAAATATTTCAACGCGTTAAAATTCAATTTCACATTTTCATTTCCGAACGGATGTTCATGAAATGTGTAAGTGTGTATTTTGAATTAAAAACAACACGCTGTAGAAGATGTTTAACGTGTAAATGGAAAATCCCGCTGAAGGTAACCTTTCCATACGAATATAGGTGTTTGCTAAGTAATGTTTAACTACTATTACTTAACGATACCGACGCTACAGTGTGTGCACTATCAACAATGTTAATCTTTTTTTTAACACACGTAACGTTAGGAAAAAAGGAAGTAAAATTATTTACGTGTAAAATATGTACTTAATAAGAATCTTTTTTTTGTTAACGGAGGGAGACCATCAAAAGGCGCCTGGTATTGCCGCAAAGAACAGCTTTTAGATTTTTACCTCACTATAACCGTGGACCACCCACGGTGATCATCATCAGCAAGTACGTGATCTCTTAAAATACCAGCCCAAATGTAATAAGTACCTAAGCAGGTCTTTTAAGTCTCAGGCTCGGCAGTTCGGGAAGTTGCGCGGTATCTTCTCGTACAACTTACCATAGTATCTCAAAAAACAGTCTATGACCAGTGTGTATTGCCACTTTGCCAGCGATGACGTTTAATAAACCATAAATAACAAAATATGAGACGCTTACAATGGGCTTCATCAGAAAGCTTACAGTCACCCAAAGGGCTATGGAGAGGGCTCTGCTTGGCGTTTCCTTGCGTGATCGAATCAGATCCGCAAGAGAACCAGGGTTACCGACATAGCCCGAAGAATTGCCAAACTTAAGTGGCAGTGGGCAGGGCACATTGCTCGCAGAACGGATGGCCGATGGGGTAGAAAGGTTTTGTAGTAGCGACCGCGAACTAGAAGACGTTGCGTTGGAAGGCCTCCCACCAGGTGTACCGATGATCTGGTGAAGGTTGCAGGGATCCGCTGGATGCGAAACGCAAAGGCCCGATAATTGTGGTGACGCTTGGGGGAGGCCTATGTCCAGCAGTGGACGACTTCCGGCTGATATGATGATGATGAAGTCTCAGGCAGCAATTAGTAAAAACCTTCAACAAGAACTTAGACAGATTTAGCACAGCACGATAATAGCGAGACTGACTATTCCTTGAAAGTGATTTTGTTGCTATCGAAGAAAACAATGATCGCTGCAGATTTTGACTTTGATTTGCCTTTCCTTTAGATGATAAACATCATATCAAATAAAAATATTTTTAGATTCTTTCTAAGTGCAGTGTCTTTTGTTTGATCAATGATAAAGTTTGTAATGATCTTATATTACCTACATCCTAGGTATATTATTTGACTAGTACTAGATAGATTTATATATTTGTCAAGTACAAGGAACATATATCAAGTATTTAAATAGTTTATGAATGACTTAGTATATTATTTGATTTATTTATTAATTACTAGGTACATTTATTTGACCAATAAAATGTGCCTAATTTGAACTATCGTTTGCGTAAATTGAGCTTATCAGTACAAATATTTTAATAACAATTCCATTAACAACAATTCCATGTTTATACTTGGGTATTTACTTGTTGTTTGTAAGTATGTAGGCAAAGTTTAAGGTAACCACAGCAAAAAAAAAACTTGTATAATAAAAATGCAAGCATTTGTAATATAATAATCGATGCAAAATTGCAAGTTAATGTGGTAGTAGAGAGATAATGACAGAAGCTTCATTAAATTAATTAATTGTTCTATAATTCGACGACATATTTGCAACTAAATAGAAAATTAAGATTTATAAGGTTACCTACTTATTAATTAGTAATTATCGTTACCGTGAATTAATGGAACATGCTAATACACAGCCTCTTTGAATTAAGTAACTACTTTTTATTTTTGATCTGCTCGCTTTTGACCACCAGGTATTAGGTCAGATGATGGTAAGGGATGATATAGTCGACGATACATCGCATTAGATTTGTAATAATCAGGAAACAGAATTCCTAAATATTCCAATAGTATTTATAAAATAAGATGCATGAATGATTTATTTTTATTTTATTATTTGGGATGGGTTTGCTCTTGACTCTAGTCTAGGTGAGAGGTGACAGAGCCGAGTCGACGATGGATTTTTCATAAAGCAAAGATTGCTAGACATTCAGGTGCAACACAAACAGACCAACAGTATGGAATATGTTATATTTTCGTAGTCTGGTATATAACGGGCTCAACACATAGACTGAAGTGATTCCGCCAACCCTCGTTTGGTTTTGGCAATGCCTGAATTTTTCACAGGTGCCGTGTACCTCTTGTAGGAACTTGACATAATATTATTTATTTTAAATATTATAGATTTTAATGGCAAGTGACACATTCGTCTTCGCCTTAAATGCTCATGCGCCCGTCCTATGGCAGCGTGACGCTGGCCGCGTGGTCGGCGACTTTTGTCATCATGTATTCTTATCTCGACGTTACTGCACTGATAATACGAGCGCTATTAATTTCATTGGCTGCGCGGAGGGCGTGCGCGCCCCCGCCTGCCTCTATAAAATCGGCATACATCAAAATAGTTGTACATTTATTGATCTCGCGCCGCGCTTCACGCGTCACAAACGTTTGTCTAACAAACGTAACAGTAACACACCTTTAATTATATTTTATTTTAGTTTTTTTTAACGGTAAGTTGAAAATTATTATTTATCTTTACAATTCATTACTGTTTTTTTAATGAATTGATCAGTTACCTGTAATTTTAGATAACTTTGTTTATTTAAATTTGTTTTCTAGGTAGATTGCTTTTTTTTTTACTGCAGCTGTTCTATTTTTAGTTATAAATAATTTTGAACACAATGATCACAGTTCTGATTGGTAGAAATTCAAACGGTAAATGGATTTTTTTGCACTATTAACTACTAGGAAATATACAGATCTGAGTGTCCGGGGCACGTCGTAATTAGGTTGAATTGCTCACGATCAATGATCGTGATCCACTTTTGCAAAGAATTGATGACAGTATTTACATAATTTGATCTCGATCTAATCTACTGGTCGTGTATTGAGCGATAATGCTCTAGAGTAGATAAAACACTTCGCATTAAGCACTTACACCGTGATGGTCAAAATTTTTAAAATAAATCTAGTTATGCAATTTGATCTTTGCAGTAGATATCTGGTAGAATTTGGACTAAAATTTTTTTCATTAATCTACCTATGTATTCAAGTATACGGGTATGCCTATATTAATATGGATGATCAAGGGGCACGAAAAAAATATATTTTGTCCGCCGGCTAGATAAAATACGTATTCAATATTTTTTATTAATATCAAAAAGATATTTTTAGTCATGGATTGATGCCTGTTAAAAATATAGCGGTGTTTAAAACAGTCTCTTCCTGTTTACTGATAAATAATTTTGGCATCATTTGGTGTCAACGTGACATGAGATCCATTTTAAATAAATTTTCCGTGTTTATTAGTAACGTTACCATGTGGTAAGTTCATTATTACGGATTTAAGGAATGTGGGTGATCTTACCAATTAGTGGTCACTCCTAATTGCAATTTAACGATCATTATAGGATTAAAAAAAAAAATGATGCTCTTGTCTCTAAATAGTAGGCATATAAAAAAGAATCCACTGGTCGTAGTTTAGAAGTAGTTAGAAACTGACTGAGGGAGGTCTCAGCCTTATTGCGTAAGTGAATTCGGCAAGGCAAAGAGCAAAGAGTATGAACAATCGACCAATCACATAGACGGAAATTCATAGCATTTTTCCTCTGGCTCCGATACCAATTACGTCATTTGCGTGCAGCTTAGTTAGGTAGGTACTATCCTTAGTAGCTCGTCATGACATAATAAACAGCCTTGATAGTACTGATTACACGGTCTTGTGGGTATACATATTTGAATTGTCTTGTAATAAAAAATACATTTTTATGTATTTTTTTGGCTTTACCCGAAACTCCGAAAGTGACTCATTTTACTGTTCCGGCCTGCTTTGACACATAATAAATAATTCTGTACCTATTAATTAAAAAATATTTGTTACAGATAAAAATTGAATTAACAAAAATGGCTTATCTTCAGTCGATGCCCAAATCTGAAACCATCAGGCTCCGTGAAAAACATGTTGGGTAAGTTAAGTACTTCTGAACTTTTATTTTTTTTGAGAGATTTTAGTTTCTCGCATTATAATCGTACGTTCTTTATTGAAATTGTAATTCTTTAATTCTTGTTCCAGAGAGGCGTGCCAATTATTCTTCCGTTCGTCTCCCTTGAAAATTGTACGCGGGGTAGCGCAGTACATGTATGATGAAACGGGAGAAAGATACCTCGATTGCATCAACAATGTTGCACACGGTAGATATTGTTGTTATCTATATGTGCATATGCAATACTAAAGCCACTTAAGGTCATTTAAAACCAGTGCAAACTAGATGTTAACTTGTGTAGATACTGTCTCATCGGGTTGATAAAATTAATGATAACCCTAGCCGACCTGATTATTTCGACTGTGAACAGATGCAATTGCTTAAGGGCAATAGTTTGTTTTAAAATAAATTCTTTCTAGATTAATTGTATGGTAGATATTGTTTTTCAACAACTCACAAAAGTTAGCCACTAGCCTCAAAACAAAACACCCAATGGATACGCCATCTTTGTTGACGTCACAATTTTTTTTGTTTTTGCAGTTGGCCATTGTCACCCACATGTGGTGGAAGCCGGCAGGAATCAAATGTCGTTAATTTCAACTAACAACCGTTATCTTCACGACGAACTGGTTATTCTTGCCGAAAGGCTCGTTAAGACCATGCCCGAACCATTGTCAGTTTGTTTCTTCGTTAACTCCGGCTCGGAAGCTAACGATCTTGCCCTGAGGCTTGCCAGGATTCACACCAAGAACAACGATGTCATTACCTTAGACCAGTGAGTATTATTTCTTTTTGAAAACGATCTTATTCTAACTTTCGGGGATATCTCTCGCTAGGGTTACTCGGGACTTGTAAGTATGAACTTATCGGCATTATTTTTTATGAGACTTAAGACCTTCATTGTAAATGATTGTTTAAGGGATCTTCCTGATGGTGCGACGCAATTTAAATTTTCTAAGAAAAGGAGAATGCCCATTTTGTAAGGGAACTTGAGCCCCTTTGAAAAAATGGTTGTATCTTGATGAATATTAGAAAAAAAACACGTTATATTCATAATTAGAATAAAAATTCTATTTGTTTTTCGGGTTTCACGAGATATAACGATGTCTATTCTTGAAATGAACCCCTCACCTCATTTGTGTGAACCTTATTGCATTGTATTAAACAATGCAATAAGGTTCACACAAATGTCCAAGTGAAGGAACCTGATCCGTTGTTGTCTGTACATATTAAGTAAAGGATACGGATGGGAACAAACACAAGAAATAAATCCTATTTAGGGATAATATTGAAATCGCAGACACGATAACTCATAAGGGGCCTGTGTAAGGGCAATCTCCTTTCAAGTGCGAATCGGTCGAATTGCATATCATTGCGTCAGTTGAATGTACTTGCAATTTGGCTTATCGGTCTTATATAAATCATATCGCGTCGAAGTATCAGGAGGGTCACTAAGACCATTTTAATGTTCAGTCATCAACTAAAAATGCTAGATAAGTTACTACTACTATTTTGGAATATCATTTTGCCCTTTGAGGCGAACAAACGTTCTGCATAGATGTCCCCTTCGTTCTTTTGTCGTTACTTCGAGTTAGTCGAAGTGTTATTAGGGTGCTACTAGCGCCTGTTTGTTACAGTGCGTATCATGGCCATCTTACTTCCATGATTGATGTGTCACCCTACAAATTTAACCTTCCCGGAGGCCCGAAAAAGCCAGAATGGGTCCATGTGGTAAGTAACACGTCATATTGACTAGGTTGCACACGCTCCCGTAGTAGCATTCATTTATAGGACACGCTTTATCTTTATTTCTTATCTTGAAACTATATTTGGATATTCTTATGTAATAGTACTGATAGTTAGTTATTGGAGGTGATAAAAATAATCTCTGTACCTAACTCGTAACGTAAAGATACGACAATAGTAAAATGATTCATATTTATGAGCGATGTCTTACTTAAACTGATTAGGTGACAGTGGTGGGTAGACAAGTTAATTGAAAAATTACTGATTTAGTCATTATCTACTTAAAACATAAGCTTTATGAATGTTGAATTAGAAGGCAGATTTTTATGTATAATTTCTTTAAATGTTTCAAAGTAATAAACACTGTCACCTGTTATTTTTATATATTTATGATTTTGTTCGTGCAGCAAAGAGATTTAACTGCAGTTGCCCATTTAAATACACAATTGAATACATTTATTTAGATACAAGTGATTAAATTGCCTAATAATGTTTTATTACCTCATCCAGGCACCAGTTCCCGATATATACAGAGGGAAATACGTATATCCCAACGACTCTCAAAACGAAGAAGAGTTAGGGAAACTGTACGCTGATGAAATTGGCGAGATCTGTAAGGAGGCCAAACGCAAAAATGGTGGCGTATGCGCATTTATTGCGGAGAGCCTGCAAAGTTGCGGGGGCCAAATTATTCCACCTGATGGATACCTTAAAAGAGTCTTCCAGTAAGTATTGCATAATGTTATTTTCGAATTTTCTTTTTGACCGTTAAATCAAGAAATATTTTTAAACATACCGGTTAAAAGCATAATCCACCTTTTGCTTCGCCGAAGACAGATAAAAATTAAGGTTTTAAAAGTTCTTGCTTCACCTTTTGTAGATGATGATATCTAGCTCTAGTACTCAAGTAGGCGAAACGAGACCATATCAGTAGTGATGTGTGGCAGCTTAAATTAGATTTCAATAATTGTTTCTTAATTGACCTTGTACTCTATTTACTTGTAGATACGGTCGTCTATTAAGATATAAGAGTAGATACTGGCAATTGGTACAATTGCTCTTTGATACCTAATGATGCTATGGAAAATATTGGTTGTTCTTGGGCTCTTTTTGCCAGCTTTGCCATCGGCTTCGTCCGCATGGATGTCGGGAATTATCCCACGAGAATATACTATTAGGATAAAAGTACTATTCCAGACTATAATCTATCTCTGAGCCAAATTTTATCTAGTTCCTTTCAGCCGTTCTGGTGTGGTTGAATAACAAGCATCCATCTAAACATTTATAATATGAGTAGCATAGGAAGTAGATAGGATTAAACGTATATTTAGATGATCGAATTAGCCAATGCTATTTAGCAAAATTTGTTCAGATTGTCATCTAAAATAATGTAGGAAATACTTCTTTAGAGATTTTGCAACTAGGAATTCTAAGTGAGCCAAAAAGAGCCTCATTAAGTATTCATTTTCGATACAAATTTTCAAAATCCAAAACATTATTTCAGGCACGTCCGTGAAGCTGACGGTGTGTGTATAGCCGATGAAGTCCAGGTTGGATTCGGCCGCGTGGGCACCCATATGTGGGCATTTGAGACGCAAGACGTCGTGCCCGATATCGTGACCATGGGCAAACCTATGGGCAATGGGCATCCGGTCGCTGCTGTTATTACTACACCAGAGATTGCCAAGAGCTTTACTGATACTGGAGTGGAGTACTTCAACACGGTACGATTTCATTAATCAATCAATCTGCGTAGCCTTTTTCCCACTATATTGGGGTCGGCTTCCAGTCTTACCGGATTCAGCTGAGTACCAGTGTTTTACATGGAGCGTCTGCCCATCTGACCTCCACAACCCAGTAACTGGGTAGCACGATACCCCAAGACTGTTGTCAGTACTCAAGCTTCTGACTACCCGTAAAGACTGCCAAAGATCTTCAAAATGACAGTATAAGTATTTCATTAAATTATATATATAGATAATAGTGCAAAAGGATTGGATTGTATGGAAAGTGATAAGAAAGAAAAGGGAGTCAGTTATAGCGTGACGGTAGACAGTCCGAAATTGCAGAAGAAAATGTGTTTCGCCAACCCCAAGTAACATGGGACAAGTGCAGGAAGATGGTGATGGTTGGTATAGAATATAGATAATATCAGTAATTGAATTAATACTCCATTAAAAGATGCCTTGTTATCGTAGAAATTTCCAAACGGAAAATAACAAGAGACTTGCGTAAAAACGTGTTTTTCATATTAGTTGTTAACAACAAACAAGATGTTTAAAACAGACTATCGCATCTACGCTAATTGTGTGATGCAACACCTGTTTTTAATATCTATCTGCTAAATGTTTGGCAAAACATACTGATATGTTATACATAGTTACAGGTTCATTTATACACGCTATCTAGTTACGTGTTCAAAGTGACCTATCTCTGCTCATAGATAGGAATCTATTTATAGAGTAATAGCAATAATTTCTTTGATAAAAATAACAGAATTACAGATGACACTTAACTTAGGATACAATTGGTGAGGTACAAAATACACGATCTATGACTCCCATGCTAGGAAATTCCTATGTTACAGGGGCCATCTATTCGTCGATAAAATAGAAAAATTAACAATGCAGAAAATATTATAAAAAACCGGCCAAGTGCGAGTCGGACTCGCACACGAAGGGTTCCGTACCATTATCGCAAAACACTGCATAAAAATCACGTTTGTTGTATGGGAGCCCCCCTTAATTTATTTTATTTTAATTTATTAATTATTATTTTTTGAAGTAAATATACAACTGAACATTCTGTGAATATTTCAAGCGTCTACCTGTTGCCGTTATTAATATCGAGCAAAAAACGGCAAAAATATCACGTTTGTTGTATGGGAGCCCCCCTTTAATATTTACTTTATACTGTTTTTAGTATTTGTTGTTATAGCGGCAACAGAAATACATCATCTGTGAAAATTTCAACTGTCTAGCTATCACGGTTCATGAGATACAGCCTAGAGACAGACGGACAGACGGATCGTGAAGTCTTAGTAATAGGGTCCTGTTTTTACCCTTTGGGTACGGAACCCTAAAAATAAATCAATAAATTACTAATACAATAATTAATTTAGCATAGTACAATTCAGGGCTTTGGAAAGGGGAGAAAAGGGAAAGGTAATGTCTTATTTGTGTCGGGTGTGTTGTGTATGTGAGTTGTATGTGTTACGACGTATGTATGTGTAGTGTATGTCTGTGTTGTGAGTGTATGTGAGTGTCTGCTTGCCTTATGGTGTATTAGAGACATCGATATTATCTGTAAGCATCTGAAAGCCTGTCAAAAATCGTTTTTTGTCTACCCCAGAAAACGTCTCTCATCCCAGTTTGTCCATAATAATAATAACAGTTTGTTACTATCCCACTGCTGGCCAAAGGCCACTTCTCGAGGCACGAGCATTACTCACCACCTTCGCTCAAAGGCGGGCTCGTAATTTTGTCTACAGCTTGCTATTCCCCCTGCACGGGTCGTAAGTCGGTACACTGATTCGCCGTTAGTTGGTTGGAGAGAAACACGTCACAGTTAGATCCACTAGTTAAATATATTTCAATTAGGTAAATTACAGTATAACTTACATGGAAGGCGACTATTTCTCTCTCTTGGTTTGGATAGCAACACGGCTATAAGATCACTATCAACGTTGGTTGCTTTGTTATGATGTTTTATATGGTCAAATTATGACGCACATCGTTGGCCTAAAGTAGGTTGCAAGTATGCAGAAAAATGTACGGTGATGAGACCGTACACCCCTCCCTTCTTGCATCGTGTCCCCAATGTTAGGGGTCGTGACGTAGCTTGCGGGTTTTTACAACAAATTTATTTTTCCATACAGTACGGTGGAAACCCTGTCTCCTGCGCAATTGCAAATGCAGTCCTCGATGTGATCGAGGAAGAGCGTCTCATGGAGCGTGCGAACCGCGTTGGCAATCACCTGCTGAACCGGTGTCAACAGCTGAAGCACAAGCACAGCTTAATTGGTGATGTTCGTGGAAGGGGACTTTTTGTAGGCGTTGAACTGGTGACCGACAGGGAGACCAGGACACCAGCAACAGCCGAAGCTAAGCATGTCGTTAATAGGTACGTACTTTTTATACCTATATTATTTTATGTAGACTACTCCCTTTTCGTTGTAAGTTCTTTCAGCCCATCCACAGGTTGTCTGGTCGATCTCAACAACGATAAAACCGCCAATGTAGGTACCCATAGTATTTTTTTGTAGCTGTAACTATATAAAGTATATTCTATTCTACCAAGAAAATATACTTATTGTGTGAACGGTAATGTAAACCATTTATTTTTCTTCAACCCGCACATGTATAATATTAGGTACTACGAGTTATATTTTTATTGTTGAGACTAATGATATTTAAGCCGAACTTAACTAAAGTTTCCGTAGTCCTTAAAAAATCTAGACAAATTATACAATAATGGCCAGGGAGAGGGAGAAGCCTATGTTTAGCAAGGGAAATCACGGCTGAGATGGTGATTACCATAGTGAGAAAGCGTGCCATATATTTATAGTTTAAATCTTCATATTTTCAGGATGAGGGAGGAGAAGATTCTCATAAGTCGCGATGGTCCTGACAGTAACGTCTTGAAGTTTAAACCGCCCATGGTGTTTTCAACACAAGACGCTGATCGTCTCGTCGACACCTTGGACAGGGTGCTAGAAGAGCTGGACGGAACAAGAAAAACTGTCACGAACATTAAGCTACAGGTAATATATATATATTTAAATTATAGATTACCTAAAAAAATAAAAGTCTGTGGAGCTAAAGATTTCCGTTTTGAGGTTCCCCTTTTCCGTAGGCATCAAATTTTCTATCAAAAATTTGAATTCAGAATCTTTTAATCAGCTGCTAAATACCGTCGAGATTTTTATAATTGACTAGCTGACCCGGCAAACTTTGTTTTACCATAAAAACATCAAACATTAATCTACCCTACCTACCCTACCCTACCTACCATACCATACCATACATACCCCACCCTTCCTACTCTACCTACCCTACCTACCTACCCTACTTACCCTACCTACCTACCCTACTTACCCTACCTACCCTACACTACCTACCCTACCCTACCTACCCTACCCTACCTACCCTACCCTACCTACCCTACCCTACCTACCCTACCCTACCTACCCTACCCTACCTACCCTACCCTACCTACCCTACCCTACCTACCCTACCCTACCTACCCTACCCTACCTACCCTACCCTACCTACCCTACCCTACCTACCCTACCCTACCTACCCTACCCTACCTACCCTACCCTACCTACCCTACCCTACCTACCCTACCCTACCTACCCTACCTACCCTACCCTACCTACCCTACCCTACCTACCCTACCCTACCTACCCTACCCTACCTACCCTACCCTACCTACCCTACCCTACCTACCCTACCCTACCTACCCTACCCTACCTACCCTACCCTACCTACCCTACCCTACCTACCCTACCCTACCTACCCTACCCTACCTACCCTACCCTACCTACCCTACCCTACCTACCCTACCCTACCTACCCTACCCTACCTACCCTACCCTACCTACCCTACCCTACCTACCCTACCCTACCTACCCTACCCTACCTACCCTACCCTACCTACCCTACCCTACCTACCCTACCCTACCTACCCTACCCTACCTACCCTACCCTACCTACCCTACCCTACCTACCCTACCCTACCTACCCTACACTACCTACCTACATACCCTACACTACCTACCCTACCTAAAAAAAAAAAAAAAAAAAAAAAAAAAAACTACCCACCTACCCTACCTACCCTACCTACACTACCCTACCTACACTACCCTACCCTACCTACCCTACCCTAATGCCGTGACCAAGGGAAATAGGGATTCATTTTTATATATATAGATTATCACTAGGAATTGTATAAAAAAACACATAATATATCTATTCTACAATAACAACTTCACTATCTATCGTAATTACAACTTGTTTATACAACACGACCTAAGAAAACGTCAATAAACTCATGGATTCATTATTTATTTACAGGTTCTGGTAACCCCAATCGAGGAAACAAAAAATGAGGCAGCTTTAAATACCACAGCTAAGCAGAGCATCAAGAGTTTGTGACCAAAATAATGATGTTAAATGTAAAATAATAAGTATTAATCGAATATTAAGGCTGTAAATATAGATATATGTATATAGGTTAATTTTACTATAGAAACTTTAATTTTAAGGAGTTATAAAATATTTGTAAGTGAAATTACACAAAGATTTTGTTTAAAAACGTTTTTATTTTTAATTACTGGCAGATAGATATACATAGACAGATAGAGACAAGCAGATCGATTTTTTCGAAAATTCGTCATCCATCACTAGCATTTTTTTTTAAGAATACACAAACATAAAATTACAGAATAAAAAAATAGTTAGTTCTTGTGTTTATAAAAGTAATTACAAATTAACAGTCATTGAGAGAATGTTGTACAGACCAAATATTAAATCTCTTTCAAGCACGTTTAAAAAAACCTTATTAAAAAAGAACAAAGTACATTTCATTTTTTATATACGGTAGTATCTCTAAGTAGTCTGTGAAGTAGTCTGTATAGTAGTCTGTGATTGACAATCTCTATATTCAACGTTTTTATATAATTTGTGGCAATTCTCCATAGTTACAAGCTCATTTGGTCTATAACAAGGTTCTCTGGGTATTCTGTTACTTTGCACTAATTCATATTGCAAAGATCCAGGGGCACAAATACACTGTCTATAGCTGGAAGTATGGTCAGCTTCACAGTTGGCACATTTTGGTGGTTCCTCCTCCTCCGGACTCCTGTCACACCTACTTGTTAAATGCTCTCCACCACATTTGACACATGTCACATTCCCATGGCAGTAACGTTGAGAGTGACCCCACTTTTGACAACGGTGACATTGCCTTGGTTTTTCCTCTGGTGGCTCCAGCGTTACATTATTTCCCAATATCTGTCTTACCTTTAAAATAACTGTGCCTTCATCATTAAAAGGTACTACAGCTAGAACTAGCATAGTATTGTTTTTCTCTATTTCAGTGTGTAATTTATGGACTCTTATTACAGGAATGGGAACTGATTGTAATACCTCTTTAATTTTATCCAAATTTGCTTCATTAGATATTCCTTTTATGACTACTTTCATTTTTCTCTTTTCAGGATCTCCAAAAGTGTGAAATGGTAGTTGCTGATTTTCCAAATATGAAACCATGTGTTTGTGATGATTCATGTTTTCGCAAGTTATTTTAATATAGTTTTTGCCTAAGTGAGGTTTATAAAATTGAACTCCCCTCCTTAAAAGTGTTTTGACGTGTGGGAGAATTTCTATTGGTCTATGTACAAAAATAGGTGGGATTTTTAATTTAGGTGTTGGCCATTTCGCGAGTAGTTCGGGATTAATATTTTCATCTAAAATAATATCACTTGGTGTAGCGGTACTTGCCTCACTTGGCGGTTGCGGTGTAGAGGTACTTGCCTCACTTGGTGGTTTCGGTTGAGTAGTACTTGCCTCACTTGGCGATTTTAGTGCAGCAGCACTTGCCTTATTTAGCAGTTTTGGTGCAGCAGCACTTGCCTTATTTGGCATTTTTGGTGCAGCGGTACTTGCCTCACTTGACAGTTGCGGTGTAGTAGTACTTGCCTCACTTGGCGGTTTTGGTGCAGCAGCACTTCCCTTTTTTGGCGGCTTTGGTGCAGCAGCAATTGCCTTATTTGACGGTTTTGGTGCAGAGGTACTTGCCTCACTTGGCGGTTGCGGTGTAGAGGTACTTGCCTCACTTGGTGGTTTCGGTTGAGTAGTACTTGTCTCAATTGGCGGTTTTGGTGCAGCAGCACTTGCCTTTTTTGGCGGCTTTGGTGCAGCAGCAATTGCCTTATTTGACGGTTTTGGTGCAGAGGTACTTGCCTCACTTGGCGGTTGCGGTTGAGTAGTACTTGTCTCAATTGGCGGTTTTGGTGCAGCAGCACTTGCCTTTTTTGCCGGCTTTGATGCACCAGCACTTGGCTTATTTGGCGTTTTCGGTGCAGCAGCACTTGCCTTATTTGGTGGTTTTGGTGCAGCGGTACTTGCCTCACTTGTCAGTGTCGTTTGAGTAGTACTTGCCTCACTTGGCGGTTTTGTTGCAGCAGCACTTGCCTTTTTTGGCGTTTTTGGTGCAGCACTAGCTTTAATTGGCGGTTTTGGTGCAGCAGCACTTGGCTTATTTGGCGTTTTCGGTGCAGCAGCACTTGCCTTATTTGGTGGTTTTGGTGCAGCGGTACTTGCCTCACTTGTCAGTGTCGTTTGAGTAGTACTTGCCTCACTTGGCGGTTTTGTTGCAGCAGCACTTGCCTTTTTTGGCGTTTTTGGTGCAGCACTAGCTTTACTTGGCGGTTTTGGTGCAGCAGCACTAGCCTTACTTGGCGGCTTTGGTGCAGTAGTACTTGCCTCATTGGGCGGTTTTGGTGCAGCAGTACTTGCCTCACTTGGCGGTTGCAGTGTAGCAGTATTTGCCTCACTTGGTTGTTTCGGTGGAGTAGTAATTGCCTCACTTGGCGGTTTTGTTGCTGCAGCATTTGCCTTATTTGGCGATTTTGATGCAGCAGCTCTTGCCTCACTTGGCGCTTGCGGTGTGGCAGTACTTGCCTCACTTAGCGGTTGCAGTGGGGCACCACTTGCCTCACCAGAAACTTGGCATTGTCTTTGTAACCCATTTGCAAGTTTCTCAACGTTACCATTCATTTTAGAATTCTGAAACACAATACATATTTTCGTTAAGTAGGTCACACAGTTTTTCTAATAGCTTGCAATATTATATTTGATAAGGCAGTTAAAAAAAAAAATAGATTTGCGAGTATCTTCACTACAATGAAAACATGCTATGATTGTTGTTTCCCTTATTAGAATAATAAGTGATATAGGAGATTTATACAAAATAGTCTGTATAAATATATAAAATTTGAAGACTTACTTTTAAATACAGCGAAAACAGGAAACCAGAAATACAATAGACTAAAGATAATATTCATAAAGTTTACGTCGGTGATTGGAAAAAATATCCTAGCGGCCTACCCGCCAAATTATAACTTCTTTTTTTGAATATTTATAGTTTGTAACGAAATCCGCTGTGCGCACGCGACCTCTGTCATATAAGTTATAGAACTTGTATTCTCGTTACACTCATCGACACAACATAGGTATTTTAATAGTTTAACATAATTTTTCTGGATTGTCGTGCACTAGGTGGCAGCATTGAGACTTTAGGTCTAGGCATATTATGTATGGAGGGTAGAGTAAAGGAAAACGATCTCCGGGGCGAAAGTTGATAAAGTGTCTAGCTATAGGTACTAAATAATGGTTCCAAAATGGCGCTAGCGTCGGCAAAGGGTGTGGTATGGATGTAGCAGAACTATGCCGATTATGGAGCATAATATTCTAAAATTATTCCTGTGAGAAAACGTGGAGAGTGATAGAATTTTTATGAACTTTGAATCATACGTTTAGTGATTTTTTAGTGCTTACTGTTAAAAAACTTTTTTAAACATTTGAACATGAATGGGGAAAATTTACGTGGTGAAAAGTTGTACAAGTGGGTGTAAATTCAAAAATAAATTAAAATGATTCGCCTTAGTAAGCCGCGAGTAGTAATCGCTGATGGTTACTGTCAATCGCCTTCACTGACGTTTCCAAATTGTTCTGAGAGCATAATCGAATAGTTTAAAATAATTAGTGTTGAGCTTAAGGTTTTGTTAGGTTTGAATGAAAAGCATTAAGTAGGTACCTACAGCAAATAGAATAAAATAAAACCGGTCAAGTGCGTGTCGGGCTACGCGCAGTAATAGGGTTCCGTAGTTGCATAATAATGCGGACTAAAAAGAGGGTTTTGTTGTTGTTAGATGAACATTAGAACGGTTTCAGCGGCTCACAAATCTAAAAACGGGCCCACATAGGATGATGTTTTTTTTAATGTATATTCTCGCGTTTGACCACTATCTCGCCTGATGGTAAGCGATGATATGGTCTACGGTGAAGCACGTTTGCCTAGATGTATACTATTCACTCTTGACTTAAACTAAATAAGGACTAACTGGTAACTGAAGAAGGAGTTATAAAATCCAACTTCGCAACTGAAGTTAGAAAAATATCTATTTGAGTACCACCGCGGGTGCGAATAGCGAAAGGAACCGATATGAGCGCGCGTTAGAGCCACGGGGAATGGTATAGTTCGTTCCTGGATCCTTGCGTGCACGCTTCTTGTTTATTTCTCTTTCGGAATTAGAAAAAAATCGTATGTATTTTCCTCTAATCTCCGCTAATACCGTAAATAAGAGGTGAATCCTCTAATCTGCGGTATTCACTATTTCATTCTGGAAAGTTTTACGCTACTCCATTAGTGATGAAGTCGGGTCGAATATTGACTTTATAGAAGGATATCGACAAAAGAAAATAAGTAATTTGCTTGGATATCGAATCTAATTTGACTTTACTTTTACGTCTTAATTACAAAATGTCGAAAATACTTCTGCACTAACACAAAATAGACTCCACCGCGCGCATGCGCCGTATAGACTACGGACTGGTACTGCCAACGACTCCGGCCACTCCAATGCGTTATTCGAGCTTAAACATTATTAATTTAGAAATAATTATTATTAAGGATGTTATGATTTTATTTTGTATATTTTTACATGGTTCATAAGCATATATTTACTATCTGTTTTACACAGCTAGTAACGTTATTTAAGTAATTTTTCAATGGCATTTGTACTAAAATTTTACTGTGCCAAGTACATTTTATAAGTTGGTCGACTATTACTCGTAAACTTGTAAAGCCTGTTATGATTCCATTTTTATATATTTTACATGTTTTGTAAGCATTATATTTACTCTGTTTTACACAGCTATCAACTTTATTTAAGTGATTTTCAATGGCATTTGTACAACATTTTTACTGTTCCAAGTACATTTTATAAGTTGGTCGACTATTACTCGTAAACTTGTAAAGCCTTGTTATCCGTGATAATTTTCCTTTTAATTTCGTTATATTTACTACTGCCGTGATTTTTTTCACATAGCCAAGAGCAACCATTTCGCTGGCAGGGGGGGGGACACTTGATTCTAACATAAATTTGCAACTTAAAGCTTAATTTTACGCAAACGAATCTCTAAATCGAAAAATAGTTTTAACAAACCCATAATATTTTTGAATGGCCTATCCGACGATACCCCACACCATGGGATAGATGAGAAAAAAATACATCCCCACTTTACGTCTATGGGAGGTACCCGAAAAAAAATATTTTTCTTGATTTTATGTTACCACTTTGTCGGAATTATTTATATGTATATACATGCCAAATTATAGCTTTCTAGTACTTAGATTCTCTGAGCTAAGCTGCGGACGGACAGACGGACAGAGCGAAACTATAAAGGTGAACGCGCACCTACCCGCGCCGCAGGAGCCGCACGCGCCGCAGTCATCGCATTTTCTCAAGGCCCCGCGCTATCCGCGCCGAACGCGCCGAACGCGCCGAACGCGCCGAACGCGCCGAACGCGCCGTACGCGCCGAACGCGCCGAATGGCCGAAAGTGCCGCACGCACAGTGTTGTCAGAATCATATTCACTTCTGTATATCTTATTATATGAATATTTTCGGTCAGTGAGCCGTCTTAGGGGCGAAGTTATATTTTCTGTATAGAACGAACGTACGAGTGTACTATGGCACTTGATCCTGTTATTGTCGGTTTTGCGGTAGAAGAGGTGGAATGAAAGAAAAAAATATGGGTTCATGACATTAACTTAAAATGGATACAGTTGGAGAGTATCGCACATTATTGCCTGATTTGAGATAATTTAAATTAAGATCCGGTGTCCCACTACACTCTCGAAAGCATTCATGTCTTATAAAAAATGCTAGAAATTATAGTTAAAAAATTTGCTACCAGTTTTATCAAATAGTAGCTGAAAAATAGCTTGATTTAGCTATAAAGTAGCTAAGTTGGCATCACTGTACGCATGATGTCTCCGCGCCGTCCGCACCGCACTCGCCGCAAGCATCGAACGCACCGAATCTGATGACATCATCAGCACACGCTGGTGGAATCCGTATACCTACAGCATTTTGCTGAAATGCGGCTCGTGCGGCGCGGATAGGTGCGCGAGGCTGCATACGATTTCATATAAAGATTTATAAAATGCGATGACTGCGGCGCGTGCGGCTCCTGCGGTGCGGCTAGGTGCGCGTTCACCTTAAGGGTTCCTTGTTGACTTCGGAACCCTAATAAAAAAGAAGAAAAAATACAAAAAACGTAAACAAGTATGTTAGCCAGCGCTTAGCGCAAATAAGACGGAACTGAACATCTCGAGGCGTCTCTTTAACGCTTTTTCGTGCCGTGACTATTTCTACCCGGTAGTAAGTCCTGCTCCTACTGCAAGCCGCGTTAAGGAACTTCATTCCAATAATGAATTTCAACAGCTTTATAATATTCAAAGAACCATCGTCGTCCACATTAATTCTTTCAATAGCCTTCGCTTGTTTTTTTTTGGTTGGTGCATTGGCAAATCAAGCATCACCTGTTGTAAGCCACAAGAATAATGGTAATCGGTGTTATATTCGAGAATGTCATCCTAAAAACTATATTTTTTGCTGTGGCGTGTGGAAGGATGTTGGTACCTATGACATTTGCCCCAACCTATCCCGCGAATATTTAAAATTCGGCAATTAATATACGTTTATGTGATTGTATTAGTATGCTCTGTTAGTTTCCTACGAATTGTATAAATAATACAATCCCCCACCACCCCACCCCACCTACCTTATCCCTTTCCTACACAACAACAACCCATCATGTTTACAAGAACACATTTTTTTTCTTGTACCTACAAATTTTAGATAATAATTATATAGTACGTATGTACTGTAGAATTTAGCGCCTGCTTGGTTTAGCACTAAATTCTGAGTTGGTTGATTTGGTTGACTTTATCTTAGAATGGTAATGGTTTGGTTACTGGTTTACGACCACTGGTTTAATGATACGCAATAATATGGTTTTATGGTTATATTAAATACTGGTTAAAATAATGGTAAATGGTTAATCTAAGCTAAAGTAACACTAAGATGGTTTGATTGGAGTTACGCGATTGGTATCCGAACACGCACTAACTGACGCTAGTTGCGATACATGTATTTATGGAAATGCACGCAGGCAATAGTGCTGAGCTGTTCGGTTGCAAATATTGTACCGAACATATTCCCGAGCACAAGATGAGATAAGAAGAGGGTAAAGTACTCCTCAAATCATCTTAGTTTTATAATTATACAAGAAATAAACAATAAATGGTAGAAACTAAACAAGAAATGGTAAACAAAAGTAAATTAGGTAATTATAAAATGGTAAACAATTTACTTGTTCTAAAATGGTAAACAAAGGTAAAGTATAAATTATGATTATTCTTAAAAACATGAATTCTTTAAACTAACGAGTCTTCCACTGTAAGCACACGTTCTTTTCGCACTGTAGGCAACGTAGCCCTTTCCTTTTTACCCGCACTACGCATAGCACTGGGCCATCGTCTGGCGAAATATGCACTTAAACCTATATGTTCACTCTCACTTTGCTGACGGTCAGCGGTACTATGCTTTCGCGGTTGCACTTCACTATGCACTCTGGTTGACTCCGACGTGGTCGCCACAGACCGCTGTCTGTGGTGAGGCTGCGCCCGGCTGGCCGTAGACTGCAAGCAGCAACTCGCTCTTTTCCAGATCCAGACTGCTGCCGCGCATAGTACAACTCCCAGCAGTATGTAGACGATAGTGTACTGGTGGATGTCATGAACTGATACGCCATCGACTTCTGCTTTGGTGGTTTTCAGCGTTTTAATCTGTTCTCCAAGAATGGATAGAGATCTATTCAGACTAATGTCCTCTGGTAATGCTGTTTCCGTTGGTATTGTAATGTTCACAATATGGTTTATCTGGTCTAGCTCTGGTACGAGCATATTTGGTGAAAAGTTTAATTGGTTGGATTGCTGTTGTAAAGAATATAGTGCGAAATCTTTGCTTTTAATAAAGCATTTCTGAGTCATGGTAATGACCCCTGCTCGGGTCAGCTGGCGTACGGTAACTTGATCGTCGCATATGATTTTAATCGAATATGTGTCACAACAAAAGTATAAGTATTGTGACGTTGAGTGTAATTCTACCCATCTGTTTTTGCACGCTGTTCTTTCTGTTTTGCACCTTTGGTTTATTGAGCTAGTTTCGCAAAAGTTTTCGTCATTTTCCAAATTTTGGATTGGTTTGAAAAGCTCACATATGAATGATTCTCCGTGGTACAAACATGTGTCAAGTTCATGTATAGTTGGTACGAAATAAGCATCCTTTTTCAGGTTTACTGCGACATATTCCGATATTGGTGTTATGGTAATCATACTGTTATTGGTTTGTTGTGGAACTGGTATTATTCTATATAATTGAAAACTTTCCCTTGCTATGAGCGGGAATGTAATTTCGAAAATAATATACTTTTCGGTGACCCGAGCTTTTGTTCTCAGTAGCTTGTAGATGCGCTGAAGGTCTGTCTCTATGTTTTCTATTGGTAGTGCTAAATCTTGAGGCATTTGCCCATAAATAATTTGCAGCTCTCGTTTGAGCTGCGCTGGTGTTAGAAGGTGGAGACTGATTTGACCATGGTATATTTCCGATATTGTATTTATTAAAGTTTCCTGTATCTGTTTCAAGTTTTGCATCATATTCATGGTAGCTATAGAGACTAATGTGAAGTCCTGTTGTGTATTCATCACATCGATTTCCTGTTGCAGCTTACTGTTAACGTTGTCTAAAGCATTTAAATGTTTATTTATGGTTTTGTGTTGCTTTGCAATTATGTCTTCAGTTCTTTGTAGTACATTGTGCTCTGCTTCGACGATAGATGTCAAGTTTTTCCATAACTGACCTTGGTGTTTTAGATTACGGTGCACAAGTTCAATGTCCTGTCTGTATTTTTCTGCGAAACTTTCGTCTAATACTCCGAACAATGAGTTTGCAATTGAGCCGACAGCGTTGATAAGGCCGCGTCGTGTTCGTAAGCGCTCGCCGTAATGCTGGCTAAGCAACAGCTGGTTGTAGTATTGCAGTTCGTTGTGATCGTGACGTATTTGTAGGAGTATCATATGACAGTGACTTATGTACTTATGTAGACTTATGTAGGTACCAACTACTTTCCTGATAAGGCGTTTGTTTTTTTCACTCAGTTTCATTAACAGCGACCGCCATTTTCAACTTTTAAATATGTCACCGGATTCTTGCACACACCGTCTGTTTGTAATAAGCCTTGAGAGATTAACACACACACACATCATTAGCCTATTAATGTTCCCACTGCTGGGATACAGGCCTCCTCTCTGTGAGAGGGGATCAGCCATAATCCACCACGCGGGCCCAGTGCGGGTTGGTCGTGAGAGATTCAACTTTAGTGTTTCAATCACGCTAAAACGACTAAACGGATTTGGATGAAATTTTGCACAAAGATAGTTCATAACACCTAGGAGACTTTTCATCCCGGTACATATAGGTAACGTCCCCATGGCATAATACATTTTTTTTTACGTGGGCAGAATTTACTTACATTAAGTACAATAAATCACATCTAAATTCAATAGTTTACAAAATATCGTCACATCGAGAGGAAAAAGTATACAATCTCACTTTCGTATCAGCACCACGAATCTGATTAGTAGGTAGGTACCAGGTACATCCCCAGGGATGTGCCCTAGCAGGCGTTGCACAGAGGGGGCTCCGGGGTGGTCTTTTGTGAGGTCACGGGGCTGTTTCTACGTGCTGATGGTGATCACCGGGGTGGTTTTAGTGAGGTAAAAATCCCACACTCCATGGTATTTTCCCTAAAAATCCAGGCACCTTTTGAAGGTTGCCCCCCCGTGAACAAAAAAAATCCGGCCAAGTGCGAGTCGGAATCGCGCACGAAGGGTTCCGTACCATTATCGCAAAAAACGGCAATAAAATCACGTTTATTGTATGGGAGCCCCACTTAAATATTTATCTTATTCTGTTTTTAGTATCTGTTGTTATACGAGTAGCGGCAACAGAAATACATCATCTGTGAAAATTTCAACTGTCTAGCTATCGCGGTTCATGAGATACAGCCTGGTGACAGACAGACATACAGACGGACCGCGGATCGAGTCTTAGTAATAGGGTTCCGTTTTTACCCTTTGGGTACGGAACCCTAAAAAAAAAGGTACCAGGTACATTTCTATTGCCGTCTGAAAGTGCTGCCAGTGCGTAGCGTTCTCTGTTCATCCTATATATTTTTTCCTATTCTCACTGCTGGGATTAAAGCTTACTTATTCCTCAAGCCTATCGACCGAGTAAAACAATACATGGCGACGCCTGTATACTCCTAAGGCTTAGACCAGGCAGACATGAACTAAAGTCTCCGTCACGAGAAGCTTTAAATTTTGTAAATAAAGAATTCTAGTAAGTTACGTAGCGACAATTCAAACAACAACAAATAATCCCAAATTCAATCAACTCAAAGTAACATTCGTGTAATAGGAAAAGAGAAATGAGCAATTTCACTTGGTCGGGTAATTATATTTTAGCGATATAGAGCGACTAAGTCAAAGTATAATTATATACATACACAAATAAACTCACGCCTTTTTCCCATCGGGGTAGGCAGAAACTACAGAACCTGCTACGATCCGTACGTACTTTTTTTGCTTCACTCACATTCATACATCTAGTCACACACGCACGCCGGTTATGAGTACTGCGCACCTGGCCTTTCTGAAGAACATCACCAATTAGGTGTATATTTTTCCAGGGCGTTTTCTTCCCGCAGCCTAATTGCGTAAGTGAATTCTGCAAAGCAAACAAGTCGATTCCTTCAAAGAATTAGAATCATTTCTTTCAACTTTTTCGGTATTGTGAAACTAATTTGGAAAGAGTACAAACATCCTCCTTTGAGTTGAAGTTCATCTACTGCGTTATGTTTCATCAAACTCGAATGATTTATTTCCAAATCATTAGGACATAATTTCATTACACAATACCAATAGTGAAGTTTTATCTCGATTTTTCCGCTTTCGTTCATTTTTTACAATCAATTTTACGTCAAAATATTGGTAATGGAAAGGAGCATAACCTTTCCTTTTCAGAGTGTAATATGCAATACGTAAAGTCGTTTTTGGGAAGGTTCCGACTTGTTTGCTTTGCAGAATTCACTTACGCAATTAGGCTGCCGGTGTTTCCATTCACGTTTGCCTTATAAATACCTTTCGTTAGTCGCCTTTCATTCATCCTCTCAACATGGCCAAACCATCTTAATATACTCTTTTAAATTTTAGTCAGTACATCTTCTTTTCAACCACAACGTTGTACTTTTATGTCTTTTTTGCCATACCCAACCACCAATACCATTATCGATCTTCCATATATCAATGTATTCACCAGCACGCTGTTGTGAATATATATATAAAATATAACCCGACCAAGTGAAATTGCTCGTTAGTTTTATATTACACCCTCTTTTCGCCAGATATTTTTAAATCCCACGTGAGCGAACCTATTGCCATCTCCCGGGCACAAGTCCTGACTCCGGAAGTCCGGACTGCTACTGAGAAATTATCAGTACCCCTTTATCCGACTCAGGCATCAAACCCAGGACTTCAAACTCAACATCGACATTTGCCATAAACACTTGACTAACAAGCATTTCCAATACATTATATATAACTTATTCCTAATATCAAATGATATTCACCGTGTTCCCATCCTAGCTGAATTTTTTTCGGCTTTATTAGGTACTAGCTTCTGCCAGCGGCTTCGCCCGCGTGACAAGTGTTTTTTTTTATCCCAAGGGAACATTATACCGGGATGAAAAGCAATCTGTGTGCTATTCCATACTATAATCTATGTCTGTGCCAAATTTCATCCAGATCCGTTCAGCCGCTCTAGCTTCATTGAGTAACAAACATACATCCACACAAACATCCATCCAAACTTTCACATTTATAACATTAGATAGTTAGAAGTTAGATTCGACCAATACGAGAGAAGAAACAAAAGTTTTAATTACTAATGCTCAAAGCAACTGAAAGCTCCAACCACTGAACAAAGACCCAAACTACGTTAGATAAAAGCTTCAGACTCGGTCCTCATAGAGCAAGCATCCAGATTTATGTGAGACACGTACCTACAAAAAATGTTCCCAGTCGCATGCCTATTTCCGAACGAGCTTTTGCGATTGCCGAATCTACGACTCCGTAGACATTTCTAAAGCATATTTATTTTATAAGCGAACAAAAACATAAATCACAAAATCTTCCGTTCCAAATGTTGTCAATGTCTTGTACTCTTTCCGACAAAGAAATCAGACCTTTCCAACTGTCTTTATCATTGAGCCATCTATTGAGCAAACCGACTTTACTGGCTCTATAAAAAATATACAATAACTTTAGACGTAGACTGTACTGTCGCGGGCACATGTTTTCGCTTACGATGCAGTAAGAGTAAATGCTCCTTTTGATTTTTATGAGAACGTAACATTAGGTTTTGTTATAGCATGTTTGAGTATTGTGTTGTACCAGAATAAAATAATAAGTACTTACTAAGGTACTCCCTATAGGTACATTAGGTACAGTAGGTATACCTACCTACCTTGTAATCTGCATAAGTAAAATAGTCACAGCGGAGCTTTGTGTCTCTGACGTTGCCTCTGCGAACCATTGCGCAAGAAACAGTTTGTCATCGAGTATACTACATAGAGTAAGCGAGCTAGGACAATGCGACTGAAAGAGGCAGTTATACAATTCTATCTTCACCTTTACACACTAAGGACATTCAGTTAAACTATCCTAACCTTAACCTTATCAGTCATGAACGATAGTCGGGTTTGGGTTTGGCTTCTATGTCAACATAATGATTAATCGGTTCAAGTTTTTGCACCCTTATAATAAAACTTGAGTTTTATCAAACTGCTATGTAAGCATCGTTTTGGTCGCTATCACTTCATTTTTAACCGACTTCCCAAAAAGGAGGAGGTTCTCAATTCGACTGTATTTTTTTTTATGTATGCTACCTCATAACTCTTTAATAAATGACGGCAAATCACTCGGGATAGCTGCAATCGCATTTCAGTTTATTGTTTACACCATTTCATAACATAACATCACACTGGTACGCTCTAAAGGGGTACGCAAGTGTAAGCAGATCACCTTGGTATACTCTTATTCCACCGGTTTTGTTTAAGTTTAATCTATTCTGGCTTCACTTTGGGCATTATTGGTACCTAGCCTATATAACTGGTCCTTTTTGTAACACAACTAAAAAGTGGAAAATAAAAAAGCTTTTTAGAAAAAAACAACCGACTTCCAAACAAAAACACTACAAAGTAAAAAATAACTTCAATTTCGAAAGTCGGTGTCAAAAAACGAAGAAACTAAAACAAGAACACCGACTTCCGAAATTTAAGTTATTTTTTACTTTGTAGTATTTTTGTTTGGAAGTCGGTTGGTTTTTTCTAAAAAGTTTTTTTATACGGAACAACTTCCTGTGTGCCTAATTCTCAAAATCGTCGCCGGTTCTGTCGAACCGTATTCTTTATTGTATTACCGTGAATAACAATAAATAGTGTTATCTGTGCCGATATTATACAAAGAACCCATCGCCGTATTCTTTATGTTTGGTCCAATATTTTTTATGTTACAACCAAGACGGCGCAGCCGGCCCAAGCACGTGCGCAAACTTGCCACCGACCGTTACATCAATCTTGTCTACCTTGGTATGTTTTGTGCAAGCTTTTCTTGTACCGATCCTTTAAAATTCCATTCTTAGTCCCCTTGCTTTTGAATAAAAAATGTTTGCGCTCGTTGTAGCGGTTACGACGTTATGTCACCGACAGTTCCGGCACCTTCTGTAGACAATGAAGGCATTCAACGTCTGGACAATGCGAGAGGATCCCGTGCTGCAGCGATTAGCTGGATTTATTTAACGGTTGTGATCTCAAGGATGACCCCGCAGATATCGAGGCGTACCTAAGGAGTCTCCGTATATATTTAACGTGCGAAGGGTTGGGGTGATCATGGGATAACGTCTTTTGCGTTAGTGTGGTGTCTTCTTTTATGTTTTGTTAACTGTCGTCGTAACTGTAAGATACACGTAAAGTTTGAATACGTTATACCGGTCTTCTTTTCATGGAGTTCTTGGTGCACAAGGTTAACTACAAACGATCTCACAGACTCACAGATTACTTATCTTTTGTAAGTCAAATTGAATCCGGTGTAACGGACAGAGTTTATTTCCAGACAGAGATATTTCTGATAAATGAGTTTTGCAAAACAAATCTAATTACCAAAGAAATTACATGTTATTTTGTGACTTCCGTGTATATTAGGTAAATTGTTTAATTGAACAAACTTGATCTGAAGTCGCAAAATTTCGTTCTAGTCGTGTGAGTTTCAAAACATTGGTATATTACAAAGTGATAGGGGAGCAATTATGTTGGGAAGCGATTAACGAAAGTGGTTTGGCACGCGCTCCACCCGCATGTGACATGTGATGGCACATGTCGGGTGACGTCATCATATCTCGCAGCTCCACTACATTTCCTAAAATCAAAGCGGTGTAGCACCTCGTACAAACCTCGTAGCCTCGTAGCAGCATCGTAGGCTTCGTAGCACGCTGTAACATGCCGCATGAAACCTTACAAGATACATCTTAATTAAACAATAGATGCATTGATATTTGTTGTTCGTAACCTGTTCACCGATATTGCACCATTGTTTGAAATAAACGCTTTCTATCCACTCACTCGTACCTATATTGGTAAAATCTGATGTTAATCAATTTTTTTAGAATTGCAGCTACATTTTTTATTATGTAACTTAAGTTTTATACAAAGGATTTTAAGGCTTGTCCGACTTTCAACATTATTTTTTGCATTTTGATATTCTTGCAGTCCTAAAACGTATACTCTCGGTCCGATATTTCTACATGATAATAAAATGTCCAAAAGATTGTCAACTTCGGATCGATATTGTATGAATTAAAAAAACGTGTGAATACTCCGGCAGTGCTTTGATAGCGGCGACAAATTCTGTGGGTATGCGGGCGGCACGCGCCTACTATGCATTGACATTTGATTAATATTTTTATTCAGAATGTTTTGCAGAAATCAAGCTCGGTTAAATCAAATACAAAGAACCACCAATCAGTGAACTACATCCAGATATTGAAAAAGCTTTGTGAAAGCATTGGATGTCCGGGCCAGGTGTCGGTATTCCCTGGGAAATCCTTTTTTGTATTAATACATAAATCTCTCCGTCATGGTAGGTTTGCAAGTAATGACACTATCAGTATCTAATTCAAGTAGCCGAGTATTCGTCACACTTTACGGCAAGGGATCGCTGTGACGTGGGTATCAGGAGGATTGTCAATCATCCTGCAGAGATCCCGGCAAGTAGTTGCAGCGAAGGACCGGATGACAGACACCTCGACCGTACCCGACTGACATATTGCTCTAAACGTCCGTCGCGATCCCCAACATTTATATTCCTGTCCCGAACTCTCGATCCCAGATAATACTTTTACAATAACGATCTCGTGATGACGACGAATTCGATTTCAATACTGAACACCGTCCTACAGACATCCATTTATTATGATAATTTCACGCTCGATATTCTTGTGTTAGAATTTAAAATAGTTATAAAAAACTTTTATAAAGTAGCTTTGAATACAATAGGATATTAATTATGTACATTTTGACCTTGGTGATCTGTTTAACGATGGGCTATTCAAAGAACTGTGGTAGATATTTATAGAAACTGAGAAAAAATGCTACGAATTTGAATTAAGCGGAAACATTAAAACACCTTGTAATTAAAACAAGGATGTGTACTGTGTACGTGGCTATGTGGTGATACATCGGCAGTGTGCAATGTAAAATAATCAAAAAACCGATTTTGCTTGAAATGCAGCGCCGAAAACGTGCAATTTTATTCGAGTTGTTGCCAGCTGGTTGAATAAAAAGCAAATTTGGGATACTTACACCTTGCGCCTTCGCTGTGCTTTCCCACGGTATCAGTGCGAACTCCTTCGTTAGGGGAGCGACGGACCGACCGACCATCTGTAAAGTAGATTTCTCTCGTACTTTTGAAGTACGAGAGAAACTAATGAAAACATTTAGCTGCACTTTAGCTTTGTCGCTGCAGATTTATATTTTAATTGTGCCGTGAGAAATGAAACTGAAATCGGAATAAATTCTAATTGCGTGTTTGTGCAAGTAATTTAATTTTGTATTTCCGTATTTGTGGCTAGTTTGTGTTTCTATGTCTAATGAGATAATTTATATATTCAGACAGCGGTTTATTTACTTACCTACTGTTTCTTTATATATATTTTTAGTTAGGTATTTATAAACGAATTAAAACCCTTACTTCCTTCTTCAAGACTATGTTTTTTAGAAAAAAAGTTAATATGTACGTACAATTAATTATATATATCTGCTTATTAACATTTCTTACAATAGATTATTAGGTAAATTTCATCAGTTTTTATTGAAACTTCTCAGAACACCCGAACCAAGATGTTGAATATCCTACCTTCATTTTCATCATAAAACGTGATAAACAATAAAAGACCGAATCAATTTCTAAGGTTACGCATTATAAGGAGCGAACTTTTTTATACAAAAAAATGTGTAATGACAGTTCTCCTAAAACATCTCGAGCTTATTCGCGAGCGATAATGGATAGCGTGTCCCAAAATTTCCTATCAAATAGTTTAACGGCAAGCGACCTCTATATAACACGGGGCTATGGGGATATCTGAAGAATAGTACGTCTCAATATGCAATAAAATCGGAAAACGTATGCGACCTCAGATCCGAGAGGATTTTTCGAGAGCACACCTGAACTAGATTACTGTATCCGTGCTATAAAAAACCTACGTTCAATCGGGCGCACAGAATAAGGGCGAATTTGAAAAGGACTCCGGGGTTATTCCGCAGCGGTATATCACACAGGGGAGAGTGCGACGTACCGAGTTTTTTGATTCACATAAACAGTTTACATGGGAGTTCGGTGATAAAAGAAACCCGTTTACTGGTACTCGGATTGACTTTGGAATGACTTCCTTGTAAATTCTTGAGCAGTCCATCAAATCATGTCAATCAATTGTTGCTTTTGTGAAGATCTTGGTTCGATAATGTATGTTCAGGCTTATTTCTGGCACACCTGCGCGAACTGTATGGCTTTTGTTGCCCACAGCTGTGCCATTGTTAAGTGTAGCTTTATCTAGTTTAAACTAATTTTAATTATATCCCTACATACTAACTTAATTTTTATCAACTTTGCTGGTTACTACGCAGTATATGCTACCCGAGGAATAGACTTTTTCACATTATTTATTCTATTGAAAAGTCGCCGTCGCGCTTAGCACGAAAGTGTGTTTACGCACGAATAAAACGAGCGTATTTGGACCGATTCTTTTATTTCCGGCACACTTGCACGGGTGTAAAACAAAAACACCTCGTAGTATAGAAGAATGCTAGCAGCGCGATGTCGCCTTGCTATATTAACATTATATATGTACATTTAGTCTTTTGCACGTGACGGCATCGTGTAATAAAGTTGGCCCGGCCGCGTTTCAAGCGCTTAATATTAAAAGCTTAAAGCTCACCTCACATCCTTGCCTATACTCTACATAAGTATGTCCTTTGCAATCTTTCCGTTGTTGCCACGACCTGAATCCGCTTTTGTCCCACATGAAAAGAACAGGGGGCCAGAAAGCGAATGTGTGCGTAAATAATTGAGGAGAGGCGCTCCGCCTTGTGAGGAGATGTATTAAACAAAACTCATTGGGAAGTGCGCCACGCTGCTTGTACGGCTCGCTCCAGCACCTATAGTTACGTATTCAATCAGGGCAACTTCGCTTTGTTAAAGATTTTGCGCTAGTGCGAAACTTTCCTAGAACAAAGTTTCTGTATTAAATTTCTGTTTATCGAATATAAAAATGTCTTCAAACATAAAAGGAAACATAAAAAACCGGCCAAGTGCGAATCGGACTCGCGCACGAAGGGTTCCGTACTATTATCGCAAAAAACGGCAAAAAAAAACATGTTTGTTGTATGGGAGCCCTACTCAAATATTTATTTTATTCTGTTTTTAGTATTTGTTGTTATAGCGGCAACAGAAATACATCATCTGTGAAAATTTCATCTGTCTAGCTATCGCGGTTCATGAGATACAGCCTGGTGACAGACGGACAGATAGACAGACAGACAGACAGACAGACGGACAGACAGACAGACGGATCGCGAAGTCTTAGTAATAGGGTCCCGTTTTTACCCTTTGGGTACGGAACCCTAAAAAGATCACATTAATCAATTTTGAATGTTATTATTCGCGCCGTACACCGGGATCTGTTTTCAGAAAGGATTTGGCAGTGAAGCGGGTTATGATAATCGGCTGCCACCATTCCCGAACTTCCCGTGTCCCCGTCTTAGATAAATCCTACCAATCTCCTACATAAAACTTTGTAAGATATACGATCATGAAATATTATATTTTATTATGATCTTCAACACGAGAGCAATTTGAAAGATGAAATTATAACAACGTAGATTTAACGTTTCAATAGATTTTTCGTTTGCACAGTGTTATTAATTATGGTTTTATAATTAGGTAGGCACGTGTATTTATAGGTAGATAAAGCAGTAGATTCTTATTTACAGTATTTCCAGAAGTTTTGAGTAATAGGAAGTACGCATGTTATTTTGATTCAGTAGTGTCTTCCGCTCAACCGGTTCCAATGTTATGGGATTATAAGTTGCTCCCTGATGGAGTCATTGGGGCTGATATCGTCAATGATTCAATCTTACATACATGTATGATGTTCTTGAATCTTTGTGTACGAATAAAATTAATGAGACATGTTTTAAGACAGAGAAAATAGATTGGTAAAGTTAAGAGAGAATACTAATAAATACATCAAGCTTTTATATAAATAATTGCGTTGCCACGAGATAGAGTTAGAGGAAAATTTCAGCTGAATCGAATACCGGGTAGGCAATGAGTCTTTAATTTCCAAGTTTTGCTTTACAACACACAGACACAGGACTGGTAAAATTAAATAAAAACTTGTAATAAAAACTTATTCCAAAAAATAAACCGACATCTAAAACAAAACAATAAAAAGTGCAATAAAACTCTTGTTTCGGAAGTCAGTGTCTTTGGTACCTCTTGTTTTTATCGTTTTTCAACACAGACTTCCGTAAGGTACCTAAACGATTGCCAAAATAACCATAATTTATTACACATTCGTGTTGTTTGTCGCTAAGCTGTCCGGTTGTATGTTCCATATCTTGAAAACTGCTGAACTGATTTTGATGAAACTTGTAATGTTCCCTAAATTGAAAAATACCTAATCTAATTTAAAAATAAATGATCACGATCTGATTTTCGGAGATATTCGTGGACAAACATACATACATTCATACACTTATGAAATTTTGCATACGTGGTTAGAAGCCTATACAGAGTAACATATGTGAATATTGTGCAATTCCAACCATATTACCTACATATATACGTTTCGATTTGATTATTATTATACATAACTCTTTTTTTTTGAAGTCGGTAAAAACTAAATAAAATCTTGTAATAAAACGGTGTTTTCTTCTACAATACATATTGTATGTGTGCCACATTTGTATCACTTTTCCTTAGCATCTTTGCCCAGCTGGAAAACTGTTCAAGTCGACGAAATATTGTAGAATTTACGTGCTGACTATAAAATATTATGTGACTATAGCACGTTTTATTTATTATGTACTTTGTGTCGTGTAATTTGTCCGGTATTTTGCTCGATATTTCTCTAAACTGAAGTATAAAATACTAGCGGCCCGCCCCGGCTTCGCACGGGTTTTTAACAAAAATTTCAAAATTAATATTTATAATACACACATAAACCCTTTGCGTATTTGCGTCAGGATAGTAAAAAAAAATATAAAGAAAGCTTGAATATTAAAATTTAATGAACTTTTTTTTTTTTTTTTTTGTTATTTTTAATAAGTATTTAATTTTCTTTTCTTATTTTTCTTGACATTGACTCCCCTCTCGTACGGCCCGTGCCCCTATGCGTGCCCCAGTGACGCCTACATCAGTGTTGCCAGGGCCCTTAAGTCAAAAGTTACGTTTCATTTCCTGAAATGTTACATTTATGCTCCAAAAGTTACATTTTTTTTCTTGTTTTTGAGGTCGGAGCCAAACTGATATCAGCAAAATGGCGGAATATAAAGGAATCTATGATGTGGTGTATTTAATCTTATGGTGGATATGGTTTATTTAATCTTATGATAAAACAGACTCAAGTTTCATTTATTTCATATATTTATTCCTTTTTTCCGACTGTATATTAACTGAACTAACTAACATCTGATAGTAGAATGTAGTTTCACCTGTCGTTCTGCTGGTTTCCAAAAGATGACTAGATGACTGCTGCTGGGCTTTTGGTTTTTGGGCTGGCACTTTTTCGTCGTTCAGGTTCAGAATCTCCTATTCCCAAAATGTCCAGCGGTTTCAAAATGTCCAATATTGCAACGACCCGAGGTTTCTGAAAAATATCCTACGAAACCGCGCGAACTCGCAAAGTAGGAAAAGTACGCGCACGCGCTCAAGCAAAATCAACCTTTAATTAATGCAGAATATGTTTCATTTTGTTATGGCGCGTTTCATTCAGAGCATCTCTGAATATGTCGTTCAATTTGGATGAGTTCGTAAACTGTTTGCAATAAAAATCTAGTATTACAAATCTCGTAGTTCTCAAAAGTTACGAAAATTGCCTTAAATATAAAAATTACTTACATGTTACGCGAGGGGGTCAAAAGTTACGAAAAATGTAAGAAATGTAACCTTCTGGCAACGCTGGCCTACATGCTTCATCGCAAGCTTTTTCTAATACTTACATTTTAAAATTCGTGATATCTTTCGAATGGAATGTCTGAATTGAATAATTCAAAAAGTTATATAAAGGTATTGAAGCAGTCTTGAATATGAAGTAATTTATTTTGATAAGGATTAATACCAAGACACAAATAAAGAGCCTTTTCTAGCGGCGGCATTTTAATTCAATTTTTAAAATAAAGAACACTTATTGTGGCATAACTATAATAGTTAGACATAATTATGCTGTCGTGACATTATTTATTTTATTTTTATTTTATTAATCTTAGGAAAACTTAAAGCTAATACAATTAATACGCAGAAACAATGTGTAAAAAACGGCCAAATAACATCACACATATAAAAATTTGAATAATTTAAGTACATATCAGCGAGTTTTAAAATAAAAAGATATGACTCAACGCCTAACAAATACAAAAAAATAAAAACAGAAATATAATTCTACATATCAAAGAAACGCTTACTCCAACTATTATTTACGTTTCTAATCTCAGTATGGAACAAATCCAGATCAAGATCCCGACACACCACATTAAACGTCCGACAAACTCTTATCATGTACGAATTCTGTCTATAAGTAGTTCCAACTTTAGGTACATGAAGGAGACGCGAATGCCGCAGAAATGCACACGGTACACGCAGTCCAACCTTGCCCACCAGCTCAGGAACGTCAGTGGATCCGTTCATAATTCTAAAAAGAAAAGCAAGATCTGCGATTTTTCTTCGCTCGTGTAGAGGCAGAATGTGAATTTTTTTACACCAACTTAAGTAATTAGGGAGATAGGTATTCGATCGATATTGTGTGTACCTTAAAAATCGTCTTTGTATGCTTTCAATACGATTAACATATACATTATAAATTGGATTCCAAATTTGAGAAGCATACTCAAGGTGGCTACGGACGAACGCACAGTAAAGAATCTTCATAGTTTTTATATTCTTAAAATCAGAAAATATCCTATAAATAAAACTCAAAGCTTTAGAAGCCTTGCTGACTATGTTATCTACATGTGCGTCAAACAAAAGCTTAGAATCAAAAGTTACCCCAAACTCCCTGATAACGCTTGTAGTTTTAGTAAGGAGCCCAATTTTTTTTGAAAATATAATATAGCCTATGTCACCCGGGGATAGTGTAACTTTCCAACAGTAAAAGAATTTTTCAAATCGTTTCAGTAGTTTCGGAGCCTATTCAATGCAAACAAACATACAAACAATCAAATCTTACGTTTTTATAATATTATTATATATATAAAAATATAAAATAAAATATAAGTTTGTTTTTGGAAATTTATTTCCATATAAGAGAACAGGCATTTTCTGGGTTCTATCAGGGTTCCATCGAAGATCTTGTCCGTAGCTTCCCATCAGGCCAGACATAAGTCTAGAGCTGGCTCATCACGAAATAAATAAAAATCTTATCACTGTTTTTTATATTACCTACAATGCTACGTCCCCTACCAACATGATGAACGTGCAATTTTTGCTGATATCCTTTAAGAATAATAAGTTTTATACATTCTCTTTGTCTTCCTCCTTCACATCTTTTAAGGACATGTAGCATGACCAGCGTTCTGAAATATTTTTATTAAATATCAACAATGATTACCAAGTAAAAATATGCATTATTTGGCAACGACACTACCAGCCGCACTACCAGTAGTGTCGTTGCCAATTAACGACACTACCAAGCCTATTTTGTATTAAACTGTACAGTCAATACAGAATTTTTGGATTCCTGTTCCACTAAATTCAACTCAAAGTTCAACGAGTTGAACTAATTTTTTTCATAATCAACTTCTTTTACTTTAATTTCTTTTTTACTTATGAAGTTTCAAATGTGACAAAGATTAAATGACACTGACGATAATTTATTCAGACCTTAGACTGATATTTGATGGTACTTACTTAACTACTTCCCTATTAGGTAGGTACCAAATTTTTAAGTTATGGACACCGACTTCCAAAAATAAAGTTATTTTTCACTTTCTAGTTTTCTTATTTGGAAGTCGGTAGTATTTTTTTTTTTAAGTTTTTTATTTTTCACTTTTTTGTTGTACCTACCTAATAGGGAAGTAGTTAAGTAAGTACCTATAACGAGAGAATAGATTACCCGAATAACATGAAACTTGAATGTAACCGGTGAAATGAGAGATCTGAATACCCTTTCGAGCGAACTGGCGTGATGTTATGTTATGAAATGGTATAAGCAATTAACAGACATGCGATTGCAGCAATCCCGAGAGATTTGCCGTTATGTATTGAAGAGTTCTGTTGTATATCTCTGAAGTTCTTCATCAGATCTTCACCAAATTAAAATGGGACCAATTTCGGAATATATTCGTTCAAACAAAAAAATAATTTTTAAAATCGGTCTACAATTGACGGAGATATCGGTGAACATACATAATGTCGAACATAGAACCTCCTCCTTTTTTGGTAAGTCGGTTAAAAATAGCAGCTTTAGTAGCCTAAAACTAAAACTGATGAAACACGAAGCTTGCCGACGGACATTAAGAAAATATTTGTACTGTATATTGTTTAGAATTGTTAATGCATTAAATTGTATTAAATAAATTGATACATGTAGCATGGAACCTATCAATACATACACATCTTCATGGGACTTTCCTAGTAATATAATTGTTATAGTGAATTTCTAACGATATATTATCTAACAAAACTATTAGCATATAAATTAATTGCAACAAGATTAACTTGAGCCGTAATTGTTAATTAATCGTAAATCTATTCTAAGACGTAATTACGATTACTAGTAATAAGTTTTGGATGTAATGTTAACAATTTAATATTAATGACTCCTGAGAGTGGATTATTACCTACGGAAACTTAACTAAGTTGGTTTTCACATAAGCATTATGTGAGCAGAGCTTGAAACATCCGAATTCTGAAAAGTCGGGCTTTAGTTTTCGCATAGGATCATCTATAAGATTAAAAACAGAAGCTTAGTAAGTATAATATACGAAATAAGACTCAATTAATTTTACATTACCTAAACTTACCGTTGGTTTTGAAACAATACTTCTTTAAATTTTATTTTTTTGCATCTTGAACTTTGCTTTTTTTTGGTTTTCTTGCAATGACAAGAATATTTACTTTTTAAAGTTTTATTTTATTTTAATTTTTGTGAATGTGTAGACTATGTGGATCAATCTTTTAAAAAAAAAAATCTTAGTTTTTAATCGTGGTCTGGCAGTTTGAGTAATTTATGCGGCCTACCCGAATGTTCTTTTTTGGTATTGTTCGTCGAATCGTTGAGCTCCTTAAATTCTGAGTTGAGCTGCACGGTTATTGACAAATGCGTGCACTGACTGGACAGGTCCACTCAATCTGGCTGGTTCTTTCCTCAAAATACCATTTCAGACATCAGTCTACATGGTCTTCGCATGAATAACGAAGATTTTGTCTGGACTTTAAAAGAGACTGTGACCTCTGAGTTTGTTTCGGCCTTTCTTCTCAGAGTAGTCAGATAGAAGACGCCGACCTCATCTAGTTTTAAAATATGATCGACATGTAAAAGTGTTTGTACAAACAAACTTACAGAAAAAAAATCATTTATCATTTAATATTTTATTTTGCTTTAGTTTTTATCCGCATGTCTTTCAACAACGAACGAGAAAATCACACTGCAAACAAGGAAACGTTACGCTTACCCTAAGCTAAAGCAGGATTAGCACAACAAAAATCACGTACACAAAAGATGGTAAACAAGAGGAAATAATAAATGCACGAAGGTACTACAAATTGAGCCCGAGTCGGATCTCATTGTCTTTGAAGCCCACGTGCATTTCCCCCGGGGTGGACGTCTGAATCGCCCGCCTTCATGTAACCGGACCTAACATGCGCATTTGTAGCTAAAACATATGCAATGACTGGACAAAGGCCACTCCTTTTGTTATGACTTCAATAAATTGGTATGTGAAGCTACTTTGTTCGGAAGAAGGGTTGACTCAGGGAACGGGAACAAGTTTATGTTAAAGATTGTTTATATAAATCTTTTGAACACACACTGTATTTCATCTTTTTCCTCGTGGAAGTGGGGATTTCGATCTACAAAAGATCGCGAATAGCAAACGCACCAGAAACGCAGCTGGTCATCTCATTATTAAAGTTAATTCATCAGAATAGAATGTATTTTCCACAACGTAAGTCGTTCAAAAAAATAAAGGTGAACCTTCGCGTAAAATTAGACTTTTTTACACTAAAAACTCTTTTAACATAAAAAAACGTTTCTGAAGTTTCTTTAACGACTCCCAAGATGGACATCGCAGAAAATTAAGTATTACCAAGTCTTGTATATTTACGTTTACTGTCCAAAAGGTGAAGGTAAAGTATTGAATACTGGACGTGAATGCAAGGAAAATAATTCCCGGAGGAAACATTGCAAATAGACGGCACACGGCATAAATCGAGTGCATAGCCACAGTTCGATTGGTTCGGGGAAGAGAGGGACATGTTCGCCGGCAGACAAATAAGGGAAAATTTATACTGGGTCACACGTTTTCACGACGGGTTTTGAGTAAAAGTTGTACCTACCTTTCAGCAAAGTGGGTCTTGGTTCAGGACCTCAAGGTATTGGAATAATAAAAAGGATAAAATCGTACAAAGGAGTGCTCGTAGTTTTTACCGACTTTCGAAAAAGGAGGAGGTTCTATGTTCGAGTTTGTTTGTTATATTTTTTTGTTTTTGATCACCGATATCTCCGTCAATTGTAGACCGATTTTGAAAATTCTTTTTTTGTTTGAAAAATTATGTGACGAAATTGGTCCCATTTTAATTTGGTTAAGATCTGATGAAGAAATTCGAAGGTATACAACAGAACTCTTCAATAAATAACGGGCAATCTCTCGGGATTACTGCAATCGCATGTCTGTTTATTGTTTCATAACATAAAATCACGCCAGTACGCTTTTAAGGGGTACGCAGATCTCTCATTTCACCGGTAAAGTTCAAGTTTCATGATATTCAGGTAATCTATTCTGGCGTTATAGGTACCTTACTAAACAACTTGCCTATTAGTTAGGTATAACTAAAAAAATTAAAATAAAAAACTTTTTACAAAAAAATACTACCGACTTCCAAATAAAAAAACTACAAAGTGAAATATAACTTTATTTTTGGAACTCGTTGTCCATAACGCAAATATTGGTAGTACCTACGAAAGACACCAACTTACAAAATACATTATTTTTCACTTTGTAGTTTTTTTATTTGGAAGTCGGTAGTATTTTTTACCTGACTGCCGAAGGAGGGTAATGTATTTATTAGTCTATGTATGTATGTATGTTTGTTCCTATGTAGCGTTCTAGAGACCAAACGCATTGGCCGATTTTGATGATTCTTTCGTCAATCGATTCGTCTTAATCTTGCGAGTGTCACTGGCTACATTAAAATTGGAAAATACTAAAATGGCGGATTTTGGGCGCCATTTTGTGGGGAAAAAAAAACATCTGGTTTTGGTCCGCCAGCTCGCGAATACGTATCCTCCGACTGCACAGCATGATTGTCTTCTTGTTTACGTCTTTTTAGTTTGCTTTTTAAGCAGTCGGGTTTTTTGATTTTTTTAATTAACTTTTTTTTGTAAAAAAAATTGTTTTACACAATGTTGTTCTGTAAGAACTGTCGACCAAAGTATTGATATTAAAGCAAAATAGCGGTCCTTGTCCCTGTTAACATCGTAAAAGGAAACAAAGGGATTTTCTCAAGAAGATGAGTTGCAGTTTCCTGTTTCACTAGTTTTGAACGTCGCTTCGTTTATTAATTTTCTCAACCACAGGAACACGATTAAAGAATTCCAGTAGAACAATACATTATATATATCATATTTTATATTAGTTTAGTAGATTTTTATAGTGTTAGAAGTTTAGGTTTATATAATTACTATACATTTATGTAAAGTCTGATTTTAGATTAAGATTTTAACCACTCTATTGTATTGGGTTCAACCTGTAAGATAGTGTGTGTAAGTTAAATAAATAAATAAATTATGGCGCAGATTCCCTTGAGTAGCTGATTTTAAAATCGGAATCACATCTAAATAGCTAGTCGTAATTTTTTGGAAAAAATATATGTTATATTTGACCATTTTCTTAATGATTTCATCTGGGCAAATTTTGAGTTTTATTCGTATAACATAGTGTAATTAATTTGTAAAGTTATGTCTAAAACGGACAAAAACACGACAATCGCACCAAAACCGCTGGGCGTATTTAATGAAATCAACACCATCTCAAAGACAATTTAATTATCTACATTTTGATCTGAGGCTTTTTTTTTTAAAGTCATAGAATAATAAGGAAAGTACAAAAAACTACTAAATTTCGGGTCGCGCATGTGTGAAACGTGTGAGCGTTTTGTTCCATCGAGGTCGTTGGCGTGGCAAGGCTTGGGAAAACTCGAAATCGAATCGCGAAAGTTATCACAACTCGAAGTTATAACAACAAAACTATTATATCACTTATAGTTAGAGAGCTCATGACCAAGATTTTTGTCTTATCGTTTTACGGTCAAAACCGGATACAATCGATAGATTTAGTTATTCTGATTACAAAAATACTGATTTCAAACAAGTTCCGGCTCACGTCTGATCTGATCGCATTTTTATAAGGTTTATATTATCTTGGTTTCGTATGTGTGCCCAGCAACTAATAATCCGTTTTTCAAGCACTTCCTGGCATTCACTTAAATTGAAACTTGGCGTAGTTATGAGACTTTGGAAACATTGAAGTAATGTCGTACTATGGAACTAGTCTCATGATGGTGCCGGAAGGTGGCCATAGCAACTTCTCAACCAGACAAAAAAGCCCCAACGCAAACAATCACTTTTGTTGTATGGGAGCCCCACTTAAATATTTATTTTATTCAGTTTTTAGTATTTATTGTTATAGCGGCAACAAAAATACATCATCTGTGAAAATTTCAACTGTCTAGCTGTCACGGTTCATGAAATACAGCCTGGTGACAGACGGACAGACAGACAGACGGACCGCGGAGTCTTAGTAATAGGTTCCCATTTTTACCCTTTGGGTACGGAACCCTAAAAATGAGGAAGAAGAACTCATAGCAAATCTTGTGAAAATCACCAAATTGCCCAATAACACTGTCACGCTTTTGGCCGGTACTGCCCACCTAGCCGGGTTCCAGATTCATCTAATCCAGAGATTTTTTACGGTTTAAACCGTAAAACGATATGAAATATAATGTTTTGGGTTGTGGGCGCTCATACTATTACGTAGTAACGCTCATTGCAATGACGTTTTTCATAATGGAGCTTTTCCACCTGCGTCGATTGATAAAAAGCTTAACACTCATTATTTAACATCCATGTCGGTTGGAAAAGAACATTAATATTTAGTGCTCAGATACGTAAATTTGTTGGTTTGTTTGTGTTGTGCGATGCACAGTAATAATACGAAAAATAATACATTAAAGACCATTTAAATATCTTCCGGTCAAAAATTTGCAGTCTACACGCAAGGGCGTCGCCAGCCGATGGCCAAGGGGGGGCAAGTTGATATGGAGAATGAGAAACGTATGAATTGTAGGTAAAGTTGAGAGCACATGAACCTTAATTTTCACTTGTAGTACGAGCCTTACATCTACAGCGACTGTAATAATAACGGTACAGAGTCCAACTTGAAAAGCATCACGAGTTCTTGACTGTACAATAAATAAAACTTATAAATAAGTTATTACTGTTAGAAAAATAGAATAAAAATAATTAAGGAGCTTGAATTTTTAAAACTTTTCGACCACTTTATTATGAAAATCATGTAAGTTTCCATGAATAAGTTATCTGTGCACACTCATCATGGCCTGACCATCTTAGGACTTTGGTTGCTTTACATTTGGCAACTTTTTTAGAATCTCTAGGGGGGGGGCAGCTGCCCCTCCCTGCCCCCCCTTGGCGACGCCCTTGTCTACACGTCAGGAAAGCTACAGGTCGATTTAAACTTAATGACGTCGGTGAAGTTTGCATACGCTGTGCAGTACCGCAGTACCCCACCCTTAATCCCCACTGGCACATGAATTTGCTATTGTTCCAAGCCGCCATTAGGTTTGATTTTACCTGTACCTACTTATATTTAGATATCGTGCAGCCGTGCAGGATGGATTTAAATGTTCTTGGCCTTTCGTACTGAATCATATTCCTAATGATTTGTTGGAATAAAAAACAAGTTTTTTTATTTTTATTATTTATAGGCTCAGGAAATACAGACTCTGGCAGGGAATTCCACTTAGCTGTACGCATAATGAAAGTACTCCTAAAACGTTTGGTGCGTATGGGTGGGATGTCCACCATGCACCGCTGACGCATCGCCGTACGTCTTGTAGTACGATGATGGAACGGGCTAGGAGGAATTAGTTCATGCAATTCCATTGCACACTCCCCGAAAAAAAACCGACAGACTGGCAACTTGGCGCCGATGTTCAAGGCTCTGGAGCCTAGACTCGACCAGTATCTCATTGCCGATGAGCCTCTTGGCCCGTTTTTCGATCGATTCTAGTGCAGCCAGCTGGTACTTGGCAGATCCTCCCAGAGATAAGAGCAGTACTCCATGCATGACCGAACTTGCGCTTGGTACAAGTTGAACAACTGTTCTGGCGATATATTATTATTATTAAAACGTTTAGAGAAGATATTATTAAAACGTTTATAAAACCTAAATCTCTAAACTCTAACCTAAAACTCTATAAAATTCAGCTACCTACAAAATATTTGACCAGTTCAACTACAAAGCAAAGTTCCAGTACGAAATAGCAATGCCAACCAGCTCGACATAACGCGGCTTAATTTAGACCAGCATCATACTAGCAATTTAATTTCCAAATAGTTGAAAACTGACATGTAATAGTAACGCAGCACTTACAACTATTATTATCAGTTATTTTGGCATGTAAGTCATGTAACGCATGTTGCGTTACATAGTGCAGTAACGTGTTTGTACTTGTGCAAGCGTGAGAAAGCTTCACGGTGTTGCGGGTGGATAACGTGCACCTGGTTGCTTCCGCAAGGATATCGATTTGTATCCTAGCCAACTTTAATAGATATTGAAACGGATTTGGCGGGTTGAGGTGCTATTCATAATCTTTAAGTTTGTATATCTTTATATCCTCCTAGCTAGTATATCTTTTACTTAAAAGGAGGCCCCTATGTAAGATTTACTGTAAAAGTGTACATTTTTCTGCAATAAACTTTTTTATTTTATTTTTTATTTTTATTTTAAGTCAAATGGTAGGGATGAAAATAACTGTTGTAAGAAATCCTCTTGAGTGTATCTTCATGCGATGCACAAATAAAAGGAACCTTTATTGATTTACAAACATGAACATTTTTACACATAATCAAGTTGATTTTGTGTAAAAAATACTCTGTAGTAGCCCCGTTCCCGTCTCCCATAAGCCGATCTAGGCCATAAGATTACAATTTCTTGGGCACTCCCGAGAAATACCTAACATTTTAATAACAAAATAAAAGATCTCCAAACTGTCGATCCCAAATACTTAACAAAATATCTTTGCGTTACAGACACATCCACTTAGACGGGACTTTTTCTAAGTCTAGCGTCCGATTCTGATTAATTGTCCAGATTAAATTCTTACAATGCCACTCAAATTAATTACTAAACGAAAATTTCTGATCGAAATATTGTATCACTTTTCCTCATTATAATGTTTTATGAGTGATTTTTGAGTTTAGTTAAAATTCGATCTCTAACTAGCGGAACAGCCAACACAAATACAGCATAATTTCACACAAAACGCCGAGTATTTTAAAATAGGTCTGGACAACTTAAAGTCAAAGAATCAATGCATTACCCACCCTCTTTTACCTTAATAAAATAAAGGCCTCATTATATTAAGCAAAGCACGTTCTCCGGTATCGCTGAAAAGATCTTTTGTTTGGCAGCAAAACACTTGGGGCGAGTCAATCGTAGCGCGAGACCCGTAAGCTTTGTGCCAGTCTGCAAATTAATGACTAACTAGAAGTACCGAGTACGAGTAGCGTACGCAGTGTAAAGTTTCACCTCTTGTAGACCCTATTAGATTTTTGTAGGCTTTCACTTACTCGTAATTATTATGTACAACGACTGCCGGTTCCGAATCCGAGTAATTGAGCTTTGATTTCGAAGCTAAAAACTGTACACGGTAAAAAATACGCTGAACAGTTTTCAAGCACCGTTGCTGTACCTGTACTTGACAAACTTTGTATGAAAATGTTTCATAATATGTTAAGCGTAAAACAGTAGTCACGATGTAAGAGAGGAACTTTCGTGAAAACAGTTATTATTTTGTGGAATAGAGCGTGTTTAACTTAACTAAACTATTGATTGTAATTATTAAGTTTGTAATAGGTCTCAAATTTGGTTTTATCATAATGAATGCTACAATCTCTATTAATGTTTGATGTAACATAACTTACATAACCCTCTATCCGGTTTTTTTTTGGTGTACATGGTATATTCTATTCTATTCATAACATCACGCCTGTATTCGCCGAAGAGTTAAGCAGAGATGCACCTATGTATACTACAGTACGCCGTACGTAGTTGTTATTTAATGTTTTATCTAAAAATCCATGATGGACAAAACACAGCCACTTCAGGGAAGCTGGATCTATACGTAGAAGGATAAGTAGAAATATGCAATTTTGCACAAGAGTTCCGTGTAAGTTTAGGTATAGGAGGTATAAGTTCCTTCTTCGACAAATCTTTTACAGTTCAAGCAGCTCGTTTGTGGAATGCACTACCTATTGAAGTGAGGCGTGCTCAATCCTTACCAACATACAAAAAAATGGTGAAGGAGCATTTCCTTTCAGTATAATTAGTCTTCTCCTTTCTCTGTTATATTTTTGTTATATATTAGTATATTATGTACGAGTATTATTGTATGTATGTATTTTATGTTATTATGTATATTTATTATTGTTTAAGATATATTGTACACTGACAACCCTACATTTCTCTCCTCTCTTTCAGTCCATCCAAAGGTTGTCTGTAAGAGATTGCCCTGTGCGATAAGACCGCCCATTGTACACTTGCTTTTATGTTTTTTTGTCCTGTTTATATATTTTTGTGGTGTACAATAAAGAATATAATAAATAAATAATACAGGGAAAGTGAGCAATAAGAAAGTGTACTTATATGAAAATTTCTGATGGGTTAAATATAATGGGATAAAAGATTGTAAGTAAGTTCGTTATTTTTACCGATGGAAGATACTATTATAGGCACACTACTTGTATATGCATAAATTGAATATTACTTTAAAAAGGTGTTAGTAGTGTTTCCTTTCGCATTTTCAAGGAGAGTGGTAGATGTAATTCTACGCTCGTATATTAATTGCGGGTATTTTCTTACTGCTTCGTCAAGGAGGAGTACTTTAAAGTAATTTACTGCAATAATAAACTGCTGTGCCGTTCCCAGTATCTGAAAATATTGATATTGAGAAGAGTTTCGGAGTTACGTATCGCGATTTAGGCAATATTACTGAAGCGGGTGTTGTACAGCACTAGCACTAAACATGTTATGTAGAGACCTGAACTTTGTCGATTAGCTCTGAATATTGCAAGTGCGCAGCCTGCATCAACGGGTACCATTATATATATGGTAATTACTGTTACCTTAATTAGTATCAGGGAAATAGATTCATAAATAGTAACGGCAAATTCTGACGCTACGCTACGAACGTTACTTCCACAACTATTTTTACATAACAATAGTCCGTACCGTGTGAAAGTATAAGCCAACCCTCTTATAAAATCGTGTGATTATCGTCTACAATAATTCAATTTCAGTTACGATTACACAAGTTCCCACCGGGCAGGATTTCTCCCCTAAAGTACAGGTAACAGATAGAAGGTAAGACGTTCGAGGGGACGAAATCAAAGCGTACAAAGAATAGGGACCCATTGTGTGCGCTTACGCAAGGAGCCCACGTGCATGCGAGCTCCCACGGTCAAACGGGGAGGGATTTCGGGAATCAAATAAAAGGGCCGCAATTCTCCTGATTAAATCATATTCGAACAGAAAGCGCTACAGTGCACAGCTCCGGGGGATAGCGCCACGGCGGCGCCCCCGGTGGTTCTCGGGGAACTTCCCGTCAAAGTTATCATTTTGTCAATTAAAAGTTCAAAATAAATTGTGTTAATTTACTGTGAAATTAACGGTAAAACTGTGAATAATGAGAGAAGTCTTCAATGTTGAAGTTCAGAGCAGTTCCACGGATACGAAAAGTAAGTTATACAAGTTGTGTTTTAATTTGCCTTTCAGTGCCGTGTATTTTCGTTGCAGGGTTGTTAGTTGTTCAAAGTTCTGTGATCTTACAAGACCACAAATATTTTATAGTGAACTTCAACTAATTGTTTATTTACTTTGTTACAGATGTGGACTATAGGAAACAGAGTGAGGAAGGAGAGATAAAAAAATTCAGGGACTTGACCGAGTTCCAAATGTTCCAATATCGATTTACGGATCAACGGCAAGGCAACAGTTCTTGTTACCATTGGCTGCCAGCAGTATCAACAATGTATACCAAACAAACCAAAGGAAACTACTCGAGGTGAATAGTAATCATCATTTCTAGATTTCCCAAAGATAGGATAGGAATACTTAGAACTTAAGGCTTTCGTGTGGCTTAGGGAATAAGTGAATACCTTTAAGGCAGTGACTTCAACGTATGTACATTAAAATTGCTTAGTTTAACTCAGTTTTTCACAATATAGGTTAGGATAGACGTAAGATAAGTACTTGCAGCAAAGTTTATGAGCATACCGGTTCACGTTGAACCAAAAGCGCCTTAATGATCGGTGTTGTTGTCAAAACTTAGTTACGTTTCATGTTTTGTTTGCAACCCGTTCCAATTGTTCACGTTTTGGACATGTTTTTGCTATTGTTACATCTGTTGTTTTTCGTTAATTTTGGCTCCATATTAAAATTCTATATTTGCGCATGTAGTTGTTAGGTACTTTCAGTAACATTTATCAACGGATATTGTACAGACAGGTTAGGTCTCACTGTTATGCTAAAGTTCTACAGTTGTTTTATCTCATGAAACCATAGTGACATGCTCAGAAAATTGTGTTCATGTTTTTTTATAAGTGTTGATTTTTGTTTTACTTAATTTGCAACGAGTCAGCTGGTCTGGAATTTCGTTGTGTGTTCATGTATGTTTCAATGTGTGAAGTTAAGTTTTTGTTTGGTAACTGTTGATTTTTTGTTTTAAATAGAATGCCTAAAACACTTATGGTAACTTTTTGATTATTAGAAAACAGCCAAGTAAATTAAGCTTTGGTTTAAACGATTGAATTCTTGTTTTGTTAAGTATTAACGTTCAAGTTATTTGTTGATTTAAGTTTTTGTTTGCAAACTTGTTGATTTTTTGTTATTACAATAGAAAGCCCAAAATACTTTCAATAACTATTTGGATGATTCGAAAACAGCTAAAGCCATAAAGCAAATAAATTTTGTTTTAATAAAAATCAATTTTCGGTTTGCTATATGAACACAAAACTGTTACATTTTTGTTGTAAATTCAGTTCAAGTTATTTGTTGATTTAAGTTTTTGTTTGCAAACTTGTTGATTTTTTGTTATTTCAATAGAAAGCCCGAAACACTTACGATAACATTTTGGATGATTCGAAAACAGCTAAAGCAAATAAATTTTGTTTTAATAAAATTAAATTTTCGATTTGTTATATGAACACAAAACTGTTACATTTTTGTTTTAAATTCAGTTCAAGTTATTTGTTGATTTAAGTTTTTGTTTGCAAACTTGTTGATTTTTTGTTATTTCAATAGAAAGCCTAAAACACTTTCGATAACTTTTTGATAATTCGTTAACAGCCAAGTCAATTAAGCTTCGGTTATAAACGATGGCACTTTTGTTTTGTTAAACTATGGCCAAAAACTTTTTCATTTTTTGTTGTAAGTTCAGTTACAAGTTAATTAATTGTAAGGTTGTAAGATTCGTTGATTTTTTGTTTTAAACCCTTGGTTGTTCGTTACCAATTTGTTGATTTACTGTTAATTTAAAGTTGAGTTTTTGTTTTGTTCTATACTATCATTACTCTTTCGGTAAAATCGACCACTTAAAAACTCCAGTATCACTGAAATTACTTCTGTCATCAATTTAATTTGTTATTACTGAATGCCCTATATTGTTGATTTGACTATTGCTTTTGTTAAGTTTTTGTTTGTTTTTTACCTATAACCACATTCATTTTCAGTAATTCTCTATCTTTATAAATATTTCTACAGCTAAAACGCATTTACAATAGGTAACCTCTTTTTTTGTCAACTCATTGAGATCCTGGTAGATTTGAATTAACTTCTTTATTATATCTTTTCAAATTTGAAAATGGTTATATGTATTTTGGACGCAACACTTTTTCAATTATTGAACAGCATTGTTAAGTTTTTGTTAATACGTAGAACTAAGTAGTTGATTTGACTGTTGATTTCAAGTTATGTTTTTGTTTTGTTTTTAACTGTCCTGTTAACGTTAACTTTTCAATAGCCATCTTGTGCCTGTAGTTCTTTTATGAATATTTCTTTTAATACTTCTAACAGTTTTTTTGTTTGTACAAGAAGCTTTAGAAAAAGTGTAATTCTATTAGCAATGGCGATGGTGAAAAAGTCAAAATGTCAAAATGTTCGGGGTTGATCACGTGACCTTTTGATAGCGCTTGGCATTCCCACACATTTTGAAGTTTTCCAATCGCTTCGCAACGCTTTTGTTTATTATAGAATACCACTTGTCTAGAGCAGGTTGACTCACTTCACCCAAACGATTGATGTAAGTCCCATCTGATCCACTCCAAATTTAGTTTGGTTCTTTGTAAGTATCTATTCAATATCCATTTGAGCCTCCCATTTTAAGCCTCTTACACGTCTCCTACAACTTTCTTCATCGTTTCTTTTATTTTTTCCATTAAGTTTTGTTTAAGTTTGAACTAAACAGTTGATTTGACTGTTGATTTCAAGTTAATTTTTTGTTTTGTTTGTAACTGTCCTGTTAACTTTTAAATAGCCATCTTGTGCCTTGTGCTCTTTTCTCAGTATTACATTTTAACACTTCTAACAGTTTTAAGTTTCTATCAGCTTGACTTATTTCACTTAAACGATTGATGAATGTTCCAACTGATCCACTTCATTATAGTTTGGATACTTGTGATCCACATCCACTTTAGAACCCTCCAATCTTAAGACAACCTCTTTAAAAACTGCCTTCATCTTTTCTTTTATTTTTTTTATTAAGTTTTGTTTAAGTTTGAACTGAATCGTTAATTTGACTGTTGGACTCAAGTTATGTTTTTGTTTTGTTCTTTAGTCATCCTGTTGGCAGTTAAAACACTTAAATAACTTCCCCTGTCTGAGCTTATACCTCGTTTGAAGTTATTAGTTTTGTTTTTTTTTCATCGTGCACTTATCGAATCCCGCATAGTAATTTTGTTGACAAATGTCTAGCCACTTATAGAACAAATTTTTTTTTCATCGAATTTAAAATTATGATTTGAACCTAACGACTACTAAAAAAAACTCTTTTAGACCATTTTGTGAAATATTTTTGTTATTGACTATCTCAAGTTTTCAACAAATCTTTGGTTTTACCAACTGGTAATTTGCATCGCATTTTGCACATTATGTTGTTCTGAATTTCAACTATGATGTTCCATAAAGCCTCAGCTGTTCCATCAGTGACATTTAGTTTGTTGAGTTTTTGTTATTACTTCACGTTGAATTTTCTTGTTGATTTCACTGTTGATTCCAAGTTAAGTTTTTGTTTTGTTAAGTATTTGTTATTCCTTCTACTTTAGAATTTCATCTTAATCTTCTTTCCTTCTGTTTGTTTTGTCTTTTCTTGTTTTTAATTCTAATATGCACTTCCTTCCTGTATTTTCCTCTCGTTTCTCTCTTTATTGTTAATATTTTCTTGAAACAAAATCACATTGTGCCTTATTACCGTAATGTGCCTGATATTGTTTCATCTTGTGTTGTTTGCCTTCTAATAGGGTTTTGACAACTTCCTTGTCGGAACCCTATATGGATGCTCTTATTTCACTATCATGCATTGTAACTTTCGCCAATTTCTCTGCCTGTTACAATATTTTAATGTCTAAATATTGTTATATTAATAATATCTTCAAGACATGGAATTTGTTTATATTGTAATAGAGTAACAATAGAATGGCTCTGTTAATCCATCAGTTACAATCATGATAGATGTTGTTACGTGTTGCTAGCCTAATGACTGTTTTCTCCCCTAAATAGATTTTGTTATGGCATCATTATTTCCTACACCCAATATTGTTAATTTAAGCGCCCAGTTACTCAGCACCTTAGTACATGTGTTGTTAAATTATAATTAAATTAACACCTATCTACCAATAGTTTCCAAAGTGATAAGAATAAAAAATTTAAACAGGGATAAAATTGTCATTACGCACCTATTGTTATTACCATTTGGTATAATTTGTTGACCACATCGTTAATGTTGCATAGTTTTAAGCGTTGATTTGTTGTTAAGTTTATATTGTGATATTATTGTTAATTCATTGATTATGGCTGTGTTTGTTAATTTTATGTTAAGTTTTCGTTCTAACCATTATTGTTCATTGTTCTTTGCCGACATTAAGGCCACCGATAACACCAATGATAACACCAAAGTAATTGTAGTTTAACATTGTAGTATAATGTTTGTATTTAAGATTAATATAAGTAACTACTGTATGTACGAAACTGGTAATTAAAACCTAAGCTTTGTATAAAATTAACAAATAGGTTAGTTAGGATTAGATATTTATTAGAGATGTATGACAGTTCGTGTGTTCGTGTGAATAAATATAGATACAAAAACAACTAACAATTGGTTTTATTTATTTTATTTAACGGGATAAATAATTTTAAAATGGTAAAGGAAGCGATTGGAGCAGAGCCAACTGTTTTGCCATATACGACGAAATCTGGTTCGGGTAACTGGGTAGTGCGCGAATGTGGTCACAAAACAATGTTTCTGTACGATTTAGATAGCAGATACACGGATCTAGCGTAATGAAGATAGTTTTCAGTAGGGAAAACAAGAAGTTCGCCTGATGCAATCTCGAAGCTTAGCTTCTTCTTAATTACTTTACTTTAAACCAGAGCTGGTTGTTAGTGTTGCGGTGTTATTTTACTTCTTGCTATAGGCACCACCCACTTATACCCTCTTCTTCCGGTTGGGCGCCTCGTCTAGTTGCCTGAAACATGTAGACATCATATAAACACTGAAAATTCTTACATTGCCTACATAATTGATTTTAATAAAGAGTTTTGTGTAGAGGTATAGAAGTCACGTTGCAGTCTGTGTTTCTTGATAGTTACAAACTAAAACAGAGGTATTTAAGTTGAGAGTGAATAAGTTTGATAAGCTAGGCAAGCGTGCTTCACCGTCGACCAGAAGAGATAGTGGTCAAACGCGAGCAATCAATGATAAAAAAATCCTAAATTAAATTCTAATGGCAAACTAACAAGACGACTTATTTCCGGTCCTAGAACTTATACCTACCAACATATATTGCGCACTTTCCCTCTAAAGCTTAGGTAGGTATATCCGTATATCCTACCCTACCCAAGCGGTTAGTAGTGGGCAAGAGCTATTTCAATATTACCTTGCAACTGAAACTACACATACAGGGTGAGTTTTTTAAGTGGAACCGATGGCCAAAGCCGAAACTATGAGGAATAGCGGAAAACACTCAAAGGAGTCACGAGGCTGATTTTGATGAAAACTAAAACTGCATCATTGGATTTTTGATATACCTAGCAAAGAATCTAACACGTTGATATTGAAAAAAACCACATGTATTTTTACACTGTTCGCGACACTATTGTCGCTAATAAAGATCACATTCTGTGAAGTAATGGCATTCGGATTTGGCCATCCACGCCCACTTAAAAACTCATTCTGTATATTCGTATCCATACCTACCAACCTCCAATAGCTATAATCTCACAAAACTAGCGACCAATAAAAGAACATAAAGACCTTCCGTTTCCTACTTGTTATTGGAGTTTTTCTTCCAATAGTTTGCCTTTGCAGTGAATGCAGGAAGCTCAAATTCCCCACTGTCTCACCCAAGTGTGTCTAATCTGTTTTTAGGGTTATTTGGCTTATTATTATGGTCACACTAATGACTACTTTATAGGGTTTTTTATTCCTTTCCTTCCTCCTACTATAACACTTTTACAGTCCGTTACAATGGTCCATTTTCTTTAAAAGTACCTACTTTGATAATATGCTCTCCTTTGAGCGAGAGCTTAGGAGTGCGATTGTGCTATGGAATACTCTACAGCGACACTTCTCTGTTTAAATAAAAGCCAGTTCGGTAACGGCTGAATGGGTTTGGATGAAACTAGGCACATGGGTAGACTATATCCTGGATTAGGACATAAGATAAGTTTTATACCGGGCTTTTTTCAATTCATATCTACTTTCTAAGTTTATTATAGACATCGCTCGCTACGGTGAAGGAAAATATCGTGAGGGCACCGGACTTATACGAGTAGTTAATATAATAAGCCTGCCGACCCGTCTAGCTAGAGCAAGCGTGGTGATTAATGCTCGTGCCTTCTCTGTTTGAGAAGATGCCTGTGCCTTGCACTGGGACGTTAACATTAGAAGGCCTGTGTCTCAGCAGTGGGCACATTAAAAAGGATGATGATATTAGGGTAATTTTCAGAACTTTTCACCATTTCACTTTTCCGAACCTGTGTTCGGAAAAGGGCCTGTGCCCTTTTTAGGGTTCCGTACCCAAAGGGTAAAGACGGGACCCTATTACTAAGACTCCACGATCCGTCTGTCTGTCTGTCCGTCTGTCACCAGGCTGTATCTCATGAACCGTGATAGCTATACTCCATTTACTATAGCATTAGACAGAAGTTAAAAAAGGCTCTTTTAGGTACACACTTTGTAATAAAAATACAACAAACACTATTACAGTCAAGATTGATGTGGAGTTAAATATAATCAATTTAAATAACAGCTGTCACACTTAATTGCATCTATTTAACCTATCTACCTTCTGAAATTACAAGGCCTTCATTTAATATTATTTAGTTTTTACATAAAATAATGTCGTGTCAATGTTTAAAATCTAAAAGAAGCAGGGGCGGACAGTACCGGGAACGTTTTTCATGTCACTATAACTCAACCAAATCTAAAATGATACCTGTTCCGTTCATAAGTTGTGGCTGCACGTGTTTTTTTATTTTGTCGGTTTATGATGTCATCTATCCGTCAAATTGCGTAAATAATCTGCAGTTGTCAATTGTCATACTGTCATTCGCTTGTGGATACTTGTGAATGCTACGCCTTTTCTCGTTGTTATTGTTGAATTATCGTGGTTTAGTTGTTATTTGTTACTGTTTTTCTGTTGTTATTGTTTTGTTATCGTTATTAGTGTTAGTTTTGTGTTGTTTGTACAAAGCGGTACGTTTTGTTGAACTAAAGACAGGGACGATGCCGGTGCAGGCCCGAGTAGCTTGCAAGCGCAACTTGTAAGCTCTGTAACTGCTGGTAACGCTGATCAGTGTCAACAGCGAAAAATACGTGGCCCCAACGTTGATCACAACGTTAAAATATTGTCTCCCAAGAAAAAGAGAACAAAGCAAACACAGCTTCGTGCTGCAGAAAAAAAAACAGTCATAAATATTTATAAAGATGTTAAGGGGTCCAGGCCCGAAGGTACTCCTGCTTATAGAACGCAGTTAATTAACAAAACTGCATTGCAGGTAAGGATCATAAAATTATTATTAAAAATAAATGTATTTGAAAGTAAGATGCTTTGTGACGTAATAACATATATTATTAATCTTATTTTATAGGCATATCTCGTGCAACAGTCTAAAATGTACTGAAAGAGTACAATACAGAAGGTCGCCTGCAATCACCCCCTCCTCGCCAACGGAAATACTCAAAATCTGACGATTATGATGATATAACGTTAAGTGGAATACGAAGAAAAATTCATTCTTTTTTCTTTGATAATGAGTTACCAACGTTGGACAAGATTCTGGAAGCCGTTAATAGCGATGAGTCTCTACCTGATTTTAATAGAAGCACTTTATACAAATTAATCAAGAAGAAATTAGAAGACGGCTTATCATTGGCCATATTGGTAAAACTTAATTTAAATGTATTTCTTTTGATAATTTCAAAATTATGCTGTTATTATTAATGTGACTTTACCAAATCATTAATAAATTGTTCACTCCGTTCTCCGTCACTGAAAACTGGTTAAGTCTTAACCCCTTGAAAACTGGTTAAGTTAAGTTCCCCTCGGAGAAAGATGTTTATGGTTGTAGATTAACCTGTTCAATGACAGTAATGATGCAGTTATTTCGGTTGCTACTAAAGGTTAAAATCTATTGCCAGCGATCAAGTAATCTACGCCACCGGTATACAATTATTGATTTGCTTTTATTTCATTTCACAGGATCAACGGATGGGTTTTTGATGGATGGTGACTTAATATTTGAAGCCAAAAAGGGTGACGGAGACTACCATTATGAAATGGATGCACACAATTTTGAAAAGTGGTTCAAATTAATATTATCAAAAGTCGAGAGTGGTACAGTTATTGTTATGGATAATGCGCCATATCATTCGAGGAAATTAGAGAAGCTGCCAACTACAGCCACTCGAAAGGCAGATATTCAGGAGTGGCTAAAAAACAAAAATATTCCTTTTGAGGAAAAACATCTTAGGGCCACTTATTATATACTTTATTCTTCTTCATTCTTATTTACTACATTTTTAAATATTAAAAAAGAAAACTTAAAACATTTAAAAATATAAAAATAGAGGCCAACCGGTATCGGGAACAGGGTCCAAGCTACCGGTGGTTAGGGCTCCAGAGACAGGAACCTCCTCACAATGCGAGCCGTATCGAGGAGTACTGCCTTCTGTATCAGACCTTTGATCCAACCGCCCAATGACAGCCTCGACAGATGGTCGTCGAGGCTCTTGGCCATCAGGCCGTTGGCCGTAACGACAATCGGCACAATGATCACTGAGTCCACATTCCACATGTCGACAACCTCGTGTGCTAAGTCAAGATACTTGATTTGTTTCCTTTTCTCAGCTTTCACGAGGTTCTCGTCATGCGGGACGGTGACATCGATTATCATTGTGCGGCGCGCTAATCGGTCTATCACCACTATATCCGGCTTATTGGCAACAATAGTCCTATCAGTGATGATAGACCGATCCCAGTACAACGTGACATGGTCATTTTCGAGAACTGGGTCGGGCACATATTTGTAATACGGTACCTCAGAAACCACCAGAATGTATTTCAAAGCAAGCTGCTGGTGAATAATCCTGGCCACTTGGTTATGTCTGTGTAAGTACTCGCCGTTAGCCAGACGAGAACAACCAGAGATAATATGTCTGATGGATTCACCAGGACAGTGGCATGCCCGACACACGTCAACCGTCCCGTCCTTCATTATATATCTCTGGTAGTTATTCGTCAGGATGACTTCGTCCATAATTGCACAGACAAAACCTTCAGTTTCCCCGAAAAGGTCGCCGAAACGTAGCCAGGATACGGACGCTGAATAATCTACATCGGGCCCATGGAGAAAGGCCACTTTATTATTAAAGTTAAAATTATGACTTTTGTTACCACCCATGTCAATTAATTATTATAATTTGTGATGACTGATGGTAGCAGTGACTAAATTGTTAAGTGGTGTTTTGTATCGTATTTATTTGGTTTATTGAAAACATAATACAGAGATATTGTGATAAAGTTGTTTTTAATAAACTGATTGTTACTAATTTTTTTTTTATTTCATGTACCTATTCAAGCATCGTGAAGAGTAGATAAATAGAATACGCTTTATTGTATGCCATACATTGTTACTTACAAAAACATCACATACATTATTTATTAAAATTGTTTGAACTTGACTTGAAAATAAAAGGTTTCGTACTCCTGCTTCTGCGAGCCTCTTTTGTCTAATGTTATAATAAATGGAGTATAGACAATTTAAATTTTCTCAGATGATGTATTTATGTTGCCGCTATAACAACAAATACTAAAAGCCGGATAAAATAAATATTTAAGTGGAGCTCCCTTAAAACATACGTGATATTTTTGCCGTTTTTTGCGATAATGGTACGGGACCTTTCGTGCGCGAGTCCGACTCGCACTTGGCCGGTTTTTTTTTGGCTGGTAAATCTTCCAATGACTTCTCCCGCTCAGGATGAATCGGGAAGGCGTGTCAGACCCCGTGTTCCTTCAGTTGCGTGTTCCAGGGCCGCGTGCTCTCTTTCAAATTTATCCGCTACCCAGACTCAACTCAGTTCCTAGATAATTATTATTGAAAAATTAGGCTTTAAATCAAACTAGTACCTACTTCAAACGTTATAATAATTCTATTCATGCTCGCATGCCCGTTTCATATTTCTAACTTCAGCTGAACAAGTTATATTTGAACGCGATAGTTTAATCTCGTTCTGCTACGATTTTTCACACCTTGCAGTTTGTTACGATATCATGTTTCGCTTATCGATATTTTTCATACAAACTAAGAATCATCATCATCTGCCTAGCCTTTTCCCAACTATTGGGGTCGGCTTCCAGTCTTACCCGATTCAGCAGAGTATCAGTGTTTTACATGGAGCGACTGCCTATCTGACCTCCACAACCCAGTAACTGGGTAACACGATACCCCTTGGCAAGACTGGTGTCAGATCTCAGGCTTCTGACTACCCGTAACGACTGTCAAAGATCTTCAAATGACAGCCGGGACCAACGGCTTAACGTGCTTTCCGAGGCACGGAGGAAACTCGGTATGTTGAAATGGTCACCCATCCAAGGACCGACCTCGTCAAGCGTTGCTTAACCTTAAAGATCGACCTGTGCGGCTGTTATTATTAAGCCACGAGCTCCTCTACAAACTAAGAATATTAGACTTAATTTATTATGTATTTCCATAATACCTGTATGATGTACGATTACGGTGGACTACTTCTGCTTCAGCTAGGGATAATAGAATCGTAAGTCAAGTCATGATACCTACTACAATTTGGTTGTAATACTGTTAGCAAAATTAATCAAATATCTAATTCTGTTTTATGACACAAAAACATCTTATTCACGAAGCAACATTTATGTTCACAAAGTATCGGAACGAGTCAACTTAGAGGTACAAGTATTTCAACAACAAGAAACTTTAAATAAGTTTGTTGGGAGTCAAGGAAACATAGATAAAACTCTTTAGGTACTTATTTTGTTCTCACTTGCGTAACTTTATTGTGCAGACGTTTGAAATGGAAAATTCGCAAATTCGAATTTGATAAAATAAAGTAGTGAACTTGTTAGGGTCCGTGCCCACTCAACCCGATTAGACTCAACCCGAAGAATAATACCTGCAGATTTCTGTTTTGATAGGCATAAAAACGTCAATGTATAGTCAGGCAGAAAAGTGTTGATTTAACGCTTGCACCACAGATAATGTAAAATTGAAATAATGTTTGGATAAATAAATCAGTAATTAAACAAGTAAGGACTTATCCTTTTTAAGTATAGTATTCGCTTTGTACTTTGTAGTAAAAATCACAGATTATTGTATTAGAATAATTATATCAATACAATCTTATAGCTAGTGGCACGGTGGTATTTATTGGATAAGTTTTTATACGTGATTATAATTATTAGGTTACCAAGTAGGTACTTACTTCTAAAATATAAAAAAGTAAGAACCGAAAAGCGGTTAAAGCAAGGTAGAGGCCATCTAAAGCTACATTTTTGAAACGAAATCACTGACTACCAGGTTTTTTAATTATTATTAACGATGACACACACTAGGATCTTCTTTCTGTATCATGGGTGTGATGATTAGTTTAGATTATTATTTAGCAGTCAATCGATCAACCACTGCGCCAAACGTGCGCCCGAAATTATGTATCATAACAAAATATTAAATATTCTATGTATAGTAAATTAATTTATAATTTAGAATTCAATATCACTTTGCTTGACTGTACAAATTGCACTGAATAGGTAGTAAAACATCTGGTATTATTCTTCGGGTTGAGTCTAATCGGGTTGAGTGGGCACGGACCCACTTGTTAGCGCTGTGAGAAGGTATTTTATAGTTTTGTTATGTATTGTATTTTTGAAATCATTATTTAAATAAATTCTGTTTGAAATATCCTGTCTTTCTAACTATGTTATATTTATATTATATTTTATTTGTTGGGTGTTGAGTTATATCTTTATTTTATGCTCACGCTGATGTGTATTTTATGGTAACTTTTATATGGAAGGAAACATTTAATTGGCCTTTTCTTGTATGTTGTTTCTGCGCATTGATGTACATTAGCTGTAAGTTTTCTTAAGATTAATATAATAAAAATAAATAATGATGTTACGTATAAAGTATTATCTTTATCAGAAAACTGTCTCCTGAACTGAGTTTTACATCCAACGTAGTGTAAAAGATAAAATATAAAAGGTATTCGGTTTAGCAAACAGTGACTCGCCTTCGATCCAAATATCTGCACGAGAAGCTGAAAATATAACGGGACTACAACTGACAGAATTTTTAGCGTCCGACGATGAAAATAAGTTTGTATTTGTGGATATGGCTCGGCCTCGGATGCAACTGAGTTATTAAGCGAGATATTAATGATAGTTTAGCTTACGGTCCAGGTGTTTCTTGGTCTGGTTTCAAGGAAGTAGCTGGTCAAGGTGGTTAGTTGCTTGTGGTCGTTGGAGGACAGCGCGCTGCGGATGCCGGACACTACGCCCCGGCTCTCCTCGCTTCTCTTCAGCTGCTTCTCCGTCCTCTCCTGCTGAGACATCAGTCTCATCTGGTCCAGCTTCACATGTCTCACCTTTTTTCTTATTAAATTAATATAATAATCTATCTGACGTTGGTAGTGATCTACGGACCAATAAAATTTCAAGTCAGCAAGAATCACTATCATACATGCGGCATATATGCTGGCCAGTACAATGCCAAAGTAGTATAGATTTGGATCCTCAGTTGAAAAGAATGGGCAATCTTTTGAGAAGGTGAGACAATCCCAAAAATAGGAATATGGTGATAGAACAGTAGCTTCTGGTATACGATTCATGCTGACGTTTAATGAGTCTCACTCTAATTAATTTTTAATTTTTATTGACATTTCCATTAACTTAACATGTTTCTCGAAACATGACTGCTGCCAAACGTTCTGTGTGCCAAACTGCCAAACAAAGTATTATTGACAACGTCATAAAATTCTGGATATATCATGTACGTAGATGTCACTGAACCTCCTCCGAAACCAAAGATAGACACGCTGATCTGAATCGACCTTTTTGTTTCATACGATTTTCCTTAGCTCTCTCAGTACACTTTCATCTATACAATGCCTTAAAACCTACATTACTACCTAATAATACACACACTAATGCACACTAATGCGATTTTCTCATTAGGTACATGTATATAAAATGTCTCATATGCAATTTAGTCGCAGTGAGTCGCATCGAAAGAAAATGGGAAAATCTTTATAAGCTAAAATATCAGAATTTCAATCCTTTTCACGTCTAAGTGTTTTCTAAAGAAAGAATACGATACCGCAATCATCCGAGCACGACGAAGTGGCATCGCTCACACTGACAATAGCGTATAAAAGTGCACAATGCTGCTAGAACGCTTCACTTGAGGCAATATCGAATTCCCGTGGACGTTCGCCGAGACACCACCCGTCTCCCGAACCAACAAAACAGCGCCATGACAACAAGTCTGCCGGCCAATGCCTCAAATATTCAGCTGCCTTTTGAGCAAAGTAATTCGAAAACTTTGAAGAATATTGGATACTTTCATAGCATTATATCTTTAAGGGTTTTAAGTAAGGTACAAAGAACTGTAAAATAACAAAATGCCCAACAAATCTCTATTTTTTAAATATTGAAAGGAATAAAGAAGTATCTGGTAAAGTTTTGCTCAAAACTTCAGTGTTCGCAAAGTCGCCTATATTCGATATTTTCAATACAAGCTCTTTTTGAATGCTATTTGTGCAACTTCTGCTGATATTTCATAGCCAAAGTTTTGTGTGCAAAAGATTAGATTCTGAGCCAACGTCAATGTGATTTATTATATTTGATCCAATGTGTTTTAAATCTTTGTCATTTTATTCTTGGCATCAATACAAGAACACGATGTAGTAGAATAAATACATGAATTTGAAAGGTTTATTCTAAAGATTCTTTTTGGTTCATTCAACATTACAAAATGTACCCTACATCACAGAATGTTTTATTATAGAAAAATATTAAAAAAAAAAGCAATAAAATTGTTATCCGTTTAGACAATGTTAGTATTTTTGCAGTTAGACAACGCCTTTGACAGAAAAGAGGTGTGACATTTTTGCGTCGTGCTATTTAACTTTTGGCAGGCGTCAGTAGAAAGTTTCTCCAACAACGGTTCCATCTTCCATCTACATATTATTTTATATAAAATACTATGACCAAAATAGGCAATAGCCAAAAGTAAATCACCAAGTTTTTTTATATGTTCTGTATATTGGGTAAATTATCGGGATTCAAACACAAAAGTAATAAATGCTCTAGTACCTAATAAGAATAATGTTATCAAAAATAATCAAATTATTAACAACGGATAAGAATCAAGGCCATAATAAAAATACAGTGAACTTTACTCTATTGAGTGACTTTATTTAAGACCAACAAACATTTCTGAAGCTTCCCAGAGTTTGCGTGCTAAATCTTTATCTTGACCAAGGGCGGATGTACTTGTTTCTCTACAATCAGCATAATATTTTCCACTCACGCCTTCCACTTCACGCGATACGGCAAGGTATATAGTAGTCTGAGCACCTTCCCAAGTATCTTTAAAGAAATACTTCGCTAATGGTAACAACATTCTTACCCAGCCTGTTTTCAATTGCAGTATCTCAGTCTCTACAACTCCTGGATGTAAACTATTCGCTGTGACGCCTGTTCCTTCCAGTATTCTTGCTAATTCAACAGACATTAAAACATTAAACAATTTTGTATTAGCATACACTCTACCCATACTGTACGTTTCTTTAGTTTCCTTTTCTGCGTTGAGGTTATCGAACTCAACTTTTCCTCGTAAGTGAGCTCCTGACGATACATTGACAATCCGACTCGGTGCAGAAGTTTTAAGTAACGGCAATAGCAACCTTGTCAAAAGGAAAGGCCCAAAATGATTAGTTTGCACAGCAAGTGACAACCCATCTTCTGTTTTTAGGTTATCAACCTCGAAAACATTGTTGATAAGAATGTCGAGGCGTTTTTCAGTTTTGATGATACCATCAACGAACGCTCTTACGGAAGCCAGAGAGGAGAGATCGAGTTGTCTATAGTGAACATCTGCATTACCAGTTTCTTTGATGATTTGGTCCCTCGCGGCAGTGCCAAGTCCCTCGTTTCTGCATGCTAGTATAACACGAGCACCTCTTTCAGCCAAGTTCTTAGCAGTTTCGTAACCAATGCCTTTATTTCCACCTGTAACTATGGTCACTTTACCCACTAAATGATTACTACACTTACATATTCCAGTTGTAAGTTTACAGTAAATTTTTATAATAAAAAGTATGAATAAATTAACTAAAACAAGAGAAATAATAAACATCGTGTTGGAGCAACAACATAAGCTACACTAAATCGACATTCATACATTAATGTAGATAAGATAAAACCAACAATACTGTGAGTGGTCGCACGTTGTGGTTAATTGGTACCTTTATGATTAAACACACTACAGAATAAACTAGCAAAGTAGGTAATTGAAGGAATAGGAATAAGTACAAAGAGCCAAATCAAAATAATAGGGAGAAGGAGAGAAGAGAGTGTTAAGTATTTAATATAGTAATGCTCTCTGTTCTACGTTTAGCAATATCCAGGTTCTTATTTATTATATTTAATAGCGCCTTTTGATGTTATGTAGCGAGCGTTTGCAAGTTGCTATAACGTTGTAGTCAGGCGCCATCAATAAGCCTGAAGACGAAAATATCTTTCGAAACGACTGTGATCTGCAAATGAGAGCCGGGACCATTGCTTTTTTACATAATTTCATTAGCAAGGGTTCGGTATTTCCCTTCACTACAAGGAAATTTTCAAAGTAATTAAATGCTAGCTATTTAGATATATATAAACGTGTTTTCTAATGAGGCATTTTAGGACTGAAATCATGACATTACCTATGTTCTATGTAAGTATTTATAAAACAAGTGCCTGCACTAGTATTCCAGATCGAACTTGTAATGCGATCAGAGCAATATCCATAAAAATTACTATGTAAGCAATCGTTAAACACTACAGATTTGTTTCATAGTGCTCCTATTACAGAGTGCATTGTAAAATCGCTTTTATTCTGACAGTAATTGCCGTCAGGGAATTATACGAGCTCCAAAGTTCAACAATAAGACTTTAACAGCCCCGTAAAGCGAGGCACCCTCGCCGAGGTATGTACCGGTCGCTTGGCACGATTTTGTTGGACGGCTAATTAGGTAAGTAGATCTTAATTAATTTATGACAAGATTTTATATTTCACCAAGCGATTTATCAGTGTTCAGGAAAGTTTTATTATGCTATAGACTCCCCGAAGTTAAATAAAACCAAGTCTCCGATGAAAGTTAAAGTTGAAACAAAAAGTCTGATACCTTTTGTAGTTTGCTTTTACGTATTTTTTCAATTGGTGTTATCAGCTGTAGACATAACATACCTCACGTTCGTGTTACTCCTATCTTTAAGTAGATAAAAAAATGTGATTGTAATACTACATTGCAAAACTAAAACGATATGCATCATAGGGTTTTAAGTATGAACGAGTACGGCAGTTCTTGAATTTAATTTCAGGATATGCATTTGATGAATGGCAATTAATTGGAAATTAAATAAAATCAACCTTTTTTTTACTGTCCCTCCTATATACGTAAAGTTGTGGTGTTTTATTTTATTCTCGTCTATCCCATGGTGTGGGATATCGTTGTTTAGGCCATTTAAAAATATTACGGGTCTGTGAAAACCATTTTTTGATTCAGGGATCCGTTTAAATTGCTCATTTTTGTAAGAGTCAAGTGTCAGTAAATTTGTTTTTTTGGTTGCTTTTGGTTAAGTGAAAAAGTTCACGGCAGTAGTATACGAGTATATAATGAAATTAATATCAAAACTATCACAGCTAAGTAGGTTTTAAGTAATAGTCAGCCAACTTATAAACTGTACTTGGAAATGTAAAGAAAATATATGTTGATATATGGGACAACAGTTTTTGAATGGCAAAGTTAATTTTGTCCCTTCTTTAATGCAATGTTCGGTGCTTTCATTGTATATGAACGTTAGTAATGTTACCTATTTATTTTGGTGAATGTAGTTGTTTATACGGAAGCCTCTGCGCGCGTTTTTTACAATAATAAGCAACAATGTTATGTTTTTAAAATGTTTTGCATTCTTGTTGTCGAGCCGGCTGCTTCTTATTCTTAGGGCAGAGCTAACACTCCAATTATATATGTACTGGCTTTAGAGATGGCAAAAGCCAGTATATTATTGGTATGAACCATACACAAATCCAGTCTGGTACTAAGTAAAGATAATAATCACTTTGTGAACCAATGAACCAATTTTAATACACTTAATCCTAATACTCCTTAACTACTTTAATGTAGGTCCTAGACTAAGTACCTAAATGAATCATTTCTAATCTTTTTGTTGACTTAACCACGTAGGTACCACACGTTATCACTTAATCTTGAAAGTTATCAGAACACCTGCACTGATACGGCTCTCTGGATTGCTTAATTAATATCCAAAAGATAAAAGTGGGAGTCCAACATTAAAGGAGATAGTTTTTGAAGAAATGTTAATCCGATTCGGCAATATGGACAGTTGAGCGGATGCATAATACAAATTAACCAGTTAGATTTTGTCTACAATAAAGATTGCCCTATGGAGCAGGAACAGCATGTTGCCAAGCATTCTTATCTTGAATATAATCATCTAATTTGTAATATGCTCGTTTACAAAGTGTGCTTTTAAGTATTCTTTTAAATTTTCTTTCATTTAGTTTTAAATAATTATCTCACAAGGTATTTTTTTAAAGAATTTAACACAGTACCCCATGAATGATGTGTGATGAATCAAAAAGAGAGTTTTTTTTATAAACTGAAAATTGTTTAGTAAATCTGAAGTGTATTTTGTTTGTCACTATACTCTGCGTTTTTTATAAGTGGGCCTTCACTTCACCTAACATCGTTGCTCATAGGTACACGATGCATTGCATACTTAAATTAAAAATAAACTTATTTACAAAAAAATACTACCGACTTCCAAAAATAAAGTAATTTTTCACTTTCTAGTTTTCTTATTTGGAAGTCCGTAGTATATTTTTTTAAATGATTTTTTTATTTTTCACTTTTTAGTTGTACCTACCTAATAGCCAAGTAGTTTAGTAAGGTGCCTATAATGCCAGAATAGAACAACCAAATATCATGAAACTGAACATAACCGGTGAAATGAGAGTGTACCAAGGTGAACTGTACATATCTGCGTACCTCTTTAGAGCGTACTGGCATGATGTTATGTTATCCCGAGAGATTTGCCGTATATATATTTCTTGAAGAGTTCTGTTGTAATAGAACCTCCTCCTTTTTGGTAAGTCGGATAAAACAAAAACAACAACAAGATCATGACATTTTCTTTATTTGAGAACCCCGTTTCTCGTAAATATGATAATAAATATGAATAAAATGAATAAAAACAGGCCAAGTATGCAAGTCTAACAAAAAGGCCCGGCCCGGCCCGGTTATAAGGCGTGTGTCGATACGCCGGCGCTCACACAGGAAACCCAGGTAATAAGATCGTTTGACGTGATTTGACGCGACAAATTGCTCAGCAATTGCAGGCGGAACACCTCGACACTTTGGTTGAGCGACATAGCGTCTCATTATAAAGCCGGGTAGCTTCTTTAATTTGCATGTTGTGTTAACGTTACGTTGACATCAAGAGTTACATTGACTGGCATTTAAACGCGGTTTAGCGTTTACATTTGAATTTAAACGATGCATAAAAAACCGGCGAATAATAAGGCTAACGATTATTCTCTAAGAAACGAACATAATATACAGTTCCCGTGTCAATAAAAGAGACACATATATTAATAGTTTTTCACTGGCTGTTCACACTGCCGGCGAGTACTCTCTCACCACAAGTTTGTCACAGCGACAAGAGCTATCAAATATACTACTCGCTCATCGATACCCACTCGGTAATTCTTGCTTGGCGGTCAGAAATCACGCTGAGAGACAAACCAACCAACGCAACGCATAAATTGCGGACTGACCGCCCGAGCGTGTGTTGTGAGTAATAGCCTGTTGCACAAAAACACTCGCTCATAGCCGAGTGGTAAAACTATCGGAACTACATACTCGCTTCTCGCTGCTCGCCAACTCGTATCTAGGTTCTAGCTCTACTCGCTGCTCGCTCTTCGTCGGCGGTGGGACAAGTGCATAAACCAACGCGGCATCGAAGATAATGATAGATACAAAGAATTTACTTTATTTTACACCAAATTAGTTACACAAACAATTCTTTGATGATATTTTCTATGAGTATTTCAATAACTAGAAGGCGCACATTGGATAGAAACATAGATAGGAACATTGTTTGGACTGCAAGTCAAACAGATTGAGTAGTTTCAAAGATACTCTCCGTTATTACAGAAAGTTTCACGTCGTAGCTTATTATTAGAGTAGCTCTATCAAAACTAACATTATAGCTAATAATAATATCAGCTGCTTCTGTCCCACTGCAGGGTTAGGACATTTTCTCATACAGAGAAGGAGTACGAGCATTAATCAACACAACGCTCATCATCAGCTCTTGACGGGTTGGTGATTTCAAAATTATATTAACTTGTATGTTCAGGTTTCTTCACGATGTTTTGCCTTCACCGATGTCATTGATATCTTATATAAACTTAGAAATCTATACTAAATATTATAAAGAGGAAAGATTTTTTTGTTTGTTTGTTTGTACCGAATAGGCTCCGAAACTACTGGACCGATTTAAAAAATTCTTTTACCAATAGAAAGCTACGTTATTCCTGAGTAACATAGGCTATTTTTTAATCCCGAAAACGGGTCCTGTGGGGTGGCCCACGGGAGCGAAGCCGCGGGGAACAGCTAGTCTATACTAATATTATAAAGAGGAAAGATTTTTTTGTTTGTTTGTACCGAATAGGCTCCGAAACTACAGGACCGATTTAAAAAAAATTTTCACCAGTAGAAAGCTACATTATTCCTGAATAACATAGCGAGCGAAGCCGCGGGCAACAGCTAGTTACATATACATTGAAAAAGTCACATAGGATCTTGCCCGGATTTTAATCCACAACTTCAAGTACAAGAGGCGAGGTTTTAACCACTAGACAATCGCGGTGTTTTCCTTCAAAACTATAATAAAAAGTAATGAACGTTTTATTACAAAGAATCCAATAATTTATAATTCTCATTACGCATCAGCAAAATTTGATTGCAATTGCAACAGTCATGCTTAAATTCGCGCCCTTATAAATTAAAATATTTTTGATTTATGTATTGTGACCTGTATAGTTGTGACTGCATCATTTTGAGCAACAATCCGGTATAGTTGTTCTATCTCACGAAGAAGTATGAATCGTTGCAAAATGACTCTTATTTCGACATAATAAAAGTCACGTAACGTGTAAGTCACTTCGTGAGATAAAACAACTATATCGGGGTATGATTTTCTTCTATATCAATCGACATGTCAGTGGCTACCTCCGTTTCTGGCCATTGTTTAGATGATAATTCAGGTCAAATCACAGTTGGATATTTGTTTGTTCGAAAGGGTGTTATTATGATATAGTCTATTCATTTTTCATTAGTACTGAATTACATTTTTAAACATTACTTTAAAAAAAATATAGCGGCCCTCCGGTATCGGAAACAGGGTCCAAGCTACCGACAGTCAGGGCTCCGGAGAGAGGAATCTCCTAAAAATACGAGTCGTGTCCAGAATTACCGCTTTCTGAATTAAAATCCTTAATCCAGCTGCCTAACGAAAGTTACTATGAGTATTGTTTTCTTTTAGATTTCCCTAAAACTAAAGAAGTATGCTTTTTACATATTCCTCATTTACCCGCAACAGGACTCAACTTATAATGTTAAAGTATTTGTAGGAATAAGTAGGTATAATTTTCGTCCTCAGACATCAGAATTAATGTTTTGAGGCAAAATTTGTACGGCTTTACCCATAGTTCATTTTCTATAAATAGAATTGCTTAGAAACTATTAAGCTACATAATTATGTGTAGGCGTATTTGACAACTTTAGTAAAACTTACATAATTGTACTAAATGCTATGAAACTCTAATTTTAATTAACTGTATTGTTTTGTTTAAAATCTTGGAAACTACAAAACATACCCAGCTTACGTGATCATCACAAGTTCTGTAAACCTACAGCTGAAGTTGAATTTCAGTAAACATATCCGATGTCAGATTAGCAGCGACAGGCATTTTGTCTAATGGAACGGATCCCAATTATGTTTAGTGATCCAAGTTGTTATGATGTAGCGTAATGGCGACAACAAAACTGAATGTGGCTCTGTGGGAGAACCTCTTATGCTAACTTCATGATAAGCTGCCCGTATGTTTGCTTAGAAACATCGAATAACAGCTTATAATTTACTAAGTGTATTTATTTCTGCTATTTATTATGTCCTTTATTTATTTTCATACTTACTTGATACATTTTTAAATATTAAATAAAAGAAAACTAAAAAAAAACATTAAAAAAAAATATATATATGTATAATATTATTATGTCCTTTATTTATTTATTTTACTTATTAGTTACATTTTTAATTATTTTTACAAAATACGTACAAAAGAGGAAAACATTTAAAAATAGTGGCCCACCGGTATCGGGAACAGCTCAAGCTACCGGCGGTCAGTGCTCCAGAGAGAGGAACCTCCTAACAATACGAACCGTGTCCAGCAGTACTGCTTTCTGGATCAGGCCCTTGACCCAGCCGCCTAACGAGAGCCACCTAAGGTGTTACAGTGTGTTTGTGTTCTCATATTATTATTCCATTTATTTAATTAAATTTACATATTTTTATATTTTTAAACATTAGTTTACAAATAAAACCGCTTTCTGGATCAAGCCCTTGACCCAGCCGCCTAACGAGAGCCTCCTCAGATGTTCCTCGAGGCTCTTGGCTATTATTGCCATTTCACAACTATCGGCACAATGTTTGCTGTATTCACATCCCACATGTCAACAACCTCGCGAGCCAGATCAAGATACTTGCTTTTCTTTTCTTTCTCAGGCTTCACGAGGTTATCGTCTTGGGGGACCGCTATATCAACAATCATTGCGCGACGCTCTAGTCAGTCTATCACCACTATGTCAGGCTTATTGGCAACAATAGTCCTGTCAGTGATGATAGACCGATCCCAATACAACGTGACATTGCCATTTACGAGAACTGGGTCGGGCTCATACTTATACTTGTTCGGCATTGATTTCGAAAAGTTATTGTATTTGACAAAATCAGTTCTAATTTGCTACTTAGTTTTAATTTCCGCGCATTATTTGTCCATCAATTTTTTCGTCCATCAATGCCTCTTTTGCTGGCCGCTGCAGTAATGTACTATTATTACCTTGGTTTCATAATATGTGTCTCCGGAAACTAGTAATTCATTTTTCAAGCACTTCCTGGTATCTGATTGAGCTGACACTTGGCGTAGTTATGTAATTTGGTAAACATTCAAATAATATGGTACTATGGAGCTGCTCTTATGATGGAACCGTAAGGTGGCCACAGCAACTCCTCAACCAGACAAGACAATACCATCGTGTTTGTACTCATTGGATATGCGTTATCAAGCGATATTAGATTTCGTACTTTTTTGTCTTTAAAAGCATGTTTAATAAAAAAAGACTTATTGTTCGAATGCTCCTTCCATAATTCTTATATATTATGGAACCAGAGCAAAATGAACGCTCCGTAGCTACTTTTATGACAATAAAACATTAATTGCCTACTCGTAAACAATTTTCTTTGAGACATAATGTGCTTCATATAAAGGACATTACTGAACACATTATTATTGCAATAAAGTAACGAATTGAGTTTTGCTACTACATTTCCATGATTAAAATGATATAACGAGAGCCAGTATACTGTGTTAATTCATTTGAATGGCTTCTTGAAGAGAATGCAAGATGATATTACTGTATATCAATCCATGGATGATATCACATAGCCCTGGCACATGGAGTGATAAGGTCCAAAAAGGTCCATGAATCCGTTACCGAAGAACTGATTGAGATTTGAGTGGAAATGGCGCAAGATGTGGACGCTTTTAATGTCAGCAGCTTAAATCATATTAAGGCCGAAGTGATCACCATCAAAAATACTCATTTAAGACAAGAGACTAACTTTTAAAATGCGTGACTATTGAACATTTCACACAGTTTTGTCAAAGATTATTAGTAGGTATAGTGTAAATAAGTTTGTGTTTTTATAAATCCAAGGTGATATCGGTTTAGAACGAGCAGCACTAAACTCAATGACATAGTTATGTAACGTCGTCACCGGCGCGCGACGCGCCAGCGCGTACGCACGTTTGGCAACTAGTGTAGTTAGGATTACGTCCATGAGTGGACTGTAGCTAGTCAAGACGTCTCAAAATGTAGTCATATACACGAACGCTTTATCAACGATAAACGCGTTGATACTGCCGTCGCGGTTGTTGGTTGAGGTTACTTTGAATGACCCCCTTCACTGATTACCTACTTATCGTCACAACTTAGTTGGACGAGCGTTCCCATCCGTACAGTATAGAAATAATTTAATCAGTAAAAATGATTTTGTGGGCTATATTCGGCATCATAATAGCGATAGTGTTTATAGTGAAGGTGTATCAAAAACTGACCGTGGGAATATGTCGGACCAGTGCTCATATGGTGGGGAAAGTTGTGATAGTGACCGGTGGCAACAGTGGACTGGGACTGGAGGTGTGCAAGGACCTGGCGTGTCGTGGTGCGAAGGTGATATTGGCCTGTAGGAGCGTTCGACGTGCCAACGAGGCTAAGGAAGAAATCGTCAAATTCAGTGGCAACACTGATGTCCACGTTCGGCAACTAGATTTAGCTTCACTTCGTTCGGTCAAGGACTTTTGCGCTCAGATATACAAAACCGAGAAGCGTGTCGATGTCCTCATCAACAATGCCGGCGCTGGCGGGCTCGGTAACTGTAAAACAGCTGATGGACTTCACATTGGAATGCAAGTTAATTATTTTGCCCCGTTCCTTTTGACTTGCCTGTTAGTGCCCTTAATGAAATCTTCAGCTCCGAGCCGCATTATAAATGTGTCATCCATGATACACAAATATGGAGAGTTAGACTTTGAGAATTTGAATATGGAGAAATATTGGAGCGACTATATAGTGTACGCTAATAGTAAGCTTTTCCTGAATTTGATGACATTAGAATTAGGTTCAAGACTGAAAGGTACGGGTGTTACAGTAAACGCTCTGCATCCAGGGGTGGCTGCAACGAATATATTTAGGAACATTCCTAGTAATATTATTAGAAATATAGTAGAGAAATGTATAGGATTTACGTTTCAAACTCCTTGGGAAGCTGCGCAAACTTCGATATACTTGTCAGTGTCTCCAGAAGTTGAAGGTGTGTCTGGTAAATACTTCAGTGATTGTCGTCAGAAACAGCCTTCGAAGTGTTCGCAAGATGCTGAACTAGCCAAGAAGCTCTGGTTAGAATCGGAGAAATTAGTAAAATTTTGTTTACCTGACAATTAGTCAGTACTTAATAGATAGAGAAATATTTTTGTATATTCTAGAAAGAATTTATTTACATAAATGTTGTTTTTTTACGATCCATTGTATTTTTATTTACAAAATTGTTTCCCTGTAAATGTCGAGGGCCGGACTCTATAGTTACCTCGCGTGGATAGCTGTTGGCTAAAATAAAAGTTACGTTAGTTAACCTAAAAATAGAGTAGCTAATTTTGAAAGATAAACCAAGAGTGTACTCGTAGATGTCAACTGTAATTATGTAAATATCCCTAAAATTATCACGTCTTGCATGCAAGTTAACTAAGATTGACCATATTAAAGAAAACAATGTCTAGTAGGTCACGCTTCAATATGTTTGATGGGCCGCGCAACAATTACGTTACACTTCTGATTGCAACATTGAATAAGTAATGTGGAGGATTACATTCAAATACTGTTTGTTTCTTTGCATAGGAATGACAGAGTTAAAGGTATAGCAGACATATTATGCATGCTATTCCAGGAAAGGTATTGGAGTGGCGACCGCGTACCGGAAGGCGTAATGTAGGAAGGTTGGGAGACCAAGGTGAACCGATGACCCGGTGAAGGCTCCGGGAATCCACCGGAGGCGAGGCTTGGGGAAGCTTATGTCCAGCAGTGGATGTCTTTCGGCTGTAATGATGATTTATTTATATATTTATTTATTTAAGGATCACCAACGAGTGTTACAAAACCATAAAACTAACACAAGGTACAAAAATTGGTACACATCATCATTATCCTGTAGTGCACACTCAATTATATAGGCCACCACATCTTTTACATGATGATTATGAAGACGATGATAATATATAAAGCATTATAGCACGCAATTGTTGCCGGAAGTGATAGATAGATGTATTCCTAGTTCAATCATTACACTTATGTCTGGCCAATTGCCATTTACCGAGTACACGTACTACTTGGGTTGTACCCTAAATATCACACAATAACGGCTTTCCGGTGTGGAAATAGAGATCGTCATCATCTCATTCGACGACAGCTAGATTTGAAGATGTCTAGACATCGAGTTGTTTCTTGTAATTACGACCAATCTGAAGTGATGACGTAATATTATCATAATAGCTTGTTAAGCCAATGCTAGATATAATTTCAGACTTTGAAACATTTCTTTAAAGACTTTGCAAGGCAAATATTTCTGCTCCAATTTGATCCAATATCCGTGCTATATGTCTGTATTATTTTTTTCTATTCGCTCGCGCTTGACTACTATCTCACAATGGTAAGCGATGATGTGGTCGACGGTGAAACATGCTTGCCTAGAAATAACCTATTCACTCTTGACTTAAAGACCCCTAGATTGGATTGATTGGTGTAGATATTTGTGTAATCGAAGCGGAATCATAGCTCGAAGTGGGAAGTGGCGTGGCCAGGGTAAAACGGAATATGTGTGTGACGTTATGTTATGAAAGAATAGCTTGCTTGACGTGCCATGGTCCACTGCTTACGGAGCATCTTGTTCTAATGACAAAAAGCCTTAGTTATCTTTTCCTTTTAACGTTTTTCTACTAAAACTGGCTCCCGATAACTAGTAAGGCAAGGAAGATGACACAATATCATTATTCTAATGAATGATCTTCGTATTATGGCATTACTGATTAAGTAATCTTTACCTTCGCAATATATTATTATTCATCGCAAAAAAATGTTATCAAGGTGTTATCCATTAACATATCAAATAAATCTACAAGGAAAAGATTCGCTTGCTTGTACAAGGACAAATTAAAATATTTATTACACTCGTATTTGTTCTGATTAATTGCAAATGAAAGAAATTTTAACATTAAGTGGCTTTGCAATTGGCTAGATGCGATTCGATTTATATATCACATCGAGAAGCGATTTTTACTGAGCGAAATTGCAAATACGTTCACATGGACGCCATGCGATGCAATTCTTGAAATAATCTTAGAAATAAATAAGTGCGTCATACCGCCTATCAATTCAGTAAGATTCCTTAGGCCCACTTGCTCGAAAATCTTAACTCCGGAGTTAGTTTTTCGTGCAAGTGGGCCTTAAAGTTTTAAAGTATCTATATAAAAATTTACCTAAATTTTTATTCAGGGTTCAATAAAACAATGTTTCGAGATATTTGGTATATTGCTGCAATATTATTGTAGTCTAATAAATTTGCGCTGAAACAGCGAATATTATGTTACCTACATATAGTATTTGTAAATAGTATTGTGACTATGTATGCATTTAACATAGTAACATCCAATGTAGACTTTACATTTTACAGTTTGTAAGTAGATAAACACAATATTACTGCTTATTTAATATTTAAAGCGGTAAACAACAGTTCACCACTCAATCTATGGAACATTAAAGTAATGGTTTTATATTTTGTGGCTCAATGTAAGAAGAGATTTTCCACTCTACGGTAGATAATATTATGGTTGCCATATCTGGACAAATTGTACTAGTCATTACATAGTTATGTATACTTGTGTACTTTACAGTAAATGCATGCTTACTGATCACGCACATGTGAATATTAAGGTAAGTGGAAATCAGACTATGTACATTCACAAGTACATATGTAACAATTGCCTTAAATTCAAAAGCGATTTTCCCCAACATTGTTGATACACATTTTATGCTGCTCAGAACATAGACTGTGAATTGGCTAACGTAACATGGGACGCCCTCATGCTTAGTGGAGCGACGATTTTTCCAGGGTGGCGGAATTTATTCCTACCCGTTGCCTCAACGGATAGATAGCTTTAAAGCGTATCGAGAAAGGTTTAGTATCTAAGGTTATAATGTCCATTTTGGGCCTCGATTATTATCCTCTACATATTATGTCTTACTTATCTAGATCAAACACAATGACGTACATTCAGCTATACATCGCCGAAATAAGAGCCAGGAGAGTGAACAGAAATTAACAGAACTTGGTTACCAAAGAAATTTCGAAAACAATAACGAAAATATTGTAAACACGAACTGTTAAAAAAAAAGTAAGGAAAAACGGCAACAATTGGACATGATTGATGCCAAATTCGATCCTCAAGGGCCAGTGAAACGTAAAATATGTAAAAAGACTGTCAGCAATTGGAAATGTTTTATCAGCCACGCGAAATTGCATTTGGGATTCAATTTTGAAGTAAGTATATTATTAAAACCAGTAGGATAGTGCCGGACAGGCCTGTTTTTTGCATGGGGTTAGGCAGCGCCAGCGCCAGTTACAATCTTTAAATGCTATATTTGCTTCATTTATGTTCATACATCTGATCAAACACGCACGCTAGTTATCTACGAGTACAGCATTTCTGAAGAATATAACCAATAAGTTGATTAAATTATTTCAGTTTTGAGGCAAAAGTTTCATTTCTAGCAGATCATTTGGTAGCCAAGGCTATCAACTAGATGAGAGTGGCCGAGAATCGAGATGAATGTCATCGATTGGAGAGGCCTATTGCCCAGCACTGGACGGCTTAAGGCTGTTAATGATGATGTTGAAAACATAGATTTTCTAAACCAAACTAGTTTGAAAAAGTATTGTTACAAGATAGGGCAACGCCATCTAGTGACGGGAGGAAGCGCTAGGAAGTAACTAGTAGCGCCATCTAGTATTGAATAGCAGCATGAATCTTCTCGTGTCGAATGGAATTTTGAGCCGAACATTCTGGAAGTTTCTAGTCGCTTCGGTAACAGTGAGTTCGAAAGTAGGTTGTTCTGGATGATTCTCGAATTATCTAGAACAGTATGGAACGTTCTAGAAACATGTACCGTGCTAAATAAAGAGCGGTCGGGTTCGTCGTAAATCAGTTCCGAATTTTCGATTTGGAAGCGACACAGAGCGATCAGAAAAGGAAAACAGTGCGAAGTAATAGAATTGTTTAAGAAGTATTTTTAAAATAAAGTGTCATTAATTGAAGTCTGCTGTTTGAATAATTTATCCCTGAACCCCAGCTCGTAACAGTATTTTTCGCAGAGTTATATAGTCCTTATTTCATGAGATAGGTTATAGGACGTTAGTGTAAGGTATTAGGTGTTAGGTATTGGGCGTAGGTGGTAGGCGTGCCACGACTGCGGCGCGGAAGAGGACACGGCGCAGCACACTCTAGAGGTGTGCCCAGCCTGGGCTGAGCTGCGCCGTGCCCTGATACAAGTGATCGGGCAGGACCTCTCACTTCCCAGCGTGGTCAACTCCATGCTGGGGAGTGAGGAGGCCTGGGCGGCGGTTGCCTCCTTTTGCGAGGTCGTGATGTCGCAAAAGGAGGCGGCGGAGCGTGCGCGGGAGGACGATCCTCTCGCGCCGCCACTTCGCAGGCGGAGAAGGGGAGGGAGAAGGCGGTTGTATAATCGTCTCCTCCCTCCTTCTGGTGGTGATTAGCGGACGAATGGTGCGGGGGCGCCTTCGTCCACATTGCACTAATCACTACCCTTGTCGGGTGGGAATGCCGAGTACTCGCGGTCGTTCTCGGGCCCCTCCACTGGGGGAGAGGCGTGAAGGCTCCGCTGTAAAGGCGGGCGGTCGTCGGTGGAGGACTGGACGTAAAGGCTGTGCTGGTTTCCCAGTCCTCCTCCACGCACACGATGCGGGAGTACCGCTGGGTTATTTTAGTGGGTATACCGGGTCAGTCAGCCCGGGGAGTCTCACATAGCCCCCCATTCCCCCAATGGGCGGGTATGCGTAATGCAATTTTTCCCAGCGAGATCAAAAAAAAAAAAGTATTAATACCGATGACTGTACACATAGTAAGCACTGGGTTGGTACGTGCATATTATCTAATGAGTGAATGATGGATATAGGTAATTATGATAGGTTAGTTACGGTCCAGCGATTATTTAAGCGATGCTAAGCATCGGTGTGGTCTTAAGACCGATGTTTTATTAGCACTCGTTGTATAGTTGAATTGCGAGAGACATTCTCGGTCTGTTGTTAATGAAATGTCTACAAGTATTGCGGCGGGTTTCCTTTAAAATCTATGATATACTGATAAATTACTTAGTAAGTAGGTATAAGGTGTCCCTCATGTAAAATAGCAGTATTTAGGTGCTATATTTGAGTAGTCTGGAAGCCCACCCCAATAAATGTGTAAGTAGATAGGTACGAGTATATACAGGTAATCATTATCATCATCATCTTCAGCCATTTAATGTTCCCACTGCTGGGACACAGGCCTCCTCTCTGTGAGATTGTGAGAGGGAATGGGCCTTAATCCACCACGCAGGCCCAGTGCAGATTGGTGGATATCACAAGTCTTCGAATTGTTGGTTCTAGGACTTGCCGGTTTCCTCACGATGTTTTTCTTCATCGTTTTGAGAGCAGTGGTGATGAAATAATTTACACAAAGTGAAGCGCCTGCCTGGGTTCGAACTCACGACCTACAATACAGGTAATGAAAGCAAATATATCAGTAATTCAAAAAGCTTGAAGTAATCTTTAATATATTCACTGAAAGCTGAAAGTTTACCAATTACAGGGTCATCACCTAATAACGTGTAATTCGATCACGACGCCCAATAGTCCATTGGGCGCGTTATGTAATTTTCGATTATTACGAGTTAATTAGTGGACACTAACGAGAGTACCAATAGTTTGTACTGTGTACACTTAACATTAATTTATCGTACGTAGTTGGCGTTAAATTGAAATTATTCCATGCGATGGCCGGGCGTCGCTGCGGTCGTTTTATTTGCTCATAAATCTCCCGCGTGGTACATCTGATTTACAATACTGCTCTTTGTGCTTGCTCACCTCACTGTTTGCGGGGCTTTGCGGCGATATACTCACACAATTTCAGTTTATACAACTTTAATTTATTAGTCTATATCCGATTAAAAATAGTGCTCTCATCCCAGTTGTTCTAGAGATTAGCTGGATTACTGTAACTACCATATTTTAAAAGTAACATGTCACATTTTAAATCAGCATTAACATCTCGCGAGCTCTGTTTAAATTTATCGTTTTTCGTATTGAAATATTACTCAAACACTTTATTGAATATCGTTCGCAATTTGCGCAGTATTTCATTTAATTTCGTAAAGTGGGTATAAAACCAGGTACGTATTCAAGTTTAAATTGTTTACTAACTGCCGGGCGTGGCTCCATCCGCGTTGAATTTTTTTATCAATTATAATCTATGTGCCATTCTGATATATAAGCTATATTACTAGTTTCATTAAAAGCCGTTAAGTAGTTTTTGCCTAAAAGAGTAATATACCATCCATACTTACAAACTTCTATATTTATAATATTAGTAGGATAATAGCCACATGGAAGCTTAAAGCGTTCGGGTCACAGTGATTTGGTATGGGCAGCTGTAGAAGCTGGAAAATAGGCGGTTAGCCGGCGGAAGTGCGGACAATATTAATGTGTTCCATAAGTCAGTAGCAGTGCTCGTATTTTTCTCTGGCAGTGGTCCGGAAGACAGCATACCCCACTAATTAAGAGTATTAGCATATTCCCTTGAGCACGCCTTTTTGGTGACTAAAAATAAAATCTCGTACGCGGGCTGCTATATTTGCCTAATTTCCGTGTCGGACGCAAATTAACTTATTTGCATGGGTTTTATTACTCGTTTCGCGCACAATCATTTGTTTTGCTATTGATTTTTTTAATGCCTTTTTAATTTATGCGGAGCTAATTATAGAAGATATAGAAGTAATTGGCGTAGAACTATATTTTTGCTACAATAAAATAACCTTGGGATTTATTTTTACACTTGTGATGTTAGTAACTAAGTTAGAAATATCGAGGTTCATATATGCCAATATCCATTGCCTTTTCGGTAAAAACGCCTACTTCCAGCTACTTAGAAGTTAGTTTTGATGTTTCAAAAGTTATAATACTCCACAATAATTTTCGCGGAAAGGAAAGTCAATTAGAGTGCTCCTTAAACGTTTTTCTGACGTTTACTTAAGAGTTCCTTTGTAAGGTTACGAAGTTCACAAGAAACTAGGCTTTGCGAATAACACCGTCATTTAACTTTTTCTTATCCAGTTATAAACTGAAGAACTGAGAGTCATTTCACACTTTGTAATGAACTTTTTCAACTACAATAAAATGTTTTATTAATCTGCAGGTAGTTTTCATGAAAATTTCCATAATCGTGACAATCTAAGAAGTCCGATGATGTTTCTCAATTTACATGCCGCGATAACTTTCTACGTAAGAAATAGAAATAGAAAAATCAAATTCATAATCCTAATTAATTACTATGTTACCCCACTATAACAACGAGTATCATTCGTAAGCATCTAGTTTAATAATTCTTAAATATTTTTATAGCTGTCAAATCCGACTTCATAAATTGTCACGACTATAAGTACCTAAATTCGTAAAAGTTCCCTTCTGTCAATAGATAATAATAATTAATTAGTTCGCATACTTCGTTGATTAGGATTCATTTGTCAAAATTATTTTCCTTATAATTAAGATTATTTATAGATACTGGTGCAAAGAAACTTTGAGATGGTTACCTACGTTGGTAGATAACGTTGACAATCAGAAAATGATGCACCAAAATGATGTCTGGCATAGTGTTTTTGTTTTATTTCTAATGGGTTTGCTCTTGACTATAGTCTAGATCAGAGGTGATAGAGACAAAGTCGACGATTGAGAGAGCTTACCCAGAAGGAAACTGTTCACTCTAACTTTGAAAAGATTCAACACAACATTCATTCATTCATTGAAACACAAACGCAGGTAGTGAGTTCCAACTTCCACTCTTTCGCTGAGCGCTTTATGAAAGCTGTTTGGAAACGCTTGGTGCGGATTGGTGAAATGGCAACCAGAGACCTTAAACGAGTGCCTATCATCGAAAGCGTGGCGATAGCAATTGTCAAAAAGGCAACATTTTATGGGCTTGACAAGCGATATCGAAAAAACACGTGATTGATCTCTGACATTTTGACATTTCGAATATCGACTTCGCTGACATCGAATGCCACTTGATTAGAGCCTCAGGTAAGGATGGTAACTTGGATTGCGTCGAGATGTCCGATGGTAGAAGGGGGCCGGTGGGATGAGATCGTGGAATTCTTGATTTCGGCTATTTCACGCTTTTGAAGTTGGTACTCTTCGATCAATATAAGTACGAATTCTAACATAGCTAACACCACGTCCGCAAGTTATGTTTAAGTCACACGTAAAAGGGGGCCAGCCTGTTGCGTTCAGTCGGCACTAAGCAAGCATCCAAGTTGTGAAATACCTGGTGGAAAAACTCAATAACACTTAGCTCGAGCCGGTAATCGAACCCATGTTCTGTAGAAGCGCAGTCCGATTAGGCAGTCATGTAAAATTATTTCAACTATCAACTATTTGTTTCCAATCCAAAATGTGATCCCCAGAATCGTGTGCAGCAGTCGGTCTCGTAATTTAATATTATTCCTAATATCAACAGTCGAGTTCAGAGTTGAAACTCCAGCCGAAGTCCGAACCTCGGCAGCTGGGGTAAGGCTTTGCCCAAATGTGAACATTGATAAATTGTATTGCTGTTAGTTCTTGTGACGTGCTGGCGAAATTAGGACGTCTGAACCTAGGGATTGTTTCAATATTGGTAATGCTAAGGAAACTGTGAACTGGAAACAGCTAATGGAAGGTGTTGTGGTCTTATTATTTCTCTACTAGCTTCTGCCTGCGGCATCACCCGCCTGGAAACTGTTTATTATCCAAAGGGATCATTTATACCAATACGTTTATAGGTATCCTAAGTGTCAATTCAGGTTATAAACTGTCAAAGTTTTAGTCAGTAATTTTTGTGGGATTTAAAAGTAAAAAAAATCCCATCTATACTAATATTATAAAGATTTGTATTTTTGTATGTAACGAATAAAATTAAAACTACTGGTTCGATTTCAAAAATTCTTTCACCGTTGGGAAGCTACACTATCCCCGGGTGACATAGGCTACTTTATCCCTGTATTCCTACGGGAACGGGAACTACGAGGGTGATACCGCGAGGCGTCCGTTTTTAATATTAGTAGAATAGTAGGATTCCTAATGGTTAATCTAAGTAGGTATATATAGACAAACAATGCTTTCACTTGGCAGTTCTTCGACCCGTTATCTGGTTAAACACATTGTTAAAACTTTATCTTTTTTTATTCTATTAATATTTTATGTATTTATTTATTAATTTACACAGACAATTAATTTCACAGGTAGAACCCAAGGTAACAAAAGTGATCATAACATACGACACTCAGAGACGCCCCTCAAAAACTACAACATCAAAAATACTTACTATTGTTTGTAGGTGTTTCGACGCCTGTTTTTTGTATTAGATTAATAATTGGCAGATTCCGTATCAATGTGACCAATTCAGTTGACCTTTTGGGTATCATCACCAATCTACATAATTAGTTAAGTTAATTATTGTAACATTGTATACATTTTGAATACAATTAAATGAGATAAGTAAGTAGTAGGTATATCGGTATCAATATTCCGTCTAGACTTTTTTTGAGACTTGACTTTAGCCTTCGGACTATTTTATTACTTATCTTGGAGGCCTTAAAGATGTTATAGAATGTTCTAGAGACAAATTAAATACATAATAATTTGTATTTATATAGCGGATATTACTGGTCGTGTTGACAAGCAGTCGTCAATTGTTTCTTCTAATTAGCGATGAGAACCTGAAACAAATGACAGTAGTTATATAAATACGCCTACGTAGATATTTTTTATTGACTGTTTACCTTTATTTTAAACTAGCTTTTTCCCCGCGGCTTTGCTCCCGTGGCCCACCTTACAGGCCCCTTTATTTTTTGGAGTAAAGAGTTGCCTATGTCTGTCGGCGAAGGTGTTTGAGATTACCCATTATAAGAGGGCAGTGGTGGCCCAGTGGTAACGGCTGCGACTTATAAGTAGGTGTACGTCGTGGGTTCGAAACAAGACATGCGCTTTATTTTGCGTAAATTATTTCATCAAAACTGCTTCCAAAAGAAAACGGTGAAGGTAAACATCGTGAGGAAACCGGCATGTCTTAGAACATAAAATTTGAAGATATGGATTACAGCCCATTCCTTTTTACAGAGAGGAGGCCTGCACGCACAACGGACCTAATGGCAGTCTAAGTGCGGCAAATGGGGTCCATCTATCCTATTCCACACATTACAAACAGACATAAGATTTTACCTCTTAATAATATTAGTTCCCTAAGATTGCATGCTAAGATTGCATGCATTGATTGATTGTTGCTGCATGTCTGGCGATTGTTGAATGATAAGAGCTAAGGCATGTTTAGAAGTACGCTGTGGATCAAAAACGTATGCCGATTTGTCATTATGCGATCGTAATAAAATAATGAGCGCAACCGAGAAGGTGACGGTTTGATTCAAACACGAAGATTTTGGTTTGACTGAAACCATTGCTTACAAGCTTTTTATTAACTTGCAATGTATATATGTACCTAAGTGTGTTCAGGTAAAATCTTGCAACTGAATTTTAAAGCAGTTATCCTCAGATGAAATTTTGCATACACGTTTGCTCTGGATGACATTAATGCACGGTAAGATACAAAGCTTGTTTAAAAAAAGTGTTTTTTTAATTGGATAAATTTATGTTTGATAAACCTATTCAAACTAGCTGTGTAAACGATCAAAATGGTTAGAGTCAAACCAAAATGTGTTTGAATCAAACCGTTTGACCATCTCGGGGTCGCTTTAGTTCTGATTACGTACATTTAACTGCTATAGAATAATCACAACGGCAGGCGAACAGGTCAGAGAGCACACACGCTATTATAGTTTCTTCCTATTTCACATTTTGTCGACACAACCTTGGGCTATCTGATAACGAGCTATTATATTCTCTACCTAGGAATAGTTGGAACCACGCCGTCTAGCGTGTTGAACATGATATAAACACCATGTTCGCGTGAAGATCAAGGTACAAAGTCAAAGATCAAAGGTCAATTAGTTAAGTGAGTCATGCCCTATTGGTTAATGCTGTAACAGATACTTGAACATGCTCAAGTAGCGTGTGCAGGTGTGACCTGATAATGCAATTAAGCTTTTTGCAAGATTTTAACGATAGTCTCGCGTTTGATCACTATCTCGATATTAACTAAGCGATGATGTGGTTGACGTTGAAGCACGCTTTGCCTAGAAGTAATCTACTCACTCTTGACTTAAAGACCCCAAAGTTGTAGCTATCAGGAAACAAAGACTCCGGTAGGGAATTCCACTCCTCAGCTGTGCGCACAATGAAAGTATTCGCAAAACGTTTTGTAGGTTTGGGTGGGATGTCTACCATGTACCGGTGGCGCATTGCCGTACGTCTTGTTGTCCGATGCTGGAGAGGGCTAGGTGGAATCAAATTGTGCAGTTCCAACGCACACTCCCCAAAATATATTTATCCCTATTTAGATATTTATTAAGACTTTACGCATAAACACGTACAGAAACGGACTTATACCATGGGCATTTTTTACCAGTCAACCTCTGTGTGATGCAGAGCCAAATAGAGGTAGGTGTATTATAAATTATAAAACGAGTTGATTTCTAAACAGATATAACAATTTCTATGAAAACGCGTCGTCGAATTTTATAACATTAGTCGCCGTCGCACCACACCGGTCTGAAATCGGAAGCCTCTTAGTATCCACTACAATGACTGAACACACACAGATTTTAAACTCACGATTTGCAAACCAGAGTTTCCTAGTCATATGCATATTAAAGACTATATTAAGTCGAAATTAGTCCGAGTCCAATTAGGCGCAGTTGGCACCTAACAGTCGGGCGACACAAAAGGAGAGAGTGCACACAATTTGTGTTTTTGTTCCACCACTAAGCCACTGAATTGCTGGTTTAATAGTGAACATGGTCAACGAAAATGTGGAGCGAATCCTTTATGGTATTGGCAAAGCTCCGTACTGATAGTATACTTGCATGGAGTAAATCACCTCGGCGGACATTGTCGTTTTGTGTCTACGGGCGGTTTTTACGTGCATGTTTTGTTCATAAATGAATAAGCTGTTTGGATTCGAATAAATGTGTGATCGTCATCATTATTGAGCAGTAAGACATAGTTGTAAGATCTTGCGGTGTGATCAAGTCTAACACTTGTTTAGTGGCACGTCATTGTCTACGTCAATTAATTTTATAAATACACAAAGCATGTATTTTTTTAAATAGTATACGTACTGTTTTAGGTATGTAATTAAGTTAGTAAACAATTAACAAAGTGTTGGAATAAATGTATTTCCGGGTTCACCGACGTTGTGGACAGAGATTTAACGTCATCATTTTGTTCATAAACAACGATTATTGAGTTACTAGTTACCATGTCGTTGTTACATAACGCTAACAAGAGAACAATCACAGATGTACATTATCACTTTTCACATAAGTAAGGGTCTGAATTGGCCAGTTTTCAGTTGGGACTCGCACCGCCTCCCCATCAAATCCAAGGATCTTTTACTGCAAATCTTCCCCAAATCTGAAATGAATGAGTAAATACACTTTAATGTTTAATCCTGGAATCTAATTTGCGCCTTTTACAGGGTGGTAGCGTGTAAAATCATACGGTTCGAAACCTTTTACGATGCTAAAATATTCCACTGCTTCTCATGAAAATATGTTTATATATTTTCGTGATAAATGTCGTGAAATTCGGAAAGCAATCTGTGATATAACAGAATATGGTACTGACACACCTAAGGAAAACCATTAGCATACGTCCCTGCAGTAGTGATGCCGGAAAATTACTTACCTAGACGTTTTTGATGTTTCATGAAATATTTATTTTATGATTATGTTATTTACTGAGTATTTGGTACCGGCATTTCTACAAGGTATCTACAAGTTATTTTTTCGAAACGAATTGAGAAATCAGTAGAATACCTATTTCGTAACTTACTGTTATGTATAATTACAATTTCCAGGTGCGTCATATCTTTACATGAAGTGTGCGAGTTAACTGATATTTTTGTACTTGTTTTTTTTTTTTTCTAAAGTAGTCTTGTGGCTCAGTGTATTCAACTTAAAACCAACTTTTAACGAAAATATATGTAAAATAATTGTGATTTTACAAATGTTAAACTGAAAGTTGGCAAAAATGTATTCAAAAACTATCAGAGCTGAACAATGACATCCTATGGAACTGATCATTAGCCAATCCTTTTGTTACTATTTTCATACCTGTACAAAACAAGTATATTTGGGTTTCTAAAAACAAAAGGACATGTGAGGTAGTGAAATCCATTTTTTTATTAAACAATTCTTTGGAAGTTTTTTAAGCTTGACTCTTTTGGAGTCAAGCTTAAAAAACTTCCAAAGAATTTAACAAAACAACAGTTGAATTCTGTTAGTGAAAATTAGTTAGTGTCCCAGCTCACTTAATTAATTAAAAATGTCTTACCCTTGTGTTTAATAATTTCAGGCGTTCATGTAAGTAATTATTGCGATAATTATAGACTACACATAGGTGTAATACTTAGCTTCGTTTTAAATGCATATGAAGGCGGGATCGCCCACTGCAACCCACAGCCACGCTATGCAAAAAAAAAACCGGCTAAGTGCGAGTCGGACTCGCGCACGAAGGGTTCCGTACCATTATCGCAAAAACGTCAAAAAAACACGTTTTGTGTATGGGAAAAATTAAATGTTAATTATTACTTAAATGTTTATTTTATTCTGTTTTTTGTATTTGTTGTTATAGCGGCAATATAAATACATCATCTATGAAAATTTCAACTGTCTAGCTATCACGGTTCATGAGATACAGCCTGGTTATAGACAGACAGACGGACGGACAGTGGAGTCTTAGTAATAACGTCACGTTTTTACCCTTGGGTAGGGAACCCTAAAAAAGATGAATCGAATAGCCAACGCGGCAAACGTATAACTTCATATTATCGGTACCAACTTATCTTCTATCTAACGGTCCAGGAATCGATACATGAGAGGACGCAGTAATATGCGCTCGATACTAACTCTAAATAAGAAGCTAGGGATTTTGGGCTTTCATACATATCTACAGCGTCGAGAGTTCGAGACAATCACAAGCTGATATTTTTATGTTCATTGCGAAACTTGTGAAGATACAACGAACTCGGCGTGTAGACAGGTAGGCATATAGAAATTGCTTATTGTACAACATTTTCTGCGTTGTTTGTTTTTATTACTTACAACAGATGTACGCCGTTTCTTGACAAAATTACACCGACTCTATTACGTAACGCGGAAAATTTTAAACATAATAAAGGAGGGTCCACCTCAAGGGCCGCAGCATTTTCCTTCCATTTGCTCGTACCTTTCTTAATTATTACAAGGCCCGGCCGCTGTATCTTATGTGCAGAAGACTTAAAGCATAATGTAAGGTAGAATATTATGTTAAATTATATCAAAATATTCCTATTAGTAAGTGCTTTAATTTTAAGGTTGACGTCACGTATTTTAAGTATGCATTACGCAAAAAAAACTTATTCAACCGACTTCCATCAAAAAACAATAGGCAAAATAACTTTCTTTTCCGAAACGGTGTCTCTGGTACCGGTGTCTGGTGTCTTTCGTTTTGAACACCGACTTCGGAAAAGAAAGTTAGTTTTCGCTTTGTAGCGTTTTTATTTGGAAGTCGGTTGTTTGTTTTTTATGTTTCTCTTTTTAGTTTTGTTACCATGTTCATGAAAATCATTTATAGCCAAACTTCATCTCATGACGACTCAATAAGCCCAAACACGACTAGAATACATTGTTTTATTTCGAAGTTCTAGAGCCTACCGTCCGGCTTCATCTTCAGATCTGATCGATGGTACAATTTTAATCAGTGCAATTTTTACAATTTGAGTATCTTATACCCGTGATCTGTGTTCTTATGATCTGTGTCCATGACATACTTATCATTAAGGAGTTCCAGTGGCCATCTGTGGTATTCTTCATGAGTTCCACTTCACCCAATGATACTTTACGAGTGCAAATGATTGCATTGTTGATGGAAATACCAGAATCGCTATAATAATTAAGGAGTTCCTTCGATTTCCATGGGATCCCATCATCAGATTCTGAGTTGGTGATAATGGGACTCACTCGGGAGCCTAGCAAACACAAAAAATATTTTGAAAATCGGGCCTCAATTGACGGCGAAATCGGTGAACATACATTAAAAAAAAAACATACAGTCGCGTTAAAAGGAGGAAGTTCTATGTTCGATATTTGATCATTCATAAATCTGCAATACTTCTGTGTATAGACTTTTTAATGATAAACGCAAAAGGAGTGCGTGCGGATCACATCATGTGGCGTTCTTTATTTTCTGCCTACTGAAAAGGCGTGAGTTTATGTACGAGTATGTAATGACAGAGTCGAAATAGCGCCACATAAAGATCCATAACGTGAATGTCAGTTCAGTGATTAGTAAAATACTAAGTACAGTTCAGAGTGCAAGCTTTTAGCATGCTGAACATACTTTCGATGCTTGCAGAATCTATGCACAAGCCTTTTTGCCCGACTGCCGAAGGAGGGTAATGTGTTTATTAGTCTATGTATATATGTATGTTTGTTCCTATGTGGCGTTCTAGAGGCCAAACGCGTTGGCCGATTTTGATGGTTCTTACGTCAATAGATTCATCTTAACCCTGCGAGTGTCACTGGCTAGATTAAAATTGGAAAATAGAAAAATGCGGCTTTTGGCGCCATATTGGTGGGGGGGGGGACATATTTTTTTTCCTTCCATACCCATCGTGTGGGGTATCAAAATAAAGGGTTTTAAGAGTTGATTTCAAAATGATATAATACTTATAATATTTAAATGTACCTAATTCAAAAAAAAATACTAAAAAGTTGTAAATAAAACAAGTTTATTAAAAAAATCAAAAAACCCGACTGCTTAAAAAGCGAACTAAAAAGACGTGAACAAGAAGAAAATCATGCTGTGCAGTCGGAGGATACATCTGGTTTTGGTCCGCCAGCTCGTGAATATGTAATAATAAACTATTATGATAATAAAATTATGTTTTAATAAACTTTTTTTTCATAGTTACAAGCAGACGACGGAGAGCTAACTTTCGCTAACGCGATACGTGCGAAACAAGCGCAGTTTGGTCGCATATCGTATTTATTTTTGAAGATAGACATTTTGGAACTGTTTCTGGATGTATAAAACGTTGCATTGTTGAGAAATTATCGGTTTGCATTGCACGATGGCTTCAGTCTAACTACCATTCACTGTTTCGCTCTAAGTAATACGCATTCAATCTTTGTCCACAAAGTTGTTGACGTCAAAATGTTAAAATTGCTCAATATCTAGATATAGAAGACTCATACATGCGTACACCTGCACCTGCATCTGCACCTTATTACATTCTCGTTTTGCCTAATAATTTTAAATAAATTTTATTATTATTATTTCTTTGTCAATCAAAAAAAAAAAAAAAAAAAACTTGTGACCCTGTCCTGTCCTGTCCCGGTCCTTTGAAAGGCTTGCGATTATCTCTGCATGCACTACGCAACTGCACCCAAGGAGAATCCCCGGTTGGTGCAGGACTATTGAAAAATATGGAGAAAAATGTATTGGGTTATGGATTTGGTAGGTTTAGTGGATCGATTGCCCAAAACTATAGGAGGACTACCGGCCCCTGCCCGACCACTGTTGAATTACATGTCCAGGATTGGTTACTCGGACTTAACTATAGTGAAACAGAGAGCCTACTAGTAAATGAGTATTAAACTACACACCAACACATAAAAACTAACACTCAGCAATAACAAACACATCTTTAGTTACCTTTTAGTTTTTTTAAATTATGTTTAATGATTGTAACCGTTACATTTAATCTCAAAATTTAACAATAAACCATATTTGTCGAAAGATCCTGGATCCTACGACACAGGGTATCCTAGTGCAGGATCCAGTGTCACAGCTTAATAATGTAATACTTTTTATGAAACAATAAAATTGTATTATTTATTTTTATTAAATTAATGGGCCCCCATAAAGGGTCATTAGCACTTTAGTGACGTAGCGCCAAGGATGCAACATATCCGGAGGTGCTTGAGGAGTGGAGAGGCATACCACGGCTATCAGGACAATCCCGGAAGTACGGTCAAGACCCCTACCAGCATCTTACTGGGTTAACTTCCTTTCTCCGAGCACGTTTGCTCTGCGAATCTCCACTCAAGCCAGCTAATTAAGGTAAGAGAGAGGTGTCAGGTGAGAGCTCTGGTCCCAGAGCGAGTTATGTTTATGTCCCATGTATGCAGGAGGGGGGGTGGAAAGGACATCAACCGGGCATAAGTCCAGGCTTCCGGCTGCCGCTGAGAAATTCCAGACAGTTTTTTAGTTAATTTATTTTTTTACGAAACAATATGGACAAGTCTCTGCCTTGTACTACTATTGTAATAGACCGTAAACAGTTACAAAATACTCGACTAAAAGATTGGCGATCAATAAAGTCCGCTTCAGAGGTCTTAGTTCCCCAAGTACCGTCTCTTACTCTGAAAAATGTGCAGTAATTACTGCTACCGCGTATCCAGAATATTGATTGCGGCCGACCACCTTAATTTGAGGCAATTATTATTTAGGTCACCCAACTAAGCTCGCACCCGATGGGATAGATTTAGCGCTGACCACTTTGTTCAATTTAAATCTACACGGTAAAACAGAATACAAAGAATCGCAGAAACATGTCATTGATATTGCGTGCGTAATATCACTATGGACAATACTGTACAGAAAGCAATGCAAAAAAGTGAACGACAGTTAATAGACTACATGACTCTTTTGCTCCTTTACATACGTCACAATTTTCAATAGCAGCTATGGAGGAAGCCCGTTATAGGGGACCGCAAATCCACTGACAGATTACGTTCAGCCGGTCTGCTGCCGTCATGCCGGAGGAGTCTTGTTTACCGGACTTATTCGAACGGATTCTGTCTGTATTGTTAATGATATACGGGAACTAGGTCCCACCTATATGTTGCAGAGACTTTACTCTGCTTAGGGACGATGTTAGGTTTAGACAACAGATTTGTGTTTCAGTATTTGTGTTGTCTGCGAGTTATATGGCTGTATTTGCTACTGAGTCCTTTTGTTTGCTGAATAGTTTGGACTTGGACTATTATTAACTCATCGTCGACAGGAATTTAAATATTTGTTAAGATTTAACATATTATAAATAAATAATAAAAAAATAGTGAAAAATTATCCCGAGGGAATATATTCCCGGCATGAAAAGTATCCTAAGTTCTATTCCTGACTATAATCTATCACCAGCCGATTGAGCGTGAAGAAGTAACAAACATACAAACACACACACACACTCACAAACTTTTATTTTATAATATTAGTGTGATTAGTAGACAGTAGTGGTAGACAACGGCAGGAAAGAACAAACGGCTATCTACAAAATCACTAGTTTTCAGGAGAGCGTTTTTAACGCCAAAAGGTTATAACTCCTACAATTGTTCTTGTAGCTAGCTTTTTCTTTGCAATAGTTAATTAATACGACATTTCGAAGAAAGTAGTGAAGGTCAGGTAACTGATATATATATCGCATCAAGGCTGGCCGAAAGATGTAAACCATCGGGAAGTTAGGATGTATTCCCTTAGGTTAAGACATCGTGTGTGGGCAGGTCGGTGGGTACAATCGTGAAAATGAAATCACACAAGTTATTCAATACACTGGGTTTATTCAAACAGATACATATTACAGTTACAATCTTGCATACTAATATTACGGATCGACACTGATTCTACGACGTCTAGGTAGCTCTAAGGCTGTCAGTACTCAACTGCCTTATTCCCCACCACGTAAGTGCTTATAAAAAGCGTGCCAATGCGTAGTTGCTTTTGATTGCCGCCAGGGGCGTGCTTGTGATTTGTTTTGACGTCCGTACTATTGACTAAACCCGACATATATATATAGAAAGACATAAATAACTAAATCAGTTTGTTCTCGTTTTCTGACTAGACTTTACTATAATTTACAAATGTTTCCTATAATGAAGTATAATGAAAAGTAGTTTAAAAAAATCAAGGTTGTAGGAATAATTAAGTATGTGTTTTTTACTAGTTAAAAGTAAAAAACACGACCGCTCATTCTGAAATGGACAATTGGTATTGTACAACGCACCCGCGGACAACACACGGACTACAAATTTTTCCTTAATACAAATGTTTCCTATAATGAAGTATAATGAAATGTAGTTTAAAAAAGTCAAGGTTGTAGGAATAATTAAGTATGTGTTTTTTACTAGTTAAAAGTAAAAAACACGACCGCTCATTCTGAAATGGACAATTGGTACTGTACAACGCACCCACGGACAACACACGGACTACAAATTTAGTGAACGGATCAAAGGTGAGCAGGGCATGAAAAAGATAAATATACGTCAGTTGTCGGCTGAAACAGAAAATTACTAAACGCTAGTTAAATTCAATCTGGTGCAAAGGTTTCAGAGTTCCGCCGTTGGTTTACCAACAAATGGGCCTTTTAATGTGCCTAGATAACTTCGTTTGGCAATTTAAGTGGAATTTCCTCGCCGAAACTGTTACTTTCTGTTTCAATTGTTTCTAACCTAGATATATGTACCTACATTTATGTTTTGCCACATATTCGTTTTTGGATGTTAGGGCACTAACTTTTTGTGTATTAACTTTTCCGTAACGCGGAAGCGCATTTTACTGCTATACACTTTTAGGTAGGAGCTTAGGTGTTTGCTCCAAAAACGTTAGTTGGGCTGTTTTTATGAGGGATAGGCAGGTATTCTTTATAATGGCTTCCTACCTTTCGCCCGAGGAATCTTTATGACTAAACTAAAACCCTCTAGTATTCTTCTACTACGTCTACCTACGTCGGGAAATTGTCATGTCGTGGGTAAATACTTGCCATAAAAAGAGTATAGCGTCGCTCGTTGCGATTTTAAAACTTATGTGAAATAAAAAATATTAATAAAAAAACAAACCGACTGCCCAAGAAGTGAACTAAAAAGATTATAATTTTTTTGATTTTATTAGCTTTTTTATTATAACTTTTTATTTTTTTTATTTTTAAACATATAAGTATATATTTTTGTAATCACCACTAAAACCCATTCATTGTGATACTCCACTCGATGGATTTGGAAGAAATAAAATTGGGACCCTCCACAATATGAAGCCCAAAGTCCGCCATTTTGTTTTTTTTCAAACACCAATCAAAAGACACTTGGGTTTTTAAGGCGAATATAACCATACCTTAAATGTCAAAATCCACCCAGCCTTTTGAAAGATACGAGGTAATAAACAAATTTACATATAAGAAACGCGCGTAAAACATAACCCTTCCTTGGCAGTCTGCAAAAAATTAGTTCTACGATAATCTATAAAAAGTGTCCACTGAAAAAAAAATACTGAAACCAACTCCAATAAAAAATATATGTTACATCCGCATGTTTGCCTGCTTTTTACTTTCCTATATTTAAATTAAAATAAAAGTAGTAAAATAGTTAAAAATTAATAAAAAAAACTATTTCAGTTAGCGCACAAGAGGTTTTGATTTCGATATCTGTACCACATCAGAGCTTTTGAACTAAAATGCCTCATATTCATCCTTTCAGCCGAAAAACTTTCACTGCTGGGCATAGGCCTTCCCCATGCGTCGCCGCACTGATCGGTCCTGTGCGTCTCGCAGCCTTCGGATTCCCGCAGCTTTAATCAGGTCATCGGTCCACCTAGAGTCTCCGATCTTGATAGAAGTGGGTGTATTTAAATGGGCATTCAACATGATTTTTGTTTTGTTCATGTTCCTTTTAAGATCCACTCTTTCGAAAGCTCTACTAAGGTCTTCGGTCCTCAATAGTCTCAGCCATGATCTTTATATCATCGCAAACCGAAGTTGAGTGATTTGCTCGCCATTAACGTTGATGTCTCCAGTCCAGAACCTTGAAAACATCCTCTAGTGCAGCAATTAATAGTTTCGGTGAAATGACGTACAGTTTTACACTGCACTGCAGAAGGATAGGTTCTGAGGTCTAGGCCTAAAGTTGGATTGACATGGTGGCATCACATTTATGCGATTTGCGATCAGCGGCTTTTAAATCCAATCTCGGTATGTGTACGAGAAAAACATTTTTTTATTAGTAAGCACATTGGGGATCTTGAATTTGGTAAATAAATTACGATTAAAACAAACAATTCGATTAAGCTTCAAAATGGAAACACGATAGGTGTAAAAACTTGATTTTGACATAAATTACACATGAGAGGTCTTACGACGAAGTAGGAGAAACCATTTTGAGATCAAATCGGACGATATCGATTGATATATACCTATAAAAATTGCAAATTAAAGTATGTTGACTGTATACGATTTCTAAACATTTTAGCATACACAACACAATAAGAAGCTTGCCAAGGAAACCCCCAGCAAAGTTTGTTAGGAAGTAAAAAAGACGGGAAACTGGAATGTACTGCGATGTTGAGATTTTACGAGTTTAGAAAGATATTTCTATGTGTTGGTCACGTTCCCGCAACTTGCTGGAGTGCAGTGATTTAAGTGGTGTTTAGATGCTCAGTACCAGCAGGGGTAGCTACTCTGCGGTATATCAATGTATGTATGTTCCTAATATGGTATAGCCCTCGCCAAACTTCTTGGCCGCCCTGAAGTTGGTTTACCGGATGAGCGAGGCACGAAACGGTGCTGTTTTTGTATGAGATTTCCTACTGCGCAGCCATTGTAGCCAACTTCAGGGTGGCCAAGAAGTTTGGCGAGAACTATAAGTGTAGGTATCCAAAATATTACCGGTATGTGAAAAAATGCCATCAGTATACAGTATCGGTATAAGGTTGACTTTTAATTTATAGGAAATATTTCAGGAGGCTGCAGTTTTCATGTACATAAATGTAAACCACTTTTACTATGGGAACATCTCGCAACGCGAAAAAGATGGTCGATTAAAACTCAAATGGGCTCTGTATTTACGGGTCTTATTCGATATTATTAAACCTGCATTTAGTCTTTTATTATTTCTTTATTATTTTATTTTATAAGAGAAACCATTTCTCAACCCCTGCCAAAGATCCATACTTGTGGTTCCACTTCCTGCTGTAAAAGAAAAATATGAAAAGTAATAAAATACATAACTGTTTGCTGTTAGTGTTTGTACAAGATTTGTATATTTTTTTGGACTAGAACAAACTTTAATAACGCGAGAACGTTACGTTTGATAAACAAAACAGCCGCGGGCACGTAACCCGAGCTGCTCCTCAATGGTATTGACCGTCAACGAATAACTATAGAAATACTGAAAGTTTTCAAACCGAAAATGTTTAGTAAATTTTTTATGTAAAATGTTTTATGAATACGATTTTTTACTTTGATTTTAAAAATATATTTTTATATTAAATCAGAAGCCTAATTGCGTTACAAATACATTCATGGAACCGATCGCAAACACTTTCATTTTGATAATTCAACAGTTTTTATTGCGTGTTTTACGCTGTCGAATAGAAGGACTTAAAACAAAAATTTGGCCATTAATGATATTATTGCACGTGCGCGCTTGTTTTGAACTATCAAAAAACCGGCCAAGTGCGAGTCTGACTCGCGCACAGACAGTTCCGTATAAATATCTACATTCACCAAAATAAATAGATAACATTATTAACGTTCATAAAAATGAAAGCACCGAACATTGCTCTAACGAAGGGACAGAATTAACTTTGTCGTTCGAAAAATATTGTCCCCTACATCAATATACATTTATTTTTATGTTCCAAGTACATTTTTTAAGTTAGTCGTCTACTACTCGTAAACTTGTAAAGCCTACTTAGCTGTGATATTCTTTCTTTTAATTACCCGACTACGGCGAAGCAAAAGGGACCCTCCCTTTTGTGTGTTTTTGACTGGTATGTGTGAACGTATCCGTTAGGGTTCTTGGAGATATTATTAACTCAATTGCTAATGTTCTAACAGGCATATTCGTGCTGCCAGCGAAAGTAAAATCTTGAATAAAATCTATAAAAGAAGCATGCTGGACCAGATGTTGTCTTACTTCAATTCGAATAGGATCCTGCATAGTCAGCAGTTTGGTTTCACGAAAGGTAGGTTGACCACGGACGAGGGAGCAAAAGTCATAAGCCACATCTTGGTATCTTGGGAGAAGTCCCAGAATGCCATCGGCATTTTCTATGATCTCTCAAAAGCGTTCGACTGCGTCGACCACAACGCTCTAAAAAGTACGAAACAAGAAAATATTCCTGTAAATTTAACGTGGTCGTATGCTAGTTTGCATAATGTATTGTTTTTTTTTGGTTATATATACTACTGCCGTGATTTTTTTCACATATCTTTGGCAAAAATTTCGCTGGCAAGGAAATTAGCCATTTAAAGCTTAATTTTACGCAAACGGATCCCTGAATCGAAAAGTGGTTTGCACAGATCCGTAATATTTTTGGATGGCCTATCCAACAATACCCCACACCATGGGATAGACGAGAAAAAACACGACCCGACTTTACGTGAACAGGAGATACACAAACACATTTTTTATTTTACCACTTTGTCGGCGTAATTAATATGTATATCCATGCCAAATTATAGCTTTCTAGTATTAAGAGTCTCTGAGCTAAGCTGCGGATGGATGGACGGACAGACGGACATGCGTAGCTATAAGGGTTCCTTGTTGACTACGGAACCCTTAAAAAGATTACGCAATTAGGCTGCAAGTGTTTTTGAAAAAGGAACCTTCTCGACATCGGTGTTCAGTTCTTTACTCATCGTCTCTAATGATGAAGTAGTTCTAAGATCTTTACCGAAATCTCAGAAAAAAATTAAGTGTCAGATGAAGAAAAGCCACACACTTTTTTTCATCTATCACAATTTTTTTTTCATTAAACTTATCATTCAAAAATCTAAAAAAGAACTTCAAAGATTTAATTAAACCAAAATGTGAGAAACATTTTGTTTTTGAATATTTCCAATAATATCGAATACATCATTAAAGAATAATAGTACAATCAAGAATGGTTCCTTCTGAGAATCTGTTTGCTTAGCAACAAAATTAAAGACAAAAGCAAGATATCTTTTGTGGTAAATTGTAGGTAAGTAAAAGAAAATGTAATAGCAATTGATGGATCATAATTATTTGATTTCCTTTTATTTATATTCTGAAGTCAAGAGATATATACATCTAAAAATAAACCAAAAACATTATAACTTATATACCTATTTAAAAAAGTGAACGTTTGTTGTAATATTAAATACATTATTTTTTCTGAAGATGAATATGTTTTTTTTTCAGTGTTTCATATTTAATTCAAAGCTTCAGACAAGTAGCACATCATCAGCCTTAATAGGCTGATGATGTGTGATATGATGTGCTTACTTTGTGTATTAGAAGATGCCTGTGTCCCAGCAGTGGGAACATAAATACAGGCCTCCTCTCTGTGAAAGGGGATGGGCCGTAATCCACTACGCGGGCCTAGTGCGGGTTGGTGGATATCGCTTTCGAATTTTTGGTTCTAGGACATGCCGGTTTCCTCACGATGTTTTCCTTCACCGTTTTTGAGAACAGTGGTGATGAAATAGTTTACACAAAGTAAAGCGCCTGCCTGGGTTTGAACCCATGACTTGTAAGTCGCGGGCGATACCACTGGGCCACCACTGCTCTCAAGAGAAGTAGCAAAGATAAAAATATTTTTGGTTTTTAAACTTAATTCCATGCTGTGGACTGCTTAATACGTGAAATCTATTTTTATAAAAGAAGAAGGTGACTGACTGACTGAATCACTGACTGATCGATCAACGCACAGCCAAAACTGCTAAGCCTAGAAGCTTGAAATTTGGCAGATAGGTTCCTCAAGTGCCGTAAGTGATCATTAAGAAAGGATTTTTGGAAATTATACCCCTAAGGGAGTAAAAAGGGGGTTGAAAGTTTGTATGAAAAATCTAATTCCTTCAGCCAAAATTCTTAAAATTTAGCACAAATAGTAATCTAACTAAATGATAAAGATTGACATTATTGGTTTTTCGAAACTACCCCCAAATGATAATTTAGGGGGTGTTGAAGTTTGTATGGAAAATCTGTTTTCTTGGGTCAATTAACTTGAAACTTGGCATAAATACCAACCTCAATAAATATTATTATCATTATTAGTCTTTCGAAACAACCCCCAAAAGACGATTTAGGGGGTGTTGAAATTCATATGGAAGAATCTGATTTCTTGTGTCAATAAACTTGAAACTTGCCACTAATACTAACTTTAATGAATAATAAAGATTTTTATTTTTGAAACCACCCCCAAAAGACGATGTAGGGGGTATTAAAGTGTTGTTGATGAATCTTATTACTTCAGTTAATATACTTGATGTAAATACCAACCCCAATAAATAATTATTCTTTTAAAACAACATCCAAAAGTGTTTTTGAAGAATCTTATTACTTGGGTCAATAAATTTTAAAGTTTGACATAAATACTATCCTAAATAAACAATAAAGATTATTACTATTAGTTTTTTGAAACAACTCCCAAAAGACGATTTAGGGGGTGTTGAAGTTTGTAAGGAAAAATCTGATTTCTTGGATTAATAAAATTTGAAACTTGGCATAAATACCAACCTAAGGAAACAGTAAAGGTTGTCATTATACGTTTTAAGAAACTAACCCCAAGCTTAGAATCTTACTGGACAGGGTTACCTTTTTGACGTAGGGTTCTAGGGGAGCACTAAGGCGCAATTTTGCGGCAATTCAACCTTTAAGAAGGTGATAAGGAGCAAAATTAGTTTGTATCAAATATCGAATTTACATTTAAAAAAAAAACCTCTTCAGATAGGGTTAGGGATATTGAAGTTTATTTTGAGGAATCTTACTGCGCAATATGACTAACATAAACTAAAAATGAAAAAGAGAAGAAAAGAGTGAATAGCATATTTATGTTGTTCAGAACTCGACCCTCAACGGGGCAAAAAGGGGTTGATAAGTTTTTGGGGGAGGATTTTACTTTGTGACTGTAATCTAAAATTTATTATTCTTTAAGTCAAAACGAATCGTCCCAATCCAAAAACTTTATATCTACGATACCAATTTTTTTATTGATTTAATAATAGCTTATTTTGGTCACCTTCACTAACTGCGTATAAGAAATCATTTATAGAATAAACGAAATCACGCGAACGAAGTAGCGAGCGGAGTGCTAGTTCTGCATAATAATACTGATGCATAATATGTAACTAATAAAAAGAGCGTTTGAAATAGTGACACCTGTAAACAAACCCAACAACAATGGAACACTGCAGAAAAAAAATGTGTTTCATCCTCTATTTGATAAAGTTCTTATTTGAGAGTGATGGAGAGGAAGTAACACAGTGGTCTCTGGTAAATAGTCAAAGGCAAACAGATACAATGAATTTCAAACATCAAATCCACGATTATCGGACCAGTTATGACCAGAGCCCCAACATATTTGCCTACAAAGAACAGACTAATTATTTTCCAAATTTCCCTTGCACATGTAGAACTTTAACTTGCTACAAAGTTGATACCCTCTACAATGCCGAGTTTTGTAGATTCAGCTTTGCATGTGAAGCTCAAAGGTAAATTGGATGGCGACCACAACGGTTTGAGAGCACAACACTCATTGACTTTAGATATACAAAACTGGTTTGTAGTCGGCTTTACTACTTACAAGTACCTACATATTTAACCCGTCAAGTTTTGTTGGTAAAACATCGGTTCTATTTTGATGCGTGTAGTTTTTAACAGCCCCATAGACTGTTTGACATAAATGTCAATAAAATAGAATCATAACTAATATGAGAGCAGTGGTGACCCAGTGGTATCGGCCGCGACTTACAAGTTGTTGGTCGTGGGTTCGAGGCCAGGCATGGCAGGCGCTTTCCTTTGTTTAAATTATTTCATCACCACTGCTCTCAAAACGGTGAAGGAAAACATCGTGAGGATCCGGCATGTCCTAGAACCAAAAATTCGAACACATGTGACAACCACCAACCCGCACTGGGCCCGCGTGGTGGATTACGGCTCATTCCCTCTCACAGAGAGGAGGCCTGTGTCTCAGCAGTGGGAACATTAATAGGCTGATGATGTGATGATAACTAATATTATGAATGCGAATGTGAGTTTGTTTGTTTTGTTACACATTCACGCCATCTTTTTTAAATATGTTTTTGGGTGAGTAGACATCTAATGACTTCTCCCGGTCTAGGTGAAGTGGGAGGGCGCACTATGGTTCAAAAGGCCGATCTAGCTGGACAATATTATTTGACACTATTAATTAGCTCTAAGGTTTGCATCTATATATGACTTGTCTAAATACAGCATAATCAATAGTAATTAGATTTATTTTTACTACATTTAACGGTAAAATTCAAAAAACCAGTATAATTTGACACTTGCTTAAGAAGATTTACTACGTGATAAGAGGCCAGCTTAAAGTACACATTTTCTAAAAATAAAAATGGAGCCGAATTCGATGGTTGAAATTAAATACAGAATGATAGTTTTGAAACTTTAATTATGAAAGTACGAAACAGAACCTATAAAAACAACTTATATTATACTCATCTTCACTGCCGGCATCATAAAAACTTGGCAAACTGATATTACGCAAACTATATTCATGGCGTATTTTTCTAAAAGTCCAGTATCTTTGAATACGTCATCGTACGTTTTTCTTAAAGGACACGATAAAGAACAAAAGCTAACAATTCAACAACAAGAAATAAACCAGGTAAAGAGCTCGGAGAAGACTGAGGACATCCATCATCATTAGACATTTTTATTTAAAATAATGTTCACTAAAAAGGATTGACTTTACTAGCCAACAAATCACCAGCTAGCTGATGACTGACAGTCTATTAAACAAGTAAAATATTTGGATATTTGCACATTTTTTTTTTCTGGTATAACTTTAAAACACTTTAACAACTAACCCCATTTATGTCGATTTTTATCTACATTTATTTATTAAGATTTATATATATATATATATATTGATTGATTAATATACTGTATATCTATCTGAATATATATTTATATATAGTAGGGTATTTTATGCATTGATCATATATCATCCTGGATAATAATATTACGATTTCTGAAAAAAAAATATTTTAGTATCAGCTTAACTTAAAATATTGGCGGAGTTCCGCACCTGTCCGCGCTTTCTAATTCACTTTAAACAATACTATCTAAGTGAGACTACTATATAAAAAAGTTGCAGCCATGGTACAAGAAGGTACATGTAGTTTTTGGTCCAAGAAACAAATTTTTCGGCAACAGTAAAGGTATTTGTAATAAGAATAAATAAAAAATAGTAGTACTTATCATCAACTTCAAGATCCATCACTAAATAACTAACAACTAGTTTTGTATCGGCTTTGAAAAATCGATACAGCAAGTGCAGAAAATCGAATAATTTCATTATGAATGACACTCGTAATAACACTTTAAAATTAATTATTAATTTATTTAAGGGCTTTTGCACAAAATTTTCAGCTATCTGCTATCGCTTTTGCTAGTTTTATTATAGATATTCAGTAACCGTTTTTGTCTAGCTAGATCGGCCTTTTGAACCATAGTGGGGCGTGTCAGACTTTTACTGACTAAAACCTACCCGTGTTCCTTCAGTTTCTTGTGCCAGGGCCGCGGTAACTCTCTTTACAGACCCAGGCAGTTCACGCCTTAACTACTCGACTGTGTGACTCGACCTTTTAACCAGAAAAATTGTATCATAATTCGCAAGCGAAGCCACGGGAAAAAACTAGTTGTAAAGAAAGAAAAATACTTTTCAGAAAATAAATAATGATCCCCCACAGCCTTTCCTAATCAAGTATTCTTATGACTTATTAATTTGTTTCTTCTTGTTTAATGAATTACTTTACATTTTTGACAGGATGTCTTTTCCCGAAATAAGCCCTCAGGGATATCGTTTCATTCAAAAGCTCCTACTTAAAAATATTAAGTAGAAGTAGTCGTAATTAGTGATCTTGAATAAAATATCAAGTTCGTTAATTTTAATAAGATTACTCTAAAGCCTTCAGCTCATCTCGCTACAAACAACTACGGAATATACTTCATCAAATATTTATCCCTCGTGGAATCACTGTGCAAGTAATAATGCTTAAGCCGCTCATTATGTTTTGTTAAAAAATATTACTTAATTTTCAATTGCTTGATTTTTTCGTTTTGAATTAGATGGAATGAATATTTGATTTCAACCTATTTTTTCTGCTAGTGGTTCGTGTGACCCGAAAACGTGAGGCACGCAACACGGCGGTGCTAACACACGGTATTGGAATTTTTGTCGCTGTTCGCCTCCCACTGTACGACTCTTTCAGGGGCGCTCGAGATAGGGTTGCCCGTAGAAATAATTGTGGACCTCTTTTATAGCGGTGTGCGGGCGACACCTATCCGTTTTTATTAACGTTACCGTATACCGTCAAATCGGCACAAAGGATTTTCAGATGGTTGGCTGGCAAAATAAAAATATATAGTTTTTTTTGGTAACGGTTACGCTGATAGAGATTTTTTTTGTTAACATGTAGCCAACATTAACTTGAATAACTAAACGACACTAGACTAGATTAGTAGAATGTTTATATCATGAGTTAAATGTTTTGTAGCGTGACTTCCTATCATTTATTATAACATTTACTACATTTGTCTCTAGTAAATCATGCTAGTTGTCCTTTAATAAATTATATGGTGGTTGCGAATTGGCATTCTAGTTATACCATATTGAAATGACATGTCCTACATCGTTTGATTGTTGTGATTGAACCTAATTATTAGTGCGGTTGTGAGACTAATTGGAATTTCGTGTGCTAGGTACAATAATGACGACCCAAAAAGGTTCAAGTCGGTGCCCGAACGAACGTGATTCGTCCGTCTAACTCGTTTAAAACTAGTCGTCCTTTTGGGAGGGCATAGAAAATTCAATTTACATATTACAAGAGCCGGCTGACTGGACACCTCATTATCCCATATAATGGTCGTCGCTGGGTTGCACTCCCACAAGACTTAATTACCCCTAATCTGGCATTCCGTGAATCTAACAGAAACCTCGCCCGAGTAATTACGGTCCACTGTTCTAAAGCTAATGGACTCGTTTATTTATCTGCTAATTGCACGTAATCCGCGAGTCAAGATCGAGATATCTTTGACCGTACACTTGTGTTATGATATTCAGCGAAACTAACTTCAGATTGTTCTTGACAGAAACGAGAGAGTCTGAATTCTCTCGTTTCATAAACGGGGGACTTTGAATGAGAAAGTTTGAATCCGCGTCTCAAAAATGGCGTGGTTTTTTGTTAACGTTCAGAAATAAGAGGATAAGTAACGTCTTGTCGCGAAAATAGTTAAGTAACTTTTATGAAGTAGTTTTGGACCGCAAAGTTTGTCATGGCATAAGGAAAAGCCCATACGTCAAAAAAGTATAAAATCCTGACCTCACTTTTTTTACGACTGCATTATTTTTCTTACTTGTGGTTTAGTTAAATGCTTGGGGCGTATGGAGAGTGCACCGATGCAGAATGTATCGCATGCGTCCTGAAACGAAAAGCTTCATAAACCCCGCGGCAATCTCGTTTAAAAGTCGTATGTAAACGGTATGATATCGCCGCGACCTGCTTACGTACACTCGTCGCACTTTGCCTGCCCCTTAATTGGAGGGGTTGGCATATTTCAACACGCGACTGTGTACACATGCAAAGAAAAATAGACTCTCATGCCGTACACCGTTGACTAAAATCCGAGAGTTTTGTAAACACCAACGACTGCACGAGGTTAGCGATTTTAGACTGGAATAGTTCATAAAAAAGTACTTGGGCTACATTAATGTGTAATAATAATAACGATATGAACTCTAAATCATTTACTGAAAATAAGTACTATATAGAATATCGAATACGAAGTCGTGGGCGGCGTGCTAGACTCCGCCCGCGACTTCGTTCGCGTGATTTCGTATTTTATCTTAGAGATGCCTTTCTTATGTGCAGTTAGTGAAGTCTGATACACCCTCCCGCTTCACCCAGAGCGGCAGAAGTCATTGGATGATATCCCAACCAAAAAAAAAGGTTGGTATTAATGTCAAGTTTATTAACCCAAGAAATAAGATTCTTCAAAAAAACTTTAACATCCCCTAAATCGTCTTTTGGGGGTAGTTTCGAAAAACGAATGATGACAACCTAATAAAGGTTTACTAAGGTTGGTATTTATATCAAGTTTATTAAGAAGTTTACCAAGAAATAAGATTCTTCAAAAAAGCTTTTATACCCCTTAAATCGGCTTTTGGGGTAGTTTCTAAAAACTAATAATGGTAATCTTTATTGTTTATTTACTTTAGTATTGGTGCCAAGTTTCAAGTTTATTAACTCTCAACAACGGTTACTATGCAACATTAAATTTTCAAAGTGCATCGTCCGACCGACCGTTAGGTAGCCCTTCAAGTACCTTTACCCTTGTCTTGGCGAAGCACGCAGTTTCAGATTAAACATCTGAAATATTCACGTAATAGATTTTGTGCTCCTGCTTTTTACCCGACTGCCGAAGGAGGGTAATGTGTTTATTGTTTATTTACTTTAGTATTGGTGCCAAGTTTCAAGTTTATTAACTCTCAACAACGGTTACTATGCAACATTAAATTTTCAAAGTGCATCGTCCGACCGACCGTTAGGTAGCCCTTCAAGTACCTTTACCCTTGTCTTGGCGAAGCACGCAGTTTCAGATTAAACATCTGAAATGTTCACGTAATAGATTTTGTGCTCCTGCTTTTTACCCGACTGCCGAAGGAGGGTAATGTGTTTATCAGTCTATGTATGTATGTATGTATGTATTTTTGTTTCTATGTGGCGTTCTAGAGACCAAACGCGTTGGCCGATTTTGATGATTCTTACGTCAATCGATTCGTCTTAATCCTGCGAGTGTCACTGGCTACATTAAAATTGGAAAAACAAAAATGCTTTTATATGTTTAAATGTACCTAATTCTAAAAAAAATAACTAAAAAGTTGTAAATAAAAAAAAGTTAATTAAAAAAATCAAAATACCCGACTGCTTAAAAAGCAAACTAAAAAGACGTAAACAAGAAGAAAATCATGCTGTGCAGTCGGAGGATACATCTGGTTTTGGTCCGCCAGCTCGCGAATATGTATCCTCCGACTGCACAGTATGATTTTCTTCTTGGTTTACGTCTTTTTAGTTTGCTTATTAAGCAGTCGGGTATTTTGATTTTTTAAATTAACTATTTGTGCAGCATATATTTATTAATCCTTTAATACTTGCGTTATGAATCAAATATTTATATAACCTGGTTTTCATTCTAAGTAATTTTAATAAAGTACGCATCAACCCACCTCGCTGCAAACAATTTACGAATGGAATGCCAGTACTGTTGAACAATATTCTCCAATTGTGAAGTGAAATATTAACGGCAAGGAATTCCATTTTGTTCAGTACGAAAATGTTTATTAGCTCCAAATCAAAGTGCATTAATTTCTATTGACTTCGTCTAATACTGTGGCAGTGACCCGCTGCTGGTAACCAATCCAATTCAATTCAATTTATAGCCTTCGACTACTCAAAGTAAGAAGTAAGAAACTACCCCCAAAAGACGATTTAGGGGTTGTTAAAGATTCTTCAAAAAAACTTTAACACCCCCTAAATCATCTTTTGGGGGTAGTTTCGAAAAAATAATAATGAAGACCTTTATTGTTTACTTAGGTTGGTATTTATATCAAGTCTATTAAGAAGTTTACCAAGAAATAAGATTCTTCAAAAAAACTTTTATACCCCTTAAATCGGCTTTTGGGGGTAGTTTCTAAAAACTAATAATGGTTATCTTTATTGTTTATTTACTTTAGTATTTGTGCCAAGTTTCAAGTTTATTAACTCTCGAAATAAGATTCTTCCATACAAACTTCAACACCCCCAAATCGTCTTTTGAGTGTAGTTTAAAAAACTAATAATTTCAACCTTTATCTTTTACTTAGATTACTATTTGTGCCAAGTTTCAAGAATATTAACCGAAGGAATTAGATTTTTTATAAAACTTTCAACCCATTTTTACCCCTTTTAGGGGTGGAATTTCCAAAAATCCTTTCTTACTGTTCACTTACGTTACTTGAGAAATTTTTCTGGCAAATTTCATATTTATATGTCAAGCGGTTTTCGATAAATAGTGATGAGTGAACTTTCACTTGTATATATTTAAATAATATAGAAGTCACAATAGAGTAGTCGAAGGGTATAAATTAAAGCTGTTGTAGGTAGAGAAAGGATAAAAGCGAATTGGATTGGGTACCAGCAGCGGGTCACTGCCACAGTATTAAACGAAGTCAATAGAAATTAATGCACTTTGATTTGGAGCTAATAAACTTTTTCGTACTGAACAAAATGGAATTCCTTGCCGTTAATATTTCACTTCACAATTGGAGAATATTGTTTAACAGTACTGGCATTCCATTCGTAAATTGTTTGCAGCGAGGTGGGTTGGTGCGTATTTTATTAAAATTACTTAGAATGAAAACCAGGTATATATAAATATTTGATTCATAACGCAAGTATTAAAGGATTAATAAATATATGCTGCACAAATGTGCTATTGTAATGCTATGATGTGGTAAAAATGGCAACATTTTACAATTAAAGAATAAAATTAAACTTTATTCCTCTGTGTTTACGAATACTTTGATTGGACCTTACATAACGAAGTTACCCACGATATTATAAAAAACAGGAGCACAGAATCTATTACGTGAATATTTCAGTTGTTTAATCTGAAACTGCGTGCTTCGCCAAGACAAGGGTAAAGGTACTTGAAGGGCTACCTAACGGTCGGTCGGACGATGCACTTTGAAAATTTAATGTTGCATAGTAACCGTTGTTCTCCGAAGTTTCACTAAAGACAATAATAATAACGATTTTCTTTGTGAAACTGGACAGCAAATGCCACAAAGGAGTCTGTTTTGAGTTTTTTTCTTGGAAATGCCTAAGAACTTCAAGGAACTTGACAATGAGATTAAAATTGGTTTGGCGCTTTATTTTCAAACCCGTTTGGCGCTTTATTTCAGCGCACTTCGAATTTCATCTATTAGTATTACGTACCCTTAACTTAAATGATTCCTCAGTTCTAGACATTTCGTGCCATCAAAATTGAACGCTTGACTTAAATACGCAATTACGTCTGGGGATCACAAGGTAGTTAGAACACAAGAGGTAATATGAAATTGCTTATTCTCTTGAATAAGGCTGAGTTGAACGTTTTCGATTTCAAGTAGTAGTTGTAGTAGATATTGTGCCTAATATTAAATTACCGGAATCAGTAAGGCAATAATTAGCAAATCAAATTTAGGGTTGTGTTAGTTGCAAGATTAGTATCATCTATGTACACATTGAGTATGTATCGGCGTATAAGGGCGTCGGGTTTATGTAAGTACTATGGAGGTCACTCTGTGTAGGTCACTTTTTTGAAACAGCGAATATACCTAATATTTTCTACTTTTTATGCGCTAGTAAATATTACATTTGCACATTTTGAAATGTCAATATGTAAACCCATCTGTTTCATGAAATACCTCATAGCAACGCAAATCTCTCATAAAAAGCTCAGTCGCTTAGCCAACAATCACTTTCGCTATTTCTAGAACCATTGTTTTAAAAAGAAAACTGTAACTGAAATCGTCATTATCTTTTATGAAACCATCGATAACGAACTGAGCGTCGGCCTCTTGGCTTGGCGTCTCTTCCCTTTTTTTGTATTGTCCCCTAATCGCCACTTTGTTATTCAATTTGGAATGTTGCCAGCCAACTGCCTATTAAATAATACCGCGCTGAATCGGAAGATTCGCTCGGCTACGGTAGATATTTTGCTTCCTGATAAAATTTAAGTGAAATATTCTTGTGTTTAGTACCCGGAGGTGTCATTTTTAAACTCTTTTCGCAGAATATTTTCTAGCGTTTAGTAATATTTTCAGTTTTATTTGTATATCGTCTTTGAATAACAATAAGGTTAAGTTTTTTAGCTTATGGTGTTTTTGGCAAGGTATGTTAAACTGACCGGAACATACTTTATTATGTAGATGTATGGAGACGACAGTTTTTCAGCGAGAAAGTTAATTTTGTATCTCAATCCAGTTTATCTATTCGTTAGAGCACTGTTCGGTGCTTTCGTTGCTTAAGAACATCAGTAATGTAACCTAATTATTTTAGTAAATATTGCTGTTTGTACGGAACCCTCGGTGTGCGAATCTGACTCACAGTTGGCCGATTTTTTAAGAATATTTTCTGCCCAAAGGAACATTTTTTGGCAAGTTATAAAACGTGCCATACCAAGCATACCTGCCATATCAATCGGAAAAGTGCAGTGAGGGATCCAGTGCTTGGCATGTTTCAAAGAATTAATGGATTCCGATCGAAAATTTTCACATAGGTACACCCTTTGAAGCTGCCAGCCTGTCAAATGTTTGACGTAAGTAAGGATGAAGCTGGTTTTTCAAATAGGTGAAACGATTCTTAAGACAATCTACTACTGGTTTATACTTTATCCAATTTCCAATATAAAGGCAGAGATCGTGCTTTCGTCATTTTGTAGTTACAATTTCTCCTTAAAAACATCTCTTACTCAATTTTAGGAGCCGATCGGCACCTACCAGACTACAACTTAACCTTTGCTTTTCTCGTCTCGTCTCAAGCTATAAAAGTTATATCATACTTTTGAGAGGAAATCAGCCAGTTACCGTCGAGGTGGGTAGCGGGCGAGGTGGGTGTAAACCAGGGTACCAACGCAGGATGGACCTTCAAACAGGCACTAGCTGAAAACCTACCGCTACTTGCCTCCATAGCTGAATTTTGGTGGTGGTTTTAATCTCGACGATGTCTCACACGGTTGGCTTTCCACTTTAGTTGTCAAAGGCAGTTAAGTCGTTATAATATATTTTGTATTTTTCTCTCTTTAATTTTGTATTACAAAAAATATAGCCATGGAAAAGTGGCGGTTGCAAGGCTATAATCGACCGGGCAATATTGCGTGACGCCTGTAAACATGTACACACGGCATGTTGTTTAGATCGTGATTTTTCTGTCGTAAAACAACAACAACTAAATTATTGGAATGCGGCTCGATAATTGGTAGAATTATTTTGTATAGGTAACTATTAGGCGGAATAGTATCTTTACAAATTGTAGGTTAAAGGGTTCTTAATTGACGTAGATTGATGGATATTTATATGCAATAGGAGTAATGATATGTTTTGTGGTCAAAATCATAAAAAATGTAGTTTCTGAAACAGCTTTATACATATATTTAATAGCTTCTGTCAGCAGCTTCGCCTGCGTAAAAGTCTGAAATCATTCCAATGGAACATACTCCCGGGAGGTTTGAGATGTCTTTATTTCTCATAAGAAATTATTTCACTTACATGAGAAATGATTAACTAATATAAATATACATTTTTGATTTACGTACAGTTTTGGCAAAAAGATATTACGATATACAAAAATATTCTAAAAGTGAAGGGTAATCGGAAAAAAAAGTTTATAAAAAAATCAAAAAACCCGACTGCTTAAAAAGCGAACTAAGCAGTCGGGTTTTTTGATTTTTTGAATTAACTTTTTTTATTTATAACTTTTTAGTTATTTCTTTTTAATATTTAGGTACATATAAGTGTCATATATTTTTGAAATCACCTCTTAAAATCCTTTATTTTGATACCACACACGATAGGGTTGAAAAAAAAAAATTGTCCCCCACAATATGGCCCCAAAATCCGCCATTTTTCTATTTTCCAGTTTAAATAGCCAGTGACACTTGCAAAGTTAAGACGAATCGATTGACGTATGAATCATCAAATCGGCCAACGCGTTTGGTCTCTAGAATGACACATAGGAACAAACATACATACTTACATACATAGTTACATACATACTTACATACATATTTACATACATACTTACATACATACATACATACATAGACTGATAAACACATTACCCTCCTTTGGCAGTCGGGTAAAAAAATAACACAGCCAGAACGTAAACATACGCAGAGCGCGCGCAACTAGAAGTGGTATGTAATGTACTAAGTTGCGCTCGGTTTTTTAAGGATATGTAACTTTAAGTGTTTCTCAAATATTGACATGGATCATGGTCTACCCGTGTCCCAAGTTTCATACAAAGCCATTAAGCCGTGACAAGGTAACAAACAAAATGACAGACAGGGTTAGTTACTTTCGCATTTGTAATATTAATATGCATATAAGTACCATTTAAATCTTTAGGTAAGTACTATCGGAAGATTGTAAATTTGAAATTCTCAATCGGCTTGATAAATATTGTATCCATCCCAAAACAATGTCAAGTAAGAGGAGAACCAATGATGTCCGCACGATAAATGGATATAAATTGAGTCTGCCACATCATTTTATGGTTTCTGGGGTCTATATTTGTATAATAAAATTAACAAGCAGCTTTTGATTTAACCTCTTTCTAGAGCAGAAAGCAAGGAAAAAGTTTGCTCGTTGCTCGAAGGCATTGATTACAATTTAACAGAACGTTTATTGAAACCCTTAAAGTAAAGTTTACTGGCATGGATCGACATAAAATTTAACACACGTGCCCATCACACCATCACCCGCACTCTCACTCTCACACAAGCTCTCTCAATCTCACACACACAAACTCTCTCACTCTCACTCACACATATTCGCACATACTCGCCCCACAAATCAATAAGTCACTTTTGCCACTAGAATTGTTTTAGTTTTTATTTTCCATTTTGTTTCACTTTTGTTATTAAGTTTTAAGTATTATGTAGCACCTATAGGTACGTTATTTTAATACAGTCATTAGTCATAAGCTCATAAGTGAGTGTTCCGATGGAGGGTAAGCCTGGTAATCTGTAATACAGGTTTTATCAACAACAATTCACAAACACAGTGACTGGTGTCCAGTCTAACTTTGTACTGTGTTTTTGAATATGAGATATAAAGATAGAATTATTTATTTTGACTTTGACAATCTCGGGACCCTGGGATTCCTGTCTACAATCTGTAGAAATTTTATACAAACTTTCAACGTCTTTTTTACTCCTTTGGGGGTAGAATTTCCAAAAACCAATAAATACATGAATTCTTTTCATCAATCAAGAGCGTTAATGTAAAATTTCATGTACCTACCCAATTTACAAACTGCAGAAATTTCATTAAAAAAATTAACCCCTTTTTACCCCCTTACGGGTGGAATTTACGAAAACCAACATATATTTATTACAATCCGTGTCAAAATTGTCAATACAACATTTCAACCCCCTTTTACCCCCTTAGGGTTGGAATTTCCGAAAATCCTTTCTTAGTGCGCACTTACGTCACTTGAGGAACCTCTCTGCCAAATTTCATCTTTACACGTCAAGCGGTTTTCGTTATTTCATGATGAGTGAGTGACCTTTCGCTTTTATATATAAAAAAAGTTAATTAAAAAAATCAAAAAACCCGACTGCTTGAAAAGCGAACTAAAAAGACGTAAACAAGGAGAAAAATCATGCTGTGCTGTCGGAGGATACACCTTCGCGAGCTGGCTGACCAAAACCAGACGGGTTTTTTGATATTTTTAATAAACTTTTTTTATTTATAAGTTTTTAGTTATATTTTTTTTCGAATTTGGTACATTTAAACATATAAGTATTATATATTTTTGAAATCACCTCTTAAAATCCTTTATTTTGATACCCCACACGATAGGTATGGAAAAAAAAAATTTGGGCCCGTACAATATGGTGCCCAAGAACCGCTATTTTCCTATTTTCCAATTTTCATGTAGCCAGTGACACTCGCAGGGTTAAGACGAATCGATTGACGTAAGAACCATCAAATTAAAAAAAAGTTTGGTCTCTAGAACGCCACATAGGAACAAACATACATACATACATACTTACATACATACATAGACTGATAAACACATTACCCTCCTTCGGCAGTCAGGTAAATAGATGTATGCATGTAAGTGTGTTCGGGTCAAATCTTGCAACTGAATTTTAAAGCAGTTATCCGCCACCGATTAAGATGAAATTTCTAAGACGTTTTTATTCTGTTAACTTCAGGGGGTGTTTAGTTGGGGTCGACCGTATAGTGAGGGATAACTCTTCGGTCTGGGCCCACCGTCCGGCTAAGACCGTCTTTTCGGCTATGACCAATTGTTCGGCTAAGGCTGACTGTCCGCCAGGCTGAGGCAGGGCTACGAGGTGTGGCGCGGTATACGCGGGCCGGCACTAGCCGGGGATTGCAGAAGTATCTTATGTTCCTGCGACCCCCGGAGTAGGTGTGAGATGGAACACCGAAGTGGTTTTTAGTCAGTAGGAGTATGACAGGGGTCTGTGGGCGGAGGAAAAAGTCAAATTCAAATATATTTATTTCAACTAGGCCAATAATCGGCACTTTTGAACGTCAAACAATAATAAACCTAAATTAAAAATGTACAAGTAATAAAAATTTAATCTACCGTTCATTCGGAAAAGTAGCTTGTTATGGAGAAGAACGCACAAGAAACTCCATACTTACTCTTTTTAAAAAAATAGGTGTTTTACAATGTTTACTTATGTACATACATGAATAAATTCATACATGTGAGGACGATGCACACAAAAATAGCACTACACACTATACTACATACAGGTATAAAGTAATAAAAGCATTAACAGGTAAATTCATTAATTTGATAAATAGGAACATGGTTCTCACATACTTACAAATATTGCAAACATAGGTAAAATACCTAATTCAGCAATAACGGAACAGTGTGTGAGTCAAATTCTGAAAAAATATAAAAAAAATTAATTGTATTCTTATTTACTAACTATGAATAGACTTTTTTACTTACATACATAATATTTTCATAAATAAATTGGCAAGAAACTGTCATAATATTAATATTGTTCAATAGCTCCCTAAGATATTCTCGATGACTTAAATTAGATATGGCTCTGACAGCTCTCTTTTGCAATATAAACATGGATTCAATGTCAGCCGCTCGGCCCCACAGTAACATATCGTATAACATAATGCTGTGAAAGTAACTAAAATAGCCCAAACGCGCGGTCTATACATCCGTTAACTGTCTTATCTTTCTATCAGCATATGCCGCCGAGCTCAGCCGATCCGCAAGAGATGTTATGTGAGAACTCCTTTGCAATTTGTCGTCTAGAGTGAATCCTAGGAAAACTGTTTGATTTACAAAGTCCAGCTTTTCGCCATTCAATATGATGTCGTATTCGCTACTTCTAACATTCGGCAATGTGAATCTAATACATTTGTTTTTTTTTTCATTTAGTACCAAATTGTTTGCCGTGAACCAATTTTGGACATGATGAATCGAGTTATTCACATCATCAAGATTTTGTGACCGCCGATCTATTTTAAATATCAAACATGTGTCATCAGCAAACAACACCATTTTCTTGAAGTAATTGGGGTAAATCGTTAATATAAACTAAAAAGAGGAATGGACCCAATATCGAGACTTGAGGAACACCCATTGTCATTTCAGACCCTAGTGAGTTTACGCCGTTTACCTGAACTTTAAATTGTCTGGCTTTTAAATATGATCTAAGTAACCCAAGGGCTGTATGTCTAATTCCATAGTGCTCGAGCTTCAACAATAGTGTCTCATGGTTAACGCAATCGAACGCCATTGAGAGGTCGCAAAAGATTCCAATGGCGTCTTGTGCTTCCTCCCAGGCGTTAAAGATGTTCTTTATTAGGGTGACACCGGCGTCAGTTGTGCAACGCCCTTTGGTAAAACCGTACTGTTGATCATAAAAGATAGAATGTTTGTTAAAATGATGCAACAATTGGTTGAGCATTAACTTTTCGAAGACCTTACTGAGAACCGGCAGTATGGACACCTATAATTATTGGTTTCTTTGCTAGCCCCGGATTTAAACAATGGAACTACTTTACTGTGTTTTATGAGGTCCGGAAAAACTCCTTGATCAACACTAGTATTAAATATGAAAGCTAAATAGGGTGCAATAGTTTCAATGATTGGTTTACACACTTTTACAGATAGTCCCCAAAGATCTTCTGTTGATTTAATTTTAAGATCTTTAAAAGCTTTTAAAATAATCTGGGTATTTGTATGTTGAAACTTGAACTCCGATGGGCACGCATTTACGTTCTTTATTAGTAAGGCAGCAGAGAGGGGGGTGAGGAGTTTAAGGCTGCTGTAGTTTTAAGAGGAATATTAACAAAAAGGTTTTCAAATTCCTGAGCTACCTTTATATCTGGGGATATAGGGCCATGTGCAGTCGTTAAATTAAATTCAGTATTACGCTGTTTTTTCCTACCTGTTTCATTATTTATTATTTTCCAGATAGTTTTTATTTTATCGTCTGCTGATTTTATTTTATTGCTAATATACAGCGCTTTAGCTATTTTGCATGCAATTTTAAAGGTTTTTGAATATTTCGCAACATACTTATCAAAACTTGTATTATTCATATGTTGCTTTAGGCCATAAAGTTCATATAGCTTTTCTCTGCTTTTACGAATGCCTGGAGTCGCCCATTTGCTAAATACGAACTTGGTGTAAATACTTTTCGCTTTCAGTGGAAAAGTGTCATTAAATTGCGTATTGAGTACTTTATAAAACTCGGCATAGAACTCATTTGGGTCATCTATATTAATAAAGTTTTGAACACATAATTTACTAGTCAAGGTTTTATTACATTTTTCAAAATGTTTACTTGTCTATGGTCTAAATTTTATTTGCATTTTTTGCAAAGCTATGTAGGTGCTAAACGTTATTGTTTGCCCACTGTGATTAAATGTTAATTTATTAACAATTTCTTTATTTAGGTAATCACAATTACAAAAAACTTTATCTATGTAAGTCGCAGAAGAAGCTGTCACTCTAGTTGGCTCCATAAAAACATTTGCCAGATTAAATGATTTAAAAAGACCCAATAACCTGATACTGTTAGAGTTATTTTCTTATAAGTTAATGTTAAAATCGCCACATATGACGATTGATTTACTACTAGTACTATTTTTTTTTAACACGTCTTCCATTATAGAGTCAAACACAGATAGATTCTGGTAACTTGGAGGTCTGTAGACACATACTACAACATGCTTATTAAGCTCAACACAGGACAATTCAATGGTGTGTTCAACCGACAGTCTAACAATGTCTTTTCTTTCTTTAGATTTAATAGAATTTTTAATAAGTATTAATGATCCGCCATGTATCATACGTTTTCTGCTATAATAGCTAACTACGTAATAATTTTCATAATTAATGTTCCTTACTTGGTGATCTTTTAACCAATGTTCTGTTAGAATTTGTTTTTTTCTAGAAATAGTTCAATTTCTAATAATTTGGAAGAGCAACCTTGAATGTTCTCATTTAATAATTTTAAAGAGTATTGCTCTCTCCTCAGCTTTGTACCACTAAATGGATTGCCAGAAGATACCTTCATACTATTTACTAATAATCACTGATAATTTGCAGGGGTAACTTCTATTGTCTTATGGACTAGTTTAAATTTATGTTGCTAGTTGAACTAGGCAACACAGGGTCGTCAATCAATATAGAATTTGATAGATTTACTATCACTTCAGACATCCAATGAGGATTTAATAAACCAGAAATAAAAATAAAAATAGGCTACGAGTTGTGGAGTTTGCTGGCTGCTCTACAACCCTTGAGAATGACAGGCTTTCTGTTTTAATCCTTACATTATTTTGTTCTACCACCCAGAACTTAACAATATTTAACTCATAAATAAATTTGACCAGCCAACTGCAACCAACGACCCTATTTTACCTTATAATATATTTTTTTATTGTGACGTGTTTCGGAGAGAGTTAGCGGATAAACCATTTGTATACTGGGATCCTACGCTTTATTTTAGCCGAACCCGATTCGACGTTACAGTAGGCGGTGGGGCCTCTGTCTTGAACCGGCACAGGGGACCAAGGGTGACATACACGGCGTCTTCTGGCGCTCATTTTGCTGGTTTGGTCCTTGGGGCGGTCACGGCGTGCAATGTGTTCTGGTGCGCCGTTGATGGGTTTACTCCCCAGAGAAGCGGCGGGTTCGCGGACTGCTTACGCATGCCAGTGTTCCCGCCATAAGTGGCACAGGAGGATACAGTGGAGTTTTATTGGGTTGGAGTCCCACATAACTGCACTATTTCCCCGTGGTAGCGCATTTTGCATGATCATCTCCACACGCAAAAAAAAAAAAGGTTAGTACTCAATTGGATTAGGTTAAGGTGCGGCGGGGTTGGGGTGCAAGTTGAAAGCCTCCACGCGGCGCACCCTGGGCAACGTCGGCTCCAACTGCCCACCCGCGTTGGGTGGACAGTTGGGGCGGGCGGCTAATTTCAACACACGAGGAAAGGTCACGGTTCCAAACACAGTTCATCATCCATGATGGTCTGTGAAGGGAACCGGGCTAGAGGCGGGACGGGTAGTCCGTTGCTGCGGTGGCCATCTAACGCCTACTCCCTCCTCTGCTGTCAGAGGGTAGGTCGAGTGGGCGTGTAGTAGAGATGGAACCCAATCCCAAGGTCTCGCGTGCCGAGGGGATGGATGGCCGGAGGGTTTGTATCCGGTCCCTAGCGCAGGGAAAGGGACCTCACCCTTAAAAAGGAACCGAAACTATGGAACCAAGACTACTGGATAATAATCCTCAGGCGGGTACCCTTACGCAACGCAAGGGCCAGTCCCGCCCCTCTAGGGATCCCCTAGAGGGCAGCCCCATCGTATCTGAGGGGGGCACCACTAGTCTCGCGGGCCGGCAGAACACCGCCGACCTGCGCCAAGAGAGCCACGAGCGAGAAAAGGAGCTCCAGAAGAACCTGGAGCGACTGCGCGAGGTGGACGCACCACTTGCCGTCGCCGACGGCAACAAGAGCCGAGGAGGCTCATTTCCTGGAGACAACTTGTCTGACCAGGACTCGCGCGGCACCTCCAAATCTTGGAGGAAAGGAGAAGGAAGCGTCCGCGCAGCAAGGACTCGGGGTCGCTGGGTCTCTCCTCCACTGAAGAGAACCTGTCGGCCCCGAAGGTCTCAACGGGAAGGAGAGGGCGGCGTCGCGCGTTGGCGGGTGTTGCCACCGCTCGGGTGCCGGAACGCGACGTGCGGGGTCGCTTCATGCCTCGGCCCGACACGCCTGTCCCAGCAGAGTGCGTGCAGAGCGACCCTGGGCACATGAGTGCGGACCAGAGCGGTGGCTCCACCACGTCCCTGTTAGGGACAAATAAGGCGGAGGCGAATGCCGCAAAGCGGGCACAGCGACAGGCTGTCGCGGCTGACGAGGTCAGTGAGTTGGCCCGACAGGCCCAAGAGCGGCGCTCGGCTCGGACGGCTGCTGGTGGAGAAATGTCAGCGGTGGCGCTTAGTCGCCAAGTGACGGACGGGCTGGAGGTCATCCTGAAGGTTGCCACCAAATCGGGCAACCTGAAGGGCACTTTTATCCATGCCCCGAAGCAGGCGGTAAGCGATATTCAGGAGGCGGTTGAGGTCCTCAAAAACCGCACAACCACGGACGAGACGGCAAAGTTGTGGAAGGAAAACGGCCGTCTCCGATCCGAGTTAGAGGATCTCAAGCGGCAGTTCACCACCCAGACGGCAGCTTCTACCGTCACGAGCCCACCGCTGGCGCAGTCGTCGGCTCCATCTTCGGCTCTGTCATCGGCCGCAGCACTTGCAGATGCGGAAATTGAAAAGATCGCGCGCATCTGCATGATGCAGTGCGGTCAAATGGTGGGTGCCCGGCTGGAGGCCATAGAGGCGAGACTGCCAGCCGAAACCCTCCGCCCACCACTCGCTGGGGATAGGCGGAGACAGGAGGGGCCCGCTAAGCCGGCAGTGACTCAGCAGAGAAATGCCGGGAAAGGGACCACAAAGCCCACGGAGGGGCCCAGTAAGCCCGCTGAGGGTAGGTCCGCGCCCACTTCCCAGTCGGCGGCTGCGACCGTGCCGACACCACCTGGCCCCCTCACGGAGGCCTGGACGACGGTGGTCAAGAGGGGCCGCCGTCGAAAGAAGAGGACGGCGCCGTCGGCAACCGCTGGAGCACCTGCACCGGCATCGAATAAGGCCGCTGGACCGCCTAAGGTCAGAGCCCCACGCTCCGCGGCTGTAGTGATCACGCTGCAGCCCGGAGCCGTCGAAAGGGGCGTCACTTACAAAGCGGGCCTGACAGAGGCGAGGGCCAAAGTCGCGTTCCCCGACCTTGGAACACCGTCCGGCTTCAAAATGAGGCCGGCAATAACGGGGGCGCGGCTGCTCGAGGTGTCGGGTGCCTCTAGCGCCGAAAAGGCAGACATTTTGGCCAGCAAGCTGCGGGAAGTCCTCAACCCTGAGGACGTCCGGGTGTCCAGGCCGATGAAGACGGCTGAGCTGCGGATCGACGGTCTGGACGACTCGACGACCTCAGCTGAGGTCGTGGCGGCAATCGCCCAAGCCGGTGGATGTCCATCCGAAGACGTGCGGGCGGGCGAGATCCGCGCCGACGCTACCGGGCTCGGCATGATTTGGGTGCGGTGCCCGGTGGCGGCGGCGCAAAAAGTCGCTAACGGTGGACGACTGCTGGTGGGGTGGGTTGCAGCGAGGGTCAAGCTGCTGCAACCCAGGGCATTGCGGTGCTATCGTTGCCTGGACATTGGGCATGTCAGGGCACGATGCACCGCCGAAACAGACCGCAGCGAGCAGTGCTATCGCTGCGGTCAGCCCGGCCACAAGGCAGCCCAGTGCTCGTCGGCGCCAAACTGCAGCCTCTGTACAGCTGCAGGGAGGCCCGCTGGGCACAGAGCGGGTGGAAAAGCCTGTTGCGCACCTACGCAGCAGAAGAGGAGAAAGAGGGCCGGGGTTGCCGGGGGCTCTTTACCCCCCCGTCAACCTGGCTGCTCTTTGGCCGACTCCCGGCCTAGGAATGGAGCGGAGGGAATGGATTGCGCATAATGGCGCTCTACCATTTCCTCCAGGGCAATATCAACCACTCTGCCAGAGCTCAGGATCTCTTGCTCCAGAGCATGGCAGAGTGGTCGATTTGCGTGGCTGTGGTCGCCGAGCCGTATTTCGTCCCACCCAGGGATAACTGGGTTGGAGACCTCGACGGTTTGGTGGCCATCATTGGCGGGGCTCTAGTCAGCCCATCCCGAGGTCACGGCTGGGTGGCCGCCCTCGCGGACGGCGTTGGCATAGTTGGTGCGTATTTTTCGCCCAACAAGAGTCTCGCTGACTTCGAGATTTTCCTTGTCGAGTTGGGCGCCGTCGTAGGCAGACTCCACCCTCGCCCTGTGCTGTTGCTGGGTGATCTCAACGCCAAGTCTTCGGCGTGGGGATCTCCGGTAACCGATGCTAGGGGTGAGGTGCTGAAAGAGTGGGCAGTCACCACTGGCCTGGTCGTCCTAAACCGGGGCTCGGTCCACACGTGCGTGCGACAGCGGGGCGGTTCAATAGTGGACGTATCTTTCGCTAGCCCAGCTGTCGCGAGCCGTGTCCGCGACTGGCGTGTCGCCGTGGAGGTGGAGACGTTATCGGGTCACCGATATATCCGTTTCGACGTCTCCACCCAGACCGCTGGCGGCCGCGACGTGCTAGCCCCGCGAACGGACGGTCCGCGCTGGGCGCGCAAGCGCATCAACAGGGAACTTCTCGAGGAGGCCACCATTGTCCAGGCCTGGATCCGGGTGTCGGCAACAACCGGACCCGTCGACGTCGAACAGGAGGCGCTGTGGTTCCGCGGGGCGATGACGCAAATCAGCGATGCGTCCATGCCCCGGGTCCACGCACAGTCAGCGAGGCGCCAGGTGTACTGGTGGTCCGCCGAGATCGCACAGTTGCGTGTCGCGTGCGTAGCGGCCAGACGCCAGTACACCCGATACCGGAGGAGACGTCGTCGGGTCCCTGATGAAGAAGCCGCACTGTATGAGATGTACCGCGCGGCGACGGAGACTCTGCGGCTGGTCATCAGCGAGGCGAAGAAGCGAGCCAGGGAGGAGATGTTGGAGACTCTAGATCGGGATCCTTGGGGGCGACCTTATCGAGCGGTTCGAGGGAAACTTCGAGCCGCCGCGCCTCCACTTACGGAGAGTCTCCAACCCGAGCTGCTGGAGGAGGTAGTCGCAGCCCTCTTCCCGGCGAGACCGGAGCATATCCCGCCGCCGATGGCTGTGCCCACGGCCGCAGAGTCTACAGAGGAGGACGCCATCAGCATCCCAGAGGTGACACAGGCAGAGATGGGGGCGGCCGTGATGAGGCTCCGGGCCAAGAACGTGGCCCCGGGGCCCGACGGAATCCACGGCCACGTGCTAGCCCTCGCTCTGAAGGAGCTAGAGCCCTGGCTGAGAGGACTATTCACTGCGTGCCTTGAGCGGGGCCAGTTTCCCACTCTGTGGAAATCTGGTCGCCTGGTCCTGCTCAGGAAGGCGGGGCGCCCTGCGGACTCGCCGTCCGCGTATCGGCCCATAGTGTTGCTAGACGAGGTGGGTAAGCTGTTCGAGCGGATAATCGCTGCCCGCCTCGTCCGCCACTTGTATAGAGTGGGGCCGGACCTGGATAAAAGCCAGTTTATCTTTCGGCATGGGCGCTCCACCATCCACGCGATTTCGCAGGTGAGAGTCCTGGCGGAGGAAGCGGTGTCCCGGGGTGGGGTGATGTTGGCGGTGTCCTTGGACATTTCCAACGCCTTCAACACCCTGCCCTGGAGTTGTGTGCGGGAGGCACTGTGGTATCATCGAGTGCCTCCCTACCTCCGCCGCATCGTCGGGGCTTATTTGGCGGAGAGGTGTGTCACCTTCGTGGGACGTGATGGCGTCGAAAACCAGCATCGCATGTCGTGCGGTATTCCGCAGGGCTCGGTCTTGGGCCCGCCCTTGTGGAACATCGGGTACGACTGGGTGCTGAGGGGCGAACTCCAACCGGGCGTAGACTTGACGTGTTACGCAGACGATACACTGGTCACCGCCCGGGGGAGTTCGTACAGGGAGGCAGCGTTGCTGGCGACGGCTGCGGTCTCACAGGTGGTGAGCCGCATACGGCTCCTTGGCCTGGAGGTGGCCCTCAACAAGTCGGAGGCCATGGTCTTTCATGGCCCCCGGCGGGCGCCACCGCCCGATGCCCACATCGTCGTCGGGGGGGCTCGAATTGCTGTCGAGTCAACCATGAAGTACCTGGGATTGGTGCTCGACAGCCGGTGGGATTTCGGCCCCCACTTCCGGCGGCTGGCGCCCAAGTTGTTGGTCGCAGCTGGGGCGCTGTCAACGCTGCTTCCCAATCTGGGGGGCCCGAGCGCTGCCTGTAGGCGGCTCTACGTGGGGATCGTGCGATCTATGGCCCTGTATGGGGCCCCGATCTGGGCGGCTGACCTGACGGCCGGCAGCATCGCTGTTCTGCGAAAGCCGCAGAGAGTGATGGCCGTCAGAGTCATCAGGGGGTACCGCACGATCTCCTACGAGGCGGCTTGTGCACTGGCCGGATCCCCGCCCTGGGACCTGGAGGCGAAGGTACTCGCGTCACTGTATCGGTGGCGCGAGGAAGCGCGGGCGCGGGGCGAAGGGCTGATGCAGCGACATATGGAGTTGCGTCAGTCTCAGCTTCGCGAGGTCCTGGTGGCGGAATGGCGGGACAGGCTTTCACGTCCTACCGCCGGCCTCATTACCATCGAGGCGGTCCGGCCAGTGCTCGAGCGCTGGCTCGGGAGGAGGCACGGCTCCCTGTCGTTTCGGGTGACGCAGGTGCTCTCGGGGCATGGTTGCTTCGGGAAGTACCTGTGTCGCATAAACAGGGAGCCGGACGCCCGGTGTCACCACTGTGTCGACTGCCGGGAGGACACGGCGCGGCATACGCTGGCAGAGTGTGCCGCTTGGGAGGAGCCACGCCGTGTCCTCATCTCTGAAGTTGGCAGTGACCTGTCGCTGCCGGCCGTAGTCGAGTCTATGGTCGGCAGTGAGGAGTCCTGGGACGCGGTGGTATCCTTCTGCGAAACAGTCGTTTTGCAGAAGGAGGCTGCGGAGAGGGAGAGGGAGATTTCATCAGCTAACCCGATCCGCAGCAGACGCGCCGGGCGTCGGCGGAGGGCGGACAACGCCCTCTTCCAGCCCCCCTAAATGGGTCCAGGGGCGACGGACTCGGGGACGTCCGTCGCCCCCCAAACATCAGGACCCGAGGTGGTGGCGCGTAGTGTTCCACGCGCGCCCCTCTTAGACGTCGCGGGGGGAGTCCAACACCTCACTCCTCCCCCAACCCGAGGTCGTGGCCCGCAAAGGCGGGCCGGCACTAGCCGGGGGTTGCGGATGTATCATTGTTCCCGCGACCCCCAGCGTAGGTGTGGGATGGAACACTGGGGTGGTTTTTAGTCAGTACAAGTCTGACAGACCCCACCGCCCTCCCCAGGGCGGAGGACATCCAATGAGGATTTTCCACCCCGGAACAAAAAAAAAAAAAAAAAGTGCGGCGGAGCCATCCTTGAGCCGCGAACATGTTTGTTTTATTCCAAAGAACATTATGTGTAAAAATCATTATGCGTTTAAAACATTATGCTTTGTAAAATTATGTTTCATTATTATTATACCAACATTATTTATGGCAACACATTTGTGCCTAATAATATTATGCATAATAATCTTCTTAATTGTTTTCCTTCACCGTTGCCTGTGCAGACCAAGATAAACTTAGAAAGTACATATGAATTTGAAGAAGTCACTTTGATACGTGCCCGGATTTGAACCCACGACCTCAAGCACGAGATGCGAGGTCTTAGCCACTGGGCCACCACGACGTGCGTAATGATTATTATGCTGAATTTCGTTATGCCAATGTAAATTATGCCAATATGTTTTATGCTAGTCATTAGTAAACTACTTGTGAATGCGTCAGTGATACGTACAAGCAAGCATGGTGGACGCCGCACCGTTATGTCGGCTATGGAGTTTGGTTATCATACTTTTATTTGAAATACAAGCAGACTAAAACAATAACAAGAAAAGTCACCAATATTTATTTTAGCTCATAACCCACCACATCCACACCCCACACCACATCTTATTTCTCATGTATGTGAATGCCATCGTAATTCTTTTGAGAAATAAAGATTCTTAACCGTAACATGCTGTTTCGGAGTTGGTACCTCAGTAACAACTGCTTTTATTCACTTTACATATTTACTTTCACCCCTCTGTAGAAACCTAGAGTTCAAATTCCTAGTATTTTAGGCGAATATTGAGTATTACCAGCTACAAACTATACCATGACGTAATGAAACCTTATCGTTTAATAATAAATAGTGATCGTATATTGAGAACGTGTTACCGGCTCCACCTGTCAGAGAACACGAACGTTGCATTGCACTGTCGTGTCGGAACATAAATGTTCAACATTTAACACGTCCGCGTACGTTGTTGCTGCTCTGTAAAGAGCAAGCTACTGAAGTGTTGTAATGAAAATTGGGAGGCTGATGATTACTCATGTGTTTTTAGAAGACACTATTCAGTGGATCCGCGACAGGCTCAGAAAGGGCTGGAATCCTTCCCAAAGAACTGGCCCATAATCTAAGAAAGCCAGGCAAAGTGAAAAGATCGAAGGGTGGCCTTATCTTGTAGTAGAATAACACAAGCTTTAAAAAAACAGGTTTTGGTCTACGCGTTCGTTAAGTTTCATCAAAATCCGAGTAGCTGTTGAGGCTTATTGATCATAAACATCCAATCATACGGACTTTCACAGTAGGATATGATATCCAGCTAGGTTTACTAAAATCGTTTTAAAACGATGTGAAAATAGATACCAACATAATTATTGTAGTTATATAATTGTGTTAATTGCACGCTTAATACAAAAGTTCCTTCTAAAAAGTCTTCGTGTGGCTCACACGTACCTCACACTAACGCAAAATAGAAGAACAAATATGGACGCCTGAGTCAGTCCACTATTAGATAATCGTATTGGTTAGCGCAATTTTTTTGTCATTAGCAGTCCTGTTTAGGGTCCCGAACCCAAAGAATAAAAACGGGACCCTATTACTAAGACTCCACTGTCCGTCTGTCTGTCTGTCACGGGGCTTTATCTCATTCACCGTGATAGCTAGACAGTTGAAATTTTCACAGATGATGAATTTCTGTTGCCGCTATAACAATAAATAGCTAATATTGTTGTTTCACGGAATCCCTGAGAGACCAGGTGAGAAGTTGTGTGACACTATCCATGAAGTTATCTCCAACCAGCTCAAAATTGATGATTTCAAGACTGAGTTTCTGAATGTGTGCCACAGACTTGGTGCCTCCAAGGATAAAACTAGACCCGTGCTGGTGCGTTTCAAGGAGATGGAGCACCGTCGGTTGGTCTGGGACAATAAGACTTCACTCAAGGGCAGCGGGACCACCATTTCGGAGTTTCTGACCAAAATTCGGCATCAAGTGTTTATGTCTGCCCGCGAGCACTTCAGCGTTAATAGCTGCTGGTCTGCAGAGGGAAAGGTCATAGTCATGACGCCTGACAGGTCTCGCCGGAAGATAGCAACATTGGGTGAGCTTCAAACTCTTATCGCACTATTCCCCACTGCAGCCTGTGCTGGTACTTCCAACGATCCTGGGCGTGCTGATTCAACCTTGACTGCTGCCGCAGCTGCATTGCCTAAAACCGCAACCCCTAAAGCTAAGATTGTGAGGAAGGCGCGTCGCTGAGTCTGTGGTTTCATTTGACTCCAGTTTATTTTTAACGTAGTGGGCAATTTCGGTATATTTTTGGATAAGTTTCTACTCATGTTTATCTACCCTTATATATATATTGTCTAAATTAACGCTTTGAATGTCTGCTGGTAGATGTATTTAAAATATAGTTTAGTTATTTTATTACTTTTCTTTTGCTTGACAACTTGACATTGGCATGATGTTGATGAAATTTGTCGTCTGTCATAAGTGTCAAATGTCAATCTCATTATTTTACGTTTCGTTTCACAGTTCGTTTGTATTGCCGTTTTGTTGTGGTGACTGATATTCTCGTTTGCAAGTTTAATTTTTCTTTTGATTTCTCACGTTTTGTCTTTACTCTTTTGCTTAAAAATGTTGTTAAAATCTCTTCCAACTACAGCGTACAGGTGGTTTTATTAGTTGGGCAGTAACTTAATAAGTTGTTAAATTTTTTTTTCTTGCATTTTTTATTTTTTTTATTTTTAGAAATATTTATTTTAAGGTATTTTATTTAGTTTATTATACTTGCATACTATGGTTGATGGTAATTTAGATGTTGATTTTTTCTCATGTTCTTCCTCTTCTAGCAGCTTCCTTAGTGCGGCGAGTGGCTCTTCCTCTCCTCTAACTCTTGGTGATCAGATATCTTCTTTGTTTTCCCACTATCCCAATAACCTCAACATAGCTCACATCAATGCCCAGAGTGTTCCTAGCCATTTTTCTGATCTTCTGGCTTCCATTAACTGTGCAAACATAGATGCTTTGCTGATCTCCGAATCCTTCCTGAAACCTTCACTTTTATCGGTTCACTATGCCCTCCCTGGCTTTGTTCTTATTCGTAACGATAGAACGGGGAAGGGTGGTGGTGGTGTCGCCATTTACTTGCGTGCTGGTATTCCCTTTAGGGTTATCAGTACATCACCATCTCCCTACTCGGGCTCAGCGGAGCATCTATTTTTAGAAATCTCCTTACATCACGTTAAGATGCTTCTTGGCGTGATGTATAGTCCTAACCTCAGTGTCGATTACTTTAATTCTTTTGAATCGCTTTTAAACGATTTTTGTCCTACTTACGACCATGTAGTCTTGATGGGTGATTTTAACACTTGCCTTCTTAAAAATGACTCGCGTACTCACAAACTTCAAACTCTCTTGTCTTCTTTTAACCTCAGTATTCTCCCTCTCTCTGCCACTCATCATTTTCCTAATTGCACCCCTTCTCTCTTGGATTTAATGATTGTTTCTAAAGCTAATAATGTATCTATTCACGGTCAGCTCTCTGCTTGTTTTTCCTACCACGATTTAATCTTCATGTCCTACAAGATTCGTCCTCCAAAGCGCAAACCATCTTATATTTTCCTTCGGAACTATAAGGGCATAGATCTGGAGGCATTGCTGCAAGATGCAGGTGGCATTGACTGGACGGATGTGCTTGAAAGCTCTAGTATCAATGATATGGTTCGTATTTTTAACTCTAAGATACTCAGCCTTTACGATCGTCATGCTCCTATACGTCGAGTCAGAGTAAAGTATGTGCCGGCTCCCTGGCTCACCCCTGCTATTAAGGATGCTATGGCAAGTAGAGATCGTGCCAAAAGAAGGTTAAAGCTCCGTTCTTCTGAGCGCAACCTAAGTTCGTATCGTGAGATGCGTAATCGCTGTAGTCGTATGTGTAGAGATGCAAAGAGACGCTACTTCCATAATTCTCTTGACAACCGGAACTCCTCTGAAGTCTGGAAGTTTCTGAAAACTGTCGGCATTGGTAAGTCCCCTGTCATTGCTAGTAATGAGACTGACGTGTGTGCTCTCAACAAACATTTCTCACTTCCACCCGTTACTTTGGATCCACACGTCAAATCAGCTACATTAAATAAGCTTTCCGCCTTACCAGTGCCGCAGTGTTCGTCTTTCGGTTTCAGTCCTGTGAGTGAAATTGATGTCAAAAAATCTATCTGTGCTATCTCCTCCTCCGCAGTTGGTAATGATGATCTTTGCTCAAGAATGATTACCCCTATCCTCTCCACAATACTTCCCGTTTTAACCCACATTTTTAACTATTCCTTGTTTTCTTGCACTGTTCCCGATGCTTGGAAACTAGCCCATATTATTCCGTTACCCAAAATACCTAACCCGGTCACTTTGTCCGATTTCAGACCCATTTCCATCCTTCCTTATCTTTCCAAAGTTCTTGAGCACATTGTTCATCAGCAACTGTCTCTGTTTATATCTAGTAATGATCTTCTTAGTCCTTTTCAATCTGGTTTCCGACCTGGTCACAGTACTGTCACAGCTCTTTTAAAGGTGACTGATGACATCCGCTGGGCTATGGATCACAAATCTCTGACGTTACTTGTGCTTCTTGATTTCAGCAGTGCTTTTAACTCTGTTGACTTCGATATCCTTCTTGGGATCCTTAAATCTTTCAATTTCTCCTCTTCCACTATTGATTGGTTCGACTCCTATCTCAGAGGTCGCTCGCAGCGGGTACGCCTTGATGAGTGTTCTTCGGATTGGTGCTCTCTTACTGCGGGTGTACCCCAGGGTGGCGTTCTCTCTCCTCTTCTCTTTTCCATTTTTATTAACACTGTTACTAGAATCATCTCCTGTAACTTCCATCTCTACGCTGACGACCTTCAGCTTTACCATCATTTTCTTAGTTCTGATGCGGAAGCTGCTGTGTCTGCCGTGAACAGTGACCTGAAGTTGATTGGGGAGTGGTCGCAGTCCTTTGGGCTGCAAATCAACCCTAGGAAGTCTCAGGCCATGGTTATCGGCGGCAGGCATATGCGGAACAGGCTTGATGTTGCGTCGCTGTCTCCGCTATGGTTGAATGGAGTACAGATTGGGTACACTAAGACGGCTAAAAACTTGGGGGTAATCATGGACTCCTATCTGTCGTGGACTGCCCATGTCGCTGAGGTCAGTCGCAAAGTGCATTACTCGTTCCACTCGCTGAAATGCCTCCAGAGCTTTTTGCCCTTGAAAACCAAAATTTCCCTTGCCCAAACACTCATTCAGCCAATCATCGACTACGCCGACGCCTGTTATTTGGATGCCACCGAGGAGCTTTTAAATAAACTTGAGCGTTTGCAAAATGTATGTATTCGTTTTGTTTTCAACCTTAAAAAGTACGATCACGTTTCAGATTTTCGCAAGTTACTCAAGTGGCTCCCTATTCGACTTCGCAGGAACTCTCGCATATTGTGTCTATTATTTAACATCCTTCATAATCCTAAAACGCCTTCCTACCTCCGTGAACGCTTTTCTTACTCCCGTCCTTCCGATGCACTTTGCAGGTCGCATCTTAAAAATATCCTTAATATCCCTTCCCACACTACCGATTTCTACTCCTACTCTTTTACTGTGCACGCCGTGCGATTGTGGAACTCTCTACCGCCTGACATTAGGGACTGCAAAACTCTTGCAGTTTTTAAAAGAAGAGTGAAAGACCACTATCTTTCCATTCCGTCATAGTTGCATATTTATTTATGTATTATTATTTTAGATATATATATATATATATATATATATAGATAGGTATTAGTATTTATTGTTTTAATATTTATTTTACAAATATGTTTGTTTAAATTGTTATGATAGTAGGTATATTTATTTGTTATCGGTATTGTTTATTAGTTATTACTTAATTATGAATCGTTTTATGTTTATTATTTTTCAACTCTACACACTATGTCTATATCTCTTTTTTTCATCTTTCCTTTCGCAGGTATGCTGGAAGAGATTTCTATAGAAATAAGCATTACCTATGTACCTATTGTTCTATTTCTTCTTCTTGTCTGTATATTATGTGTGTGTGCATAAATGGTTAAATAAATAAAAAAATAAATAAATACTAACTTTCCAGACTTCATTTTCGCAACAGGCTTGTATTTTCATCGGATATGTTCTAAACATCTTTATGGCTTTCTTCCGCCTCAGTTTAAAAAACCTTAACGAATTTTTTATTTTCCAGAAATATCATTTAACTAAACTACCTATACCCTAAAAAATCGTGCTCGCGTTCTATAATATGTTTAGATTATTTTCAATTCTATGCTCTTATACGAGTATCATACACATTTATTAACAGATTTAATACTCCAAATCCAGTTTCTACTTTTTTCTTGTCCATCAATTCCTTTTTGGTTTAGGTAAGTACCTCCTTTTCTTCTAACCTCAATTGTCAAGGAAGATATAGCCACTTCAGGCCTCTTTTTTTTTGAGACATAAAGACAGTTTCAACCTTGGAAAAGTTTTAATTTACTACTGGTTATTGGTAATATAATATTGAGGAACTCGTGGCTAAATAATAACAGCCGCACTGGTCGATAATCAAGGTTAAGCAACGCTTGACGAGGTCCGTCCGTGGATGGGTGACCATTTCAACATACTGAGTTTCTTCCGTGTCTAGGAAAGCACGTTAAGCCGTTGGTCCGGGCTGTCATTTTAAGATCTTTGACAGTCGTTACAAGTAGTCAGAAGCTTGAAAACTGACCCCAGTCTTGCCAAGGGGTACCGTGTTACCCAGTTACTGGGTTGTGGAGGTCAGATAGGCAGTTGCTCCATGTAAAACACTAGTACTCAGCTGAATCCGGTAAGACTGGAAGCTGACCCCAATATAGTTTGGAAAAGGCTAGGCACAGAAAAGACTGGTAATATAATATTGGTAATAAATTGTTCTCAAAATTGGTCCTCAATTAGCTAGGAAAGCAGTTCACAGAAAATAAAGCCCAGTCCGTGCATGCCAGCAAAAGTTTGGTTCCGCATCAAACACGGAGTAAGTCATAAGTTTGAAGTAACAACTCATGGCTTATCACGTCAGTTATGTGCCGCCCAGATATGGGTCACAGTGCTCACAGTTAGCGGCGACTGTTAACGATATATGCCTGTGTTGGTGTGTGTTTGTTTGTGTGTGTGTGTGTGTGTATGTAGGACACAAATTACATCACACAGTGACCAGCTCATTAGATGTACATTGAAGTAACAAGGACGACACTGGACATATGCTACAACTGTTCGTGTAGTAGATAGTGCCGCTAAGTTGTCTAGTTTCTTACCAAGTAAAACAATAAGAATTAATGTAAAAAGGTGTCGTTTATTTTCTAACTTTTTAAGATCGATTAAAAACACCAATAGAATTATGGATTTTATAAAAAATGGAGCCATTCTATTATTGCTTTTTTAATGAAAAGCCAGCCAGAGGTAACGGAACAAAAGTAGTAGTTTTTAGGGTTCCGTACCCAATGGGTAAAAACGGGACCCTATTACTAAGACTCCGCGATCCGTCTGTCTGTCTGTCTGTCCGTCTGTCACCAGGCTGTATCTCATAAACCGTGATAGCTAGACAGCTGAATTTTTACAGATGATGTATTTCTGTTGCCGCTATAACAACAAATACTAAAAACAGAATATAATAAATATTTAAGTGGGGTTCCCATACAACAAACGTGATTCTTTTGCCGTTATCTGCGATAGTGGTACGGACGGTACCCTTCGTGCGCGAGTCCGACTCGCACTTGGGCGGTTTTTTTTTTTCAAATTGTGTCTAGCTTTGTAACTACTCGTATGTCACCTTATATAATATCCCATTCTGTCTAATTTTGAATATCACTACATAGTATAAAACAAAGTCGCTTCCCGCTGTCTGTATGTCTCTATGTATGCTTAGATCTTAAAAACTACGCAACGGATTTAGATGCGGGTTTTTTTTTAAATAGGTAGATTGATTCAAGAGGAAATTTATATGTATAATACACGCGGGCGAAGCCGATGGCAGAAGCTAGTAAGAAGCTGGCAGAAGCTTTAATAAAGTGTATAATTTGTCATGTACAGGTAACTATATAGTTATAAAAATAAGACCGTATAGACCATTAAACTTTTTAAATAGGTACATCTCTACGAACGGAGTCAACGATGTCGTTAACTTAGGAGTGTTCAATTAAATAAACGTAATTCGATTTAAGAGTCGAATCAACAGGCGGTGATTTGTTTGTTATAACTTCGGAGTATTACCAGCTCCGCCTTTGAAGCTTGTAAACAACAATTAGTTTTAATATGTTTACTAATTAAGAACAATGATAAAGTATTTTACGTTTTGAGATAGGTACTGTCAAAAGGAAACTTATTAACGTTTGGTAATTGACATGTGAAAAGTTCGTGTGTTTTCAGGTCGGTTTTTACCCGATTACGGCGAAGCCAAATTGAAGGGTTATGATTTTAGCAGTCTATGTATGTATGTATTTACGTTCGTCCTCTGTAGCGCCTAAAATATTCATCCGATTTTGATGAATAAGGTGTCAATCGATTCGTTATTAGGGCCCGGGTAAAATAGGCTAAATAACCGTAGCCAGACTACAGTTTTTATTAAACTTTTTTAGCTTCAATTTGATTGATTAAAAAATGTACCAGGAAATTTTAAATTTCAATTAAGTAATGCTACTTTTGTGTGTAGTCGATTTTTTCGCTTCTTCAATGTATCTAGATACAATAAATCAATTCAATGTACGAGTATCTAGACATTCTAAAATTTAATTAACAGTATATTAATTTTTACCACGACTTTGTTCTAGTGGCATATATCGCAGGATCCTTAGGTTTTTCCGATATGAAATTGCCTGTCACTCAGCGATAGTATGTCTATGTGTAAGTGTAAGAATAATCTGATCAGAAGGTAGGTAATACCAGAAATAACCTTTTACAAAAATTGGCAATATAACAATTTCACCTTGTAATAATATTAGTTTATTGAAGCGAAGAGTAACTTACAGAAAGATATGCAGTAAATCTACATAATATCCTACTAATGGTGGCTATAGTGAGAACCACTTACCACAAAGTGTGGTTAATAGCCATCCATAATTGTGGTTGCTGATTGTATGCCATTTAGAAACTAATGTGGGTCCGATAAATTGACTGTTCCATTGATGGACAGGCATCAGCTAAATTTCACTACACAAGCACACAGAAAATCTCCTCTCTTCTCCGCTCGAATGCTTTTTACCCGACTGCCGAAGGAGGGTAATGTGTTTATCAGTCTATGTATGTATGTATGTAAGTATGTATGTATGTAAGTATGTATGTATGTATGTATGTATGTATGTATGTTTGTTCCTATGTGGCGTTCCAGAGACCAAACGCGTTGGCCGATTTTGATGATTCATACGTCAATCGATTCGTCTAAACCCTGCGAGTGTCACTGGCTATATTAAAATTGTAAGATAGAAAAACGGCGGTTTTGGGCGCCATTATGTGGGGGTACAATTTTTTTTTTCTTCCTATCCCATCGTGTAGGGTATCAAAATAAAGGGTATTACGAGGCGATTTCAAAAATATATAACACTTATATATTTCTATGTACCAAATTCGAAAAAAAGTAACTAAAAAGTTATAAATAAAAAAAAGTTAATTAAAAAAATCAAAAAACCCGACTGCTTAAGAAGCGAACTAAAAAGACGTAAACAAGAAGAAAATCAGGCTGTGCAGTCGGAGGATACATCTGGTTTTGGTCAGCTCGCAAATATGTATCTTCCGACTGCACAGCATGATTTTCTTCTTGTTTACGTCTTTTTAGTTCGCTTCTTAAGCAGTCGGGTTTTTTGATTTTTTTAATTAACTTTTTTACAGATAATAAACCGATACAAGAGGTGGAAAAAAAGGGAGAGATGTCTTATGGACACCCGCTTGGAACGGAGTTCGATTCCTTAAATTTACAGTCTTTCAGTTTCGCAAAATATGACGAAACTGAAATAACAAAATTATAAATATTTTTGCATATTCTCCAAATTGACGGCAAGCTGAATCGATTGAAAAAAGTTTTAGTTTTCTGCATGATAGTGCCTCAAAAAACACTGCAAAAAGGTGTCGGTGTTATGTGTCATTTTTTCATTGTTACACTATTTTTCGGTCTAACTACTCACGCCGCAAAAAATCAGAACTAACGCGCAATAAGGAACTTCATTCCAGAAAAATCTTATTGGTTTATCCCATCGATAGTTTTTTTGTTAACGAGGTGAATTCTCCAAAAGGCGCCTGGACTTTTGGGGAAAAGACCAGGGAGTGTTGGATTTATACCTCACTGAAACCACCCCACTGATCACCTTCAACACGTAGAAGCAGCCCGTGACCTCTCAAAAGACTACCCTGGAACCCTCTCTGTACAACTCCTGTTGGGCACATCTCTCGGGAGACTGAAAAAGTGACTCATCGTACCTAATATAAAAAATGCCTTTGTAATCTAAACATACAGCTACATACGAGTACGTTAAAACTGAAAATAATGAAGTATTTTACTTGTCTAAAGTACAACTTCTGCAACATCTCCTCAAGGTATCCTCTAATCGAAGACGTTCGTTCGATGTAAGTATTTCCAAATAAAGCATTTAAAAAGCGCTTGTTTTTCTAAGCTTAGCGATATAATTAATCGACATTGTGACACGAGACATTGGATGTTTATTTTGATTAAAAGCGAATCTTGATTCGCGTAAAGTTCTTAGAATTCGATCAAAATAATTGGAATGGCATGTCAGTCAATAAAAACTTGGGACGCAGCCGCTCGAGACCAATTAAATAAAACAAGTTTACAAAATCAATTAGTTGCAATGTTGGCTTTACACAAGTTGTTATTGAGTTTGCCAACTCGTAATATGTCCTAAGTTAGGTTTTATGTATCCTTTTATATTTAATTTAACTTTTGGAAAATGAACTTTGTCGCGCTACCATGTGGGTTTACTTTTTGTTAATAGTTTTCGCATTCATTATGTTCTTGTTATAGAGTTAGGCTCTGTTTTAAATGTTTATTTGAGCAATCAAAACTTTCTGTTATGAGAGTGTAGATCGTAACATTTTTATTGTGCAAATATACTTGCAATGCGTAACTTTGTTTCTTAAGTGGCTGAAAATGGTGTACTAACATACTTACTTGTTCTTTGTTGTTAATAGGTGTTTTCTTACCGTATTGACGTTGATAATATCTTTATGAGATACTTTTCATTAAATTGTTAGTTTTATACAAAATATTTTACTCGGAATCTGCAGGTACGTCAGTAGCTTTATGAGCTAACCGAACATATAAATTGCGTTTTAAAATGCATAGATAAAAAAGTTTAATTTGCGCCAGTAAAATCGTTCATCATTCCATAAAATCAGTCCTACTAATATTATAAATGCGAAAGTTTGTGAAGATGGATGTATGTATGTATGTTTGTTACTCTTTCACGCAAAAAATACTGAACGGATCTGATCTTGGCACAGATATAGAATATAGTCAGGAATAGCACATAGGATACTTTTTATCCCGGGAATATGTCCTGTTGGAATAATTTTCGACGTTTACGCGTGCGAAGCCGCTGGCAGAAGCTAGTAATTACATAAATACAAACGGATTATTTGGTTTGTGGTTTTTTACATTTAAACCCGGAACGATATGCTCCACAAATCATTCCGTTCAGCAAATACGGATTTCAAAACCACTCATGTAGTTCGTTTTCAGAAATGGAATCGTCAGAACACATTTTTTCTTTGTTTATTGAGAATCTTTCAGGATACATTCGTATCATTTTTGATTTATTCTTGGTACTGGCTGGCTGTACGTCGAAATTCGGATTTTGAGCCGAGGCCGAGTAACGAAACCAATCTATGGCAGAATGCTACCGATTCCGTATGTGAAACCATGTGCTGATACAAATGTGAATCTTAGATAGGGATTTCTCTTACACAGCGAGAAGGGTCTTTAGCTGTTCATTAGCTATTAGTAGTTGGGCCCATCTATGACATAAATTCATTGCCATCATGAACCCGTTGTGAAAAAAAACGTTAATTAAAAATATCAAAAAACCCGACTGCTTGAAAAGCGAACTAAAAAGACGTAAACAAGGAGAAAATCATGCTGTGCAGCCGGAGGATACATATTATTCGCGAGCTGGCTGACCAAAACCAGATGTATCCTCCGACCGTTCGCTTTTCAAGCAGTCGGGTTTTTTGATATTTTTAATTAACTTTTTTTATTTATAACTTTTTAGTTATTTTATTTTTCGAATTAGGTACATTTAAACATATAAGTGTTATATATTATTGAAATCACCTCATAAAACCCTTTATTTTGATACCCCACACGACAAGCTTCGAAGAAAAATAAAAAATTCCCCCCACTAAATGGCGCCCAAAATCCGCCATTTTTTTATTTTCCTATTTTAATGTAGCTAGTGACACTCGCAGGGTTAAGACGAATCGATTGACGTAAGAACCATCAAAATCGGCCAACGCGTTTGGTCTCTAGAACGCCACATAGGAACAAACATACATACATATATACAAACATACGTACATACATACATACATATATAAATACATACATAGACTGATAACATTACCACACATTACCCTCTTTCGGCAGTCGGGTAAAAAGAGATAGGAATCATGACTCTCACAACGGAATCATGACGTCATTGAAACGTCATAGTAGCGTTGCGGTATTATAAATACTAAAATATTTCAGAAGGTATATAAATATTTGATCAATGTACAAAGAAACTCTGTATTTTTATTATAATACCCTTTTCAAATCCAGCTGTTCCCGAATTATCAATGAAAACCTATAAAAACAAAAAAGCCGTGGTCGAGACGTTGTTTATTATACTTAAAGTTCGCATAAAAAGAACCTAGACTTAACTTATTATAAACCCTGTTTAATTCAAATAATTAGCAAATAGTTCATGTAGAAAAGTTTTATGTTACAAAGAACAATTTATATTGAATTTATTTTATAAACTTTTATAATTATTATATTTTACTTAGGCGCTTACCAGATAATTTATCAATCTCAGCACGCTTTTCTTTAATGATGTTAATTAGATATTAGAACTTCCTCAAAGAAAGTATCGTGTAACATAATTAAATTGATCGATGGAATGGTTTTTTCTTTCTTGCTTATATTTTTAAAAGATTTTCCAAAATGTGGCGGTATTAAAACAATATTACAGGAAAATTATTGTTGAAAACATATTTTCGAAGATTATATTTCGTTAATAATTTCAGCCGCTTCTTTTCATATTGGAGTTTATAATTATGGGCTTCAGTTTGGTATACTTTCCGTAATTATTATTAAATGATGTGTATAATAATGTAGGTACTAGATTTTTTCTGCGTCTATGCTCCCTTGGCCTATCAAAGTCAAAGACAAATTTATCATTTCATTTCGGCCACTAAGCGGCACTTTTGAACGTCAAAAATTTAAATTAAAAAAAAATGATTCTAACGACTATGCGCAAAGGTAGATTGTTATGGAGAAGAACGGACACGAAACTCCACATTTACTTACTCTTAAAAAAATTGTTTGAGTAAAACACATACATTAATATTTACATACATACATTAATTCATATACGTGAGGACGATGCACCTAGTATAATACTACTATACTACGTATAGGTATTATATTTAGTTTAGGTAAATTCATTAATTTGCTAAATAGGAACATGCTTCTCACATACTTACAAATATTGTAAACATAGGTTCTGAAGTCACTGACACTGGCCGCAGACGTATTTAAAAATTCATCACACTCATCATTTTTCACATTCAAAGACTTCATAGAATCAAATCGAATTCGATATCTAAAACGTATTCCATGTCGCCCATTTAGAGGCGTGCGAGATCCTCCGGTCTCCACTCTACAGACCCGCGGTTCCATACTTATTTGCATGTGAAAGAGCGTCAGTTGTACGTTTGTATGTCTCTACTTTTGTATAAAGGCGGATGAGTAGACAGGCTACAGTAATAAATTGTATACATTTCCACTTTCAAGTGCCTTCATTGAGTAAGGAACAATGGCTCTGGTTTCCACTAAATGAAGCGTTACTTTTTTTCAAGTGAGATATTTCGAAAAGCTATTCAAGTTTTTACGAATTGAAACATTGTTTTAGGAATGCTACCTATTTAACTAATTGTGAATGCTACTGAAAACTGTAAAACTAAGACATTCTTAAAGGTCAAAGCACATTCAGATAGATTTGCATCGAAAGAACGCTTCCCATTCTCTAGGTCTTCGTACGCATTCGCTCGTCTTCGTACGCATTCGCTTGACTTCGCGCTTATGTAACTAGTAGTGAGAGATTTGCAGTTGAGAGAGTATTAACTATATAGACAATATTTTCAAGAAAATCCCTTTACTTATTTCTGTTGCTAACTTTAATAACTGTGCTGTTCACAAAGCTGTACATTCAATTTATAACAAGACTTAGCTTGAAATGATTAGCCATGTTGTTTAGAAGGCTTGGGACCTGGCATGTCAACCGTGTACAGATCCCAAAGGAGATTGTTGCTAAAGCCGACATGAAAACCAAATAGTACGCTCAGAATGCACTCCAAGTTGGAAAATAAGTAACTAACATAAAAGTCTTGTCGAAGAAAATGGTATGTCTATTTTTTTTTAATCACATCTTTAATTAATCATAGTGTCGACAAAAAATCTTAACTTGCGTTTTATATATATTTTTTGCATAATACTGGTTCATAACCGAGATTTTAGAAGTTATACTCCCAGCTGAATTAGACTGACATCAGAGTTATCGTGGTTCAAAGTTTCACGGTAAATAGGTTAGCAGTAATATAGATTGGTAGAACTGCAGTCACAGAAAAATATGAAATGATTTTATTTGTATCGAAGTGAACATTCTCATTGAGCAGAACAAAGCCATCGGAAAATGGTTGTAGAAATAAAAACCTCGGATATTTATTTGAGGCAATTTTTTTTTTTTGGGTGAATTGCTTTATACCTGAATTATGGTTAAGTATTTTTATCTATATGTCCCATAAACATAATATGAAATGTGAACAAAAAATAATAAAGATTTAATTTCACATCACATCATCACATCATCAGCCTATTAATGTTCCCACTGCTGGGACACAGGCCTCCTCTCTGTGAGAGGGAATGGGCCGTAATCCACCACGCGGGCCCAGTGCGGGTTGATGGATGTCACATGTCTTCGAATTTTTGGTTCCTCACGATGTTTTCCTTCACCGTTTTGAGAGCAGTGGTGATGAAATAATTTACACAAAGTAAAGCGCCTGATGAATGTTTCGATTATTTATTGTATCTGTGGAAATTTATTGAAAAGTCGTGTAGGTATTACTGAAAAGCTACTATTGTTTGCCCAAAATAACATACCTACGAGTACATACCTTTTGTTAGCCAGTTGTGATGATAAAGGTCTAGTAATTACCTTTATAGGTACCTACCATTAGAGGATGATTAAAATTAAAATCTATTATTTTAATATTATTATTAGGGTATTTTGAGTCTGTAAAGCCTATAGCAAATTAATAAAATCACTTAATTGGTAATGATGGGGTTTTTAAAGAACCGATATTGGTTCCCTTCATCAACTTGAGATATACATTTTTGAACATGATTTCCGTTATCCTGATAACGAGTTTATTAATAAATCTTCCATATTTTTAATTTGCCTACCTGCACAAAATTCAGAAGCTCATTATCATGACAGGAACAAAAAATAACAAGGAATAATTTATTTTCGGAAAAGCGTCTAGAAATATTATTATCAATAATTTTTTTTCCGAATCAGTGTAAAACACTCTTTTTTACTTATCAATAATGGGTCTTATTCATAAAAAAGTCTGAAGTGTTTAACAATAATTGATAAGCAGATTCTAAATTCGAATATTCAATAGAGAATACGAGTATGAATTTAGAATCTTCTTAGCAGTTGCTAAACAGTGCAGTGATTTTTATAAAGGGTGACAGTTTTGTGTTTGAGGTTTTCTTCTGCACTGTAATTTAAAATAGCACATTGTATATTATGTTCGAAGGCAACACAAAAATTCCACAATACATGAGCTATCCAGTATCAGTAGGTTCGGCAGAGTGTGACCCAAATTCAAACGCTTAGATGTCATTTGGGGCAGTAGCGTTATATTTATGGCCAGTTGCTAATAAGCACAATGACGTAAAATAATTTATTACTAGCCGTTTAGAGTGAGATCGCGGCTACATGAAACTTTATTCGCCAGTGTCATGAAAATGAGCCAACAACTGCTCGAAAATAAACCTAAAAGTCTGATGACGCAAGATCTAGTACAAAAATCAACAAAAAATCTGCTTTCAAAACGGTGACGAAAAACATCATGAGGAAACATGATGAGGTGACATTTACCAACACGCAATAGGACCGCGTGGCTACAGAGAAAAGGCCTGTATCCCAGACTACTACTGTTCTGCATCTTGAAAATAACAGGGAAAAGTCACCCATTTTTCACTAAATGTTACTACTAGGCAAGCGTGCAACACTGTCGATCACATCATCGCTTACCATCAGGTGAGATAGTGACCAAGCCAAGAAAAAATAAAAAGAAAAGAAAACGTAGCCTATGACATCATCATGACGTTGAAATCAATTTAACGAATGTCGGAATTTTTTTTTACTGGTGGACATTATTTTAGAAGGCCAAATGTTACTACCTCATTAGAACGTAGTTAAATACCCGTTATTCCCAAATACAGATTCCCTATGTCTGTAGTTTTTCGGTAATGTCGGTAACTTATCGCGGCGATAACCTGGAGAGCAGCTATAAAAGTATGCAAAATCTTTGGAATAATTATGTAAATGGGACATTCCCGCGACCGCCATTCACATTCAAGCAGGTACTTAGGTGCCCAGCGTATTGCAAAGATTAAAGGTGTGTAGGCAAACGGACTCGACATTAAATAGTGAATTTGTATAATTTATTTGAAACGGATTTTCCTGTATAAGGTTGAATTCCAGTTTGTTTTTAACCTAGATACTTACTTATGTGGATTAGGATCCTGTGTGATTGTTGGCACATATACTGGGGTTTTGTCCTGAAAACATCGAAGAAAAATGTATAGCAATGCGGAAGTCGTAGATCATATTAATTTTGTGTCATATAACTCAAAACAAGCGTTATTCAGTTATTTTAATGAGCTCACCTCACAGTCTTTCAAGAATCGAAATGAGATGTTAAAAAAATCGATGCTGAAGTATTCAACAGAATGTCTGCAAGAAAATAATTCTCCAGAATAACTTCATTTATGGGAATAGCGATATTGATTTTTCAATTGAATAAGCGGCTCATTGGCTCTGTAAAAATTCGACTTTTAATTCTCATTGTCGGTCGCGGCGAGGCCGTAATGGAATCAAGGGGTCGGGTCACGTCTTGGGCCCTCAAACGGCTGACGGTGGAAGATAAACTTTACCTTCATTGTCAATTTCCTCGAGTCTTGAGGGCACTCCGCACGGCCGGAAACAATGAAAGAAAAGTACTTTCAACGAGTTTCTGTTGACTTTTTAAATGGTGCGTTAGCCTAACGCAGCCTATTAAGCCGTTTCGATTGCGGTAACGACCTACCGATTTGCTCTATTACTGGCAATGTACGTACTCGCTAGTCACATTATACTGCGGTAGCGTGTCGATCGATGTCCTGTAGGTGCTTACCTACATAAGTACCCGCTGTGTAATGTTATTAGAACTCTGCGAGTACAGGTTTAATACCGAGACCTGCATTAAATTTAATGGTATAGCCAAACTAATCCGCAACCGATTAATAGGGATAGACTTAATTATGTAGCATGTTAATTTGGAATTGAAATTGCTACGCACCACTCGTAAACTTTCGTATTATTTCACACTACTAATAACTTAATTAATATACGAGGGCTTAAAACCGAAATAGGGGATGAAACTTTAATATAAGTTGGCGTCGTTACAAATACGCAGGTACATAGGTTATATATTTGGTTAGTTCTGTTCGCGTTTTTAGGATAGTGAATTGAAACAGTTATTTATGTGCTGTCCGATGAGAATTGATGTTGATAAGGATTGAAATCCCAGATAGGGCAGAAAGGTACAAAATACGATAGATAACTTCTTTAGATAGGTTTTTTGCGACTTCTTTACGATAAAGGAACGTAGTAGGCATAAAGCTGACGGTCGGATGGCGCTATGTGAGGAGGGAATGGATCTTTTGTGTTATTCGAAATTTGAATTTGAATACCGAACGAACGTCCCGATTACCAAAATGAAAGTTGGTTAATACAATATTATTTTGATCGTAATCAGTGTTAAAGTAATTTGAATAAATTAATTCCGAAAGATGTTTGTTAAACAACTTCGGTTTACAATCTTCTTTAGATTGTAAATCGAAGTTGTAAAGGTCGGCGAACTTTTTTAATGGTATTACGACTTTACGAGAACACACTTATGAAGTATAATTTACTTTCAATGAAATAACCTTTCTATATTTTATTTCTATATCAAATATTTTTCCGTATTTAGAAAATTTATTTATTTGTTTAACCAACAGAAAAATAGGTACGTAGGTGATGGTTATTTCTAATGAAATCTCTTCCAGCATACCTGCGAAAGGAGAGATGAAAAAAAGAGATGTAGACATCGTGTGTAGAAGGGAAAAATTAACACATAAAACAATTCAGAACTAAATAATATCATCATCATCATCATCATCATCATATCAGCAGAACGACGTCCACTGCTGGACATAGGCCTCCCCTAAGCGTCGCCACATTGACATAGATAAAAAAAAAAAAAAAAAAAAATATACAATAACATATATGTTGAACGTGATTTTTTGCAAGAGCAATAAGTATTATTTACTCCCACATATTAAAAATATACAACAGGGCCCGTATAATGTCCCTGTAATATTTTTTGCAGCGTAAGTATCGTATCGTGTCGTCGCCGCCGCGCTGTCGTGTTTGTTAATGTGAAAACACGCATTAGTAATTAAGTAGGCACCTTTTATTATGTTTACACATAAAACACAATTAAACTAAGCTTGGTCGGGCGCGTGGCTTATCCCCGGGAATAGACTTGTAACACGCTATCCCTCACACGCGTATGAAGATTGCTCATATGCTATCTCGTGTGGCTATCTTGCGTCAGTCGGCCAATGATTGCGTAAAGTTGCGTGTTGGTAGAGCTCGGCGTTACAAGTGTATTGAGGCCTTTACTCTAGTATTCATGAGCAATACTTCAGGCCAGATAATCTGCGACTGATTATATTGCTGTAAAAGTTTGATTAGTTTTACTTTGTAGCGCATACATTATTTATTGCTTGTATCACAGACATAGGCATAGACAATTTCGATAATTTAGGGCCAACTTTTATCAAGGGAATAAAAATAGTGGTTTGACATCTTTTGTGTTCTTCAAATCAAAGTTATCTGACTATGAAAAAATTAGTCCTTAGATCATCATCATGATTTGAGCCGAAAGACGTCCACTGCTCTGCCGTCAATAGCATAATTGCAGTAAGTCGGTATTTTGTTAAAAATGAGTTAGATATACAGCCGTGATCACGATAACGAGATCTACATTTTTATCTTACCCATTCGTTTGAATCATTTTTTGAACCAAATTTAACAATTAGAAATTTGCAGTAAGTCGAGCATTTTTTTGACATCACTAGGCATGAATACAGTGGATATACTTACTGCAGAAGTTCTTATTCAGAGTCTCTCAGCCAAAGTACAGTATGACATCTATACCACTAATATGTTAAGTCATTAACTCTATAAAAAATGGATATAAGCCTAGCAAATAGACATTAAGAAGTTATACTGTTTTCATCCTAAGCAGTTGCCCAATATTAGCTAAATGAGTGATCTAGTCTTAAAAGCAGTATGCTGCAAATACTGCATGTATGCTTACTAACGATCCTAAGCGTAGGTTCCAGATTACTTACCACAAAGATAGTTTGATTTGATATTGCGTTTATGTTAAGTAACGTAATCAGATCTTATATAAGGTTACTTATTATACTGAGAGTATATAGCCATCCTGTGTTCATGTTTAGACAAGAGTTGCAGCGATAACGGTCAGATGTACTTGCCATGGGAGCAGTAAATTAGCAATATTCTGTCCTCGAATTATTGCATCAACTAAATTTTTGCTCCATTAGTTAAATCTAATAAAGAAAACACTCGTTACGCTGTCTTATGGCACGAAGCCATTTCAGGCCAAAATGGTCATGACATTGTTTCAACATTTAGAGCTTTTTTAATACACCACCGGCACAAAAGTCATTTGGTGATTTGGGCAGATAATTGTTCGTTACATAACAAATACTGGAAACTCTTTTCGTTTCTTGTCAATGTTAAAACAATATATCACGGGAATTTAACGGGAATGTGAGGGTAGTGTAAGAATTTTCTGCCCCAACGGAGCCAGTACACCGAGACACCAGTCTACCCGGGACCACGATCGTTGCAACACGGTTGAAACGTCGGGTTAAATAGGTAAATAAATAATCTAAATCATCGCGTTCAATTCCCGTGATATATTGTTTTTCCATTATGAAACGCGAAAGTTTTAAAGTTAATATCTTGTCAATGTTGACAACATTGACACTGACATTGACTTTTTTGACTTTGTAGAAGCCGTTTGAACCTCTTACTCAGGATTAAATATTCTAAAATTAATGGATATCGTGATCTTTTAAAAATGTTGTCTTTCATTCTAACAGAAACAACAGAAAATGCGTGCAATGAAAGACCGGGAATACGTTGAGAATCTAACTGTGGTCAAAGTTGTCCGTGGAGAGTACAATTTGTTCTACAAAAGATCTCACGCTGATGAGGAATTCAGGCCAACCTTAAACTTTTTACAAGCCAAAATTAAAAAAACAAACAATTCCCTTATGCTGAACAGAGAAGTTCACCAAGGGTTATCGCCTCTTCACAAAAAGAGAGAATGGTCAAAGATCTCGTTCCCTTGATGTTACCCATCCGAAGGCAATTCTGGTTTGACTTGCCAGTTGACGATGCATCCTTGAATCTTTCCAACGAATTTGACGATTAGTTATCGCATTCTTGTTTTCAGAGGCGTTGATTCCTAATTCATTGAATATATTAATTTTGTTTCAATGTTATAGAAGAAAGTTTAATTTTTTATCCAAAATGGTTATAACTTTTGTTATATACGGCTTAAGTATCTATAAGATCCATAAGTGTTGTTCGATAAATCTATAAGTGATGATTTGATACCGAAGAAAGGATTTTTAGTTTATTTGAAATGTAAAGCTACTTTTAGTTTCTTGGGTAGAAAGATGATAATTCTATTTAGTCCGTCAGTGAGATAATAAAATAATTACACGTTATTTTTGTTTTACCAAATCAATAAAAAATACGAAGTTTAAGCGCATCAAAGTTTAAACGTATCATGATTTGTCAAATTTTATTGCTAGGTTATTTACAGCAACAGTTATTAACAGTATATCTACAACAAGATTATAAAAATCAAATCAAATTAAATTAATCAAATACCTACATTAATTAAAACAAACAATTTATTATTTTATTATCACTACAGCCAATTTATATGGTTAATTAGCATAAATACAGTAAAAAACACACTTACTGTGTTTATGTTAAGTGTTACCTGTCAGAGAGCCTCTAGGAGATACTTAGTATAACTAAGATAATGAATTTATGTTGTCTCTGAATTACTCAGTATTAGTTTCGAAATATGTAATATGATGGTCCGATTACAAACAAAGGATTTATGGAAGATTTTCTCACCAAAACTTTGACCGCGTTTTTCTCGAAACCGTCTGGAGAGTACTTACTGCAACTATGCTATTGAGGGCAGTGCTGGACATAGGCTTTCCTCAAGCGTCGCCCACTGATCGGTCTTGTGCCCTTCGCACTCATCGAATTTCCGCAGCCTTAACCAGGTCATTGGTCCACCTAGAGGGATCCCTTCCGACGTTGTGTCTTCCGGTTCGCGATCGCCACTCCCAGATCTTTTCGGCCCCATCGACCATCCATTCTGTGAGAACTGTGCCCTTAGGTACCTATTGTAAATGTGTACTACGAATATTCCTTGGCTGAAAAATGTAACATTAAATATAAGCCGGATAAATAACTTTACCCTCAAAGCAAAGCCGACTAAAAATAGTCCACAGTGTGTCCTCTCTTAGTTTACAGCATACAAAAATTGACGGAAAAAACTCAAAAGCGGTGCCAACGTGAAAATTATTTACAACGCACTCCGTCACTCTGGCGCGCACTGAATGCCTAACGCCTACGCCTGTAGGATTGTAGCCTAGTCTACCCGACGCGACGGGCAAAACTCAGCTATGGGCAAAACTCACGGTACGGGAAAATCTCGACCGCGCGATGGCAGTCGGTTATCCGCGGAAGGAAACGGACAGTTGATGGCATTGATAGCTGTCCAAGTCCGCTGAATCCGTGTCGCTTTGATATCTTTCAATAGTACTGATAATAATGATGTGCCTGCTTAGCCAGTATATTTTTTTGGAACGGAGTTCCTTATCGCAGTTCTAATTTTTTTGTGGGCTGAGGGGCTAGACCGAAAAAGGTGTAACAATGTAAAAAAACAACATCAAAAATCGACACCTCTTTGCAGTGATTTTTGGTCACTTCCCAATCACCTAGGAAACTAAAACTTTTTCAATCGAATTCAATCGATTCAACTTGCCGTAAATTTTGAGAATATGTAAAAATATATTTATAATTTTAAAGTTTAAATACCCTTTTTGGTTTAATATAAATAATAATTTTTGCGTGAGAAATTGTGCGAGGCATAGCATGCTGCATGCAGGACAGTAGGTAGGTAGTACAAGCGAAGATCCACACAAAAAGGAGACGCCGAGGAGAGAGCCGGAGGTACACGAAGAAAAACGAAGACGTACGAGCGCGCTGACTATACACGTACAGTACCTACACTAACAGCCACTATTGTGTGTTTACACTGAGCTTCACCTGTATTGCTGTTATTTCAGTTTCGTCATATTTAACGAAACTGAGAGACTGTAAATTTAATTAATCGTACTCCGTTCCAACCGGTTGTCCATAAGACACCACTCTCTTTTTATTGTTTATTAATTTATATTCTTCATTTTCATATTCATATTCTTTATTGTACACAAAACAAACATAAAATATACAAATACAAAGGCAAATCTTTTTTTCTTCTTCCTGTAATGAAAGCTTTTTCCAGGTTCCCAGTTCAGTCGTTCGCAAGTAGTTACGGACAAAGTACACAGAAGTCTTACATAGGCATAGTCTAAATAAAATCAAAACGTAATTGCTTGACCCGGAATATTCTCATGCTATTTGCTTTTCTTTTTAACCCCCGACGGAAAAAGAAGGGTGTTATAAGTTTGATGTGTGTACACAAACACAGGTGTCTGTGTAACTGTCTGTAGCATCATAGCTCCAAAACGGATGAATCGATTTTTATAATGTTTTTTTTTTAATGGTGACTTTATTGAGAGCATGCTTAGCTATGTTTGATGACTACGGTTCTGCCGTTCAAAAGTAATGGGCCTTTTACTGTTTGAATCGGGCGAGTTTCGCAAGACATCGTGTCATAATTACGTTTTCGATAGCTGGTCGATCCAAGCGTGTCTACTACTAGATACATTGAGTAGTTTAAAAAGAATGAAATAAAAAAAATGGTGGTATTTTTAAATCTTAATTGTACAAGTTAAAAAACCGGCCAAGTGCGAGTCGGACTCGCACACGAAGGGTTCCGTACCATTATCGCAAAACACTGCAAAAAATCACGTTTGTTGTATGGGAGCCCCCCTTAATTTATTTTATTTTAATATAATAATTATTATTTTTTGAAGAGAATATACAACTAATTTTTCTGTGAATATTTCAAGTGTCTACCTGTTGCCGTTATTAATATCGACCAAAAAACGACAAAAATGTCACGTTTGTTGAATGGGAGCCCCCCTTAAATATTAATTTTATACTGTTTTTAGTATTTGTTGTTATAGCGGCAACAGGAATACATCATCTGTTAAAATTTCAACTGTCACGGTTCATGAGATACAGCCTGGTGACAGACAGACAGACAGACAGACAGACGGACAGCGAAGTCTCAGTAATAGGGTCCCGTTTTTACCCTTTGGGTACGGAACCCTAAAAAGATATTTATCACCATCATTTTACCCGAATGATGTCCAGCACCGGACACTCCCAAGCGTCGTCACATCGACATGTCCTGCGCTTGTCGCACTATAATGGATTCAGTAGCGAAGTAAAAATAGAATTATAAATATCCAATGTGTATACAGAATCCACGTGTATGTTAAAAATAAACCTCGTTTTGTTTCTCACACTTCCACAAGGCAGCTCACACGACCCAAATCGAATCGCTCCCCTTGTAAAGCGCCTCGGACATAAAAATATCAGTTCCGTTGTACGCCTGGCTTCGCCCGTCCAGAGTGAATCGTAAACACGGCGGTGTCACGGCGATAGATCACTGAACACCGATCTTGTAACTTACATATTAGACCCATATGTTAGCAGCCGCACTGACAAAAACCAGTCGCACGTCCCGTTATGTTAAACTACGAATTGATTTCCTGAAGGAGTTTCTTTGAGATGGCACTGTTTTTTAACGCCACAGATTCGCAAACATGTGTGTCCCGCGACATATTGCTTTTTTCATTCGTTTTCTGTGTCGTGTTTTCGCTTTGGTAGACCGTCGATATTGGGCTTTTTCGTGTTCTATGACGAATGCCACGCGTTTTTGTACATGTAATAAGAGATGAAAAGGTTGTGGTTATCTGAGTGTGAATTCGGTTTGTTAGGTCATTTAGAAATAAAGGATATCTATTCTTTGTGCCTGGCCTCTCTCCCAACTAGACGGCGTCCATTTTACCCGGATGCAGCTGAATAAAGGTACAAGTTCGTAGCCGACTGCAGACAACAGCAGCAGACGAGGTGTCGCTGCGCCACTACTGGTTTCTAAGTATTTCTATGAAATACCTTCAGCAGCTAGCGACAAGTCGAACGACTATAACACCTCACACAATCATAGACGACGTGTCGCCCGACCGCAGATCAGTAGTGACCAGTAGTGAGTGAGTGTAGTCAGACGTCTTGTCTCACGGAACACTCCGAACCAATAGGAATACGGCACTGCCGTCTGCTGCTGCCGTCTGCAGTCAGGTCCGGAATTATTACTGCAGCGACATAACGCCACGACGTGTCGCTGCGACATTTTGCCTGCTGCTGTTGTCTGCAGTCGGCTACGAACTTGTACCTTTACAGTATTTTACATTGAGCGACTGCCTATCTGACCTCCACAACCCAGTAACTGGACCACCTCAGAAAATAAACCAGCTGCGCGGAGTCCCCCGCCGTGATTAGATCAGTTTTAAGTCGCTCTGCGCCGGAAAAATCTCCAAAGTGCGAAATTATATCTATTAACAAGTAAAATTAAAAACAAACGGCTACACATTTTTATTTCATGCTACATAATTTATCTAGTTGTAGACACGCTTCGATCGACAATCTATTGCACACGTAATTATGATATGATATCTTGCGAAAACAGCCCTATTCAAAGAGTAAAACGTCCATGACTTTTGAACAGCTGAACCGATTATCATCTAATACAGGTAGTTAAAAAAAAAAAAAATAAAAAAAAATTATTGCAGACTCAAAGGTCCATAGTTTTGTTAGTATTACAAATTACTTAAAAACTATGTTAGTAAGACACTTAGACACGACATTTTATTTATATTGTTAGTACACACAATACTTACAAACTATGTTAGTAACAAACTTGTTTATGTTGTTAGTACATCCTACTTATAAGCTATGTTAGTAACAAAACAAAACAATCAATTCATGTATTTGTTGCGCTTACCTGACGCACCGGGCACATGCACGTGTACATGAACCCAGTGCGCCATGATGGCGCAACACGGCTTATCACGGATGACCTTCAAAAACAAAACACAAAACACTCTCGATAAAGTCACCTTTCAAACAAAAACACTACATCAAAATCGGTTCATCAGTTTAGGAGCTATGATGCCACAGACAGATACACACACACGCTACACTACACACCCCGCTTTTTCCGTTGGGGGTTAAAAATAAACTTTTGATTTCCTAATTATATGGAGTGGTTAGATACTGGAGAGAATTGACCTATCATGTTTTTACAACATAGTGTATTTACTAAATTTTTATAAATTTTTGCCTAATTTATTGATAAAACAATTCTATACTTTTTATCAATTTATTTTCAAATAGAAATAAAAACAAACGCCGTTAAACACTCCAATTAAAAGTTAAGCACCATTAATACCGAATCAAGTTGAAACCGTAACATCGTAACTTGAAACTCATAATCTCAATCAGAAGTTGGAAGCGGTCACAGAAATGCGATAAATCATTAAATGCTGAGCCTTATTGACAGCCTACGTTACATTTAAGAGAACTCTTGAAATCAATTTCCTCGCTGAGTGAAGAGGAAAATCTGATATGGCGGGTGTACCTACGTTCGTCTTTCGGCTCTTTGCGTCGATTCGGCTCTCGTCGTTCGGCCGTAGGAATCACTGCACCATGCGCTAACTCCGACCTTCGGACAACCTGAAAATTAGATTGTAGCTGCAGCTGACACATGCTTCGAGCAATACACTCTTTTATGCTTAGAACGACTTTTTGCGCTTCCTACTCGTATGTCCAATGTCCGGTGCACATAATTGTACTTTGATTTCCGAAATCGAGTTTGATTTTATTTGGTATTAACGTGGGTATTTGATATATTTGTTTAGGAATTAAAATATAGAGTCAATGGAGGCATTTTTTTAGCCTATACTACTTTTACTATATCCCCGTGGAAGTGCAATTTGCATGAGCATTTCTCCACGCAAAAAAAGGGTTAGGACTCAATTGGATTAGGTTAAGGTGCGGCGGAGGGGCCCCTGGGCCACCCTTAAGCCGCGAACATTTTTGTTTTATCCCAAAGAACATTATGTTTAAATATTATTATGCGTTTATTAACATTATGCTTTATAAAATTATGCTTCATTATTATTATGCCAACAGTATTTATGGCGTTATACATTATGGCAAAACATTTATGCCTAATAATATTATGTGGTATTGTGTGGATCATTATGCTAAATTTCGTTATGCAAATGTAAATTAGAACGTGATAGTTTGATTTGTTGTTATGTAGATGGATGGATGGATGTTTGTTACATGTACAAAAACTACTGAACGGGTTTAAATGTAACTTAACAGAAATATAGCTTACTAGCTTCTGCCAGCGGCATCGCCAGCGTGAAAGTCAAAAATTATCCCGAGGGAACATATTCCCGGGATAAGAGTATCCTATGTTCTATTCCTGACTATAATCTGTCTCTGTCCCAAATTTCATCCAGATCCGTTCAGCCTTTAAAGCGTGACAAACATACAAACACACTCACAAACTATCGCCTTTATAATATTAATGTGATACATCAAAATAACACATACGTTACAATTTATAAAGATATTGGGAGAAGTATTAATAAGTAAATGATATTAATTGAAAATTTGTAATATTTTATATGTAATACTTTATTATAAATGTGAAGGTAACTCTGTTTGTTACCTTTAGATGAAAGAACATAGGATAGTTTTTTTATCCCAGTATTGTGTTCCCTTGCGATGATTAAACACTTTTTACGAAGGCGAAACTGCGGGGAAAAGCTAGTTATAAATAACGTACAGAATTACTCCAAAAAATATTCTTACAAACTCAGGCAGGCGTTTAATATCCTGATAGTAATAATGTAAAAGCGAAACGTCAGTCAGCATAGCGCATTTCCTTCAAAAAGACATTTTCGCCATAACAAGCAATAATATCTTCGCCTTATCTTAAAAAGAAAAAAAATAACGCGTCGTTTATTACGTGTACTTGTCCTCAAGTGTAATCAGATAACAAATTCACCCGGGTGGCATAAAAATTACGTACTAGTGTACTTGCAATGTTCCGGAATGTTCGGGCGCCCGGCAGCTTAGCTCCGTGTTAAGTGCCACCCATAAACAAGGGTCCCTTAACACGTCACTTGCTACAAATGGACTCTTTATGTCCCCGTCAAATATAAATTTCCTCGATTTCCTTGGTAGCGAGCTTTCTTGTACTGCGGATTTGCTTAATTATATTTATTGGGGTTTCTGTGTCAGCTGCCTTTAAGGGATGATCGCGACGTTGTAGTAAAATATTTATTTCGGCTTTGTGTGCCTAGGAAGCCTGCAACTTAATGCCTAAATACTTGACATAAAAGCAAGCGGAGATATAAGCGTCTGCGTACGTCATTCCTCCAGTAACCACAATCCTGCACAACCTACCAAGCCACAATATTATTATTACTGGTCACCAAAAGCTAGGTCTAACTTTGTAAAGGCTTTACTGCCCATAAAACATTTTGTGCTAACGGTTTTTGTGAGCATTTTCCGTAAACACAAAAAACCGTTAAACGTGCACATTTATCTATCGCGAAATTACATCGCATAAAAATTGAAACACTGTTGGTACAATGAAAAGATTTTTTTAAAGTTCACTGCACCGAGCAATCCAGCAGCAGGGTTTGTTTTTGTCGCGCTTGATAGTTTTTGATATATGGACTGGATAAAAAATGCATAATAGACAAATGTTTGTGTATTCTCGGTAGAGTGGAGCTGGGCCGAGGCGAGTGCATGATAAAAATCCGCGGTAGTTTGTTAGGAGTTTTGGCGCGTGGCGGCATGTCAAGAAGAGCTGACAGGAGCGCACTCACGCTGCGATGTTCCCGTTAGCCTGTATTCGCCTCCCTCCACACTCGCCAGTCCGCAACACACCGCTTTTTTTCTTCCGTCGGTACACAGCGGTTTGCAATTCAACGCTCGTTTTTCGTTTACTTCCCTTCAACGTTTGCATTGTTTGTAATCGGACAGACGCTGCTTTGTAACGTATGTGTGTTCCGCGAGCGCTCGCTTTTTTCGATTTATTTAACGCTGTGTTGGATTCGGTTTCACAGCTAACGTCGTGGCCGTCCGCTATACCGTGATTACGGCCGTGTTGAAAAGAAATGAGGCAACTCATAAAAGAAATTAATGTATAAGTGGTTAAGCTCCAGCTATCATTCAAAATAAGTGAGCTCCATAAAACTCGTTTTAATACTTTATTTCAGCTTAAACTTCCGTAGCTTTTAAATTATTTGTCCGTGGAGGCTGGAGCCATTCCAAATTAAATTATACGCAGAAAATGTTCGGTCACATTGCAAAATTCATTATGATTTCTGTTCTGGGCGATACGTTTAACGTAGTCGTTTTTATTTAATTCCTTGCCAAGTTGTCCGCTTACAGCAAGTGAAGCATTTAAATTGAATTTAGGATGACAACTCCAATTCGTGTAAGAAGAGTTTGGTTGTTTGGAACAATTGGACTAATCCGACAATAATTGGCGACAAGTTTCGTGTCCGCCATCGAGATGTTAACAAAACCCAACCGTGGCAATACCGTCGGTGCTCCGTAGACCAATAGAAATTTGACCAATTGGACTGCTAAGTCTGAATAAATGACGATATTTTGAACAGATGAGTATTTTACTTTAATGTTGGCTTGTGTTTTACTTAACAAAAAAACCACCATCATGGTAAGCTACTTATTAAAAACATTATGAATGCCAGCCATGCCTTTCATTCCCCCTAAAATCCTCTTATTGGTGAAATATTATGACAGTATTCATCCAAATTTTCAATCGAAACATTTTCAGCAATTTTACTTGCGTGTATGTCCGAATTAATCAATGCGATACGGGGTAGCCCGATAGTTGAAACGCAATCATGTCCTGATGTTTTGCTAGCCCGACGATGCAAAGGATAGGTAGTTATGTATATACAAACATGAACCTTATGATGTATTAAACAGAACATGTTTGTGTTTAATATTCAATACTCAATATGTCAATAGCTTATTGATGGCTTATTCTGCATCTGCAAATGCTTCTTGTTACTTTTACCTATTAACTTTCTCTCCTGGCCTATGCTACAGTAACAGTGCATGTTTTTGGGATAAAAGTAACATAATTTAACAATCGAGCATTAATTTAACAAACAAGAAAAAATTATAAATCCCCGACACATTTTAATTTAATGCTTAATAATTTATCTAGTAAGAGACACTCTTCGATCCACAATCAATTGAGCACCTAATTATATCAAGATAGCTTGCGAAAACACCCTGATTGAAACAGTAAAGCGGCCATAACTTTAGAACAGCTGAACCGATTTGCATCAAACATAGCTAAGAACACTCTCGATAAAGTCACCTTTCAAACAAACAAAATAAAATCGGTTCAGGTGATGCCACAAACAGATACACAAATACACAAACATACAAACACACAAGTTCACACGTCAAACTTATTACACCTCTCTTCGTCCGTCGGGGGTTAGAATCGAGGTTACCTCTATATAATACTAGAATTTAGAAAAACCCGTTTTTTATATGGAACTAACCTATTAGGAAACTGGTAAAATCAATCTGCCTAGCCTTTTCCCAATTATGTTGGAGTCGGCTTCAAGTCCTACCGGATTCAGCTGTGTACCAGTTTTTACACTGCCTATCTGACCTCCACAACCCAGTAACTGGGAAACACGATACCCCTTGGCAAGACTGGTGTCACATCTCAAGCTTCTAACTACCCGTAACGACTGTCAAAGATCTTCAAATGACAGCCGGGACCAACAGCTTAACGTGCTTTCCGAGGCACGGAGGAATCTCGGTATGTTGAAATGGTCACCCACGGACCGACCTCGTCAAGCTTTCCTTAACCTTGCGTGCGGCTGTTATTATTTAGCCACGAGCTCCTCTAGGAAACTGGTAAAATGGAATAGCAAAAAGTGCTTGGAACCAGCTAGATTGACTTAAAGAGGTGGCTCCCAAGTAGCAAAAACTTGTTGTACAAACGTCATTAAAGCTAAAAAATAAACTTCTATAAAGGCCACATAGTGCTTATAAGAGTGGGTTTGGGCACAAATTATAAGGGCTAAAACCTTATAGAGATTATATAGTTACCATATAATAAGCTAATACCCTTAAACACGCCATGTAAAAGCATACTATTTGGCTAATTGGCTACAAATGGACATGAAATTTGCTTTTATGTAACAAGTTACCCTTATAACTGCTAGAAAAATACGTCTATAAGGCCAATTTCTCGTGTAGAAGCAAACGCATTACGAATATGAGTTAATTACTTCATAATTATCTCAAACGCCTCCATTATTTATAAAATAGATAGTAAAATAAATGTCTACCTTACTAAACATTTACCACATCGCTCTTTTTTCGTTTCATACTGGAAGTTTATGTAGGCAAGCAGTTTTGTGAGATTTGTGTATATGTTTTATGCCATATTTTTAATGCGCCTCTTAATTTCATGGTTTTATTATTTGAAAAATGATTTAAATTTTGAGAGGCCTTGTATATTGGTACTATAAGAATAATTAACATATGATACGCTTTTATAAATCACCTATAAATCATCTACTCTTATTGTAGCAAGGCTGTGCTATGTTCATCCATATTGAAAGAGTTTAGGGCTCAGTCTCCATTATTTTTAACCTCCGAAGGAAAAAGAGGGGTGTTATAAGTTTGACGTGTGTTGCTGTGTATCTGTGTATATGTGTATCTTTGTATCTGTGTGTCTGTCTGTAGCATCATAGCGCCTAAACAGATGAACAGATTTTAATTTAGATTTTTTTGTTTGAAAGGTGACTTTGTCGAGAGTGTTCTTAGCTATGTTTGGTGAAAATCGGTTCAGCCGTTTTACTGTTTGAATCGGGGTGTTTTCGCAAGATATCGTGTCATAATTACGTGTTCAATAAATTGCCGATCGAAGCGTATCTACTATGTACTCTAGATAAATTATGTAGAATGAAAAAAAAAATTGACTTGTTATTAAAACAATTGTGAATATTACTTTAAACCTTTTTAAGACAATATCTAATTAATTGAATGTGGACAATTTCTTGACAAAGATGATTGCCATGAATTGTGAACTGCAGTGTTATACTCCATAGCCCAAGTAGCTACATTATCATCTCTGAACATCTCTGAACTCTTTTTCATGCCTCTATTTATGTCACTGTCACGCTCATCAGATGATTAATTATCACATTAAATAAAGGAATCTTTAAGGCAATCTTCATCGAAAGTGTCATTGTCAATGTTTTGTGAAATTAGTCCACGGAACCCATAGCATTTTCTACAATCGTTGATGCAAAGTCAAGTATACATATAACAATTCTTGTAGCTGTTATATAAAGTTTTCGTCAAGACTTTCATACATATAGAAGCCATATAACTTGCCATATTGCATTAGCTTTATATCTGCATACTGGTAGTCTTTATAAGGGTATAGCTTTATAACAGCCATATTAATTTAAAAATAGAATGATGCCAAAGCGTCTATATGGCTAAAATATTATATGTCTGAATAGCCATATTATATGCTTCTATATGTCCATTGCATTAAAAGGGCACTTGCTCCAATTTTCAGCAACATGCACGTGACTTTAAGAAGCCTATATCCAGCTGTGGACTACGACAGGCTTAATAAATCGATTTGATTGATTTAAAAGATATTTTATCTACACTCACAACGTAATGTTCCAAATATGAATTCAAAAAATATTGTATAAACACGTACTTTATATTCGTGGATAGGTAAAATTAAAAAATAAAAACATTACAGTGCAACACTTTCCTTCGTTTTTTAAACAACTGCATCATAAAATAACTTTTTAATTTTTATAGCACACTTTTACTTTTTAATTTATTGGCGCTTATGGGCTCATTGAAGTACTGTCATTGTCTAAGGAGGCGCGCGCTGCGTAGTCATGCACAATGAGAATCTAAAATGCCCGCCATACCAAATATTATTTCCGTTTCCAGTTTTGTTTTATTGCAACTGTATGAGTGAAGATAAAGTAGTGTATGCAATGGCTTATAATTAGGTATTAAAACATTTATACTAGGTAAATTATATAGTTTAAAAAGTATGAAATAATAAAACATTGTCGGGGGTTTTGGGATTTTTTTATTTGTACTTGTGGTAATCGTATTTACATTGTAAGCTGACTGTAACCGTAGGTATTACGACGACAGCTAATATTGTGTCAGGAGAACCAAGACCTAGATAAGTGGCGTAAAGCTTCTTTCAAAGAATTATAAAAGTAATGGATTTCTCAGCAGCTTTATGTAATAATACCTGCCAGAAGGTGTATAAGGCGTTTGAGTGGTTAAATGTTATATCATTCGTAATAAAAATCCTTTCAGTTTTTTCCAGTAAACCACAGAAAAAGGTTCGCAAACCTAAATATAGATTTATATTTGTTACGTGGACGTATAATCTCAAAAACGTTTCAACAATGCTAAACCACAAAAGGAGAAAATATGCTTGTTTGTCGAGAATTCTCAGGCAGAAACCGCGACTAAACCAAACCGGAGGTTGAATTGAAAATCTCTGAAACAGTGTTTTCGATTTTGTACCTATAGCTGCTACATTGGCAACTCCAATATCAGGTATCAGCAGGTATGGTAAAATCGTTCGTAAGGTTTCCTGGAAATTTTTGATTGTATACCAAAGTACACAAATGATTGAATCATCATCATCTGCCTTTTAAAGTTCTGAGACACAGGCCTCTTCTCTGTGAGAGGGAATGGGCCATAATCCACCATGCGGTCCCAGTGCTGGTTGGTGAATGTCTAATGTCTTCGAATTTTTGGTTCAAGGACATGCCTGTTTCCTCACGATGTTTTCCTTCACCGTTTTGAGAGCAGTGGTGATAAAATAATTTACACAAAGTAAAGTGTCTGCCTGGATTCGAACCCAAGACCTACAACTTGTAAGTCGCGGCCCTTTACCACTTTGCTACCATTGCTATAAATAATTGAATATTGTGTACAAATATAAATCTCGTTAACAACGTTCAATGAAAACGGATTTGTATTTTTGATCAACTAAATTGGTATGTTCGCGAGAGGCGACCGAGTCGATACGCCGCAACTAGCAACCACAAGCGCTCGCGACCGGTCGCAGCTGCGGTTGCAGATTGTTTTGGAACATATAAATTTCATTGTACCGAACAATCATCTACTGCGATATTAATGAATTGTTGATTGGCACGTCACGAGCAAGCTTTAATAAAATATTCGATGTTTGTGGCTGTAGTATAATATAAGCTCCAGTAGGGTCAACGTTCTCATTATAATTTTCAACTAGCGTGTTCGGCAACAATTAACGTAAAAGAAGGAAATTACGTTTTAGTATTAAATTGATTTTTCTTACTTATTTTGTAACAATCTGAAGCAAGAGTTAGGTTTAAATTGTAGCGATTCACAGTCAAAACCACTTATTGTTTATTTTCCTTTGCAGCTCATAAGGAAACCGAGGGCAAATAGCACCCAGTAAAACATATATATTCCAACAGTTGTATAGATTGTATTAAGTAAACATGCAAAGTTAATTAGCTTAAACATAGAACACAATGTTAACACAAACGCGGACGTTAGCGTTACGAAGGAATACGCTCTCCGTTCTCCCGTTTTTCTGCACAACAGCGGAAAAACAATTTAAGTTAACAAGTAAAAGTATTAATCACGACGAGAAAGAAGATATCGGAAACAAAAGTGAGTGCTTTCTCAAAGAAATCACGTAGCACTTACATAAAAAGTGGTTTCTAACGGGGAACGTAACCGCTTAACTTTTAAACCTAATACGTGATTCAATTTAGGAGTTGTATCTCTAGACGCTGCGAACTCGAAAACTGTCGCCGAAATCCATTCAACTTTTCTTTCATATTCCGAAAAGAATGCTTCTTGCTCCCCTCTGTTTGCAAACTGATCTCGAACTAACAGTTTGAAAGAATTTACGTATGTACTCGTATTTTCTATTTCGCTTGGATATTAAATCCATATCGCTTTATTTAATGAATAAAGGAAACGAATTTTTCTATGCCGACTATAAAATTAGTTCCCCATATACAGCTCAATAACAGTACAGCCAAAGTGACAGCTAAATTAAAAATGGGATACCACGATTGTATTTGTATTTTGGAATTACAACGATATAATGAGAAAATTCTAATATTCAAAGTGCCGAGTAAATAGCAAGGAGCTTATTAATTTCAAGATAAAATGATGGAACATTGAATGCTGATGGCCACTTCTATTTCTTATAAGTACTGAGGGCTTATTGAGGGATTACTAGAGAACCCGGCAATCGGATACCTTTAATATAGATATCAATTTATTCATATATCTGTTATGCTTTTCTGGACTTGAAAACATTCTAAAGCCTGATCGCCTACTAGTAGCTAGTAGCTGAACCAGAAGATTGTGAATCCTGCGTATTTTACGATGTTCAAAATGAGTCACCAAAATAACGTTGAGTGGATTTCGTGCTACCTAAAGCCTTTTTTTGTACAGATTGCATAGTAGTGACTGTAAGAGTTAAGCCAGTAGAATGTGAATCCTACTTATTTTACGATGTCCAAAGTGAGTCGCTAAAATTTGGTTGAATAGCTTTCTTGCAACGAATTTTCGCAACGCAACGTATGGAAACGATTTTTCAGCGTCTCATTGTGAGCGTAACGTAAATTGTGTTAATCTGGCCCTACCTTTAAGCAAGTAATCCAGATCGATACTTTTATAGTTTCGCAGGAGATTGGAATGGGTTTTTCTATTACCAAAGAGCGGGCCGTGATTGGAAGTGTGACCAATTAATGGGAATAGGCTCGCCCCCGTCACGCAGCGTGAAGTAATACCATCGAACTGTGGATGTGGAGCAAAATCCACCCTTTTCGGCTTATTTTTGAACACAGGTTGGTTCTACATATACTTGTAGAGACATCTCTATTTTCTAGAGATCTGGGAGTGATTTGATGGTTGAGTTTTTAGAAATACGAGTACATAACATAACATTGAACTTATATTCTTCAAAGGGTTAAGCAGAGATGCACATTTCGCTAGTAATTTTTAAGTCCAATGTTAATCATGTAATATAGTAATTTTTAAGTCCAATGTTAATCATGTAATATAGTAATTTTTAAGTCCAATGTTAATCATGTAATACTACCAGCCGATCTACTGCCATCAACCGGGCACAAATTCAGACTCACAGACACAAACAACGAGGCAGTTTTAAGAGTTGTTTGAAAACCACTTATTCAGCTATTTCGATATTTTTTACAACGTTGAATAGATAAACCTACAAGGCTTTTTTTTTGGACAATCCCACCGCACTATTAACCACTGCAACTCCTGAAAGCCAGAATCAACAGTGGTGACCATCAGAAAACGCCGAGGCAATGAAGCTCGACGACATCCCGGAGAATGAATTTAAATGTCTTGGACCGCAACTTGGTCCCGCAACGAAATTAATCAGAAATGAATAACGAGTAGGAAAAAATACAAATTTCCACAATCAATATATAAATCAATCAATATATAAAAAATACAATTTCCCTCCATATCAAGTAGGAGACAGAACAAACAAGGCCAATAGGCACATATCATATCATATAGGCATATATCATTATTATTAATGGGTCCTAACATAGTGAGCTGTTATATATGTTTCCAATAATAGGTATGGCAAAAGCGCTTAAACGCACGGAAATTTGTTCTAGTTTCTACAAGGTCCGTATGCGGACCGGAATGTACAGGCTGCATCAGCCTGTATATTATCAACATAATATTGCGTTCATTCTGCCAAAGAATACACTCCCATAAGATATGATTTGCAGATTGTGCATATTCGCAGTCAGATGCAGGACACTGACATAAAGGCGAGGCAACGAGCTTGAAGGAAAATAATTTACTTTTAAAGTTACCATGCCCTGTGAGAAATTGGGCAACACAGTGATCCACCTCCAGCCACGTTCTGGCCAGCCGCACGCGAACGGATGGAAAGAATTGGTGGAGGTGTTGGCCCTTGATGGAATTATGCCACCTACATTGCCATTCGGATAAAAGTTCCATAAGTCAATATGTGGTTTAAAAAATCTAGAGATTTTCTCACGGTCACTCCGCTTTAAAAAGTCCGCGTCCATGGTCTCCCATGCGGAATAGTACAATGCAGCACGTCGCTGCACTTCAAGGTTGACCGGAAGTACGCCAGCCAGTAAGGCCTCAGTACTAACCGTCCTGTTAAGAATATCAAAGCTAAACGCTGACTTTGAAGTAATTTACGTCGCACCGCCCCTATTGTGGCCCTATCAGCCCAAACAGGCGCCTCATAGCACATACAACCCAAGTAAGTAGCCCCATAAAAAGTATTTAAAGTTAAAAAAGACATACCCCACGTAGATTTTGATATTCTCGTTTAGGCATAGAAGTTCTTTTTTCCTTTTTACCGACTATTTTAATATGATCTATAAATGCAAAATTCCTCTCTAACACAAGATAGCACACGGACTGCTTCCTTTTGACGGGAAAGTAATTAAATTTAATAGTAGGACACGATTTAACCTTTCAAAATGAGTTGATAAGTGCAGAGCAAAGGTCAGGCGGTTTCGATCGCCCCACTGAGATATTAACCGTAGGCAAGTGTCAGCCAAGTTATCGAGTCTAGCTCGAGTTTTTCTATAATCATCCGATTAGATATTTTATCTTCACCTGATGACTTGTTGAGTGGTAACATCTTGACAACGTTAATAAATTCGTCAGTGGATGGAAGGTCTGACGCTGGTGATTCAGGTGGTACTGCTGCGTACGCTCTGATCTGTTGATAGTAGTCGTTGTATTGCACCGGTATTGAGGAAAAACTTTATTTCCTCAATACCGGTGCACAGTGTTTTATAGACCCAAAAAAAGTGACATCGGGTTTTTTATTGGCTATTTCTACTTAATAGTTTATTACAAATGCACGAGTAGAACTCCCATGTGTCAATTTTGGGTCGTTGATTTTTAAAAAAATCGTAAAGTTTTTGTAACCTTGAATACCAAAAGACAAAAAAAAATTCGTAAAAAATAAACTGTACATAATTGAGCTTTATTCTTATTGCAGGTTTATTAAGCAATTCAAGGAGAAAATTATCCCGTATTTATGTAATCGATAATAAAAAAACGATAATAGAACACACGGAAAAAAATGTTTTACCGAAATTATTTTTTTTTTTTTTTTTCTAGCTCGAAGTAGAACCTCTGTCTGGTACAAATAGATAGCTTTTACTAAGGTTTATTACCCATAAAAATATTACTTTCAACTTGGGCCTAGGTTTCGAGAAATAGATTTTTATGTACCGAGGTCAAAATTTCAAATTTAGGGGTAATTTAGTTTCAAAGTATTTATGCCTTATCGATCAAATTGCACGTTGCAGATATAGTCTATTGAATCGTAAACAACAAAACCCATGATAACTCAGATAGGTTAAGTAGAAGGTAATCGCGGGGACTCCTGTGTATATAGACAGACAGGGATCGATTATACTAGAGTAAATTTTTTCAAAGTGAGAAAATGTTAATGCTGTTTTAAAGTAACTTTTATACAAGTCAAAATCAAAAACTTAAAATATTTTATTTCAACTTGGATTAGTTGAAATAAAAATATTTATACATTTTTAGTTTTGACTCGTATAAAAGTTACTTTTGAATTGTCAGCAAAAATGAAGCTAGAGTCACGGGACTAAAGGGACAGTTGTCAAAAGAGAAATCTCTGCCATCATTCGATTAAATAAAATTATTGCGTGTATTAAATGGAATTAAATAAAAATAAAATAAGCCTTTACTTTAATACTATAGAACTATAATTAGTTTTAGTGAGATTTATATCGTGTTCCCATCGGAATAAATGGGAATTAGAATTACTTGATTATTATTCAATTAAATTTACTTCGTATAAAATATATTTTGTGTACAATTTCACGTGAAAAGTGTTTTAAAATCAATTGTTAGAATTATAGAATTATAGAAGATAAAAGACCTGCTGATTTTATGTGATAAAAACTAATCGTCACAAATGTTCAAAATAGTGACAACCCTAACACATATTTTTGAAAATCATTTTCTCAAAACCTAGGCCCAAGTTGCAAGTAATATTTTTATGAATGATAAACCTTAGTATAAGGAATCTGTTTGTACTAGACAGAGGTTCTACTTCGAGCTAGAATATGAATAAAAAAATAAATACTGATTTCGGTAAAACATTTTTTTTGCGAGTTCTATTATCGTTTTTGATTCCTAAAAACGCCATATTTTCACCTTGACTTGCGTAATAAAACTGCAATACGAACAAAATTCAATTGTGTACAGTTTTTTTATACGATTTTTTTTTGTTCTTTTGACCTTAAAGGTCACGAAAACGTTGCGATTTAAAAAATAATCAATTATTCAAAATTGGCACATGGGAGTTCTACTCGTGCATTTGTAATGAACTAATAAGTAGAAATAGCCAATAAAAAGCCGATGTCACTTTTTTTGGGTCTATAAAACACTGTGCGGTGGTGTGTCTATTATTTTATGTTCTGAACAAATGCGAGGTCAACTAATCGATTAAAAAAAAGCCAAAAACCTATAAAAGCCATCAGGAAACCACGCAGCTACTTAATCTATTATTTCTACTATTGTAAGCAATAAATTATCCTTAGATTTTTCCACCGATGCTCTGTAGCGAGATACCGACACTATAATCGTATTGAACGCAATGTAAAGAGGGTCACCATTGTCCTTACGTTTTTTTAAGATTGTTAAGATGTTTACGCGCTCGGCGATAACTTTTAAACCTAAAAGGTTGCAATCACTCCAATTATAATCAGTAAAGAACAAAGTCTGGATACTTAGCAAGGTCTAGACCTAATATTATCCAATGGGTCTCCCGAGACATCGGTAATGCGTAATAATTTGTAACATGCCTGTTACATGGCAGTGGAAACATGAGCCTTGGATTCATAAACTAATTTAATAAGCCATTAAAGCTATCTGGACCAGGAGTAGCCATGGTGATTTATAGCAATATGAGAACATTAAAAACGCATTACGAAAACATGACTTTAGGCGGAAAATTTAACAGCGCCATATATAACGTGGAACGGATGTTTTGTATTTGGCGGATATTAAAAAAATGTCATAATTAAAATGCCGAGATTGCTTGTGTACATAACACGGTACTTTATTAGGACAGCGTTGGTGAGCGACAACTTTACTGATGTTTAGGAATTTGCTCTTAGAAGTTTGTTCTTGAAGAAATTGTCTTAAATATTGAGAAGATAAAAACTTTTTCCCAAAACAATAGAAGAAGAAAGAAAGAAAGAAAGAAAAAATATTTAATTGCCACAAAAAGACACACAAACATTACATTTCAAGAACAATAACAGTGGTAATAGATTCCTTTCTTTTTTTGTTCTTTCCTTTCTTTCTTCTCGGTGGTGATTTCTTTCTTTGGTAAGTACTTCTTATTTTATTGTTTTTTGACACCGACTTCCGAAACGAAAGTTATTTTGCACTTTTTAGTGTTTTGCTTTCGAAGTCGGTTTGTTTTTGTGACAAAGTTGTTATTTCTCTATTTTTAGTTTTAGTACACTATCACTTAAAAGTGAGCAAGTTAGTAAGGTACCTAAAGGATTGTAAAAATACCCATAATAACTCAATTTAGACATTAGTGCTGTTTGTCTCTAAGGTGTTCAGTTGTATGCTCCATATCTTGAAAGCTGCTGACCCGAATTGGATGAAACTTGCATTACAGGGAATAATGCAAGTTGAGAGATACCTAGTCCAAAAAAAAGAATGGTCACGATCCTAAAAGAGACAGAGACAAATATACATACATACAAACAAGCCCAATTAGAGCAACATATGTGAATATTAAGCTATAATTTTTTTGGTTATGTTGTTATGACATTCTAGAATCATAATTTTGACTTGTATTATTTTATTGACGAAAGGACCATGCGTCATTTTGGGCCCACTTTTCAACATTGTTCAACAGTGATGAATTATATGTCATATGGAAGCTCTTGAACTGTACTTTATTTCATTATATGGCAGCTAAGTTCATATCCAGCGCGAAAATGGTGTTTTGGTGGCTTTTTGAAAATCTGTTTTGTTTTGATATTACATTATAGTTGGCTGTCAGTCAGTAGCTCGGATTATAAATAGTTCTTATTTGACTAAAAATACAATAAAAATATCAATATATAGGCTTTGAGTGCTCTGGTAAGTAGGTAGGTAGGTTGGCAGGTAGTAACGGAGCAAAAAAATATAAAATAAAAGGTAGGTTAGGCAGGGTAGGTGGGGTAGGTAGGGAAGGTATGGTAGGTAGGGTTGACGGAAGCGTCATGTCATGTACAATTTTTGTGCCCGCAGTTTCACTCCCGTCAACCCTACCTACTTATCATACCTACCTAGTCTACCTATCTACCTACCCTGCCTAACCTACCTTCTTTTATATTTTTACATCCTTGCGCAACCCCCGGCTAGTGCCGGCACGCATCTGCGGTGCTCGACCTCGTGTTGGAAGTGAGGTGTTTGATTCCCCCCGCGACGCCTAAGAAGGGCGCGCGTGGAACACTATGTGCTACGAATTCGGGTTGCCATTTACGAAACCCATTTCAGGTGGCTGTAAGAGGGCGTTTCCGCCCTCCGCCGACTCCTGGCGCGTCTTCTGCGGATCGGATGAGTGTATAAAATCTCCCTCTCCCTTTCCGCAGCCTCCTTCTACGAGACGACTGTTTCGCAGAAGGATACCATCGTGTCCCAGGACTCCTCACTGCCAACCATAGATTCAACTACGGCCGGCGGCGACAGGTCACTGCCTATTTCAGAGATGAGGTCACGACGCGGTTCCTTCCATGCGGCACACTCTGCCAGCGCAAGCCGCAACTTATTCTCCCGGCAGTCGACGAAGTGGTGATACCGGAAGTCCGGCTCCCTGTTTATACGACACAGGTACTTGCCGAAGCCACCATGCCCCGAGAGCACCTGCGTCACCCGAAACGACAGGGAGCCGTGCCTCCTCCTAAACCAGCGCTCTAGCACTGGATGGATCATTACGATGGTGCGGAATGGCGGTAGGGCGTGAAAACCTGTCCCGCCATTCCGCCACCAGGACCTTGCGGAGCTGAGACCGACGCAACTCCAAATGTCGCTTCATCGGCACTTCGCAACGCGCCTGTGCTTCCTCGCGCCACCGATACAGTGTCGCAAGTACATTCGCCTCCAGGTCCCAGGGCGGGGATCCGGCCAGTACACAAGCCGCCTCATAGTAGATCGTGCTATACCCCCTGATGACTCCGACGGCCATCGCTCTCTACGGCTTTCGTAGAACAGCGATGCTGCCGGTCATCAGGTTGCCGCTCAGATCAGGGCCCCATACAGGGCCATCGATCGCACGATCCCCACGTAGAGCCGCCTACAGGTGGCGCTTAGGCCTCTCAGATTTGGAAGCAGCGTTGAGAGCGCATCAGTCGCGCTCAACAACTTGGGCGCCAGCCGCCGAAAGTGGAAGCCGAAATCCCACCAGCTGTCGAGCATCAATCCCAGGTACTTCATGGTTGACTCAACAGCGATTCGAGCCCCCCCCCCGACAGGCATTGGGTGATGGCGCCCGCCGGAGGCCATGAAAACACATGGCCTCCGACTTGTTGAGGGCCACCCACCTCCGGGAGCCGTATGCAGCTCACCACCTGTGAGACCGCAGCCGTCGCCAGCAACGCTGCCTCTTTGTACGAACTCTCCCGGGTGGGTGACCAGCGTATCGTCCGCGTAACATGTCAGGTCTACGCCCGAGTTGGAGTTCGCCCCTCTGCACCCAGTCGTACCCGAAGTTCCACAGAGGCGGGCCCAAGACAGAGCCCTGTGGAACACCGCACGACATGCGGTGCTAGTTTCTGACGCCATCAAGTACGTCCCACGTAGGTGACACATCTGCCCGCCAAATAAGCTCGAACGATGCGGCGGAGGTACCCTATATATTTCATTTAAAATATTTTATTGAACATACCAAAACGCCATTTTCGCGCTGGATTTCAACTTAGCTACCATAATTAATGAAATAAAGTACACGCCAAGAGCTTTCATATGTCATAGGTTTCATCACTCTTGCATAATTTTGAAAAGTGGGCCCAGTGTTCATACAAAAGTGCCCATGGTCCTTTATTTTTATTTTTTACTGGCTGTGGCCCGCGACTTCGTCCGCGTGGTTATGAAGATATAAAATTTAATGATGTTTGACGCAAACTATTATTATATTTCAGTCAACAGAAAATGCCTAAGCAACATTTTTAAGGCACCAATTAGAAAAAATATATAGAGGTTTTTATTTTCCTCTCTATACACCACATTTTTAGTTTTTGTATTTGATTTCGAAAATTATCTATATTTTTACAGAAAACGATGGTAAATGTGGGATAAACAAACATGTAGGATAGAATAGGATTGATGGAGACCCCCTTTTCCGCCCTAAGGCCGGTGTTCTCAAAGCTAAATTTTCGCAGAATTAATGTGACAAACTGTCAAGCACGCGTTATCTGCTGTGATTGGTTGAATTAATTTTCATCAGCCAAGCACAGCAGATAACCGGCGATTAATCGTCAATTACGTTAACACAGCCCGATATTCGAGTGTTGAGAAACTGGGGGTTAGACTCCCATTTGGTCCGTTGTGCGTGCAGGCCTCCTCTCTGTGAGAGAGAATGGGCCGTAACCCACCTCGCGGACCCAGTGCAGGTTGGTGGATGTTACATATCTTCGAGTTTTTGGTTCTAAGTCATGCCGGTTTCCTCACGATGTTTTCCTTTACCGTTATGGGAGCAGTGGTGTTGAAATAATTTACACGAAATAAAGCGCCTGCCAGGGTTCGAACCCAAGACCACACACACACACCACCACATGTAAGTCGCGGCCGTTTCCACTGGGCCACCACTGCACAAACATGTATAAAATATTGTCTGGAATTTGGTATTTAATGTGGTGATATGTGAATACCAGGTTCAACGTACTATAAGATGATTTTTACGAAGAGGTACCCAGGGAAAATATAAAAAAATAATCGAGCAATAACTTGATGAAACTACTTACCTACGTAAATGTTATTGTAAAAAAAAATATAAATACCTATCTTCGTTTGATATTTTTTTTGTATTTTCTGTTTGTTGTAACTCCTCCCTGCCAAATTTCAAGTTTATATCACAACAAAATGAAGGACTTTCGTACAAACTTGCGAGAGCCCTTAGACCCCCTAAATTCGGCCCTGTCGCAATATCCGTTCATAGCGGACGTCTACTAACTATAAACTACCTCTCTGCCAAATTTCATCTTTATACGTCAAGCGGTTTTCGATATTTCGTGATAGGTGTATGAGTGACCTTACGCTTTTATATAGAACTAGCTGTGTATGCGTTTCGATGGCGCGGCCACGGAGATTTTTAAAAAAAAGAACTATGCCAAGATTATGTAAAAATTTGTAAAAGTTGATTCCCAAAACCATAAATTTGTCAAAGATAAGGTTAAAAAGTTTTGAGGGTTTGAACGTGGCCGCGCCATTGAAACGCGGCGAACCGCGCGGCCACGGAGATCTTTAAAACTAAGCGTTGCAGAGACCTGAAATTTAGGGAAATGATAGATTGAATTTGTAAAAAATTTGTAAAAATATAGAAAAAATTCCTAGGTTTATATTTTAGGAGCTGTAAGACTAAAACCCCATGGCCGCGCCATTGAAACGGTGAAAAACACGTTATCACCGATATCTCGCTGAAAAAGCATCGCAGAAGTCTGAAACTTTTTGTAATACCTAGATTTGAATTTGTCAAAATAGGTAAAAATACACAAAAATATCCTAGGTTTATATTTCAGGAGCTATAAGACCAAAACCCTATGGCCGCGCCATTGAAACGGTGAAAAACACGTTATCGCCGATATCTCGCTGAAAAAGCATCGCAGAGGACTGAAGTTTTTTGTAAAACCTAGATTTGAATTTGTCAAAGTATGTAAAAATACACAAAAAAATCCTAGGTTTATATTTCAGGAGCTATAAGATTAAAACCCCATGGCCGCGCCATTGAAACGGTGAAAAACACGTTGTCACCGATATCTCGCTGAAAAAGCATCGCAGAAGTCTGAAACTTTTTGTAATACCTAGATTTGAATTTGTCGAAATAGGTAAAAATACACAAAAAATCCTAGGTTTATATTTCAGGAGCTGTAAGACTAAAACCCCATGGCCGCGCCATTGAAACGGTGAAAAACACGTTATCACCGATATCTCGCTGAAAAAGCATCGCAGAAGTCTGAAACTTTTTGTAATACCTAGATTTGAATTTGTCGAAATAGGTAAAAATACACAAAAAAATCCTATGTTTATATTTCAGGAGCTGTAAGACCAAAACCCTATGGCCGCGCCATTGAAACGGTGAAAAATATTTTATCGCCGATTTCTCGCTGAAAAAGCATCGCAGAGGTCTGAAGTTTTTTGTAAACGCTAGATTTGAATTTGTCAAAACATGTAAAAATACACAAAAATATCCCAGGTTTATATTTCAGGAGCTGTATTACGGTATTGCGTAGAAATAAGTTGTGGTTATCTAATCGGAAATAAAGTATTAGCGAGATCTTTTTTTGTAAACAACACCTATTAATATGTATAATTACCGATAATAGGCGAAAATTTTCTTTTTGTTTCATAATATAAAACCTTGAATACGTTTTGAATGTTCCGATAGGGTGACCATGACTTATTGTTTACAGAAAACTTTCCACTTGCAAATATTAGAAATTATATCTCAAGGATTCTATTTTTAGGAAATTAAAATGAAACGTTATGATACAAAAGCATATATTTATTTCTTTAAAATCAAATAAATCACAGATTGTTTACTTACACTAAGATAAAGGTAATTATCATTTCTTTCAAAATCACAAATCACAGATTGTTTACTTACACTAAATAGGTACTTATCATTTCATACTTATCATGATTTAGAATCCTTGAGATATAATTTCTAATACTTGCAGGTGGAAAGTTTTCTGTAAACAATAAGTCATGGTCACCCTATCGGAACATTCAAAACGTATTGAATGGCGCGGCCATAGCGTTTTGGTCTTACAGCTCCTGAAATATAAACCTAGGATTTTTTTGTGTATTTTTACATGTTTTGACAAATTCAAATCTAGCGTTTACAAAAAACTTCAGATCTCTGCGATGCTTTTTCAGCGAGAAATCGGCGATAACGTATTTTTCACCGTTTCAATGGCGCGGCCATAGGGTTTTGGTCTTACAGCTCCTGAAATATAAACCTAGGATTTTTTTGTGTATTTTTACCTATTTTGACAAATTCAAATCTAGGTATTACAAAAAGTTTCAGACTTCTGCGATGCTTTTTCAGCGAGATATCGGTGATAACGTGTTTTTCACCGTTTCAATGGCGCGGCCATGGGGTTTTAGTCTTACAGCTCCTGAAATATAAACCTAGGATATTTTTGTGTATTTTTACATACTTTGACAAATTCAAATCTAGGTTTTACAAAAAACTTCAGTCCTCTGCGATGCTTTTTCAGCGAGATATCGGCGATAACGTGTTCTTCACCGTTTCAATGGCGCGGCCATAGGGTTTTGGTCTTATAGCTCCTGAAATATAAACCTAGGATTTTTTTGTGTATTTTTACCTATTTCGACAAATTCAAATCTAGGTATTACAAAAAGTTTCAGACTTCTGCGATGCTTTTTCAGCGAGATATCGGTGATAACGTGTTTTTCACCGTTTCAATGGCGCGGCCATGGGGTTTTAGTCTTACAGCTCCTAAAATATAAACCTAGGAATTTTTTCTATATTTTTACAAATTTTTTACAAATTCAATCTATCATTTCCCTAAATTTCAGGTCTCTGCAACGCTTAGTTTGAAAGATCTCCGTGGCCGCGCGGTTCGCCGCGTTTCAATGGCGCGGCCACGTTCAAACCCTTAAAACTTTTTAACCTTATCTTTGACAAATTTATGGTTTTGGGAATCAACTTTAACAAATTTTTACATAATCTTGGCATAGTTCTTTTTTAAAAAAATCTCCGTGGTCGCGCCATCGAAACGCATACCTAGCTGTTGCCCACGACTTCGTCCGCGTGGTTAAGAAGATATAAAGTTTAATGATGTTTAACGCAAACTATTTTTATATTTCAGTCAACAGAAAATGCCTATCATACTAAGCATCATTTTTTAAAGCCCGAATTAGAAAAAAAATATAGAGTATCACAAAATTCTTTCTTAGCTTATGTCTCCTACTCATAAACTCTAGACTAGCAAAATTTCAGGACAGTAGTACAAAAAGACATCCGGACTTTCATACAAACATGCGAGAGCCCTTAAACCCCCTAAATTCGGCCCTGTCGCAATATCCGTTCTTAGCTGATATCAACTAACTAGAAACTACTTCCATGCCAAATTCCAAGTTTGTAGCACAAAAAATGAAGGACTTTCGTACAAACTTGCGAGAGCCCTTAGACCCCCTAAATTCGGCCCTGTCGCAATATCCGTTCTTAGCTGATATCAACTAACTAGAAACTACTTCCATGACAAATTCCAAGTTTGTAGCACAAAAAATGAAGGACTTGCATACCAACTTGCGAGAGCCCTTAAACCTCCTTAATCCGGCCCTGTCGCAAAATCCGTTTTTAGCGGACGTCTACTAACTATAAACTACTTTCCTCCAAATTTTAAGTTTGTAGTTCAAAAAAGCACAAAAAATGAAGGACTTGCATACCAACTTGCGAGAGCCCTTAAACCTCCTTAACCCGGCCCTGTCGCAAAATCCATTCTTAGAGGACGTTTACTAACTATACCTCTATGCCAAATTTCAAGATTGTAGTTAAAAAAATGAAACACTTTCGTACAAACTTGCGAGAGCCCTTAGACCCCCTAAATTCGGCCCTGTCGCAATATCCGTTCTTAGCTGATATCAACTAACTAGAAACTACTTCCATGACAAATTCCAAGTTTGTAGCACAAAAAATGAAGGACTTGCATACCAACTTGCGAGAGCCCTTAAACCTCCTTAATCCGGCCCTGTCGCAAAATCCGTTTTTAGCGGACGTCTACTAACTATAAACTACTTTCCTCCAAATTTTAAGTTTGTAGTTCAAAAAAGCACAAAAAATTAAGGACTTGCATACCAACTTGCGAGAGCCCTTAAACCTCCTTAACCCGGCCCTGTCGCAAAATCCATTCTTAGAGGACGTTTACTAACTATGAACTACCTCTATGCCAAATTTCAAGATTGTAGTTAAAAAAATGAAGCACTTTCATATAAACTTGCGAGAGCCCTTTGACCTCCTTTATCCGGCCCTGTCGCAAAATCCGTTCTTAGCTGACATCTACTAACTATAAACTACTTTCATGACAAATTACAAGTTTGTAGCACAAAAAATTAAGGACTTTCATGCAAACTTGCGAGAGCCCTTAGACCCCTAAATCCAGCCCTGTCGCAAAATCCGTTCTTAGCGGACGTTTACTAACTATAAACTACCTCCCTCCCAAATTTCATATTTATACGTCAAGCAGTTTTCGATATTTCGTGATAGGTGAATGAGTGACCTTTCGCTTTTATATAGATATAAATAAGATTCTTCAAAAAAACTTTTAACACCCCCTAAATCGAATTTTGGGGGTAGGTTCGAAAAACTTATAATGACAACCTTTATTGTTTACTTAGGTTGATATTTGTGTCAAGTTTCAAGTTTATTAACCTAATAATAAGATTTTTCAAAAAAACTTTAACAACCCCTAAATCGTCTTTTGGGGGTAGTTTCGAAAAACTAATAATAACAACCTTTATTATTTATTTATTTTAGTATTTGTGTAATGTTTCAAGTTTAGTTACCCACGAAATTAGATTCTGCCATACAAATTTCAACACCCCCTAAATCGACTCGAGGGGGTAGTTTCAAAAAACTAATAATGCCAATCTTTATCATGTACTTAGATTACTATTTGTGCCAAGTTTCAAAAATATTAGCCGAAGGAATTAGATTTTTCATACAAACTTTGCCCCCCTTTTTAACCCACTTAGGGGTAGAAATTCGGAAAATCCTTTCTTATCGGATGCCTACATCATACAAAGAATACACCTTTCAAGTTTCAGGTCTCTACGTTCAGCGGTTTGGGCTGTGCGTTCATCCGTCAGTCAGTCATTCAGGACAAAGCATTTTATATATATAGATAACGAGCAATGAAAAAGTTCCAGTGACATAGCACCAAATTACTCCTAAACGGGAAAGGCTACCTTAATGACGCCGTCTGCAATATTGAAGTACATTTAACAGCGCATCAGAATATTACCAACTAAAAACGTAAATATTGTGTTCAAATTTTAAAATAAATGTGAAAAAATTAAATTAAGGTGTTTGCCGGTCATTTTGTGGGCACAACTTTTTCATTGCTAGGCAGTATAGATAGATTATTACTTAATACGACATTCTATTAATTATTTTGATTTTGACTTTCTATCTTTTTTTTTGAATCAGGAACATCCACACGATGGGTTTCCATGGGCCCCCACAATATGGCGCCCAAAAGCCGCCATTTTTCTATTTTTCAATTTTTATGTTGCCAGCGACACTCGCAAGGTTAGGACAAATCGATTCATCAAAATCGGCCTATGCGCTTTGTCTCTAGATCGACACATAGGAACAAACATACTTACATACGTACATACATATATACATACATACATAGAAAGACTGATAAACACATCACCCTCCTTCGGCAGTCGAGTAATAAAAGGCATGATGTTTAAACTTATTGCGCTGAACCTGTCAAGTATCATATTCGAAAAGCCAAAAGATGATTACGATGATGAGACTAGATTTTATATTACTAACATACTTGCCACTTACGTGTATTTATTTGAATACTGCTTGATTTACTTTCAAGCTTTCAGAAGCTAAATCTAGTATGCGTAAATGAGTAAACTACATTTGTTTAGACTACGACAAATATAACAAGACCATCCAAGTTCCCGTGCCTACAATCCCGTAGCATTGACCTCCGCCGTATATTCCCGGGAAATAATGGCCGGCCCAGCGCGATGCATAGCTTCACGAAGTTGTAAAGGTGACTGCGGAGTAATGTCAAGAGGACGGTCAGACGGTCAGAGGTCAGTAAGCTACGACTCACAGAACTGTGGTCAACAATCTTTTAGTAAGACGATTTTAGTGTGGTATAGTACGGTTGTCTAACTGTCCAGTTTAAAAAAGGAATATTTATTATTCAGTAACTGGTAAGTGAAAGGTCAGATAAAAAGATTATTAGTATTTAGTTGCGTCTGGTTAGATGGGTAGTCGTCTCTAACATAGCAGGCAACAGGCTAGGCTGATGATCATTCCACAGTTGTCTAGAGCTCTTGGAAGAAATTAACAAGTAAATCAGTAAGCACAGATTACAACAGTTTTTGCAAGACAAAGCTCTTTCTTGAATTACGCAACACCTGTTTGTATAACATCATCCATGACACGATTAACCTCGATGAGCTATTCCTAGATCCCACTTACCAATTCCCTCAACAAGATTTTGTGGTAACCACTTCAAACTGCAAACTTAGGCACCAAGCTTATCATGCTCTTCACTTCAAACACATTCCCCAGACATGAGCCACCTCGCCACATTTGATACGCTATCATATTACTCAAATAGGTTACCGATCTAACAACTTTAATTAATAATGTTCCCGAACTAAACCAGGGACATAACTTGTTAAAATATTACGCGAGTTAATTCGCAAGTTTGTCACGGCTTTGTAACGTATTTACCTGATGTTCAAATTGGTGATAAACTACGTTTTGCGTAATGGAGCCTGTGGTCTGTCGGTGTTACTTGTTCATAACTTTCAGGCGTTGGCGTCGTGTGTGATTATTGTGTACTCAAGTTTTGTGAGGTAATTGTGATTAATTATTATTCTTCAATGACTTTCAAAACTCGGGGGAGCTCGTGGCTAAGTAACAGCCGCATGGGTTGATCTTCAAGGTTAAGCAATGCTTGTTGAAGGCGGTCTGTGAATGGACGCCCATCCACTACAAACTAAAACTCCTCCGTGGCTCGGAAAGAACGTTAAGCCGTTGGTCTCGGTTCTCATTTGTAGATCTGCAGCCTAATTGTGCAAGTGAATTTGGATAGGTTTGCCCGCCATTAATCGTGGAAATCCACATCGCGCCTTTCATCTCGCATGTGATTAACAATAACAATGTTTTTAGGATTCCGTACCCAAAGGGTAATAAAAAAGTTAATTAAAAAAATCAAAATACCCGACTGCTTAAAAAGCGAACTAAAAAGACGTAAACAAGAAGAAAATCATGCTGTGCAGTCGGAGGATACATATTCGCGAGCTGGCTGACCAAAACCAGATGTATCCTCCGACTGCACAGCATGATTTTCTTCTTGTTTACGTCTTTTTAGTTCGCTTTTTAAGCAGTCGGGTATTTTGATTTTTTTAATTAACTTTTTTATTTATAACTTTTTAGTTAACATTTTTTTCGAATTAGGTACATTTAAATATATAAGTGTTATATATTTTTGAAATTGCCTCTAAAAACCCTTTATTTTGATACCCCACAAGATGGGTTTGGAAGAAAAAATAAAATTGGCCCCCCACAATATGGCGCCCAAAAGCCGCCATTTTTCTATTTTCCAATTTTAATGTAGCCTATGACACTCGCAAGGTTAAGACGAATCGATTGACGTATGAATCATCAAAATCGGTCAACGCGTTTGGTCTCTGGAACGCCATATAGGAACAAACATACATACATACATACATACATACATACATACATACATACATACATACATACATACATACATACATACATATATACATACATACATAAATACATACATACATAGACTGATAAACACATTACCCTCCTTCGGCAGTCGGGTAAAAACGGGACTCTATTACTGAGACTCCGCGGTCCGTCTGTCTGTCTGTCTGTCACCAGGCTGTATCTCATGAACCGTGATAGCTAGACTGTTGAAATTTTCTCAGATTATGTATTTCTCTTGCCGCTATAACTACAAATACTAAAAACAGAATAAAATAAATATTTAAGTGGGGCTTCCAAACAACAAATGAGATTTTTTTGCCGTTTTTTTGCGATTATGGTACGGAACCCTTCGTGCGCGAGTCCGACTCGCACTTGGCCGGTTTTTTATTTCACTCTTCACAAAGGATTACATCTAATACCTTTAAAGAGCAATTCTTGTATATTTATATATATAATCTAAATCTCGGCAATGGCTCCAACGATTTTCATGAAATTTAGTATGCAGGGGGTTTCGGGGGCGATAAATCGATCTATAGCAGTGGTGGCCCAGTGGTATCGGCCGCGACTTACAAGTTGTAGGTCGTGGGTTCGAGCCCAGGCAGGCGCTTTACTTTGGGTAAATTATTTCATCACCACTGCTCTCAAAACGGTGAAGGAAAACATCGTGAGGAAACCGGCATGTCCTAGAATCAAAAATTCGATGACATGTGATATCCACCAACCCGCACTGGGCCCGCGTGGTGGATTACGGCCCATTCCCTCTCACAGAGAGGAGGCCTGTGTCCCAGCAGTGGGAACATTAATAGGCTGATGATGTGTGTGATGTGTGTGATGTGAAATCGATCTATCTAGGTTTTGTTTTTAGAAAACGTGGTTTTCTCTACTCCTTTTCACCCGAGCAGAGCTCGGTCGCCCAGGTAGGTAAGTTAAATAATCAAGAAGAAGAAAAAAAATACTTTAAATATGATACTTTGTGAAAGACTGGAGTCCATACTAGGATAATACCCTGTGTGACGGATCACCAAGCTCTCACCCCGAATTTGCGATAATTGACTATTATTATTTAAAAACTACAAACACTATAAGGAGTTACAATAACGATAACCAAACAAAATTTTCCGATTACAAATTTTGAAACAAAAAAGAAAAACAATCAAAATTAAGTGGGTACCGAATACCCAGGTGTCGTGTATATAGTAATATATGTGGGTAGGTGATAAAGTAAGCGTAGAGGTTAGGTGTTGGTGATTGGTCGATTGATGTCGTCAAAACGCTTTGCCTTGCCGAATTCACTTAGGTACGCAGTTAGGCTGCTGGACTGTCGTCGTTACCAGTCTGTCAGAAACCAGAACATCTGCCATCAGTCTTTAAAAGGGTTATCGTGTTATCCTATTACTGGGTTGTGAAGGTCAGATAAGCAGACGCTCCATGTAAATACTGAAAATATGGCACCAAATCAACCGAATCCGGTAAAACTGGAAGCCAAACCCAATATAGTTGGGAAAACGAGATAATATCATAACCGGACCTTTGGAAGGCGTACGAAGGGCCGAAGCCATCTCGCAGAAGCCCTTTAGACATGAAATGAGGCGCCAAATTATAATAATCATGTAAGATTATTTCATTCCTTGGTAGCATCCCTGGCGGAGTCTGTGTTCCCCGATAGTTACAACCTTGGGGTTTTTCAGTCAAGAGTGAATAAGTTCTAGGCAAGCGTGCATCACCGTCGAAAACATCATCTCATACGATCAGGGGGATGACCATAAGCTCTTAGAGTAAGGTTATTTTGAGTGTGTGTAAGGGACAGATGTATATGATGTAATATGTTGACGAGGAGCTCTCGAAGAGAAGAGAAACTCAACGTGGAGTGTTGAATATGTTTATATTTAGGTAGTCTCCATAGTAAAAGTGACAAGTAAACACATTACACTGTCTTTTATATTGTAGCAAATGACCCCAATTCGTACGTCAATATGTTACGGTAATTACTATAAATGTAGCAGTGCAACAGTGAATTATGACATATACTACATCTCCCCCGAAAAGACACCCTTTACACCACCGGATTAATAAAAAAAAAAAATGTATGACGTACGCACTTGAGTCTTACATTTTTATATGTTAAACTTAGACTAGGTAAAAATAACATTGGCATATTAGTAAATATACAATTTCTTTTGTTTTAATTAATGAAGTTATATAATAATAATTAATTAATAATGTAAATAACACATTGACAAAGGTCATGGTTCACAAAACAATTTAGTATTATCTTTGTGGACAATATAGGATTTATTATTTTTCAATATTTCTACATTTGGTGATAAATCCTTAAGAACTCTGTATGGTCCTAAATAAATGTTGTCTAATTTATGTCCAGTTTGATTTTTCAAAAGTACAAAATCACCTGGCTTATAAGTTATCGAATTTAACTTCTTATCATATAATGATTTTCTCTTAAGTTTACTGATTATCAGATTATTCCTAGCATCTAATAATGCGCGCTGTAGCCTATATTTTAATTCCAAGGGGTAACTGTCAAAATTATAGAGTGGATCTACTCTGTCTAAAGTATAGTTGAGGTTACTAGGCAAGTTACATAATTTACCAAATACAAGCTCATGCGGTGTATATTTTGTCTCCGAGTGAACAGTGGTATTAAAAGAAAAACACCAATAACTTAACCAGCTACTCCAATCTGTTTTATTTTGGCTACATTGAATTCTAAGATATGCACCTAAACTCTTATGAGTGTTTTCTAATCCACCTATAGTCTGGTGGTGGTATGCAGTAGAATGTAATTTGGTTATTCCTAATAAGCTACATACATCTGACATAACACTTGACAAAAATTCTGTTCCCTGATCCGTTATGATCTCTTTGGGGATGCCATATCTTAAAATAAATTTATTTACAAATGTTCTACTTATGGATTCAGAGTCCTTATTAGTTAGAGGGTAAGCCTCTACAAATTTTGTCAAATGACATTGTAGGGTTAAAATGTATTTGTAGTTATAATTGTCTACATCTAGAGGTCCTACTATATCTAAGCTAACTCTCTCAAATCCTGTATTAGGGGTCGTAGTTACAGACATTGGTTGTTTTGTTTGTTTATTTGAGTGTTTTTTAATTTGACACTCTTTGCATTTATGCACATATTCAATCACATCATTACTTATGCCTGGCCAGAAGTAATATTTTTTAATATTATTCAACATCCTGTTTACTCCTGCATGTCCGCTAGTAGGTAACAGGTGGAAATCATTTAAGATAACTGTCTTTTCGTCTTTGTTACTTATTCTTATTAGATCTTTAATTACTAATATTCTTGGTAAATCAGATTGCAAACTTTTCATGCATCTTAAGAACTCGTTTATTATGTGTGAATTTTCTTTATTCTTGATCACAACAATTTCGTTAGTATTAAGTCTTTTACAAAATGACTCCAAGTCCCTCGCTAACACACTTACGGTAGGAAACGATCGGGATCGTAGGTATATTGTTGACTCGTTGTCATTGAACTCAAAGTGACCACTGTCGCTAAGTAGGTGTGGTCTATTTGAACTGTTCTTTACTACTTTTCTTGAAGTTAGAATTAGTTCTATACTATTAATAGGTTTTTTAAGAATTTCTACAACTTTTGGGCTAGAGGTTCCAGAAGTTAAAGGGATTTCAGATGTCAAATCGGCAGTATCGGAGCCGCTTGCTTGTTTACGAGATTGGGCCCTTGTCATAACTGATATTACATTTTTGTTAATTCTTTTTAAATCTGTTATATTCAAAGGAAGACGACTTAAGGCATCTGCGGGTCCATTGTGTCGACCTGGAAGATATTCGACAGTAAAATCGTATTCTTCCAAAAATAATCTAAATTTTGTTAGTCTACTTGAGGGATCCGTAATTCCGAATAAATACACTAATGGTCTATGATCTGTCACAACTTTGAATTGTTTACCGTATAAATAAGGTTTAAAATGCCTAATCGCCCACACAATAGCTAGCAATTCTAACTCTATAACTGGGTATCGTGTTTCGGCGGGTTTCAAATTGCGACTCGCGTAACCTACTACTTGTCCGTTACTGTTAGACAATACGGCGCCCAGACCTATTTTTGAAGCATCTGTGTTTAAAATAAATTTATTTTTATCTGTTAAATCTGGATAGCCTAACACTGGAGGATTGCAGAGTGCACGTTTTAAAGTATTAAATGCTGATTCGCATTCATGGGACCATTCAAAAGATGCGTTTTTCTTGCTTAATTGATTGAGAGGATATGCAATGTCAGCAAATTTATTAATAAAACGCCTGTAATAATTTGCAAAGGCAACGAATCTTTTTACTTCGTCGACATTTGTAGGTCTTGGATAATTTTCTAACACGATAGCTTTAGATGGATCGAGATAAATACCTTCTGGAGTAATTTTATGGCCTAGATAAATAATTTCTCTGCGTAAAAATTCGCACTTAAGAGGATTTAATTTTAAATTAACTTTTCTAAGACGTTCTAAAATACAAGTGAGATTTTTGTTGTGGTTAATTAAGGATTTACCCAGAACGATACAGTCATCTAAATAAATAAAACATTTATCGTAGTTCAATCCCGCCATCGCAATAGTCATAAGTCTGGAGAATACACTTGGACTCGTTTTTAGTCCCATCGGGCACCGTTTCATTTGGTACATCTTATCAGTAGTGAATGCTGTATACTTCCGTGAGTCTTTGTCTAAAGATAATTGATACATGCGGTCAAGATTAAAAGCCGTGTATTTTCTAGAGTTTTCTGTAAGATTTATTTGGTAATAACTTTGAGATAAATCAAGTTTAGAAAAATATATATTACCGGAAAGTGAATCTAGAATTTCTGTGATATTTGGCAAAGGGAATTTGTCATCTACAATTCGATTGTTTAACTGACGATAGTCAATTACTAGCCTCCATTTCTTCTCGCCTGATTTATCTGATTTTTTAGGCACAAGAAGAACGGGACTTGACCACTCTGACGTAGTTTCTTCTATAATATCATTATCGAGCATTTCTTGTATTTGTTTTTGTACCTCATTACGCAAAGCGTACGGGATCCTGTAAGGCTTGCTATACGCAGGGCTCACGTCATTTTTCAGTGTTATACTATGTTCTAATAAGTTGGTCGTACTTAATTTATCGCCTGGTAATTGGAAGACATCTGAGTATTTTGCACTAATCTTTTCAATGCTTATTTGCTCTTCTGTATTTAAGTATGTGTTCAATTTAAGTAGGCCAAATAGAGCTTTTACTCTATCAGAGTTAGATATCGTATTCTCAAAGTTCAACACTTCGAAGCTGTTTGTGGAATTTATTTCTAACCCTGACAAGTCTAGTTCCACCTTGCTATTAGTTGTATTTAGAATTCGAATTGGGATTTCCCCATTTTTAGATTTCGAAATCAGTCCAGCAATGAAAACACCATCGCGTATTTCTTGTGCTAATGTAATACAATCCCCACGTATGGTGGTAGGTATGTACCGGATAACCTCGCATCGCGGCGGTATTGTAAACAAATATTTATTATAATTAGTCCTTAAAATAGGTATACTAATATGATCTCCATTATTTTCTAACGTTAAGGATTTTTTTTTATAACTTATGACAGCATTATATTTTATAAAGAAATTGTGCCCTAAAATGGCGTTAGCTGCACAAGATAAGGTTTGAAAAACGTAAAATTTTTCCTTGAATATCAGTTTGTTAAAATATAAATCTAAATAAATATATCCTAGAGAGGTTAGATTTCCACTTACACCCTTTATTGTTACCTTCTCCGGAACTATATTATTAATTAATTGGGTCTTAGATCTTAACCACTCGTGCTTTAAAACGCATAGGCTAGCTCCACTATCCACTAAAAGATCTAAGGCATAAGTAGAATCTACAGTGCATTCAATTATGCTAGTATTATTATAATTCAAAATAGAGCATTCTAATTTAGGAACGAAAAAACTGATTATCCGTAATATTAGTGTCATGGATATTATTGGTCTCCGTGTCGACACTATTGTCTACACAGTCAGTGTCATTTTGCTGAGTGTGCTCGGTGTGTTGTACGTAAGGAGTACGTCTCGCATTCCATGCACCAGTTGCCTGAGTTCGTTTACCTCTTTGACCTGTATTTACAAACGTACGAGTTCGTGAATAATTATTATTTGATTTGTCGAACTGATAATTTTTATTATTACGACTGTTCGAGTTTTTGTAACCGATAGATGTATTATTCGGTCTGTACGCGTCTGAACGTCTAAAATTTAAAACTTCGTTATGCCTTGGTGATGAAGAATCTTCGTCTAAAGCGCTCCTAATCGCTTCTGGAAGTGATGAGAATTGCCTGGCAGCAATAATTGTGCTCAACCTCGCATCAGACAAACCATCCGCAAAACGTTTGATGGCAGTTTTTTCATTTATAGGACGTAATATTTCGTATTTGGTCGGATCATCGTCTGACTGAGAAATCGTCAGGTTAACAAAAAGTTCCTCTATCTCATTACCAAAAGACTCTATAGACCGACGTCCTTGAGAAGAATGATATAATTGAGATTGAATAGCTTCAGCCGACCTTTTAGGCAACAAATGCTTTCGCATATCATCAACTAATACTTTTACGCTATCATAAGATAACTTCATGCGAAGTTTAGCACTAGGAGTTAATCTAGTTTTGAGAATAAAATTCAATAAAAGTTTCTGAGAAGTGTTGTCTATCATGCTACTGTATAGTGAAATGGCATCAATGAGCTGTTTCGTAACTTGCTCTTGTCCTGTCATTACAGGTAACAAGGCTATCGCAGTCTTTAAATCAAACTGAGACATCTTGGTATCTGGTTCGTCAAGTGTTTGAGACACTGAATCTACGCTTGTTAGTAAACTTTGTATTTTCTGATAAACGGTCTTAATTTGTTCCACTAAGTTATTGATCAAATCAATGTCTTTGCTACTAAATTTTGACTGTTCAATCTGAGACAAAATATTTTGCGCTTGACTGTATATCGCTTTAGCTTCTTCCAATTTCTTATAAGCTATCTCTTTTTGCCTACGTTCTGGTCCTATTTTTACCAAATATTCCCTAATTTGATGTAATTGATCTCGACATGTTACTAGATTATCAGTCATACTAATTAATAATATACTGTTTAAGTGAAGTCCTATTAGACTTTAAAAAAATGTACTTAGCTAGGAAAGTGGGTCAATTGACTGCTGTTCATTTCTGCTGACGGTGCGGAGCTGCGAACGTTGACCGGGTAACTCGATGACGAAGTCACGAGGCGCTCTGCGTCGTTGCCGTGCGACTCGTTGTTCGATGACTGGACCGGGCTATACCCTGGATTCAATGGGCCGGGATTTCCCTGGACACCGCTCGTTCTGGCCGGGCTATACCCTGGACTCGTCTCCGTCTTCTTTCAGGAACTGGCAATGCATCTTCTATAAGTTTACAGAAAGTCTTCTATAGGGTTACAGGAACTCTTCTATAGGGTTACAGGAACTCTTCTATAAGGTTACAGGAACTCTTCTATAAGGTTACAGGAACTCTTCTTTGATGATAGAACAAGTATTGATTCTTCTGGATGTGGTTTCTTAACGCCATTCCGTATCGACGTGGCAGGGTCGCCATGTAATATGTTGACGAGGAGCTCTCGAAGAGAAGAGAAACTCAACGTGGAGTGTTGAATATGTTTATATTTAGGTAGTCTCCATAGTAAAAGTGACAAGTAAACACATTACACTGTCTTTTATATTGTAGCAAATGACCCCAATTCGTACGTCAATATGTTACGGTAATTACTATAAATGTAGCAGTGCAACAGTGAATTATGACATATACTACAATGACTTGTATACATCTGTCACTTACGCGATCTCAAAATAACCTTATTCTAAGAGCTTATGGTCACCCCCCTGGTAATATAGTGGTCAAGAGCGATAGGCTCGCTCACACTTATATATATCACACTAATATTATAAAGGCAAAACTTTGTGTGTGTGTGTGTGTGTGTTTGTATGTTTATTACTTCTTCACGCTCAAACGGCTGGATGGATCTGGATGAAATTTGGCACAGAGATAGATTATAGTTAGGAATAGCACATAGGATAATTTTTATCTCGGGCATATGTTCCCTCGGGATAATTTTCGGTATACATGCGGTTTACGCAGCCGCTGGAAGATGCAAATCAATAAACTAATGTTTAGGTTTGAGCGGTTTCAAATAACCAGGATTAATGACAATAGGCTTACCGTATTACATGGGACTTACACTGGTAAAATGTGGGTATACCGTTAAGTATTCGGTGAACATAGGTATACCTACCTAATGTCAAGACAAGCTTTCGGCGAATACAGAAGAAAAGTAATAATGTTCTTAAGTTATAATTATCATTATATAATTAATTACGTTTGGTTTCAAGAGGTGGATTATTTTTAGATTCGTGTTTCAAGGAAGAAAAAGCGATGAAATTAAATCATTCTGGGAATCTACTTTAATTTATTCGATTAAGGGTCTTATTATTAGTGTTTCGTTTCACGTAAATTGATTTGTGGTTTTAATTTGTTTCCTCATTGGAGACGGCTGTAGCCATGTGCTTGGCATTTAGTATAAATCCGGGCAAGTAAAGACATAATATTTTTTATTGATAGAAAACATAATTAGAAATATAAAATGTGTAAATTTCGGCAATTATTTTATTTATAGAAATATAAACTTACAAGAAAATATATATAACGAAAGCCTAAAAAAAACTTCAACTTGTCGGAAGTCGGTGTCAAAAAACGAAGATATGAAAACAGGAACACTGACTTCCGAAATTGAAGTTATTTTTCACTTTGTAGTGTTTTTTTTGGAAGTCGGTTTTATTTTTTTGTAAAAAAGTTTTTTTTTAATATTTAAGATATTCTGAATGTATTGGTCGGGGTTCTTCCGTTCATGAACTGAAATAAAGTAAATAGGGCAACTATACAAATAAGTTTCAAATCTGTAAATTATCGATGAAATTCAATATAATATCAGACGCAAATAGCCTGAATTTGGTTGCGGTAATCGAAGCTGTTAAATGCCTAACTTCCTTTGATGTTTGCCTAAACCGACGTTCGAGTTTTCGCCATATGAAAGCGAAGAGCGATTCATGATGCGAGTTAGTTATAGATCGCTTTGAAGACGGATTGCGAGTTAGTTAAAGGTAAAATTGCTCAATAGGTGACCTGATGAGTCTGATTTGCGACATTGTCATCACTGGCAGCCATGCCTCTTTTAGATTTGCGTGCTTTGTATAAAATATCAACATAAAACCGGCCATGTGCGAGTCGGACTCGCGCACGAAGGGTTCCGTACCATAATCGCAAAAACCCGCAAAAAATTCACGTTTGTTGTATGGGAGCCCTACTTAAATATTTATTTTATACTGTTTTTAGTATTTGTTATTATAGCGGCAACAGAAATACATCACCTGTGAAAATTTCAACTGTGTAGCTATCACGGTTCATGAGATACAGCCTGGTGACAGACAGACAGACAGACAGACGGACCGCGAAGTCTCAGTAATAGGGTCCCGTTTTTACCCTTTGGGTACGGAACCCTAAAAAACGGCACCCCACTTAAATATTTATTTTATTCTTTTTTAGGGTTCCGTACCCAAAGGGTAAAAACGGGACCCTATTACTAAGACTTCGCGATCCGTCTGTCTGTCTGTCTGTCTGTCTGTCTGTCTGTCTGTCTGTCTGTCTGTCCGTCTGTCTCCAGGCTGTATCTCATGAACCGTGATAGCTAGACAGTTGAAATTTTCACAGATGATGTATTTCTGTTGCCGCTATAACAACAAATACTAAAAATAGTATAAAATAAATAATTAAAGGAAGCTCCCATACAACAAACGTGATATTTTTGACGTTTTTTGCTTGATATTAATAACGGCAACAGGTAGACGCATGAAATATTCACAGAATGTTTAGTTGTATATTTACTTTAAAAAATAATAATTAATAAATTAAAATAAAATAAATTAAGGGGGGCTCCCATACAACAAACGTGATTTATATGCAGTGTTTTGCGATAATGGTACGGAACCCTTCGTGTGCGAGTCCGACTCGCACTTGGCCGGTTTTTGTTTATTTTGTATTTGTTATTATAGCGGCAACAGACAAACATCTTCTGTCTAGGAAAATTTCAACTGTCTAGCTATTACGGTTCATGAGATACAGCCTGATGACAGACAGATGGACAGTGGAGTCTTAGTAATATGGTCCCGTTTTTACCCTTTGAGTACGGAATCCCTTAAAATTAATCACGAATGTAATTTATTGGTTTGAATAGAGTTAAATTCACGCGATGGCCTATCACATGACATTCAATAGCTTAATTTATAATTAAACTAGCTGACCCGGCAAACTTTGTTTTGCCATAAAAACACCAAACATTCATCTATCCTACCCTACCTTACCCTACCTACCCTACCCTACCTACCGTACCCTACCTAGACTACCCTACCTACCCTAACCTACCTACCCTAACCTACCTACCCTACTCTACCCTACCCTACCCTACCTACCGTACCCTACTTACCCTACCCTACCTACCCTACTCTACCCTACCCTACCTATGTAGGTAAGGTAGCAATTCTTTTTTTCATTTTTTTTTTCATAAGAACCTTCTCCTAACAATAACAAACACAACAAAAAAAGAAGAAGCGAAATCGGTCCAGCCGTTCACGCGTGATGTCGTGACCAATGGAAATAGGGATTCATTTTTATATATATAGATTCTAGGCAGGTTACGAAACTTAACCCTCGCACCTCCTTACCATACACACCTCACCTGATTCCCTTTACCTATAAAACTCTATTACCTACGAGTATGTTAGTTTGTATGTATGGCTGCAAATTGTTTCTAATTTTATTGGACTAAAATGGATGAATATTTTATTAGGTACCTAACATAACCTAAATGCTTTCAGGAATCTTTTCTATTTACATACTCTTAAATGTTATGGTAGTACATAACTAAACAACAAGTAAACATATACAACGACTCATAATAGAGAATATCACAGCTGTTTTAGACATGTCCGTACTTAACCGCTATTTGAGTTGGCTATGCGGCGTAATTGAGAATCAATGCATGCAAAGCAACGGGCAATTGTGTTTGATAGCTTCATTATTGCATTTTATGTTCATTATTATAAACTAATCGGGCAAGGTCCCCACAATGAAGGAACTGCCTAGTCTAGCCCCTATTAGGTTAAAAAGTAAGCGTTCGTTTATTCTAGACTCATGACTTGTACAATTTAGAACATATTAAAGTAAAGTAATCGTGTAAAAGACAAACGACAAGGGCCTACATCCACTTTAGTGCTGTAAAACGGTAAATTTCTAAAGTATAGGTACTCATTAGTAACGGCTAGGTTAAAAGGTTTGATAAAAATATAAATGTATTATTGGTTCATGTACATAATTTTTAAAACAAGATTTTCTCGTGTAATTAATAGTTTTGCTTTAAAAAAATAAGTAACATCACGATATTTTTTCGCAACTTTTGGAAACTCCTCCAAAACGACTTGGATGTTTAAAAATATTTTTACACAGAAAAATTTATGGCTGGAATTTCTTCATAAATCAAATAATATTTTTCAATACAGTTGTTAAACATGGCGTACTTTCAGAGGCTATAACTATGATTCGAAAATTAAATCTTATGCATAGGCATCTTTCTGTTACGCGGTCGTGACTTTTGTTTACGAGCTCGATCATTAGTTTTGCAGTTTAGTTTTAAATTTATGAGTCAATTTAAAAAGTTTAGTAGTAAAGAGTTTTCATACTAAGAATAAAATGGGATAGATTTTATACGAGGAAAAATGAATGATTCCGTACGTTTTAGCATTGAACTCTCAAAAGTCTTTTTAATGGTTGTTTAATATATTTAATTACCAGTTTTAATTTAATTATTTTCACATCAACATTTGTCTTAAATCGAATAGGCTGTATAGACTGTTTTCGTTGTAAAAAATGTCCAGTTGCAAAAACGCGCCATTATTTATAAGTCAATTTAAAAAAAGTTTAGTAGCAAGGAGTTTTCATACATAGAATAAAATGGGATAGATTTTATACGAAGAAAAATGAATGATTCCGTACGTTTTAGCATTGAATTCTCAAAAGTCTTTTAAATGGTTGTTTGATATGTTTAATTACCAGTTTTAATTTAATTATTTTCACATCAACATTTGTCAAAAATCGAAAAGGCTGTATAGGCTGTTTTCGTTGTGAAAAAAATATGTCATGTTGCAAAAACGCGCCATTTTCTGTTTTTTTTTTGTGAATAAACAAATCTAATTCTTTGATTTGTTTTACTATTTCCCACAACTGTATTGAAAAACGTAGTGTGATACACGGGTGTGTAGGTTATTGCAAACTCGTGCCATTAAAAACCCTCGCCTTCGGCTCGGGCTTGTTAATGACAGCTCGTTTGCAATAACCTACTTTCCACCCTTGTATCACAATGTACTATTTCAATACAGTTGTTAAACATGGCGTACTTTCAGAGGCTATAATTATGATTCGAAAATTAAATCTTATAAACAAAAGTCACGACTGCGTAACAGAAAGATGCCTATATCTTTCTGTTACGCGGTCGTGACTTTTGTTTACGAGCTCGATCATTAGTTTTGCTGTTTAGTTTTAAATTTATAAGTCAATTTAAAAGGTTTAGTAGCAAAGAGTTTTCATACATAGAATCAAATGGGAATAAATATAATGACCACCAAAAAAAACTTTGTGACGATAACCCCTAACCACCAAATCTAGTAATATACTGACAAAAATAGTAAATGATCACCAAATTTAGTAAATTGATCACCAAATTTTAATAGCAAATTATTGCGCTATTTAATGTTGTAAAATAGGTTAGGTTAGGTTAGAACTGTGACCAACCGCGCGCGAGCCGAGCGAGCAAAGCGAGCGGTGCCGCGGCAGCGGCCGGCGAGCGCTACTTCCAAGTTGCTCCCAGAAATTTTATAATCTTTTTGGTCATTGGTTTAATTTTGGTGATCATTTACTACTTTTGGTGATCATTTACTACTTTTGGGTTAACAATGATTTATTTGGAGTCATTTTGCCTAAACAGGATAGCGAGATGTTAAAACTTTGGTTATAATTTTACAATAAGATGCGGGTTTAATTTTGGTGATCATTTACTATTTTTGTCTGTTATATGTTACTATATCTGGTGGTAAGTTAAACATAAGCCGAATAAAATGGGTAGATTTTATACGAGGAAAAATGAATGATTCCGTACGTTGTAGCATTGAACTCTCAAGTCTTTTAAATGGTTGTTTAATATATTTAATTACTAGTTTTAATTTAATTATTTTTATATCAACATTTGTCTAAAATCGAATGGGCTGTATAGGCTGTTTTCGTTGTAAAAAATGTCCAGTTGCAAAAACGCGCATTTAGTTATAAGTCAATTTAAAAAAGTTTAGTAGCAAGGAGTTTTCATACATAGAATAAAATGGAATAGATTTTATACGAGGAAAAATTAATGATTCCGTACGTTTTAACATTGTATTCTCAAAAGTCTTTTAAAAGGTTGTTTAATATATTTAACTAGCACTCCGCCCGCGACTTCGTTCGCATGATATCGTATTTTATTCAACTAAGTAGGTACAGATGACTTTATTATGTGCGGTTAGTGAAGGCGACTAAAAATAAGCTATTATTTAAGTTAGGATTTACGAAACCTTAATGACGTGTCCGATAAGTTTCATAACCAATGTTACCTTTATTATTTTTCCCAAGGAATTAGACTTTTCATTCAAACAAATATCTCTCGTTTGCTCCCCTACATTATAAAAAGAAGCCTTGTACAGTAAAATTCTTCAAAAATCTTTAACACCCCCATAAATCGTATTTTAGGAGTAGTTTTGAAAAACTTGTAATGACAACCTTTACTATTTGCTGTTAGTATGTATGCGAAGTTTCAAATATATAAGCCCAACAAATTGCCACTTTTAACCCCCTTAGGGGTAGAATTTCCGGAAATCAACAAACTCATTGTTTTTTTTATAAATCAAGAGCGTAAACCTACGATTTCAGATGTTTTACCTTCCAAACCGAAGAAATTTCTTATACAGTTTCAACCCCTATGTACCACCTTAGGGGTGGAATTTCCAAAAACCAATAAATACATTAATAAGAAGAATTCAACCAAGAGCGTAAATCTAAAGTTTTACGTTTCCAACTTAGAAACTGTAGAAATTACATACAAACTTTCAACCCCTTTTTTACCCCCTTGGGAGTGAAATTTCCAAAAACCAATTAAAACATGAATTCTTTTTATCAATCAAGAGTGTAAATCTAAACTTTTACGTTTCCAACTTACAAACTGTAAATATTTCATATAAACTTTCAACCCCTTTTTACCCCCTTAGGGGTGGCATTTCCGGAAATTATTAAACTCATTGTTTTTTTTATTTATCAAGAGTGTAAACGTACAATTTCAGATGTTTTACCTTCCAAACCGAAGAAATTTCATATATAGTTTCAACCCCTATTTTATCGCCTTAGGGGTAGAATTTCCTAAAACTAATAAATACATGAATTATTTTTATCAACCAAGAGCATAAATCTAAAATTTCACGTGTCCAACTTACAAACTGTAGAAATTACATAAAAACTTTCAACTCCCTTTTTACCCCCTTAGGGGTGGAATTTCCAAAAACCAATAAATACATTAATTCATTTTTCAACCATGAGCATAAATCTAAAATTTCACGTCTCCAACTTACAAACTGTAAATATTTCATACAAATTTCAAACACCTTTTTACCCCCTTAGGGGTCGAATTTCCAAAAACCAATAAACACATTCATTCTTTTTATCAACCAAGAGTGTAAATCTAAAATTTCACGTGTCCAACTTACAAAATATAGAAATTACATACAAACTTTCAACCCCCTTTTTACCCCCTTAGGAGGGGAATTTCCAAAAATCCTTTCTTAGTGCTCACTTACGTCACTCGAGGAACCTTTCTGCCAAATTTCATGCTTCTAGGCCTAGTGGTTTTGGCTGTGCGTTGATCGATCAGTCAGTCAGTTTCTTCTTTTATATATATAGATTACCAGTTTTAATTTAATTATTTTCACATCAACATTTGTGAATAATCGAATAGGCTGTGTAGGCTGTTTTCGATATAAAAAAAAGTCCTGCTGCAAAAAAGCGCGATTTTTTTTTTTTTTGTGAATTTACAAATCTAATTCTTTGATTTGTTTTTACTATTTCCCACAACTGTATTGAAAAATGTCGTGTGATACACGGGTGTCTAGGTTATTGCAAACTTGTTAATGACAGCTCGTTTGCAATAACCTACTTGCCACCCTTGTATCACAATGTACTATTGCAAACAAAACTGTTCAAAAGGAGGTTCAATATTGACAATTTGGCATCGACGGGCGCACGGTCAGTACTTTCTTTTTTTTTATCTTCGAGAAATGCTCATGCATACTGCGCTACCACGGGGAGATAGTGCAGTTATGTGGGACTCTAACCCACTAAAACTCCACGGTGTCCTCCTGTGCCGCTTATGGCGGGAACACGGGTACGCGTTAGCACTCACCGCGAACCCGCCGCGGCTGTCCGTCACCGGACCCCCCTCTGGGGATTACCCCCCATCACCGGCGCACCAGAACACACTATGCGCCGTGACCACACCAGGGAACAAACCAGTACATGGGTGCCAGACGACCCCGTGTACGGCACCCTTGGTCCTCTTGTGACGGGTCAAGGTCAATGGCCCCGCCACCTACCATGTTTCGGCCGCAGGGGATAGGGAGAGCGGCCAACGCTATACCGACACTCCTCCTCCCCTGCGGCCCCACCGCATCCGCCATCAGACGGTGGCGACCCCGTTCAGGCCGCGGAAGGTAGGGAGAGCGGCGCACCGCAATACCGGCACTCCCCTCCCGCCACGGCCTCCAACTCTCAGCCGTGATATCGTATGGGTTTGGGAGACCCCATACGACATCACGGCCCGCCTCAGTTCCGATGTTGCCCAGGCTGCACCGCAACCTACATTGGCCGTCTACGTCGTCGGCTTATCGGCAAAAGCCCTGACGAGCGGCCCCTCCTTGGGTTCTTCTTCACTTCGCCGTGGGTGACCAAGCCACAGTAACTGAGCCCCCCGCCTCGACAATGCGGGAACCCACCGGGAGGGGCACGGCCAGTACTGCGTTAACATTGGGGCGTATATATCGAAATTCAACACGCAGTGACAATCTCATACATACTAGTACCTTGTGGCCTTGAAGCCTAGTGGCCTTGTTTGTTCTGTCTCCTGCTTGATATGGAGGGAAGTGGAAATTTATGTTTTTTCCTACTCCTCCGTTATTCTTTTCTGATTAATTTCGTTGCGGGATCCAAGACAGTTAAATTCATTCTCCGGGACTTCGTCGAGCTTCATTGCCTCGGCGCTTTTCTGGTGGTCGCCACTGTTGATTCTGGCTTTCAGGAGTTGCAGTGGTTTGGGAATAGTGCGGTGGGTTTGTCCCAAAAAAAAAAAAAAAAAAAAAAAAAAAAAAATACTAGTACCTTACTAATACAAAATACTATCGTATTTACCCGACTGCCGAAGGAGTGTGATGTGTTTATTAGTCTATTTTTGTATGTAGGAACAATCCTATGTGACGTTCTAGAGACCAAACGCATTGGCTGTTTATAATGATTCTTACGTCAATCGATTCGTCATAACCTTGCGAGTGTCACTGGCTACTTTAAAATTGGATAATAGAAAAATGGCGGCTTTTGGGCGTCATATTGTGGAGCTCCAATTTTTTTTCTTTCATTCAACATCTGGTTTTGGTCAGCCAGCTCGCGAATATGTATCCTCCGACTGCATAGCATGATTTTCTTCTTGTTTACGTCTTTTTAGTTCGCTTCTTAAGCAGTCGGGTTTTTTGTTTTTTTTTATTATCTTTTCATTTTGTATTAGTAATACGCAATGACAATATCATACATACTATTAAAAAAATACCGGCCAAGTGGCGAGTTGGACTCGCGCACGAAGGGTTCCGTGCCATAATCGCAAAAAACGGCAAAAATATCACGTTTGTTGTTGCCCCACTTAAAAAATATTTTATTATGTATTTACTATTTGTTGTTATAGCGGCAATAGAAATACATCATCTGTGAACATTTCAACTGTCTAGCTATCACGGTTAATGAGATACAGCCTGGTGACAGACGTCTGTCTGTCTAGACAGACGGACCGCGGAGTCTTAGTAATAGGGTCCCGTTTTTACCCTTTGGGAACGGAACCCTAAAAACTACATGTAAACTACTTCTACTTATAAAAATCAGGGCGAAGTAAGTATCAACTCATACACTATTTTATTTGGATATTATAGTGAAGGAGTCAGCATTACCTATAAGGGCCTACATAAAGTGACAATCTATCAACGACAACGATTTTCTAAAATGACAATTTTATTTTACCTGATCAATTCCAAACATTTTGGACTCTTGTCTTTTGTTATCACTGACACAATGACACTTCGTGTAAAAACCTCTAGGATCAACGACAGTCTCTCAATCACTCATACCCGATTACCGGATAATACAGATATAATTACAAGACCATATCATAATCACGGTTATTAATTGAACGAGATTGAAATTTCTAATTAATTGCTCATTTGACGTGGGCTTAATGAACACCGTAGGAGCTATTAACGCGAGAGCAGTCGTGCGTTTCTGGTGCATAATATAGTGGACGTTGAGCGATCTAAATTCCTGATTGTTTGTCGGTTCATAGTGACGTGCTCGTAATTATTCTTTAGCCGTATATGAAAAGGTGGAGCGAAATTATAAATCGATTTACTACTATACTTGTTTGGTGAAATTGTGACATCAGTCAGCCGCGACTTGGTCCGCGTGGAATTAGGATACATATTCGCGAGCTGGCTGACGAAAACCAGATGTATCCTCCGACTGCACAGCATGATTTTCTCCTTGTTTAAGTCTTTTTTGTTCGCTTTTAAAGCAGTCGGGTTTTTAGATTTTTTTTATTAACTTTTTTTATTTATTACTTTTTAGTTATCTTTTTTAAGATTTAGATACATTTTAACATATAAATGTTATATATTTTTGAAATAACCTCTTAAAACCCTTTATTTTGATACCCCACACGATGGATTTGGAAGAAAAAGTTTTTTGTCCTCCGCAATATGGCGCCCAAAAGCCACCATTTTTCTATTTAAATGTAGCCAGTGACACTCGCGGGGTTAAGACGAATCGATTGACGTATGAATCATCAATATCGGCCAACGCGTTTGGTCTCTAGAACGCCACATAGGAACAAACATACATACATACGTACATAGACTGATAAACACATTACCCTCCTTCGGCAGTCGGGTAAAAATAGGCTAAAAGGAAATTACTCAAAAAATACAAAACAGCTGTCAAAATGATTAAATCAATTGCGGGTACATTTTGATAATATCCAAGCCTTCATTAGGTATAATAAGCTGCCGTCTAATCTAGTTGCCACATTACACTTACGTACTGTCGTACAGATATCTGTACAGACTTGGAAGTAAATTGACACGCGGAAATCTCTACAATATGTTTGCGTAGACTTTTAGTAAGTTTGGATTTACATACTTAATTATTTGGCTCTGACAAATACGCAGAAATAAGCGCAGACTTTCGACTTTTCTGTTACACCGACATTCGTCTGTACTGCTGTGTTGCATAGACAAAATTCGTTAGAAGTTGATTACCCACGTAGGTCGGACCACGTAGTGTGGACCCACTATAAGTACAACAATTTAGGTGTTAGCAACTGCTAAGCTGATTCTAAATTTAAATTCAGCTATATTATTCACACACATAAACACATCAGATATAAAATATTATTATAAGGTCAGACCGCACTAGGCGTAACTACGCGACGCGACAAAATATATTTTATATGAAATTGTATGAGATAAAGTGTCGCGTAGTGCGGTTTATCTCATACAATTTCATACAAAGTATATTTGGTTGATCGCGTCGCGTCGCTCCGCTGACGCGTAGTGCGGTTTATCTCATACAATTTCATACAAAGTATATTTGGTTGTGTCGCGTCGCGTCGCTCCGCTGACGCGTAGTGCGGTCAGACCTTTAATAAGACCATTATTCGCCGGTCTCCACTTAACAACAAAAGAAGAAACCATTTTATTAGCCTACCAGCCAGTAATTATGTCGGTATAGTCTGTGGTACAGTTGACAAGTTCGTTACAAGAGCGTTTGTACGCTATACGGGGGATTTGTTGTTCCCCAAGGAATCTTAAGACATTTATTAGGTAAAACCACGATCGATCAAAGTCTTTCTACTTCATTAATCATGCTCATCAACCAACATTGCTGTAAGTATATTTTCTTCAAGATATTCACATTTTCCTTATTTCGTTAATGTTATATTTCGTTTTGTAATCAATGTTAAGCTGGATTTTTGGTGACGTTGTTTTGAAGATACGGTAGATGCGCGATAAAATGAAGATCAAGGCGGCTATTTTATGCAAGACGTTTTATTTTTTAGGTTGGTAAAAACTGGAGGGATGGAGATCAGTAACACCTATATTAATCACATAAAAGTCGACCTTTATACATATGGATACTTTAATATTTAAGTTAATACACCCGTCAGCATAGGCACAGTCAACACTATTAACCAGCAGCGTGCCGAGAAGTCTCCAACCGTCACAAGACTAAGGCTAGGTCGTCATCAAAGCCTAGTCTTCAAAGTTGTCACCTGTCCTTCGCGACCTTGTCAGAAGGTGCCTTTAATCAAAGACTATGTTTCACAAGTATCGGGTACCAGACTTTGACTTACGCTCCACGGGTAGTGCTGCCATTTACACAAATTTTGAGTGCTTAGGTAGTTAAGATGCAGATAAGAGTAATAAGTATATGCACGGAACTAACTTAACTACTCGAAGTACATATATAACTTTCATATCTCGTTATGAAGATATAAAAGTGGCTTTTGTATTAGAAAATTACGATAGATTATCAAAGTATTGGCGTAGATCTATACCGCAATTAGGTTAAATATCTAACCTTTAAGTAGATCGTTATGTATTCAATTCATTTTGACTAATTTACCATGTACGTAATGATTGTTGATACTATTGTATAATTATTTTGTAAGTGATACGTTATTTTAATTGATTGAACGTAGCTTTAGTATCTAAAAAATAATTGTTTTAGAAAGGTTGGAATCAGTTAAAATTTCAACAAATTGTTTCACAACATATATTTTATTTTCTTCGAACATTTAGAAAGCAAATATTCTTTAGAATGTAAAAAATGCATTGGATACCTTTTATTACTGGTTTTTAATTATATAGTACTTAATTTTCCTGCACGAAAATAAACCACAAAACGCCCGTACCCGGAAGACCTGTAAAAACCCAAAGCATTTCCATAACAACATGGTCATCTATCTCTGCACAATCTCAGCAATTTTTAATAAAGATATAATAACACCTAGGATTCTTCCTTAAGCATTTTTTTAAAATACCCTCACGTAATAAGAGGCAGGGATCGTCACGGGTCATTTTAGTCCGATATGATGGCACGAGGATTTCAATATGCGGCGTATTTGAAATATCTCCAGGCGACGGCGTTCCTGGACGGAATGTCTACGGGGAAACCACGGTAATCAATTAAATTGCTCGAATAAAATATTAAATTAAATTCCTTTCTTTGTTGTCGTGCCAGTTTTAGAAAGGACATTCTTGCAATCGTCACTTTTAGTCTAGTATCACGGCAAAATTCCTACGTTCTTTAATTTGCCTGGCTCTTATCACGCTGAAATAATGTCGCATAACTCGTTTTACAGACGTGAGCACGCCGAATTTCCGTCACTTAGTTTTTCGTGGATGTGTTGCTAGACTTAGGTTTAAAACAGGTGCTAAAGCGAGTCTGCACGAACGTTTCGCATCTGTTTTTTCTAATTGGATTTCAGGTCACCTAAAGGGAAAAATCCATTTGGTCTCGCTTAGCAGGCTAATAGAGACAAGCCTCGTAACACGTTTTTTAATTAAGTTTTCCGCACCCGCCATACATTAGTTAACTTAAACATTGACCTGTGCCAGACGTGTTTCAATTCCATTGTCTTCATAACCTTCGCTCAGGGAGTTATAAAAAACAGTATTCTTTTAAATTAACGAAAATATTATAACAATTCGTTTGAAAGTTGCAATATTTCGCAAAGCTTCTAACGTATCACAATCACTTGTTTCAATGTTGACGTAGAAGATCAAACGGCTCTACGGATAAAGTCTTAGTTCACGTTGGCTAATTTCTGTATGAAGCCAAGTAAATACATAAAAGCAAGTAACGCGACAAGTTAAGTAAGTAGCCGACCAGTGTGCCGAGGCGAACGCTTCCAAGTGGCTTCGTGTGGGTATAGTTAGTTCCAGTAAACAAACACGCAAGTCGCTGCAATCGTGATGTGACCATCGCCCAGATGCTGTAGTCTGACCCAAGATGGAGAGACACTGGAAGTGGTTTGCAAATATAAAGTAAACAAATAAAATTTTAAAAACATATGAAATGAAATTGCACTTACTTAGTTCAGTTAATATTTTATTCAGGCATCATTTACCTGCAAAGTTACCGACGTTGCCCGAATAATTGCCTAACTTAAGTGTCAGTGGGCAGGGCACATTGCTCGCAGATCGGGTGGTTGATAGGGCCGAAAAGTTCTGGAGTAGCGACCGCGTACCGGAAAATGCTGCGTTGGAAGGTCTGCCTCTAAGTGAGTCGATGACTTGATTAAGGTTGAGGGAATCTGTTGGATGAGAGATGCACTTGGGTCCAAATATATCAACAGATTCTATTGTTTCTTTAATGAGGATACGTTATTTCTTGGATTCATCTTCCTTAATTATATCGGAAAAAGTTTAGATGGCGAAGAGTTTCCCGTTAATTATTTCATAAATCAACTGATTTTATATTTATGTTATTAAATATTTTGAATATTGGTTAATTTTTTGAATTTACTCATGTGTCGCAAATGTCAAAATTACCACTTAACTCTTGTCTCCAAAGTGTTCACGATTGAGTTGATAACAAAAGGTAATCCAATCATCTAATCAAGTAGGTAGTTCTTTACACTTCATTAAATAATCATCGAAGCAAGGGTTAATTTCCCTTGTGCATTTTTATTGAGAGGTTTTCAGCAACATGTATTTTATGTTTAAGTATTATCTATGGCTGCAAGCATTTATATTTGGTAAACTGTCATACGTATAGTTCTCGCCAAACATTTTGGCCGCCCTAAAGAGTGAAAAAGCAATGCACTTAGAAATATATTCCCACTTAAAACGTGGTGATATGCAAGTTGGACATGATAGACAGGCAACAAAACAGTAAAAGGGAGACAGCAATATTTGCTACAAAAGATTAATAAAGAGAAATGATTCGACTACCGGTAAAGAATAACTTAAGTACCAGGAGATTATAATCATGAGGAAGGTAGGCTGGAATCATGAGCGGTAAAAAGAGTACCGCGCGATTTTCGATTCTGAAGTCCTAGTAGGTACTCGGTTAGTCTCTTATGAGTTTTTCTTCTTTTCTTAGTTACCGCTTATGTTTCTAGCCCTGCAAATACTTCTTCATGTTTCTGGCCTCCTGATGGTTTGCCTCCTGCTAGTAGTAGTTATTCTACTACCAGGTTGATTCCAACCCCGAAAATACTAAGACTTCTTTCATGATTCTGGCCTCCTGGTAGTTTGGGTATAAATAAATGCTTATAATGTCAAAATCTACCTAAAAAAGCAAAAGAGGTTGTTATACTTTTATCATGTTATTAAATTCTCTACTTAATTTAATCGAATCTTTGATTTTGACGTCCTAAAAAATAAACGTCCCAACATTAGTAAGTATCTACTGATCCGTAGATGCCATTTAATTTTTGGAATAAAATTGCGAAAAATATCGATAGGTACCGTATGTGGCATATCTCAGGTGCCATTCAATCAGTTTCCGTGTAAATGGCGCCCAATGTGGTATACGTCCTCAAATGATATAGTAGTTATTGTAATGAAGACCTTTTTGATTAATTTGTGTCTCATTCCATATCAATAACAATATACCCTTACTACTTCTGTGCTTGAGTGTACTTTATCTTAACGGTATTGCATAAAACACAATTGTGCCAATTGCCTACTACATAATTTTGGAGTGATCGATTCGCACACCAATAAATTAACTTCGTGCGAATCGCCACAGAAAAAATAATATTATTAAAAAGGGTCGATTCACACATTTCAGGCGAGTTAAATTCGTGCGATCCGTCCAATAACCTCAATCACTGCGAATGACAGAGTTGTCCAGAATAAAATAGAATTTAATGAAGAATGTAGGTATTTACAATAAGGTGGTAACAATAATATTAAATAATCCACATTTGTACATTCTACTATTTTGGTATGCAAACATTGATGCAATTCATCATCAAACATACAAACATTGATACAAAACAAAAATTTGTTAGCTAGGAAAGCCGGTATGGAGTAGTAACATTTATTTAATAGAAGTACAATTAGTTTCTTTTTGAAAGTTTTACTGGTTCCTCTTTTATGGAATTAGGAATCAACAAAGCAGTCCTATATCCACCTACGCGAAAAAAGTTTTGGTATTGAGATCACCAAGCAACATCTCGGTATCTACTCGCCGATACCTAAAGTTTAAAATAAATGTCGATAACATTTAATAAATAGAGCAACTTCTAAAATGTAAAGGCACGGCAATGTCAATAAATTATGACTTTTAAAAATTGGAACACAGCTGTCAGTAACTTTCAAACCAAATATAACAAGTAGGCAGCATATTTGCGCTTTAAAATGTCCTCTCTTTCGGTACAATTGCCCCATTTCATAATACCAAACCTTAAAATGGAAACGACAAGACTATGGATATGCTAGTAATGCCGTTTTGATATTAACTTTTTTTAAGATTTTAAAGTGCATAAGCCGATGCGCTAAGTTTTTAAGATTTTAAAGTGCATAAGCCGATGCGCTAATTTTTTTTTTACAGATTTCTTCTGCCTATGCCTTCCATGTTAGTTGAATGTCAATTACAATTACTAGAAATTTTGTAACATCCACATTTGAACTTAATATTTAGATCACTGATACGACGAAAAAGAAACTGCTGCCCCATATTTTTATGTTCCCATAACTGGAAAATTTTTACTAAAAAGGTTGACTTTTTTAGTCTTTTACACCTATAGTGTTGTCTCTTCCATTTACTCTACATCAGTGCACAGGAGCAGTGCTGTAACTGTATCTTGCACAATAAAATACCGTTTACATTTCTGCTTTGAAGTTCGCTTGTTTGCCGGCGACCGTCCGGCCAACCCGTAAGGATAGCCACGTTATTTATTCAAGAAATTCCCTATTTGCATACCTATTTAGATATGTTGCATAATTTAACCGACGTAATGTGAAATAATAAAAGGGGCTGGTTACTATTCTTGTGGAAAATTTTATGTTTCACTGTGTGTAATGAGGTTTTGCATCTTAGTGAGTAGCTTTTTAGAGATTTGGATATGTCATTAGGTTTCGGTGAAGTTCTCTTTATTCCTGAATATCGTTTAAATAACTAGAAGATTTGTTTTCCATATAGATATTTTTCTTAAATATGAGTTTGCTCTTGACTGTAGTCTATGGTCTTGCTATGTCTATGCTCTTGACTGTAGTCTGTAGTCAGAGGTGATGGAGACAAAGTCGACGATGGAGTGAGCTTACCCAGAAGAAGCTTGTTCACTCTAACTTGAAAGAGATTCGGTTTGAATGCGTTCGGAAGAATTTACCTATTTATATCATTTTGCGTCAAACCGCACTCGATTAAATGAAAATGAATCACCCTGCATTAAGTGACCTTTTTGGCAATCTGAAAGTAGAGTCCTGACCAAAGGGCTCCTAAATGAATATTTTCAGATATATTCTAGGTGTTATCTTAGCTTCCGCACCTACTCAGTTATCAACCTTTTTGACCTGAATATGCTTGCTCAAAAAGGCTATTTATTCACTGAATTTGAAATATAATCAAAAGCCAAACTAATCAAATAACATATGAATTTAAACCAAACCGAGCCTAAATAATTTACTGAATTGCGGAATCAATCAGTATCATAACAACATCAAAACCACAGATCAATCCAGCGTTATAAATACACGAACAATTACAAATTAATTACACCGAATGGAGCTTATTACACGAAGCGTTTAACAAACTAAAGTCGGTTTAAACTATTTCATTCAACGTATAATGTTAGTTCGGAACTTCCAACGCAAATTCTTGGGTACGCCAACGGTTTAAATTGTACCATTCGATACATTGCAAACAACGTTTAATGAGTTTTTGACTTGTATTTATCAACTATTTTGCCCAAAATATTTTAATAACAACTATTTCTTGACGGGTCCCGATTTACGGACGGTAATTGCGCGTAATAATGAGTTTGCTGACGACCGCCGTTTGCGAAACTTTGAGTACTTTGACTCTAATTGAATGGATATACAACTATTTTAATAGATGTCATCATTATCCATTCTGAGAAGGCTCTATTCTGCTTGCCAGTGATTTGGTTGTGGTTTGATTTTCGTTGAATTTGGGGTAACGGAATGCAGACAAATTCGAATATTGTTCTCACCCACGTCCGCCCACGTAAAAACAACATCTTTTACATAAAAAATGCAAGGCCATCAGTCGGTCAACATGCTCCACATTTTTGTTTTCCGGTGGAACCCGCTTGCACCTCGCGCCCGAGTGTTCATACAGACATATTTTAAGCAAACACTAGCCATTTCGGTGCAGTGTGCGAAATAAAATTCTGTGTGGATGACGGCCGCAATCAACACAAACGCGTCTAAAAATGTCCGTGAACGGAGGTCTGTTTAGTCAACAATTTTAGGTCGGATCGGCACATCAAAGCGTTTTTGAATTTCAAAGTCAGTTTCACGCTTTGGCTAGGTCGCTCCGTTTGCCGCTATATTTTTATATGTCGTTTTGTTGGATCGCTGTGGGAACACATTTGTGAATGCATGTCTGAGACTTGCAGCACTAAATTTAAGTTCTTTCAGATTTTCTTTGAACAAGCACAACAATTCATAAAACCTGAAGAAACAAGACCAAATGGTAATATTATAATACCTTATAAGCCGAATATATACTATAGCTCAGTATCATCAAGCTATAACTATAGCTTGATGATACACGATACTCAACTTCAAGTTGATGTAAAAGCAAGTAGTTTGCGTAGAGCAAACACGATGCACTATGCTCATAACTTAGACATATACAATTTAATGGATCCGTAGCTATTGTAGGTAAACTATTTAAGTACAGACACGCTCGATCAAATTGGGGTTAACGAAAATCTCTCTTGTGAACGCAAACACGACGGTTTGGCGAGTCTGCCTTCAAATAGCACTGCTAGCAGATTTAACGTGCCTCGGGAAACAAAGCGAATAACCTGGTCCGCGCCCATTGAGTGTTTTTGGCATAGTGCACTTACATCAGCGGATTTTTATCTATACTTTTCACGAGAAAATTGTTAATGGAATTTATCTCGCGCTTAAACAAAAAGTGGTTCTGTAGTATATTGTTTTAACTACACTGAGAATTCAACAATATTTTAGCTAATAAAACAGCTATCGGTGCAGGTAATCGTTTTATATCTAGAGCTTGGGATACCGGTAGAATTGTGTTCCCCTAGTGTCCATGATCTTACTGGTGCTCTTTGTGTTCCTTTATTTTCAGAGGTCCAACTATAGGTTCGCCAAGTATCTATATGGACTTCCTGGGGATTATTTTTGAATTTATTTACGCAGAAACCCAATGTGTTTATTGCATGGCCCCAGTTGTTTACAATAAATTACCAAGTGGTTGGAAAGATTTTAAACTACGTAATTTTTTAATAAATAAAACATACTACAGTGTGGCTGAATTTTTGGCAGAGAAAAATATATTTGTTGATTAATTGATCTATTGAATGATAATTGTAATGATATTGATAATTTAAATATGATCTATTGAGTGATCATTGTGATGATAATGACTATTTATTAATTGATCTATTGAATTGTAACTGTGATAATAATGATAATTTATTAAGTGATCTATTGAATTGAAATTGTGAGCATAATGATAATTTATTAATTAATTTACTGAACGATAATAATTAAACGATAAATTAATTGATCTATTGAATGATAATTATAATGATAATATATTAATTGATCCATTGAATGATAATTGTAATGATAATTTATTAATTTATCTGGTTTTTAAATGTAAGTTCATGTTGCATAAATAATGTAAATGTGTGCATGCCGATTGGTAAAATATGGCTGAGCCTTGATATCATAACAACTATTATATATATATATATATATTTTAATATAATTTATAGACTCGCGTTTGACCACTATCTTGCCTGATGTTAAGCGATGATGTGGTCTACGGTGTAGCACGCTTGCCTAGAAGAAACCTATTCACTCTTGACATAAAGACCTCAAGCTTGTAGCTATCAGGGAACAAAGACTCCAGAAGGGAGTTTCACTCCTTAGCTATGCGCACAATGAAAGTATTAGCAAAACGCTTTGTGCGTGCTTTGTCTTACCCATATTTGCAAAATAAAATTCAATTCTATTCCAACCAAACATTAAAGTTATCAACAGGAAGTATATTTTCGTAGTCTGATATTATAAATGCTGCTGAAAACAAATAATTAAAGTCAAAAGACATTTTTGTATATCGCCACTATAGAGATACTTAAATATATTTTAACCATAGGTAAGTACGAATGTATTAGATATTTGTGAGTTCTCGCAGGTGCTGAGCAGGACGATCTTTTAATTATTCAAGTGCAACATCCTCCCTGACGTAGCGAACACAAACGGAGATACGGATTTATTCTCCAAATTGCTGGAAGCTTCTATACTGCAGCGTGATTTACGTTCCAAGATTTAGCACTTCCACTTGTATCGAAACGTTAAAACATTTGTTACTAACTCGAAATCTACAACCGTACTGTTTGAGAAAACGTCCATTTCCGCGAGATTTCTTACTCTCACGTCGCAAGCGAAATTATGTCGGCAAGTGGGAAATGAGAATGTTTTCCACTTTTAATTAAGTCTTATTTTTGTTGAGACTCGCCCTCTTAATCTTGTGATTCGTGACCGACACACAAACTAGGTTCAACGCTGCTACTTGATATTGCACGAGCACCTGGACCACTTTGTGAGTAACATCTGTTTCTAGAAATGTTTGCTGTTTAAAATAATGTCTATTAAACTGTCATATTGTCAACCCTTGGTGTGTTTAAAATTACCATAATACGTACGTACACACATGTTTGTATTATAAATTGTACAATTAAATGCGTACGCAGAGATAAATAACAAAGTAAATAGCCTAGACTCTTTCTTTTATCTTACCTTGGAACAGTATAAGCTGCTCTATAAAAAAAACGAACGATTGTAGTTTACACAAAGCCGCTGCACGTAGTGGTGAGAGCAATGGTAGAAGTAACAAAGTGTTATAGCCGGCTTTAGTTTACAACATGAGAAAATAAAACAGATAATAACTGAGACCCACTCAACACTTTTATCATTATACGTATGAGGGCGCTGAGGGTGATTCATTTTATTTTGAGGCATCGTTATTGTCTCCCTGAATAAAGTGGGCCGACTAATTATCTCGTCGAGGACCGAGCATAATTTAATTATATTACGTTGTTTTATTTGATTCGCAAAAGTCGTTAATTAAGCGTTTGTGTATTATACAAACGACGCGACGATAAATTCCCTAAAGAAATACGTTTGTGTATCGTAATGTTTTGTAAAGGAAATCCTTTATGTGGTTGAGGCTTTTATGGTAGTAAAATGTTAAACAGACCTTTACTTTTATGTGAGTCGGCTATTCTATTATTTAAAGGACATGCCGCCAGCAAATTCGAAATCTGGCGGGAGTCCAAATTGAATTAAACGTGAGAGCGTGGCGGGCCTACTACGAACTTTTGATCGTACGGCAATATGTCGCCGCGCCCGCACCCGCCTATCGGTTAGCAGCTCCTTACACTTCCTACCCCTTTAACGACTGCCGCTGAAGAAACTTACAACAATCGCGCTATGTATTACGGTCAGTTTGCTCCTTATAGCTACGGTCCCCTCTCATCCAACTTGATACAACATTATCACAACGCTTTGTGAACCAAAACATCCTTAACAGCTGATAACATCTCACTTTATATGTTAACTTTGTCTTGCTTAGCTACAGTTGATCTATGTAGTTTTTACTGTACCATCTTACAAGTTGTATCACACTACACCCCCGCAGGGTATTTCAAACCGATAAGTTTATTCTCAGCAGGATACAAAAGAAGTTTGTGGGACTAACCCGTTCTTTGTTGTGGACACAATGCAAAGGTTACCTATAGAAATGAAATATCCAGAATTCTTTGTGAAATAACACTTTATTTAATTACCAATTTTGATTTAATTCTGGTCAAAAACATTGTACCAAACAAGATGAAACGGAGTGAATGATAACACCTAATGAATTAAATGAAATAGCGGGCTTTTCTTATTCATTTTGACCAATATAACAGAAACCTTTGTAGGAGGCAAATGGATGTTAATTTAATAAATAGTCCTTCCGGAAAAATAAATTGCCGCAATTGCGACCGAGTACCGTTTGGCAGGAGAGTTGGGCGTGACTCGTTAGCACAAAATATAGATAGATTTAAAAATGGAAGAGACGCTTTCATTTATTTAGTGCCTTAAGGCATTACCTCATTAATCGAAGAGGCCATTGTCCAGTTATAGATTTATTAAAAAAAAATACAAAAAGTATTGGTACCGATTGCAAATAAAGCGGTGAACTCATTACGTAGGTATACAAAACTGTTGATTTACCCAGGTAGCAGTATTGCGGAAAACTTTACCGTGCACCTATTTCAAACGATTGGAAAAAAGAAATAAACGCGCAAACGATCATTTGGGTTCCAATAAAATTATTCGTTTCATGTTTCCATTAATTTTTATTTTTACGATTACTGCGTCGGTTTCCTCTTTCGATGCATTTTAGTTTACATTGGTTTTAATATTCGTCGTCTGCGGCTCGTAAATGAGGACGCGAAATGTTCCAGCAGCTACTTTTCTCAGTTCTGAACTTTAAATAGTCAATTAAGAGAAACTAGTTGCTGGTAAATGATGAACTTGCTCGCTCAGTGTTTGCTCCTGGTTTCAGAAATAAATTGCGGCCATTTGCAATTGCTCGGTTTGTTTTGACTTTAACATTTTGTTGTGGTATATAATGTTTTAGTTTTAAAGGGAGTCTATGGATGGTATTCAAACAATAAACTTTGAGATCCACTTTTATTATTTACGTATTGTTAAACAATTCAATAGTTTTTTACTAACCTATATTGGCCCACTGCTGGGCAAAGGTTTCACCATAACTTTCCCACGCTGAAACCTTCATACACAACACGGCGTGATGATTTGGACTTGTTTTTGACGGATTGGCCGAAGAGGGCAAAATACAAATGGACATTTCATCATCATCATTTCAGCCAAAATATGTCCACTGCTGGACATAGGCAAGCGTCGCCACACTGATCGGTCCTGTTCATCTCGCATCTACCGGACTGCCGCAGCCTTGACCAGGTCGACGCTCCACCTAGTGGGAGGCCTTCCAACACAACGTCGGTTTGAATTCTGGTAGCCGGCTTTCGTCCGGGGATTATTCGCACCCCTTGTTACGTCGTAGTCTCGACCGCTACCGTAGTCGAGGGTAGACAGGCTGCCGAAATTCTTTACGTCCGACACCATACGGAACCGTCCGACACCATACGGAACATTTGTTTGGGTTAAATCGATAGTTATTTTTTAAATGTTTTTCAGGAATACAATTGAAAAAAAAGAGCGAGGTTCACCTCACCGTCACCATAAATAATGATTCTATAGTTTATCATTAGTCTTACATACGTACATAAACTCGCCTTTTTCTCATGGGGGTAGGCAGAATTTACAGAGCGCCACCTGCTACGATCCTTACATACTTATTTTGCTTCACTCACATTTATACATCTAGTCATACACACACGCCTGTTATGAGTACTGCGCACCTGGCCTTTCTGAATAACATCACCTATAAGGTCTATGTATGACTTTCTAGGGCGTCCCCTCCCGGCGTTTCCATTCACGTCTGCCTTGTAAATATCTTTCGTTAGTCGCCTTTCATTTATCCACTCAACATGGCCAAACCATCTAAACATACTCTTTTTAATTTTAGTCACTACATCTTCTTTTAAACCACAACGTTGATCTATCATTTAAAGTTACACCACACATACTTGGTAAGGAATGCGTTATTTCTACTGCATTAATCCTACTTTCATGTCTTCTTTGCCATACCCAACCTTCACATCCATACATAAGTGCACGCTATTGGGAACGGGGATTCGAGCTTCCGAAGACATCGATTTGCTGGTCACAACCGCATGTATAGCGCCATTCACTTTATTCCATGCATTCACTCTCCTTTCCAAATCCTCTTCAATCTTTCCATCCCTTGTGAACATACTTCCCAGATATACGAACACGTTGACTTGCTCCACACTCTTATCATTTATTTTCACTTCACACTGCGATACATCGTCTTCTCTTTCAAACACCATTACTTTAGTCTTGTTCACATTTATACTCAACCTTTAAACCTTTTTTCAATTTTAACTCATTAGTCTTCTGTGTCTATATTTATATAGCTATCATAGTCTTTGTTCTCCAATTTCAAACATTCGTATAACAGCTTTTGTTGAAACTCTGACAGAATAGTATATAACTTTTAGTTTTTAATACAGGCTGTGTTCATAAATTCCCTCCGGTATATTTTCCGATACAGTTTTAAAGTAATAAATAGGTAGATGTAATGGATGACCCCGAACCAGCTGGCCGACGGGTGTTCGTTATCGGGCGGCATCAGCTGGCGGTTATAGTGCGAGGCTGTAACTTAACTCATTTAGCAATCGTCACGATCTCGTCTCGCACCTCCAGTTTCAATTAAATGTGGAACAGTATTGGATTAAAAGTTTGGACAATGTAATGTCATATAACTTGCAGAACTTGTCCAGTCTGTCCCAGTCAGTATCTGTTCCTAGATGTATAGGAAATCTACCAATACTTAGGTGTCTACAAGTCGACAATAACAGGTAAGCAATCGTGCTTCATCGAAGACTACGTCATTACTCAGAAACTTTTAGTTTTTTGAATGGTAAATCATCCAATGATTTCTCCCACTCTGGGTAAAGCGGGAGGTCATGTCACACTTTTACTGACTAAAACCCACCCATGTTCCTTCAATTGCTTGTTCTAGGGCCGCAGTAACTCTCTTTTAAGTTTATTCGCGGCCATTACAACTTACGACAGTGTTCAAAGTCGATCCTATATCAATAATACAACTACTACAACATAACATAACATCACGCTTCTAATCGCCAAAAGATTAGGAAGAGTTGCACGTACTTATCGTACACCCTGATGTTACGTTTTATTTTAGTGCCTATTGCCCTGAAAGAGGCACAAATTCAATCCTATCCATTCAATCCTAATAATAACAATAAAAAACCGGCCAAGTGCGTGTCGGACTCCACACATTTACCAATATATTGCTATTTGTAAGTAAAGTTTGCGAAATAATAAACATTATCACCAAATTCCGAATTCAATGGGAAGTAAAAAAAAATCTTCGGAACAAAATATGTGACAGACGACAGACAAATGGACAGACAGATACGTGAGTGACAGCAATATGGCTCCGTATGAACCCTTCGGATACGAAACCCTAAAAAAATGCGTTAAGAAGGTTGTTAAAAAAGCCTACAACTCTGCTTACACCTTTAGAATGCAAGCCATACATTATGTTTAGGCAACGTTCAGACACTATGACGCCACACCGGTGTCTGTGTAGATCCAGTTATGAGGTTGAATGATAGGTTAATTGCAAGGACTGTAGGTAGGCACAATGTACCTGCCTCTACGAGACTGAATAGTACATCTGTCGGTTCTAGCCAATAATCTATGGCAGTTGTTACAAGCGGTCAGAAGTCAGTAAAGTGAGAACTTAGATGGTCTAACTTAAAGATATCGGTAGCCTTCCCCTTAGTTTAGTAGCGATGGTCAGGCTGCAAGAGTTTCCTTGAAAGTGATACGACTCACTCGTAAAACTATCAGCTGGCTTCGGTAAAGGCTTGTTACAAATACTGTAAGGTTTTATAAAGTTTTCCTTTTACCTAGAAATAGAGACTTATATGTGATGCAATTGCGATAGCCGGTAACGAATGCGGCGCGCTGTCTCATTTCCTGAAGTTTTCATGAAATGCGACTGAAATATTAATTTATATGGGTCAGTATATTACAATTTACATTCCATTAATATACGTTAAAGATTTTCTTGAAGATACCATATATAATATACCATTCGCTGTGTGTATTATATTGAAGGATTCCGTGGAATTTCTTACTATATTTTTCTAATAAAAGCCTTCTCCTGCAGCCAAATTGTGTAAGTGAATTGGGCAAAGGAAAGAGTTTGAAACCATCAAAATAACGACTTTACGTATTGCATAATACACTCTGAAGGGGATAGGTCATGAATCTTTCCATTACCAATATTTTGACGTAGAATTGATTGGAAAAAGCGAATGAAAGCGCAAGAATTGAGAGAAAACTTCACTATTGGAATTGTGCAATGCAAATTTCAAGTATATTTGACAAGCTATAGACGCTTTCAGTAAAGAGTCCATTAATTTTTGACGCCTGTGATTTGTCGTTGCACGTATTTTTGTTAATTACTCGTATTAGTTTCAAAATTATAACGTAAAAGTGTAAGTCAACATCTTTATTGTGAAAGAGATTTGGTGATTAATCAGACTAGTGGCTCCGACGGGATACGCTTACTTCCTTCGGTCTGCCTAGTGGTATGTGCGATTGGTTCAGAGGGATCGGTCTATTCGAGTGATTATCAATGGATATCCATAGATCTAGCCAATAAGTTAAGCTACGTTGTTCCGAGGACTGTCATTGTACGAGAGGTGCGCGCACGTCCGCTCCTGCGCAAATTCGCAGTCACCTCCTGCCGCACCAACGCTGTAGTTCGCGAGTCTCTTCGACGTATGGCAAAAAATTTCAATGACGTTTTTGTAGACTTGGACATGTTTACATTGTCATCGAATAAGTTCAGGATCTCCTTAATCAATTTAATTAGTGGCTTCGATAAGTAAAACAAGAACTGTAGTTTTAGCTAATTTGATTGAATTCCTTATATTTTGTTTTTGTATGAATGTGGTTGGTTCAATTTGTGTTTATTGTTCTTATTATTGCTTGAATTATAATAATTTTTGATATTTTTTAAATTTTTGTCTCCTATTTTATTTTTTCTTAATGATCCTTTAGATTTTATATACTTTTGACATTTAATTGCCTATTTTATGAATTTAATTACTTTTGAAATTTTAATTAAGTACTTTATGAATTTTAAGTATTTGCTGAATTATAATTTACTTTGAATTTTGGTTAAGATATTTTTAGATTCTATCTCTATTTTTTTAAATGCTTTATTTTTTTTCAATTTTGTTCATTTAACTTTTTTTATTTATGTCAGCCTCAGTTCCTCAGCTCAGCATTGGTAATATTATTTAATTAAGATGTGGATAACTTCGTGGGCTACACATATGTTACATGTGTTTTTTTTTTGTTTTTATATTGTTTTGTGTAACTGTTTGTTTTCCCAAAATAAATAAATAAATATCAATGGAATGGATTATCAATTTTACATACGCCCGAAATACTTGAGAGCTCCAAGTGAGAAGCGTGAAGTTACCCTCACTTTTAGCAATCTTCTAATTAGATTTTATTATTTTTTCAGCATTCACAATGTCACACGGTTATTTGGTGCATCTCGGAGAAGAGAAGCTCCTCAAAGCAATCTTTAAAATAAATCGTAGTCTTTTGAGAAGTGCCAGCAACCCTCTCGATTTCGTGGCTGACACAATAACTTCGTGGCTAACTTTAGGCTCACCAAATCTCAATTCTTGAAGCTTTGTGAGGAAGTGTTTCCACTTCTAAAACGGCATCGTAATACCGCTGTTCGCCCCCAGCTAAAGGTAACTTTTAAACCTTTGTAAGTACATATTGTTAAGTTTAAAGTAACCTTTACACACTTGCTAGACATAGGTTGGCAAAGTTAAATTATTTATTTATATTAAACAATTTTCGCATTGACAACCTGCTTGTCAATTAGTCACAAATTTGAAGCTAGTACTTCAAAATGTAGGTAATGTATGTCGGGCAGAAACTCAATGTATCTGCGATGCACAGCAATACAATTGACAAACGCTTGGAGATGTAATTCGAGTTGCGGTGGGTGTGGGACAACAGAATACAACCCGAAAATAATTAGGGTAGGAAGCACAAACCTTTACTGGAACCTCGGTGGTCGCGTCGTCGGACTCGTCGGTACAATGAATCACTTCACCAGGGTTCAAGGGCAGCTGGGCCACAAATTACTGTCATCACACGTTAAACACAAACTCTTGGTTATAAGTTTGTTACATGTTACATGCAAAAACCACGGTAATTCCAAAGTTATCAATATTTTCAAAGGAAGCGGGGCTAACGCCATTGCGCTCGCGGTTCAATTCGGAAGTCATTTCGCAAAGAAAAATGACAGGGCGAGTCTTCTTATTCACTCGCGAGGTATGTGCGGGAAAGGGATGGGTATAAGCGAATGGTGGATGTCAATCAAATTTTGAATGTTGGCGCAACCAATATTTATATTAAGACGAAATTAATATTTAATTTAGTTTTTTTCTTCATCTGGCAGCGGAAAAAATATAAGTATCATAGATACAAAATCAAGACTGAATAAATGCGTTTAATTACACGTATTACACCACGGCGTGAAGCATAGTGTAAAGTTTAAATAATTGCTTTTTCAGTTTTAGGGAACCATTACACATTTTTAATTAAAAGCATTAGAAGACCATTAGTTGTAAGTAAAACGAAATTAAATTATGTCCTAATTATTTGGAAATTTATTTACAATTAATTAGGATTCATTCGAGTTTGATGAAACAGAACGCAAGTTATGTTTTGAACGTTCATTTGCCCAATCGGTAGATAAACTTCAACTCAAACAATGATGATCGTACTCTTTCTAAATTATTTACGCAATACCGAAGAAGTTAAAGGAAATCTGTCATACTCTTTGAAGGTTTCAAACTCTTTCCTTTGCCGAATTCACTTAAGCAATTCGGCTGCTGATCGCTACGCTACTGACATCAACGACACAAATTGTTTACGACAATCTTGACGTATTCATCTAACGACCTAACAACATCATAGCGATATAGATAAGTATACATTAATTGCAACGGTTCGCACTCAACGTTTTGATAAAGATGAAAAATTGTTTTCTCCGGCTTAGAGGGTTTCTTCCGACGATTAATCTTTCCGCAAACCTATTGTTGAACTCGGCGGGAGGAACTTTTGTGTCCGAACTCCGACTGAGATCAAAAGGTTGCGATGGTACAAACCACTATGATTTTTAGAAACCATTTCTACTTAAATACAAGTAAGGGATCACGAGCGAGGCCACAAGAAATATAAATTGCTTTTAGCGGACAATTGAAGACGGCGAGATGCATTTTTATGGAACTTTTTGGAGTCACGTCTACACAATTTGCCTTGGAAGTCATCTGCTTTCTATAGCGATTGTTGTAGGAGGCTGAGTCATCCGTAGTCGTACCTCTACGGATCAAAGGTTAAAGGCAATAAAGGACCATTAGTGTTATAATTGTTTAGCTTTAACAATATCTGTGAACCATTCTCATAAATAACAAACAATATTTCTTGACTTGGCTCTCAGTATTTCAGAAATAAAAATAATGTGGGATATTTTTTTTATAACATCAGCTCATAGGCACACCTGTACACTCAAGTACACTTGAGCTACAGTGGTCCTACAATCATGCACAGAGCACAAGTATGGGTGTAAGGGGAACCTCATTAAAATCTAAAAGAATCACGTCAAAGAAACAAGAGTAATTACCAATTAATAATACTACTTCTCTAGCTTTAAAGTTACACAATTAAACAGTTACATGAAGACTCGAACTGATTACTTCATCTAAATGTGAATACGCATTAAACATGGTCCTCACCCGGTATCATGATGGTCTAGTAATTTACAAATACGCACGTCAATTTACAAATTAACCCGAGTCTGTAAAGCGAGAGCATTTTAATGTGTCGGACATGATGCACAATATTAGTAAAATGAAACGAGTTCATTAGCCGCTGCAGCTGGGCGCCATATTTCACTGCTCTACAATTTCCGCCCTGACATTTTTGCTGCATGTGAAATTTCAACATAAAAAAAATTCAACATTTATTCAAAAGCACTGCGGATGGATTTCACATTTAGTCAGGTTGGGCGTAAATAATTTCGTTAATGCATCACCTTTTTCGGTTGCGAAATGTGGTGTCCATTTTATCACGTTCTAAAACACACTTGACATTGGATGTTTGAAAAGGCTAATTATATTATTTCGTTTTAGAGAATCATCAAGATTAAAATTTCGTTCTAAGCCTGACGCTTTCAAGCAGTTTACGACTTTATTATTGCTGACAACAAGGTCCTTTCTAATAGAATTTTTAAATATTTGCGGTACACGGCACAATTGTACAAAAATGAAGGGAAGATTAATGCGTTGCGACCCCTATATATTTGTGTAGGGACGTTTTAGCGAAAGCCGCACATCCGAAATTTATTTATAGGTTCATATAAATGACACACGTTTACGTGTTTCATTGGATCCACAATTTATGTTCGTTGAAAATGACATATTGCAGTGAAACAATTTTTAATACCCAATCACGTCAACACGATAGATTACGCCTTGTTTCGAAATCCTGACATCCTGCGGGTAGTCAGTCACGGAGAATAAAGTACTGTGCAAAATAATATTTTTTATTAAAAGGTAGATCGCGAGGTGGCAGCGCTCACAAACAAATTATATTTTGGGCTCAAACTACGTTGAACTTTTTATATTTTCGCGTGGGCTTCAATTAAAATAAAACATCGTACATTTCGAGCTACTGTATATTAATTTTACTTCATGAATACCGAGTTCGTAAAGTGTTTGGGCTTTAGAGGCAGAAGGAGTGAGAGTGAGTAGGTGGCCCAGTGAGAACGAATGACTTGGAAGAACCGGTGTAAGAACAAGGCGTGCGTCGATGCTAATGACACAAAATTAATTATTTGAAGGTTTTAAACTAAAATAATTCTTAATGTTGTGGAACCATGAAAGTACTTAATTTAATAATCTAAATTCAGAAGCAATTTTGGCCCAAGTAGCTTGGTAATGAAATATTTTAAAAAGAACCAAGATTGCTGCATAATAGTGAGCTAACATTACCTAAATATAAAAGGCATAACCTCGTTATAAATCTGCGCAGTTTTCGTATTCCAAGACTTTCCTTTGTGTTCGATTATTAATTATTATTCCCAAGTGGCCTTTGTTCCAACCGGGCCTTTTATTCACTCCTTGGCTGAGTTCGCAAGTAGTTACCACTTCAGAATTAAAATTACCGTTAGCGTATCGGAGGCGACATTTTATATCGAAAACCCTTGACTAGTCCAGACGATATAAATGGTGTTATAAATCATTATTATATTTATAGGAGGGCATAAAATCGCGGCGCGCCCTTATCGTTTAAGTTGAAAAATTTCATAGCGCAGAAAGGAAAATCTGTTGGAGGAGGCCATCTATCATGCTGGTCGGTATCCCGGTCCTAGGAAGTTGTACGTCCGAGATACAAAATAATACCGCCATCATCTCAGAGGTAAAATATTGGATTCAGTAAGTGATAGCGGTCTAATTTTTATACGGCAACTGGAAATATTCATGGAATGATTTTTAATCTTTTATTTCTTGAGGAGGGACATGTAATCTAAATTTTGATTCACAAATGAAGGTGAGTTGTAATTGAACGTTAAATGACCCGTGTTTTTTTGTATAAAACGGGAGCTACGCTTTATACAAAATCAAAAAATATTAAATAAAAAATCAAACAATTCATTTTGAGCGGCATACATTACCAAAACGCTAGTCTGGTCCCTCCCTAACTTTCAAGTAAACGAAAAAATAATCGAGCATTGTTCGTCTGCATGAACCTTTACAGCGATATTAGACGATACATCGATTAATCTTGCAAAAATTAATTAGCAGACGGGACCAAGTGACGCGTGAACGGGAACAATGGATGCCGCTAATAAATACCATTCATTATAAAATGTTCATGTACTTCAGTTTTAATTATTATGTGGCAAAAGCAAGGCCGTGTTGGACGCCGCGTAGACGCTACTTCTTCGCCGCGTAGTTGAGGTGTGTCGGAACTAATGTCGTTTTCACGCGGCGTTAGCGTAACGTGTGCCTAGCGTATACGTTCGACGAATGTCTACGCAACACTATACGCCTACTGCAAAATATTCTTATAGCTTCAGTAAGATCAATGGACTGTTTCTAAGGTAGAGGCCTTAAATTATGTTTATCGGTCGCTAAAAATTGCTTCAGCTATTTTCATGAATAGAAAATAACGTTAAACATATTATATTTTACTACTGAATGTGTTATTTTTCTATAGTATAAAGAGCTCTCTAAACAGTTCACTAAATGCTGAACTGAAAGAGTCTGCAAATAATTTTCGTTACCGATCTATCACTTCGCCCATTTTCTCTTTTTATTCAGCCCGCATTACCCTGAAAGGTCTTTCATGTTAAGAACTAATAAGGTTTCGCTTCTGCATGGAAGGCTGCGAGGAAGGCAAAGAGAAGGGTTATTATTCTGTCATATTATTGTACATAAGCATGCCTCAAAGAGTCTTTACTACAATAATGAAATTACTTCAAAATGGTGTTGTTAGTTAAAATCATTTTAAAACTTTGTTCTCTATTCTCGAGTCGTTTAAATACGTTAATGTTAAAGTTAAATAAATAAAAAAATTTATTATGATTAACTAGTTGTTTGGAGAGTTCAGGTTTCAGGCAACTTTTGAAGTGTAAATTGCTTCATCGAACAGCTTTTAGAGTGATGAATAATTATATTGATTAATTCATATGTATTGGAACGGAGTTCCTTATAACACGTTATAGGTCTGATTTGTTTGCGGGCTAAGGGCCTAGACCGAAAAAAGTGTAACAATGAAAAAAAAACGGCACCAAAAACCGGCACTTTTTTACAGTGATTTTTGAGGCACTTCCCTATCACCTAGAAAACTAAAACTTATTTCGATCGATTCAACTTGCCGTCAATTTTGAGAGTATGCAAGAATATTTCTAATTTTACCGTTTAAATACCCTTTTTTAACCGCCGACGGAAAAAGAGAGATGTTATAAGTTTGGTGTGTGTACTTGTATAAAAATCGGTTCAGCCGTTCAAAAGTTATGGGCGTTTTACTGTTTGAATCGGGCTGTTTCCGCAAGATATCGTGTTATAAGTACGTGTTCAATAGATTGTCGATCGAAGCGTGTGTACTACTAGATAAATTATATAGTATAAAATACAAATATGTCGGGGTTTTTTTTAAATTTTACTTGTTATTAATATAAATAAATATAAATAATTATTTTTGCATGATAAATTGTGTGAGGCACAGCATGCTGCATACAGGATAGTATAAGCGAAGATCCGCACAAAAAGGAGACGCCGAGGAGAGAGCCGGAGGAGCACGAAGAAAATCGAAGACGTACGAGCGCGCGCTGACTAGACACATACAGTAGGTACCTACGTTAGCAGCCGTTATTGTGTGTTTACGCTGAGGATCAGATATGTTGTTGTTATTTCAGTTTTGTCAAATTTTACGAAACTGAAAGACTGTAAATTTAATTAATCGAACTCCGTTGCAACCGGGTGTCCATAAAACACTTCTCTCTTTCATTCTTTTATATTTTATATGTACAAGTATAATACGCTATATCCACCACTGGCAGAATGCCCGGAGGCCAAGGTCAGCAACCAACACAGTATTAAACAAAATAAATAATAATCACCCATTTTACTGAAGACAGTAATGAGATTCCAAACCTAATATCTAATAATACATAAGTCCCGGCAACGCGGAACGCTTAGCGATAAATCCGAGTTAATTATAAAACATTTCAATTATAATCAAAGCACAATCTCCTTCATAATAATTATGTGTCGTTATTTAAATTAAAACTTTTACGTTCGAACTTCTCATTTCAGGAGCCATTACTCAAACGTGTAGCTTCACTCACAAATGAGATTTCATAATTAACGTAAGCCAGGTCGGGCCGTCAAGTGCATATGAAAATTTAACGAGAAGAGCGGAGGCTTGGTGCTTCAGACCTATCTCAACCGTCATGGCAGCCAGTAGTCCGTGGCTTTGACGTTAAAAACACTCGTAAAAAGGAGTGTTTTTTATATTAGTGCGATTAAATTATTTTTTTCGATGAGATTTGTTGGACTGATGACCGCTGTGGGGGTAGGTGTTGAGCAAAAAATGTGTGATGTGAAGTTTTTAATAAAAAAAAATCAGTACTTGATTATGTATGTAGGTATGTTATTCAGATGAAGTTAGTCCTCCCTAAGTTTGACATAGTCTCATTAGTATAGCCTTTCATGTGCTCAAGACAGCACATTACAGAATTACCTACGATTATTAGGTAGGTACTACGGTATAAATCACGAGCATTTCCACCGTCAACGTAAGTAGGTAGGTAAATGATAACTATTTCTGTAAGTTGGTTTGTACAAACACTTTTACATGTCATATTTTTTAAAACTAGATGAGGTCGTTTCCTGTCTGACTACTCTGAGAAGAAAGGCCGAAACAAACTCAAAAGTCACAGTCTCTTTTAAAGTCCAGACAAAATCTTGGTTAGATTATGTGAAGACCATGTAGACTGATGTCTGAAATGGTCTTTTGAGGAAAGAACCAGCCAGATTGAGTGGACCTGTCCAGTCAGAGCACGCATTTGTCAATAACCGTGCTGCACAAAAAAGAATGATCCACATAGTCTTCACATTCACAATAATTAAAATAAAATAATATAATACTTTAAAAAGTAAATATTCTTGTCATTGCAAGAAAAATAAAAAAAATAAAAAACTAATTTCGCGGTGCTAACTAAAATAAATAAAAAAACTACGGGACTGTGTTAGTCGAATGTGCCTATTTTATACCACCTGGAGTTAGGTACCGAAGTTTTACTAAATCTTGAGCATAAAAAAGTTTCTAAGTTAAACGGATAGGTACAATATTAGTAGCAGGATGCCAAACGTTTTCTTGTTTGCTAAAACCTCTTATACATTATACTTGCGAATGTTTGCTCAAAATTAAATGTTGTCATTCTACGAAAATGTTATATTCCTGGAAGTAGCGGGATTATTTTCAGTATGTAGCTACTGTGATTTTTGCACACTTTATGTTGACGTTTGAGGTCGGTAAATCCAAGATAACGAAGTGGGAGGCTTTTAAGAAAATACATTAGCATTTGGCATGAACAGTTTTGATTTCGAATACACAGCGAATATTTATTTTATTATTGGTAGGCTTTCGTGTGACCACTATCTCACTGATGGCAAGCGATGGTGTGGTTGACAATAAGCACGCTATTCATGCTATAGTTACCAGGAAATACAATTTCCGGTAAGGAATTCCACTCCTTAGAGAGCTAAGGTTTGCTGGAATAAAACCCCATTATGAGTTAATCTTGCCTTTGTACATGAATTTAGTTTTCACTTTCTGTAAATGTATTGTTTTGGTGTACAATAAAGAATTAAGAAGGAGTACTTCCATTTCTGGCTTATTTCCATTGAGCGTCTGTTCCCAGAACGTTTTGTGTGTTTGTATGTTTGTTAGATTGTATGAAAACCTGGACAGCATTGTAGATGTAAATAATGTCAGTATTCGACGATTGCTAAGATTTTTCAAAGTGTTTAAGTCCAAGTATATCTATATTTAATTTATAGTTCAATCCGCTCCGACAGACTGGAGCTCTCGTATAATTAGACTGGATTTATCTTCTCAGCTCGGGCTAAAAGCGTTCCGTTAACAAATTGCATTATAAGCCTTCTTACAAAGTATTATTTTAATAGCTTATTATCTGTGGCGATGTAAATCTGTTAGGCCTTTTGCTAGATACCAGTTTCAGTTAATTTTTGTTTCAGACAGGCGTCACGCAACGATGACGTCACCCAACTTTAAAAACAATCAGCACGTAGAATAATTTCTATGAAAAACATAAACCTTTGGCAGTCGGGTAAAAAGATTGTAGCATCACTGTCGCATAGTCGCATCGCGCCCGTCTGTGTCGCCCGCTGCAATCTACAGAATGCATGATTAGGCACGTAGTTGTATTTCCGTACAGTGCGTTCAAGGCATGGCTTACTCAGAACTTGATATTTGCCTTATTTAAAGCGGTGTAGGATGCTGACATTCTGCTAAGCTACCTCCAAGTAAACTCTCTAAGGAATTGCTAGCAGGTACCATGTCTAAACAAAACTTTGCTTAGGACTCGGAGGTCAGCGAACTATAAACAAATGTAAGGAAATGAAGGCAGGGTATTCTCTAGTTAAAATAAACGAGGCCCATAACTCGGCCACAATGACTAACGCTCCTCAACAGATGCCACGCTAATTAACCAGCTCCACGTATTTTTGGTGCAAAAAATATTTGAAAATTTCAAATTATTTCGCCGAAATATTATTTTTTCTCGTATTGTTTTATACGAATCTCTGCTGGAATTTTCACAGTTGTATTGAAAATGGAATTTGTGCAAAAACAAAACATAATAATATTATTTTTATTTGTATTGCGCGTTGAATATTAATGAATAATTCTCTTTTTTATACAAACAAAATCATTTGAACCCCAATAAAGCCCTTATTACCAAGTACAACATTAAATAAAACATAATACACAACAATAATGCCAGCAATTATAATAATGCCGGTACATTAAAATGAAAGTGATTTTTATTACAATAAATGTTCCGCTTCCATACAGGGGAGATATTACGAGGAACAATTTTTGTGACAAATTGGGGGATCCTTACAATTAGTGCCATCTTCGCGTCTTTCAAAGAAGTGTCGTATTCAACTAGACTAATGAACGTCATAAATTTACTGAAGGAGCTCTTCAAACAATTTCGTAAACTTATCACGATGTGCCCATTCAACTTTCAGTTTTAAGTGAAATATTGGCTATATATTTTTATAGCTCTCGTTTCAGAATAGAAACGTATTTAAGTATTAAGGGTATATAGAAAACAATAGCAGATATTAAATTCATTTTCTTTCGTTCAATTTATTCAAATCTGTCAGACGAGACGTCTCCAACCGTACTTGTCTATAGTTATTGCATTGTTTGATGTTTTCAGAAGGTATTTGACGTCGTTCGTCGAAGAGTTTGCTGGGGTTTAATATTACAGATCAAATGAAATATAAAATTAGACTGTGCATAAAAAAATAAAAAATAAATAATTTTATTTAATATTTGTATTTCAATTTTATTATGCAAAATCACCACATAACGAAAACAGTTTATTTTTATTCTTATTTTTTACACAATTTTTAAGAGATGGCAATCTAACTCATGCCAAAAATTCGAGTATTTCATAAAAAAATATCTCTCACTTAAATGTTAGAAAAATAAATTACAGTTTCTCTTTCAAACTGTACCCAGTCAGTTTACCAAGCTCTAAACCTCTAAACAGTATTAGGTAATTTGCGTGCCAACCGTCTATAAATTGAGCTTCAATAAAATATGTGTACTCCGTGACCTAACTCCTGGGATTGCTCAACGCCGCATTATCGAGGCTCCAATCTGCTAATACGTACGACATAGCAGTGTCAAGGTACACAAATTAATATTCTGCCTGTATATCACCCCACACACCTGGTGTGTTGATTCAGTCCACGATATCTAACGTAGTGTGTTCTACGATGCATTAGTGCATTACTTGGCTAAATACGCGTGGACTAAGTGCCGTCCACGTACTGAAGATTATTACCCATAGCTACCATACAGCTATAGTGAACGTTTGTTTGGGGTAATACGATGGTAATCTCGCTAAATGTTGTATAAATTCATGAGGTTTAGCTGAAATGCGTTGATGATTGGTTGTTTGATGATATTATTTGGTTTAAAGAGTCTTGTTAGTTGGGAAATATTGGCATCATTTAAGATCATCTAAAGTCTCTTACCTAAACCGTAATAATACATTTCACAATTAGGGTGAAGATTTCTTATAATTTAATATTAGTATTATTCTACTATACTAAAATCTCGCAAAATTACATATTTAGAAGGATTCCTTTACAGGATAAACATGAAACAATCTCTCCTTGACGTTTAAATGCAGCAGAAAAGAACTACTTACTTTCTTAGTTTATTCCAGAACAATAATTTACTGTTACGAAACAGTCTGTAAATTATTCGTAGATTGCAAAAATCACAACAAAACCTGGCAGCTTGCAGCTGTGTTTTGTTATTTTGCTTTACAATCCAAAGCCGCCTTGGGCTACCCGGAAATATTTGACCGTATCTTTATGGTTATAACAAGCGAGACTACGGGCAATTAGAACTTCTATGATTTTAACATAATTATCCTGATATTTTTGGGTCTACTTTTAACCTGGCTTACTTACTTTCCTGACGTAATTGAATGGCCCCAAGCCTTCCTATTTTGACAAGGGTTTCTTTGATATCCGAAAATGCCTTTTCTTCTGTATCAGAACGCTATCGTTTATAAGCAATAAGTATAATTCTGATTAAACATAAAAATTGCTACTTTATTTGACATTTCCGTTATTGATGTAAATTTTATGAGATCCTTTATTTTTGGACAATTAATGTGTACGCAAATACCAGTGGGCTCTAGAGAAATATTGTCTTTGTACGTTTTGTTTTGTTCTCATTTGCGGGAACAGGGCGGTTGCTTTAATTTGCCTCTTGCGATAAGGAATTTAACAATACAAGGTGTTTACTTGACGCACTTTCCTTGCCGGATGTTTTGTGAGACGTTTTATGAGTTGCCATTAAAGAGAATTATTGCTATTGTTCAAGATATAGCGGTTCAACTTCATTTTAAACGAGCACACCGCCCTTCAACACAGCTTGTGGGTTATTTTACTAGCATAGTTGGCCGGGATCGTATAGAGATGTGTAATAGAAGTATGGAAACTCTACATGCTTTAGTTAGGTTTGATTTTCCGAGAATATAATGTTAAAATTCATACCGATGAGTGTCTGAAATTCTCGATAAAGCTGAGATATTCGGTAAAATAGGTGTCATTGACTTGGAAAACAGGGCCGTAGTTAGTTTGTATGTAGGTGGAAAGTGTTAGTCTATTGCCCTTTCTCATATTATTTTAATAAGTAGTTAATAATAAGAAGTTATTTTATGTTTGCTTATTTGTTTGTGAAGAATAATCTCTTGAAGTTCTGTTCCTATTACAAACATAGCTAGCCTAGCCCGTTTCATCATCGGACAACCAGACGTACGGCGATGCGCCAACTATACATGGTGGATCCCACCCATACGCACAAAACGTTTTGGGAACACTTTTATTATACGTAAAGGAGTGGATTTCCTTGCAGGAGTCTGTGTTTCTCGACAGCTACCATCTAGGGGTCTTTAAGTTAAGAGTGAATAGGTTATTTCTAGGCAAGCGTGTTTCACCGTCGACCACATCGTCGCTTACCATCAGATGAGATAGTGGTCAAGCGCGAGCCCATAGAACATAAAAAAGCATTCGTTCACTAATGGAATAGTAGTTTATGAAACTGGTGCATAATAAGGGGTTTTAACATGAGTGTGTGTTTAAATAGTATTCACAGGAATGTTTTAATACCTAGATATTTGCAGTTTCATACACTACTTGGTAAGGTTTGAGTAGGTTCAATCCCAATGTATAAGTGTAGATCACTCATACATTGGGATTGAACCTACTCAAACCTTTTATTGCATTTTCCATGCCATAAAGTCGTGATAGCATTAATCATATAATTTTCTTGACTTTGCTGGTTTATTTTACATGCGGCGGAGGAAATTACTTATAATCATAAGTAATTTCCTCCGCCGCATCTAAAATGTCGGGAAAAGTAAAATTTTCTTCACATTCACTGATAACAGACATTTTTAAGCAAGAATTTAAAAAAACTCATGAAATTCAACACATATGCTGTGTTGAATTTCATGAGTTTTTTGCCTGACCTGCAAAATACGAATGGCGCCAAAACCCAGCACATCACCGCATTAACCGCGCATGCGCTAAGGTTTAGCACGCACTGTGATTTTTATTCGCGCGAATATTTTCCGCCTATTCTGCGAACGATGGAATTGTATGAAGCTGTTCGCATTGCGGTAACAAAATCGTGCAGAAATAATACCGCAAAAAATCCGTGTTTTGCCACAGAATCCACCGCACCGCGGCGCGAATTTAATTCGCGCGAATATTTTGAGCTCTATGAACAGGTAGAAAGAGACAAAATTTGCGCGAATAAAAGTCGCAGTGCGTGCTAAGCCTGAAGCGGGCATTGTCATAGACAAGTAAAAATTGGAATCAAATCTTTTTAAATAGGTAGTATAAAAATGGCATTACAAAAAAATATTGATGAAAACTCGTTACGTAGTTCTTGGATTTGTCCTGTATCGTAATAGAAAAAAAATTGTATTATAGCATTATTTTGTTAGAGAAAAAGTGTTATAATAAGATTCTAGTTTTAAATATCGGTATTGTGTTTATAAAGTATGTCAGTATAATAGTAGTTTATGCAATGCTCATTTAATAGGGGTTATTAAAACACGAGCGTAGGTTTATAGTGATAATAATATTACGCGAGTGTTTTTATACCTAATTATATGCCGTTGTATACACTACTTTATCTTCACGCATAAAGTTGAAATAAAACAAAAGTGGAAAGGGAAAAATATGTGGTATGGCGGGCAATTTATATTCTCATTGCGCAGCGCGCGCATCCACAGACAATGACACTTCTTTTTTACATAAAAAAATATTTTATGATGCAGTTGTTTGAAAATCGAAGGAAAATGTTGAACTGTAATGGTTTTTTTTTTAAATTTCACCTATCCACAAATATAAAGTACGTGTTTATACAATATTTTTTGAATTCGTATTTGGAACATTACCTTATGAGTGTAGATAAACTCTTTTTGAAGTTTATAATTCGAATATTACGATATGAGAGTAGATAATAGTAGTTTATGAAACTGTTGCGTAATACCTAGTTATGTGCAGTTTTATACACTACTTTATCTACACTCATACATTGGGATTGAACCTACTAAATACCTTTTTTGCATTTTCCATGCCATAAAGTCGTGATAGAATTTATCATATAATTTTCTTGACTTTGCTGGTTGATTATGAGTAATTTCTTTCGCCGCATCTAAAATATCGGGCGAAGTAAAATTTTCTTCACATTCACTGATATCAGACATTTATAAGCAAGAATTAGAAAACTCCTTAGTGATTAACTTCTTGGATTTGTCCTGTATCGTAATAGAAAAAAAAATTGTATTATAGCATTATTTTATTAGAGAAAAAGTTTTGTAATAATATTCTATTTTTAAATTTCGGTATTGTGTTTATAAAGTATGTCAATATAATTTCATTTTGAAGTTTATAATTCGAATATTACGATATGAGAGTAGATAATAGTAGTTTATGAAACTGTTGCATAATAAGGGGTATTAAAACATGAGTGAGTGTTTAAAAACCGAGCCGTAGGCGAGGTTTTTAATAGTATTCACACGAATGTTTTAATACCTAGTTATGTGCTGTTTCATACACTACTTTATCTACACTCATACATTGGGATTGAACCTACTAAATACCTTTTTTGCATTTTCCATGCCATAAAGTCGTGATAGAATTTATCATATAATTTTCTTGACTTTGCTGGTTGATTATGAGTAATTTCTTTCGCCGCATCTAAAATATCGGGCGAAGTAAAATTTTCTTCACATTCACTGATATCAGACATTTATAAGCAAGAATTAGAAAACTCCTTAGTGATTAACTTCTTGGATTTGTCCTGTATCGTAATAGAAAAAAAAATTGTATTATAGCATTATTTTATTAGAGAAAAAGTTTTGTAATAATATTCTATTTTTAAATTTCGGTATTGTGTTTATAAAGTATGTCAATATAATTTCATTTTGAAGTTTATAATTCGAATATTACGATATGAGAGTAGATAATAGTAGTTTATGAAACTGTTGCATAATAAGGGGTATTAAAACATGAGTGAGTGTTTAAAAACCGAGCCGTAGGCGAGGTTTTTAATAGTATTCACACGAATGTTTTAATACCTAGTTATGTGCTGTTTCATACACTACTTTATCTACACTCATACATTGGGATTGAACCTACTAAATACCTTTTTTGCATTTTCCATGCCATAAAGTCGTGATAGCATTTATCATATAATTTTCTCAATTTTGCTGGTAATAAATTATGAGTAATTTCCTTCGCCGCATCTAAAATATCGGGCGAAGTCAAATTTTCTTCACATTCACTGATATCAGACATTTTTAAGCAAGAATTCAAAAAACTCATGAAATTCAATACGTGTTATAATAAGATTCTATTTTTAAATTTCGGTATTGTGTTTATAAAGTATGTCAATATAAACTTGTTTTGAAGTTTATAATTCGAATATTACGTTATGAGAGTAGATAAAGTATATTATAGCTGAGTGTCATAGGCTTTTGAGCCGCAAAAAATGCACGGTTACTGCGGGTTTAGCCACAGGACCAAAGCCGCAGGAAAAACGAGTTATTGATGTATTAGTGACAAAAGCAGGCAGCACTTAAAAATATTCTTTCCCATTAATATTAAAGGTAGGTAGGTACTTTAAAGAGTAGTTACAAATATCTCCACAGCAGACCAATGACCGCGCCAGGGCACCGCTATAAAGAATGATCTAGGGCAGATAAAACCATAATGACCACGCTTAGTAGCCGGATTAGTACTTTCGATAATAATAATTATACCTATAATTTACTCTTGATAGTGATTCAGTAATTAACAACGCGATTTTCAGTCGATTTTTTAGTGATTTAATGTACGTTTCTAAGCAAAACTTTTCTGAAAAAAACTAGATCTGTTTTGTTAAATATTTGGGTTGGCAATGGCCAGGTTAAACACCAATAGGTACTGCTACTTTTAGTTATTTTATTACGTTATAGTTTAAGAGTGATCGTTGTACCTTTCTGTACAGATACTCTTATTTTCAAAAACGGAACAAAGCTATCAATTTTTTTTTTGGCTTCACCTCAAAAGAAAAAAACGGAACCAATAAGGATCACTTTGTTGTCTGTCTGTCTATCAAGACCCTTTATCTCGGGAATGCATCAAGTTGAAATTAATATCTTAATTATACTAAAGTTACGCAATCATGAGATACAGCCGTTAAGGACGCATATTTTACACTCGCAAGGAAATAAAAACCTACAGGTTGCTTTCCGTTGACCTTGAATTATGAAATTTGAAAAGAAGCAATGTCTTATAGCACAATTAAAGGAAAAATGCCAAAAATCGTAAATTTATACCTACATCAAAAACCGACCAAGTGCGAGTCGGACTCGCACACGAAGGGTTCCGTACCGTTATCGCAAACCACTGCAAAAAAATCACGTTTGTTGTATGGGAGCCCCCCTTAATTTATTTTATTTTAATTTAATAATTATAATTTTTAGAAGAGAATTTATACAACTAAACATTCTGTGAATATTTGAGCAAAAAACGGCAAAAATATCACGTTTGTTGTATGGGAGCCCGCCTTAAATATTTATTTTATACTGTTTTTAGTATTTGTTGTTATAGTGGCAACAGATATACATCATCTGTGAAAATTACAACTTTCTAGCTATCACGGTTCATGAGATACAGCCTGGTGAAAGACGGACATACAGACTGACAGACGGATCGCGAAGTCTTAGTTATAGGGTCCCGTTTTTACCCTTTGGGTACGGCACCCTAAAAAAAGATTAAAAACAGTTTTCCAACGGCAAAGTTAATGTTGTACCTCAATTCCGTTTATCTTATCGTTAGAGCAATGTTCGTTGCCCTCATTCATCCATCATTGTTTATAAACTTCAGTAATGTTATTTAATTATTTTGGTGAATTTTCTCTGTTTTTACGGAACCCTCAGTGTCGAGTCCGACTCAAACTTGGCCAGTTTTTTTACTTAAGAAAAAATATTCTTACCCTCTTACAAATAAACGCGGAATAAAGTTATACCAAGTATAAACCTATGAAAATGTATGGTTATTCCTTTGTTATACCTGGTATAACTTTATTCCGCGTTTATTTGTAAGAGGGTTAGTGTATTGACCGGCTTCACTGCTGCTGCTGGCTACAAAACTGACCAAATGTGAGTGCACTATAGGCGCAGAGCTGACAACCCCTTCGGGGTATATGCAAGATGTTACATTGTGATCAGCTTCCTACGAAAATATATTGGGACAAGGGTAATACCCGCTATATTGTCATGCTAAAATGAAACATCTCAATATAAAACTCACCTGTTTTCAAAAAGTAAAATTTTCTTCGTTAAAAACACAAATGGCCTCAATACTTTGGTTTTACGGAACAGCACGTCTGTTACCACGAAAAATAATATGATTACCTTGAATCGAGGAAAAACTTTGTTTCGTCGTTTATAAACCAGATTCAAAATCTTATTCAATTTAGCTTAGCCTGCAAAGCTGGGGTACGGGCTTAACAATAACGGCGATACTTGTTCAATTCTGTTTTGCTCTTGGCCGATAAAACTCGAATGGCGAAGTATATAAGGCGTAACAGAATAAACGCAAACGCTCTGAAAATGGGTGATTGTAATCATCATTATAAACAATTATTTATTAGATTTTATTTAATGAATGAAAAAGAACTGCTGCACAATTCTACTTCATTTTGTCGGGTTATGACTCAAATTAAGTTGGGTAGGACACACGGCAAGGCGTAGTGGTGACAGGAGGAGTAGGGCAGTGACCGAGTGGCATCCAAGGACTGGAATAAGGAATATTGGCCGTCCGGCAGTGGCATGAGCAGATGAATTTGTTGTCATCGTGGATAGAACCTAGATAAGGGTGGCACAGGAGCGTGGAAATTGGCATGAGAAAATAGAAGCCTGTTGGCCAGTTGGGGAAGTCAGGCTGCAGGTGATGATGATGAGACTTTTTTGCGATTTCAGGGTTACACCATAGTAAAACTGGTTCATAATGAGGAGTGCCATCACTTTTTTTTAAGGATTTACGTTTATTCTGTCACATGTTGTATATGTAGCAAGGTTTATGAAGGAACACTGGTATACGACGTCACAGGTATTTTGATGCAGTCTTACCCCTAATAACCTTGTCTCTACTCCACTAATGGTACTGCAGTAATATGTTTACTTGCGAGTTTGCGATGTGACTTACCCAGAGTGCTGTTTTGACACTCCGTCTGTATACACCATAATTCTCTAAATAATATTGTTTGCGTTCACTCTAAATGTCAAGCCGGTGTTCCTTTGTTGCTTTTATATATTATTTTGATGGTTTCGGATCGCAGCTTCAGTTCGGTGGAGGCGGTACGCGTTTCTAACTGCTCGGTTCGTACAAATCTCTCTTTAAACAGAGTTATGATTTTAGTTTAGTGTAAATCTGCATTGCTGTGAAATGCAAATCGATGTTGATCGGAGGGGTGTTGTTTTCTGCATGTTGCCTTGCTGATTTCTAAGATAAACACACTTGTTTCTATATTTAAAACAACTTAGAATAAACCACGGCATAAACCACTGCAGGAATAATTGGGTTATTGCATCGTGGTGCATCTTTCTGCTGATCAGCTGGACATAGGCCACCCCCAAGTGTCGCCGCATGAAACGGTATAGTTCTCGCCAAACTTCTGGGCAATGGCACGGATCGGTGCTATTTTTGTATGAGATTTACTACTGCGCAGCCATTATAGCCAACTTCAAGGCGGCCAAGAAGTTTGGCGAGAACTATATTATAGTCCTGGTGGTGTCATTTGGAATTCTCTGAAGTCACTGATTACCGTGTTTTATAAAACCTTTTAATTTCGAACTTGTTAAGTAACCAAGGATAGAATCTCTGTTATTGTAACAGTTCGAAACAAGACAAATAAAACACATTGTTAAGTTTAAAACAAAATGGAACTGGAGAAGACATCATGTTTAAAGACAAAAGAGCCTAGTTTAATTACTGAACGTTTGAGAGCGAATCAATGCTGCGGTAATTGCTGGCCTGTATACACACAGCAATCATAAAACAATAGATATACACAATACTATTATTGAAAGCATGATATTTCCCGTCAGTCGCCTCCGGCCCGTAAACGGTCGGTTTGGCCTGATGCCAGTTTTTTTTGTCATTCCCTTGTCTTTCACAAAAATCCGTTGTGTTGTCTTTTTACTGATAGAATTAATCAGTTTAATGCGTATTACAATTGCAAAGTTTGTGTTTATTCTCCATAAATGTAAGTTGTAAATCTTCATTTGTTTTCACTTACGCTTGCTGTTTTGTTTTGTATTCTTGCACACTGTTCGTGAATATTTAGGGAATATTTATGCAAGTTGTAACTCTAAATAATTGTGGGTTAAACATGTTGAAGTCTTATTCTAGATAAAATAATAGATATTATCATACTAAAATAGTGAACGTGAATAAAACGATTCTAACGATAAATAATCACACTCGTATAAATTGGTATTATCAAAAATATGTGATTGTGTTTGTTTGTGAACTACTATTATCAAAAATACAGTTAATTTTGAAACTACCTGTGCAATGATAATTCTAACCTCAGATAATAATAGTAATTGTCGATACTCTATCCAGTGAAGTTAAAGTTATATAAATGGCCAAGCGTTTATTGGCTCGGCGGATAAACTGAAAGTTTGCCAGATATTTCACTTACTAATCGATGATGGGTACTTAAAGTTTGCTGACTACCCTCTCGTTATTCCATGAGCGTGGCGGAACATTTGTGTACATGGAGATTATGTCACTGAGATCCTCGCTTATCCTTAGGTTTAGGAGGTGGAATAACAATGGTCGATTGCTCCATGAGCGGGTACCCATTTCTTTTTGGGCGTGTACTTTGTTCTTTAGTTATTAATCTACTAATGAAACTAGAATGCTACATTGAATTTATAAAATCAACTACTTTTCTGTTATAGAAAGACTCAAGAAATAACCCATAATTTTACTATACCCGGGCAATAAAACCTGTTCACTATTTTGTATAAAATCCATCACAACATCTGCATTACCTTAATTTTAACCTCCAACCTGAATGTCTACAGCTGAATACCGATCTCCCGTTTACTTCAAAACGGAAGACAAACGAGCGATCGCAATCACACAACGCAGTATCAGTATGATTGATCATCAAAATTGGTTTGTTCAGTCGTTGACGCCCTAGGTATCTAGCAAGGTCTCTCGGCACAGTCGGCACGCTTAGCATCGCCTGTCGACAGTCGACGGTCGAGTCTACGGGGTCTATGAGCAACGCAACTGAGCGCAGCAGTCGCAGCAATTAGTCGTCGGCGCCAGTTGGTAAATATTAACACTGGTAATTGTACGTTGAACGTCAGCTCCCTCCATGTTCGTTACAGTGCCCACTACCAACCTGAATACAAATGAATCCATTATGCGAAAGTGCGCAGATAGCACATCGACACCAATATCACGTAACTGTGTATGCTGGAGTACTAACGTGTATTTGCAAATATTTATGTCTAGTCTTTTATTGATTTGTTGTCCTTTTTCGTAGCTTTTGTTAGTGAAATAGCTCTATAACTAACTGTTGCTTTTACGGATTCCTAAACAATGGAGACTAAAATACTCTCCTGTCTTCTGTGAATTGGATCTCTGAAGCCTAACATGTATTACTTCCAAAATATATTTTACTAGCTGTTCCCCGCGGCTTCGCTCCCGTGGACCACCCCACAGGACCCGTTTTCGAGATTAAAAAATAGCCTATGTCAGTCAGGAATAATGGTAGCTTTCTATTGGTGAAAGAATGTTTTAAATCGGTCCAGTAGTTTCGGAGCCTATTCGGTACAAACAAACAAACAAACAAAAAAAACTTTCCTCTTTATATTATTAGTATAGATGGGAAAATAATAAATACGTTTTAAAGAGGTATTTTAAAAAGGCATTTGCCCTGCAGTGGGCTGTCCCAGCGGCTGTGGGTGTTTCCGGGTGGATATTATTAATAACCTATCTTCAAAATTCAAAACTGTAAGTATAACTTTTTACACAAAAAATAATTTATAAAGAAGCTATATATAACTTCACCATGTCCAAATTACTGAAGAATCTTTGTGTTGTTGTTGACAAGTGGTTTCTTGAGTGAATCGTGTTGAACATCAGAACAACTGTAAACAAGCATGTTTTGTGTGTAAGAAAAAATATTGGAACAAGTTGTCGACGGCTTCCTTTCAATTTTGTTCTTCATTGTTTATTTATGTTTTTTCTTCCTTTGTATCCAAGTATCTTTGAAAGAAATTGTTCGAAGGAAAGGTCTGGAAACACCTTGTGTAATTGAAACATTATTTGTGTGATTATGTTCGAGAAAAGGGGATCAAATAAGAATGAATAAATTGATGAAAGATAAAATACATAATATCAGTAGTGTTAATTGCTTATAATAATAATCTATACATACAAATAAATAAAATTGAAGTGTCTGTATTTAATATCAAAATAACAACGTTTTATTGAATGCACGTGAAAGTATATACGGTACTAACAACAAATAAGCTATTTTTAAGATTTTGTCTGTCTGACTATCTGTCTGTCTGTCTGTTTGTACCGATTTTGACGGGACTTTCACTGGTAGATAGCTGATGTAATAACGAGTAACATAGGCTACGTTTGATCACGAGAAAATCATAATTCGTTCATCGTTAGAAAGATTTTTTTGTTTGTTTGTACCGAATAGGCTCCGAAACTACTGGACTGATTTAAAAAATTCTTTCAACAATAGTAAGCTACGTTATTCCTGAGTAACATAGGCTATTTTTTAATCCCGAAAACGGGTCCTGTGGGGAGGCCCACGGGAGCGAAGCCGCGGGGAACAGCTAGTTGCTTATAAAAATGTAAAAGTTTGTCTCAATGAATAGTTCTAAATACTTAATTATTGAACCTGTGAACGTGCACTGAAAAACACGGTAAAAGAGAAAATAATAAACGATGAGCCACAATTGTCGTACCAACAACGCGATGAGTAATGAACAGTAACATTTATCCCAATCATTGAAATTTTCCCTAAATGTCCGGGATAATTAAAGCGTAATTTTACAATTCCATCATTATGCTTAATTTAATTCACGTCCAATATATTTAACATATTCAGTCATTCAACAAAGGATTTATCCACAAAATACTCTCGTTTTATACATGCCTATAGATTTATTGATTCGTCCAACTACGTTAACGTATAAATACAATAAGCCGAACTTCGACCCAATTAAATAACATGGTGGGTCCAACAAATTATCAACGACGTCATTAAACATTACGTATTGCATAACAAAGATCCCTCTATAAGGACTAGAGATGGGGCAGAGTAGTTATTTATTTTGAGAGCTGGCTTTATTTGCGGAAATGGGTTCGACCCACATTACTCAAGGGAGATTTTGCTGAATAGGACTGTAAAGTATGCCGTTCGAATTGAGATAATTTATTGTGTTTTGTACGGATCTCGTTTGTGATATTTTTGTATTGTGTTTTTTTTCGCCGATTGGCTGAATCGGGATTAGGCTTTTGTTAATCAAAATTAAAAAAAAAGTCTGTTCGGTATTTTGTTGCGAAACCGCCTGTATTTTCACTTCTAAACGTACCTATAATCATATTTTAGTGGGTAGTCGGTAGATCAGACTTGATAAAAAAACATACTTATATTATAAATGCGAAAGTAACTCTGTCAGTCTGTGTGTCTGTTTATGACCTTTTTTTTTCCTAAATGAAACTTGGCACATGGGTAAACCATGTCCTGGAATAGAGCATGGTAACTTTGGATAATTTTTATTCAGAAAGTATGATTGCTTGGATTAATTTTCAACTTTTGCATGCTAGAAGCTTTGCCAACTTCATTTTTGTTTAACCATTCATCTACTTTCCGTTTAAAATATATATATTACCAGCCAATCTCATTTGAATATGACCCGTAAGTACAGCTCTTTGACAGAGTTTTTTCTAACGAGACACAAATATATAAGCTTTAACTCTACATATACATGAAAGCAAGGTAAGGTACGAACGTTTAAATAAACATGAAATGTTTACCTCGAATTATAATTAGACATCAAGCCCGGAGTTTGCCTCGAGAGGTTACTAAAACGGGTCAAGTATAGTTTTCATAACGCACTAGTAACACGCAACGAATGTTCAACTTAAAACGGAATAAAAAGAAAAAATATTTTGTTGGTACCCTTTGCTTTCAGGCATTGCTTTAGTGTAGCCGTGGTTATAGCAAGAATATCACGTTTGAGCTATATTTTTCGTTGTTTAGTTTTGTTACATGCTCCCATATTTTCGCAAAAGATTCACGCTTTTTAAGATATTTTCGTTTCATTATTTTAAGGCGAAACATAATGCTTAAATAAGCAGAAATGGCAGAAAGGCTATCCGTCGAATGTTAAATGCACATAATCATCATCATCATCAGTCTTTTAATGTGCCCACTGCTGGGACACAGGTCTTCCATCTATGAGAGGGAAGGCCTGGGCTGGGCTATAATCCACCACGCGGGCCCAGTGCTTATTGGTAGATGTCAAATGTCTTCGAATCGATAATTCTAGGACATGCCGGTTTCCTCACGATGTTTTCCTTCACCGTTTTGAAAGCAGTGGTGATGGCATAATTTACACAAAGTTATGTGCTGCCTGAGTTCGAACCCACGACCTAAGACGCGTAAGACGAGGCCGTTAACACTGGGCCACCACTGCTCTGTAGAATGCATAAGAAATACATAAAAAATAAAGCAGTCAAATGAATATTATTTTCTAACAATACCTACGTGTATTATGACAGTGTCTCTCAATCTTAGAATGAATTACATCAATATTTAAAATCCGTTATACGTCAGAAGTCGATTAATCGAATTGGAAGTCTTTCTATTATTTTTAATTTATTCAAGGACCAGGACCACTGTCCTTGAGGAAAATAAGATAACAAAAAGTCTTTAAAATGTAAATATGGAATGAAAGAACCGTCTCCCGATTTTTCCAATTTATTTGATGGCCGATGGAGATATTGATTATAAATCGATTGTTCATATTTGTGGACATAGAATGGAGTTTTGTGTTGTACATAAAGGAAAATTATTAGTCCGTGATTTCGAAAACATCTCCAGCATTAATTTCTGCTCCCAATATAGATAATACAATAATACCGACGTGATGTAGAGATCTGTCAAGTAATCTCGGTGGATTTCATTTTAGTGGGCGAATTAAATCCTTATGAATATTTCATGTAGGGCTTTGTGTGAATAAATAAACTTATATTTTGTGTCGGCGCATAACATTGCCTTTATTATGTAGTCGTTGTTATAAATATGATGTTCGACCCTAATTTAACGTGGGACAAAACAGTTACCATTATAAACGTAATAATAATACTACTGTCGCTTTGAACTTAGCAAGGTCACGTATTTTTAATAATATGTAGCACAGTAAGAATAAATCAAATGAAAATATGCCTATACCTACATACACAAAGGTTCTGCGAGGTTACTTCCGTGGGGTCCGCAGTTCATTAAATGTTTGTGAGTTCATTTCGAATTTATTTCCCGCATTAAACAGCTTTACCATTTTATCAAGATTACAGCCGCAGCACGCAAATCCTGCTTCATTTACTTTTCTTTTCTAATTTTCTGTGCCATATTCATAATTTGGGCCTTCGCATAAAGAGGTTTACGAAAATATATACACCGGATTAATCTATTTTCTTCCTCATTTGAGTTTCACGGGAAACAAGAATGGCCCAATTTGCCGACGTTTTTGGTTAGATTTTAGTTACGTTCGGATTGGGTTACTTGGGCTTTATGTATTAAAACTGGCAATTAATGTGCAGATTTTTAGGGTTCCGTTCCCAAAGGGTAAAAACGGGTACCTATTACTGAGACTTCGCGGTCCGTCTGTCTGTCTGTCTGTCTGTCACCAGGCAGTATCTCATGAACCGTGATAGCTAGACCGTTGAAATTTTCACAGATGATGTATTTCTGTTGCCGCTATAACAACAAATACTAAAAACAGAATAAAATAAATATTTAAGTGGGGCTCCCATACAATAAACGTGATTTTTTGCCTTTTTTTGCGATAATTGTACGGAACCCTTCGTGCGCGAGTCCGACTCGCACTTGGCCGGTTTTTTAAGCCTTTTTTAGAAGTTGAGATTGCAAGACGGGTTTTTTATCTTGTATTGATTTTAAAGGAAGACGACGTGCCAATCACAATGGGAAACATGACTAAAAGTAAAATTTTGAATAAAAAATATATTTGTTTGGTAAATTAAAAACAAAAAAGTTATCCAACTTCCTATGAAATCCTCTTGATACACGACAAGAGTCGTATAATCAAGTAACAAATTTAGAGACACGAGTTTGCTTGATTGTTGCTTGATTAGTTTACGCCCGTTCGAATTTGTCGAACTAATGTCAAGTCAATTTGCGTTCGAGCCTATAACGGCGGTACCAACCTTACAGTTGATTAGAGGATCTATAATAAGATGGTATAATACGTCACAGTACCTTTGTCTCGGAGCGTCAAAGAGCTCCTCGCCTCGAAAATTAATAGAACTTCCACATTGATCAGGTAGTTCTCGAGTTCCTGCGAGGGTTTGAGTATTCTCCAATGCTATGATTGAAGCTTTCAAACTTGGACTGTTAGTTCCAGTTTAATTATTGTACTAAGCAAGATCGTACGGCATAAAAATAATATTTGAAGTATTGCGGAAGGCGTTGCCTGATTGCTATGCTAAGAGTCTGTTTGTCATCGACAAGCAAAGAAGAAGAAGAAGTATTCTGTTGTCTAAGAAAAGGTAGAAATATTTCTACTGAGCAAAAGTAAAAATGTGTAGATGTGTAGGATTGTGGTAAAATTAATTCTATTGCATGAACTTAATTTGATAGCAAGCTTTATCTGGGAACGAAACTGGATTTAAAAACTAGAATAATTATGTTACTGTCCAATTACAGTGAAAGGTGCTTTTGCGTCGTCTACGGCAGCGTAGCACTGTGCTACGGCGTAGGCGCTACGTAGACTCTCTACAAGCGTCGCGTAGCAGTGAAAATTGAGACCTTGTCAGAAAGGGCGAATTCGCTGCAATTCAACTCACGCAAATTCATACGCACTTTGGCGGTACTGGGTACCAATAAATTACGTCCACAAGTATCGCGCGAATTTCAAATACGCGCGTAAATCGCCGGACTCTCGACACGGGCTTGATACGCGCAAAACGCACGTATCAAGCCCGAGTCGAGAGTCGGCGTTGAGATACTAGAGACGCCTTGTTGGGTCGACTTTACGCGCGAACTTCAGATCGAGTTCACTTATCAAGGAAAATGGAGCGGCAAAATTTTGTACGGAGTTGCTCAAATGCTCGCACGGAATTCGCCTTTTCTGGATAAGGTCTTAGGCGTCGTTGCGTATTCGCACGATGATCGCTTTCTAAGACCACGCCTTAGAATTAAACTTTACTTCGATGCGGCGTTCGCACTACGTAAGCGCAGCGCAATCAAGCTGTGAAGGATGCCTAACACTGTTTACCTCAATCATCAAACAATTCACAGCCATGTAATTAAAGTAGATAATTATCTGACAATTCCCTCGACAGTCCTACTATGTGGAGGACATGGGCGTCAATATTGGGCACGAATATTAGCTCATTTCTCCCGGGCCAATCACTTACTTGACAATTAGATAACAATCAGTCTAAGTGACGTGTGTGATTTTGATCCAATAGCGTGACTATTACTTTAATGAATATTTGGTTAATATTATGCGGATGTTTTGTATGGCTTCATAATACATCTGTGCCAATTAACAAAAGATTTTAGTCTATATTAGTAGCTAGAATTGGATACCGCGCAACTCAGATCAAAACAATTTGCATATTATGTTCTAGACAGGCCAGTTTTGCCAAAACAGTTTGTTTCGGGTAGGTATGTGAGTGTTATTCTTTTAATTGGGCAATAGTCAATCTGGTTTCAGCCTTGACTTAGGTCACTGCAAAACTTAAAAAAAATCAAATCCGAATAATTGATAAATGATAACCGCCAAAAACCATTTCATAAAGAAAAAAAAACATGAGAGGTGTCAAGGGACACCCGGATGGAACGAAGTTCCATTGCAAAAAAAAAATATATATATATATATATACATATACAGAGAAAGAGCAGTGGTGGCCCAGTGGTATTGGCCACGACTTACAAGATGTAGGTCGTGGGTTCGAGCCCAGGCAGCCGCTTTACTTTGTGTAAACGGTGAAGGAAAACATCGTGAGGAAACCGGCATGTCCTAGAACTAAAAATTCGAAGACATGTGACATCCACCAACCCGCAATGGGCCCGCGTGGTGGATTACGGCCCATTCCCTCTCACAGAGAGGAGGCCTGTGTCCCAGCAGTGGGAACATTAATAGGCTGATGATGTGATGATGTGATATACATATACATACACACACACATATATATATAAGCACTCTGCTTTCTATGAGAGAGAGAGAGACAGACAGAGAAACACGCGCACGCCGCACGGCTTACAACTATAGCAAAAAGTGTCGTTACAACTTTTGGTCTTAATTTTTTCCGTCTAGCCCCCTTTCGCAACGCGCGATAAGGAACTTCGTTCCAAAAATCTGGCACGTATTTTAATGATATCTTTAAGGATATTAGTGACTTAAAAAAAAAACATATTAAAACTCACAAATCATACGTGTATCTAAAATCAATAAGCGGATGTTCTATGTTCTATGTTAGGGGGGTTTGGTTTCCGCACTTAGTCCCTCAAATGGACCTTTGTACGTGGGCCATGGCGGCCGTTGGGTGGGTCATTCCAACCAGCCCACCTCCCTCCAGAAGTCGATTAGAGCTCCTGGTTTCTTCAGAACATCCGTGTAAGATCTGGGTGACCCGAGGGTTTGTGCTCTTATCTGGGTAACACCTGTGCATTCAAAAAGAACGTGCGCAACGGTTTCCTCAGCCTCCATACATGCCCTGCACAGAGGACTGTCCGTTATGCCTATTGTGTGGAAGTGTTTGTTAAGTGAGCAGTGTCCCGTGATGGTCCCCGTCACCACGCGGAGGCCATTCCTGTCCAGGCGTAAAAGACGCCTGGTAAGCCTACTGTCCAAGGATGGCAGAGCTTCTTTGGATTGCCTACAGCCCGGTGTCGAGGCCCACCAGTTCTCCGCCTGTGTCTGGGTGAATTCCTGTAGCCACCTGCGTATTTGGTTGAAGGGGATGGGTACAACAGGTTCGGGTCCATAGACCGTCGAGCTGGATCCGCGCCTCGCAAGCTCGTCAGCCGCGTCGTTGCCCAGCGATCCACTGTGTCCCTTTATCCATTGTAGTGTCACCGTGTTACGGCTAGATACGGTTATTTGTTCTAGCGCGTTGTGACATTCTAGTATTAGTTTTGATGTAATGTATTCTTTCCGTAAGGATTGGAGGACAGATGCGCTGTCGGAGAGAATCCGTATGTGGGTGTCCGTAACCCTCCTGGCTTCTAGGGCATGGACCGCTTGTATGATGCCAACACACTCCGCCTGGTAGACGGTGTTGAACCTTCCTAGCGGTCTGGATATATTTATATTGAAATCGTATGAGAAGACTCCGACTCCGGTACCTGAGTCAGTTTTCGATCCGTCGGTGTATATTCTCATCTCTTTCGGGCCAGAGTAGTCACATCTTTCCTCTGTAAGTGTTATGTTGTAGTGTCTGTGAAAGTGGTGTGATTTCGGGGCTTTGTCACATGGTGATGCTAACATCGGTTTACGCTTGATCGCATCATCTCTTATGCGCGTGTGCTTAATTCTGGAGTCTTTATTTAGGGAACCTGATAGGTGGAGTCTAAAGGTGGCTAGGGCTGCCTCCTCCCTCACAATTAGGTGTAGAGGTGGGAGTCCCAGCATTGCCTGTAGGGCGGCAGTTGGTGTGGTTCTCATACTACTAGTGATTGCAACACAGGCGAACCGCTGTAGTTTTTCGAGATCTCTTTGGGCTGTGCTGAGGTCTGTCCTGGGCCACCAGACCAGCGAGCCATATGTAATGATTGGTCGGATAACTGTGGTGTATAGCCAGTAGGTGACCATGGGGCTAATCCCCCAATTCCTGCCTAGCAGTCGTTTGCACTGCCACAGGGATATGCTGGCTTTTGTGGTGATATGGTTCATGTGTTTTGCCCAATTCAACTGTTTGTCCAAATAAATGCCCAGGTACTTGGTTTCAGTCGAAAGGCTAAGGGTTGTTCCGAAGAAACGCGGTAATTGCAGTGTCATCGGTTTTCTCTTTTTAGTGAAGAGAATTAGTTCAGTTTTTGTGGGGTTCACTGAGAGTTGGTGCTCGTTGCACCATTCCTCTACTATTTTCAGGGCTTGACGCATGAGATTGCATAGGGTGTTTTCGTGGGTCCCGTTTATTATTATTGTTATGTCATCCGCGTAGCCAACGGTGAAATAACCTTTGTCGTTGAGTGTTTTGATGAGGCTGTCAGCTACCAGGTTCCACAGAAGTGGCGAAAGGACGCCCCCCTGTGGACAGCCCTTCGCGACGATGGCCCTTGTAGTGTCGTTAACCGTGACTTGGACCGCTCTCAGTTTGAGCATATTGGTGATCCAACCCCCTAGGGTCGGGTCTATGCCGTGTCTGTCGAGGGCCGTGTTTATACTGTTGAACATGGTCTTATCGAAGGCGCCCTCAATGTCAATGAAGGCAGCCAATGCTGAGCATTTGTGGTCCACTGCGCATTCAATTTTAGAAACCACGTTGTGCAACGCGGATTCTGTTGATTTGCCTGTGGAGTACGCGTGTTGTTGTTTGTGCAGTGGTTGCTCTCGGAGAGGCCCATCACGGATGTGCCTATCGCAGAGTCTTTCGAGGGTTTTCAGCAAGAAGGATGTGAGGCTTATAGGTCTATATGCCTTGGGTTGTGTGTAATCAGTTTTGCCAGGTTTGGGTATGAAGATAACTTTCACCTCGCGCCATCCGAGAGGTATGTATCTTAGTGCTATGCAGGCCCGATAGATCTCCAACAGCCATGGCGTGAGATAATCTACCCCCCACTGTAGCAGGGCTGGGAAGATGCCGTCCAGCCCCGCTGACTTGTATGGCTGAAAGGTGTTGATAGCCCATTTTATCCGGTCTACTGTTACTATATTGTGGGCTCTTGACCAGTCTTGTTCCGTTGGGGTCCATTCGGGTTCAGCCTCCCATGTCCTGTTCTCCAGGACTTGACAGTCCGGGAAGTGAGTTTCGAGAAGGACCTTGCTGGTTTCATAGTCGGTTTGTGTGTATGAGTTGTCGGGTTTTTTCAGCGCGCCGAGGGATCGGTCCTGATCAGTTGATAGGATTTTCCGTACCCTTGCGGCCTCATTATTTGTTTCAATGGATTCACAGAATTTCCGCCATGCCATCCTCCTGGCGGTTCTAGTCTGTTTTTTGTATGCATATTGGGTCACTTTGTATATCTCCCAGTCTTCCGGGAGTCTCGTGTTTTTTGCTCTGTTAAATTGCTTACGCAGCGTCTCTCTGAGTTTACCAAGTTCAGCGTTCCACCAGGGGTTCCTCTCGTTCCTGCTTTGTGGCGCTCTTGATTTACAGCATGCGTGGTAAGCTTCTGTTAGGTATTTGGATAATTGCGTTACGGTGTGTTCTAATTGTGCTTGGTCCCTTACGGTAGCCAGTGCTAGATGTCCAGCTAATAGTGATGCTAGAAGGCTTTTGAACCCGGGAACGTTGGTACGTCTCGGGTTTCGCCTTGGTTCGGGTTTTTTGGTGTTTGTGGTTAGTGTAAAGCGGATCCTTCTATGGTCTGAGCAAGAAGGCTCGTCCGATACGTGCCAATTAGTGATGAGGTTTGTTGCGTTTTCAGTGGCAAGTGTTAGATCTATGATTGTTTGTCCCCGGGCCGTGACCCAAGTGGGTTCTGTGCCACGGTTAACAATGTTAAGATTAGTAGAGAATAAAAAGGTGGATAGTACCTCTCCTCTGGGGTTCGGTGTGACACTGCCCCAGAGCGGGTGGTGGGCGTTTGAATCGGTACAGATGATCAGGTCCAGACCGGCGCGCTCACAGTGCTGCACCAGGTCAGCCAGCTCCTTTGGCGGGCAATCTGTGTCCTCACCTGGCATGTATGCCGAGGCCAGCACAACATTCGGAACGCTGTCTTCGGTATGGAGCCTGACAGCTGTCAGGTCTCTGGAACAGAATTGTGTTAGTGACGTAAAGGGAATATCTTTGGGTATGTAGATGCAGGTTCTTGGCTTTTCTGAGCCATGTGTGTTGAGAATTACCTTACCTCCGATGTTACCGAGGCCGCATATTCTATTGTTCCTGATCCACGGCTCTTGGATCAGTGCGATGGTTCTGGGCTTTACCTCCAGTGCTCTGCGTAAGCTAGCCGTGGCAGTTTGGCTATGCAATAAGCGGATACGGCTACTCAGTTCAAAGAGCTTCATTACCTTTCAAACAACGCAAGGTATATAATTATTTTGGAAGCTCCACGTTAGTGTAAACTGTTCAAGGGCTTATTAGCCACGGTCGATATTTACAAAGACGTCATAAGTACTGTCTCCTATTTATAGCTTGAACTTGTACTCACTTACAATAATTATTAAATATTTGACTGTCTGATTATTTGAAAGCAAATAAAACTAGTTTTGATTATCTTTGTAAGTGGTACAGGAAGATTTTTCTAAACTTTTATTGTAAAGAGGAACAATTGTTTGCATGTTTTTTCAAGGTAATCTCTGAAAGTTCTGATTTGAATACGAAAACTCTTTCACGGGTAGCGTTCTCTGTGAAAAAAATTATGAGTGCGTTATAGGCATTCGGGACTACGGGCTCATAGGCGGTCAGATTGGGGACTCTATTCGCCCACCAGCTGACTCCAGGAAAGACGGTGCTCACGTGCTGCCGTACACAGCGAGGCTCAGGAGAGGCACTTTTTTTGCTTTCCAGGGATGTGCCCTAACAGGCGCTGCACAGAGGGGGTTCCGGGGTGGTCTTTTGAGAGGTCACGGGACTTCTTCCACGTGCTGATGGTGATCACCGGGGTGGTTTTAGTGAGGTAAAAATCCCACACTCCCTGGTCTTCCCACAAAAACTCCAGGCGCCTTCTGAAGATTTCACCTCGTTAACAAAAAAAAAAAGATCACAAGGACGATAGATAAGCTATCTTATTTTTTTTCTATATACGAGGTAATCTTTGCAAGTACTAGACAGGTGGGTGACCATAAGCTCTTAGAGCAAGGTTATTTTGAGTGTGTGTAAGGTACAGATGTATATGACTTGTATTAGAAAATTTTGCAGCCAACATGGTTTTTTTTGTGTTCTCTATCAAGAATAGAACACAATTCCATTGATTTTTCAATACTGTTTTTTTTTCCGACTTCAACTCAGCAAAATAAAGACTCAAGCGCGTGCGGCAGCTGACGCAAGCGGTTGATTTGCGGAAGGGGCGCGGAGGTTCCGGGAGGGGGGCGGCGTGGTGGCGCAGCGATAATCGTACTGTGTTTATGCGTGAGCCCGAATTGCCATAAAATTAGTTCAAAAGTAAACTTTAAGTCAGTAATATTCATCGTTTATTTCTTATGGTTGATGCCAAAGTTAAACTTCACATGATAATGTTTTAGTATCAAAGTCTTATAACAAAACTGAGAAAAAATATGTTTCTATAAAACATAAACATACGTTAATGGGACGTGTGAGTGTATATAGAGGGAAACATGATTATTCATGTTCCAGTTGTCCCCCCAGCTAAGCCGAGGTTCGACCGCTGAGGGCTACCTATATAGATTGGCGGTAGCCCTCAGCGTGGTTGCTTAGGTTAAGCTTTTTGTGCCTGGCTGGAGGCTCTAGTTTAGTCTCCATAGGATCACCCGGTTAAGCAGTAGTAAATCACTTTGATTTAACTGCGAAACGCTCATAAAAAAAATATAGAAAGAATCATAAAATATTTTAAAGATACCTCAAACACCTTGGAAGTATTTGAGTATGTTTATACACCCCAAAAGACTTTTAGACTTAAACACCCCAAAAATACCCACCATGTCAGTTCGTCTTCAGTATAAGACCTCGGAAATCTATCCTTCTCCAGTGCGGTGTGAGACAGGGAGTCGTTATTTCTCCGAAACTATTCACTGCTGCGCTGGAGGATGTCTTCAAGGTTTTGGACTTGAGGAGGCTAGTCATCAACGTTAATGGTGAGTACATCACTCACCTTCGGTTTGCAGATGACATAGTGGTCATGACTGAGACCATGGAGGGCCTCAGTACAAGCTTCCATGAACTCAGCAGAGCTTCCGAAAGTGTGGGTCTTATAATGAACATGGACACAACCAAGGTCATGTAAAACCCACTCCTTTAAAAATTGGAGACTCTACACTCGAAGTTGTAGACGATTATGTCTACCTGGGACAAACGGTCCTGTTGGGTAGATCTAACTTCGAGAAAGAGGTCAACCGTCGAATCCGACTCGGCTGGGCGTTTGGGAAGTTGCGCGGTATCTTCTCGTCCTCTCGAATTTACCGCAGTGTCTCAAGACAAAAGTCTATGATCAGTGTGTGTTGCCAGTGATCACCTATGGGACCAAGACGTGGTCGCTCACAATAGGCCTTATGAGAAAGCTTAAATTCACCCATAGAGCAATGTAGAGGCTGCGTGAAGGCGTGTGAAGGCTTGCGTGATCGCATCAGAAATAAGGATATCCGCAGGAGAACCAAAGTTACCGACATAGCCCGAAGAATTTAGAAACTAAAGTGACAGTGGGCAGGGCACATTGCTCACAGAACAGATAACCGATGGGGCTGAAAATTTCTGCAATGGCGACCATCGTCTTGCGGTGCGCTGTCCGCCGAACGCATCTTTTGGAAGGCCTCTCACTAGGTGGACCGATGACCTGGTTAAGGTTGCGGGAATGCGCTGGATGCGAGACGCACGGGATCGGTCAATGTGGCAATGCCTGGGGGAGGCCTATTTCCAGCAGTGGACGTCTTTCGGCTGATGATGATGATGATGACCCCAAAAATATGTGACAAAAATATATGAGTCGATATTATTCAGTCGATATAAGGAAGAAATGTAACCGAAATCTGAAATTTTTGTAAACCCGCAGATTCAACAAAACTAAAACGAAAATTGTAAAATGTTTCTTCATAATGAGGTTGGGCATTTTAATGGATTTTCTAAAACAATGTTTGCTCAATAAAATATTCTTACTCTTCAACAAGAGCTCACTTACATAAATTAATTTGATTTTCTAAGACCACGTCCTCAAAACGTACTTCAAAGGCGGACTTGCTTCCCTCAATTGCTCTTGATAATCGAGACACTGGTATAAGAAAAATAAACTTCTTAAAATAAACAAAAAATGCTTATTAATAACTTTTATTAACTCATTTTCCACTTCCTAACGGAGGATCTCGAGCTCCGAAACGGCTAAATTCCTTTTGTTATCTTTTCAAAACATTTATTAATTTACTCTCACTTCCATAACTTTTATGCATGTATAAGATTTTTCGTAAAATTTTCTACGTATTGATTATGGTGAAAATAAAACTCATACAGTAACTGATAACCATGCCAACAGTTTTATTTCATAGTTAAGATTCTATGACTAGGCTACCTACCCAATATGTTTTAAAGTTACAATTTTCCTACTATGTAGGCACTACGATCTACATCTAAGTATCTAGCTATCATAAGCGAACAGTCGTAAAATTAAGCATCTATTAACAATATAAATATTTTACTAATTATATCGAATTTAGAATTTTATTGTTCACTTCAAAGGTATACTGCCTACCTAGGTATGTCTAAAATCTATGATTACTTCAAATGATCTAATGAAAGTTTACGATTTTTTGCCATACCTAACAAAATGTTGTCAGTCGAAGCTGTAGTGGAACTTTGTAAAATATCTTCTTTACTAACCATTGAATGGTAATCGTTCATTTCAGACCATGCTGGGTCAGACTTGGCTATTCTTTTTCTTTCTTTAATTTTTGTGTACAACAAAATGGAAACCATGATGAAAAACACAACGAAGCCTAACGAGCAGCCGACTATTAAGCCCATTCGGCGATTTAAAATTGACGATATATTAAATTTTTTACTTGGTTTGGATTTTACTGTTGCCGGCTTTTTAAATGTATTAAATGAAACGCATTCGCTGGAAGGAGATCGCATGAGTATTGCTGCTGCCACATCCTGAGTAATTCTTGCTGTAGAATTAGCACTATCGTCAATTGTTTTATTGACTTCAGCTACTATTATCTCATCTTCGTAGTCCACTGGTTCCTCAGATAGAGTGATGACACACACTACGTAGTTAACGTTTGGCTCTAAGTCTCTAATATGAACCGAAACTTCACTTTTTTCTAGGTATTTTGACTTCACCTGCAAGAGACATATCCTCAATACCTTGCTTAGCATTTAAAGTCTTATTGCTAATTAGTATTCATAGTATAATACTTACGTTAGTATTTCCTTCTTCACCGTAGTATAAAATTTGTAAAGCTTTAATAGCTGTCCGATTCCTTATGAACCACGATACCGATACTGAATTATCTTTATGTCTGTCCACAGACAGCTGTGATATTACTGGAACGTCGCATTTCTCTCTTGGATACTCATCGTTGTAGCAAGTAACTGAATTGGACTTTATAACTTTGGGATGATCTTGAATCCACACCCAGGCATTATCTTTTTGGCAGCTGCATAGAATCACATTATCTGTAAAATAACACATGTTTTGATCAACATAACTATCTTGGTTGTTTTCAAATACTTTTGTTTCATAATAAATACAATTTCCTGGAATACAAACCTTTTAAAGAAATATCTTGTATGTAATTTTCAACTGAAGTCAACAGTTCTATAGGTATAGTCTGTAGCTTGTTGTGCTCTAAATCAATCTTTATTATTTTATTCAAGTTCTTGAACGCCGTTACTGATATATACTTGATATTGTTGTAGCTCAAGTGCAATACCGTCAGCTCTTTCAAGTTTATAAGATCTTCATTAAGAATGTTTTGCAACTTGTTGTGCGAAAGGTCCAAAAGTTTCAAATTACTCAACTCTTCGGCGAAGGATTCTATTGATTCGATGTTATTATTTGATAAACACAGTGTTCTCAACTTAGTTAGTCCACGGAAATTGCTGGTTTTCAGTTGAGAAATCCTATTATAGCTTAAGTCTAAACTTTCTAAAAAAGATAATTTGGAAAATGGACTCACAGACAGACGTCTTATTTTATTGAATTTGAGATAAAGATGTTGTAGATTAGAGAACAGTTCGAATGTGATATCGTCTATGTTAGTCATGTTCGTGGCACATATGTGTAATTCGTACAGATTCGCTATGAGTGTATTATTATTAACTCTGTTGGATGCAGACCAAGATACTTCGGGGTTCCTACTCAAATCAATATTGATAAGAGAAACACCAAACTTTCTATAAGTCAACAAGAAATCAAATCTCACAATTTCGTTGTACGAGATGTTAATATTCTGTATGTTTGGAAATATATCAAAAACAAAAAGTGGTAGGTTATCCAACTTATTGTAGCTAATATCAAAAAGTACTAAATATGGGTATTCTATTTTCTTACTCGCTGTTATTGTTCTTATTTCGTTTTTCCTTAGGATCAAGTATTTTAATTTGATTAATTTTTCAAAGCCACATAACTCTATTCTTGGTATAAGATTATCTGCTAGATCTAAACTTTCAACATGTGTGAAATTTTGAATCGTATTATATGGCACAAAATCTAAGAAGTTGTTGCTTATGTTAAACTCCGAAACTGAGTTTTGCGAGTCAAACAATATAGAAGGAATAGTACTGATTATATTCTGTGCTAAATTCAGTCTCAACAAATTTCTATTATGTCTGAATGTGCCCTCAAAAATGTGTTCAATATTACAGTGTTCCATATAGAGAACTTCTAAAAGTGGAAGCTGAGTAAACGTCTCTACAGGGAGATAGTCCAGGACGTTGAACGATAAAGTTAAGTATTTCAATCCGGGAATATTAACGGATAGTAAGTCTCTAGCTTTTAAGGAATTATTTTTGAGAGAAAGTAATTTCAAATTGTTGAGCCCTAGGAATGTACCGTTTTCAATAAATTGTATTTCGCAGTTATCTAGATAAAGTGAGCTAAGTGGCAAACCTTGCTGGAAAACATGTTTGTGGAGTATTTTCAGAGGATTAAATGAAAGGTTCAGACTACGTAGTTTTTTCAGTGTATCAAATGCCATATCGAAAATAAACATTATAGAGTTGTGCGAGATATCCAGGTCTTCTATTTCACCTAAACCGAAAAAGGTATAATTCGTAATGTTACTCAGCAAATTGTATTGTAAGTCTAGGTAGCGTGCAGAGCTTAAGTGCTGTAATGAGAAGTCCTCTATGACAGAAATGTCGTTATGATTTAATTCAAGCCTCGTTACGAGACTCAAATTACGAAACGTGTTCTTCGTCAAGAACTTCAAGCGATTATTTTTTAGACTTAAGTAATTTAATTTATCTTGTGACTGCAACATAAAGTTGCTTATTAGAGATAATGAATTAGATTCCAAGTGTAGCGTAACTAAATTGGAACTTAATTTTGGCAAAACATCGTTTAAAACTATGATATAATTATGTTGTAGACTGAGATATTTTAAATCAGTCATTTCTAAAAAAGTCCCTGGTTCTATAAAAGTAATCTCGTTGTGGTCCAAGTAAATTTCTTCTAGTTTCATAGAATTTATAAAATAATTCTTAGTTACGACTTTAATCTTGTTGTTATTTAATCTAATCTCTTTTACGTTTACTAAGGGTCCTAGAGTGTCATTATTAAATTCTGAAAAATTGTTATTGTCTAATCTTAGTTTCAGTATATTCTTATTATTTATAAAAATATTATGTGGCACTTGATTCAAATAATTAAATTCTAGACTAAGCTTATCAAGGTTGTCTAAGTTACTAAAGCTCTCACTATGAATGTTACTTATACAATTCTTATCTAAATGTATTGCGATAATCTTCTTTGAATTAAGAAACGAGTCTATTGGCACATCCAAAATATTATTATGACTTAAGACTACTTCAGTGAGTGATGGTAAGTTACAAAACAAACCGTGGATGTGGTGCAAATGATTGTGACTTAGATCTACATATTCTAAATATTTGTTGTTCTGGAACAAGTTGGGGTTCAATATTTTTATCCTATTATGACTTAAATCAAGAGATTTTAAATTAACTAAAGAGTAAAAGGCTCTATAATGTATGGTGTTGATGAAATTGAAATGAAATGACAATGTGATTAGGGACGGACAAAATTTAAGGCAGTCTTCTGAAATAAATTCAAAATTATTGGAACTTAAATCTAGGTATTCTAGAGATATCAAATCAGAATTTTCGACTATAGGAAAAGATGACATTTCATTCCAGGCTAGTCGTAAAGATCGAAGGTGCCTTAATTTTGCAAAAGCTTCTATAGGAAACGTCGTGAGGTTGTTTTCGCTCAAATCGATTTCCAAGAGTGTTAGCTCGAGACTTGAGAAAGCCGATTCCGATATTTCACGAATAACATTTCCTTTTATGTTTAGTTTCATAAGCGGAAGACCATAAAAGCTGTAGCTTGGTATGTCTTCGATATAATTAGACGTGAAGTCGATCGATATCAGTTTCAGCATGCCGGATAAAGCTTTCTGGGGAATAATTTTGATTTTGCTCGATACGACGCTTAACGTTTCAAGGCACTTTCTCAGCGACATAAACGTATCATCGCCGATGTCTTTTATGCTTGTTCTTGACATATGAATATGCTTTATACAAACGCCTTGAGGTATAAAATGGGGTCCCAGAGCTTCTTCGTTGTCGTCGAGGTCGTAAACGGAAAGTGAGTGTATGTCAGACACACTTTTAAGAGCATTTTTTACGTCTTTGGAGGCAGTATCCTGACAATCAAGAAACAAGCCTGAAAATAAATCCCTGATTAATATAACGTTCACGTCGCAAACGATTCACAAACAGGCAGCAATCTTACCGTCTTCAAATGTATAACAAGAACATTTGTTAGTTTTTATTAAGTCGGGACAGCCCACGGTATTCTGAGCTCGCAAAACGGAGGGTAGAACCAGCAGTAACGAAACAATTTGCAAAACGTCGCACTCATTTTTCCTTGTCTTGAAGAGTAAAACTTTTTTCATAGTTACATTATAATGATTTTTTTACATTTTATTTCTCCTTTGTTATTCTACCTGTAACAAACAAAGGTATTGTCATGTCCACATCAAAGACAATGACTCGATATAGTATCAATTATATATCTATTATATTGTTTACCGAACGCAATGAATAGATCAAAGACTCATGCTGTGTAATCAGAACGCTCCACCGGCTTGGGAAGGCTCAACTGTGCAGTAACATGATTAAAGCACATTGTTGCCTGTATATTCTATTATGAATTACTTATTGGGAATAATAGTTCCCACTCCTTAGATGGGAAATCCTTGTACCTTAACTATTGTATACCTACATGCAGTGCTTAAGTAGATAACATAGATGAAATTACATGAAACCACAGATTCAGTAGATATTGTTCGATTCAGTAAATGGAGACTGTCTCCACATCGCTGTAATTCTCGGCTTAGTAGAACAGTATCTAATAGTATTTTAAAATTAGGTATGTCTATGGTAAGCACTTCTAGTAATTCGAAATTAATAGTTATTAATTGTGGAACACAGATCTAGCACCTTTTTAGAATTATTTAATGCAGTGGAAGAATAACACTGTGTAACACACTTAAAATCTACAAAATATACATTCCAGATCGGTCGTACCAAAATAAACTAGTAAATAATAAAAAAATCTATTAACAAATTCAAAACAAAATAATCTAAATATTCAATAATCTACAAGAAGGACTTCTTTGAAGAATAACGCAAAGAAAGAATTTATTTAAGCACTACAGAAAAAACAAATAACATTGAAAGCAGCACAAAGAGTTTCATTTCAGTTCAAAGATACAACATAAGCAAAAACACGCGACAAACTTGTACATAATGTCTACATTGTTCTATTAGGTAACTAGTATCGATAAAAGTTGTGATGAAATATTTATGTACTCACCCAGCTAGGTTTCCTTTGCGCTGTCACACACAACTCGCGGTTAATTACAAAACAGTGTTATCCTGGAGGACATAGAGTCCATTTTCGCATCCTGTCCCCGTCCGCGGGTCGAGGGCCGAAGTGCGCCTGTCTGCCGTAGTAGAGCGTACTACGCGTGAAACAAGCTGAATTTCAATCCAGTTCAAGTTTTTATCGGTTCTATTGGGCTTGAGTGTGCCTTAACGCGCAACACAGAACGCCTGGGGTCATTAGAAAGCTCGACAGAAGACTGCCGCGGCGGCGCGCGCTGGGTAGGTCACCGCCGTTGTTGCGGCACCCCCGACCCACTATTATTATACTTTTATGACGAATCGGATTTTGCTACCGAACAACCGGCTTTTTGTAGTGACGTGATCGTGTAAGTGTTTATCGTATCATGACGTATACACTTTCATATTGCGGTGTTATGTTATGTTTATAGAAAATAATATTTTGAAATGTTTGTAATGTTTGGGTTCCTAAAATGTGTTATTTCTGAGAGACATAATAATATTTATACCATAAAATTATTCCAAAATAAAGTAAAATATATTTTATTAAATAAAAAGAGTTAAAAATAAAATAGTTCCGTGACTTTTCCAAATCTTAATAATAGAGAATTTTTAAGAGAAAAACAAAAAATCGTCGAGTGCAAGAAAACTTGTAACTTGGTTAAAAAAAAATGTGCGTTTTGATCCGAGCCTTGAGGTTTAACGTTGCACTGTGGAAAAGTTGGCAGTAAATTCACCGCTGTACACTGCCAGAACTTTCACAAAATCTAGGTCACAAAACAACTCATGAATATTCGAAAAAACATGAGAAATAAATTAGGCCCTAACCCCATATTATGACGAAGGGGAGAGCGCATGGTCGAATATGAAATACAATCTTCCTGAATTATTTTGCTTTTGCAAATTTTTGAAAAGTTTTCGCATTCGAAATTGAGCTTAAAAACCATTGGATAAGGTTTCGTTTCGAATGTACGTTGTTGTGTGCTCCGCTTTCGGGCGGTCGGCTCTTGGTCATATGTATACGAGTACTCCTCGAAAGCAATGGTCATTTTGCTTTTCTATTTTTTATTTCGTATCTCTTCTTGAACTCTTTTCATTTTCTACTTTGCAAACGATTTGTGAAAATTAAATGCTCGTTCATTAAAACGGGTTTTCCCACATTCAAAAAAGTCTTAATTATTATTTTGCTTGCTTTTATATAAAAATGCTTGCAGATTTTCTGAGCGAGCTATTAAAGCTTTTGAAGAAAAATGAGTTGCAAATGTTTTAAATGACCGATCACTTATTATATTTTAAGATTTACTAGTGACCCGCCCCGGCGTCGCTCGTAACAAATTATACACAAAAACCTTTTTCGTTTCTCATTCTTTCTATTGGTGAAAATTGCTTGAAAATCTATTCAGTAGTTTTTGAGTTTTGTGCGTACAAACGCGGCGCGGGACTTCTTTTTATAATATGTAGTGATTCTCTAAAGAAAAAGTTTACTATACATGTTGACTATCAAAGATACAATTAATTTTCCAGCACTCGGTGAAATATTTTCATATGGTTTTCTTTGCCAAAACATACACCAGCACATTACCCTACTTTGCCAGTGTCAAAGAAATCAGGGCGTGACACAAAAATCATATTGACTGGATGTACTTAGGAATGAGTTAGGATATCATTGCTGAAGTGTAATGCTTCCGCAAAGGGCGCTCTGACTAATGAAATCCTGACTTATCATATTTTTTGGATAAATATCGATATGATAATAACTGTCTACATTAGTATTATCGTGAGTTGTAAATTTCCCTGCGGCTACCGGCTTTTTTAGTTTTCCAAAGTCAACAAGGAACCCTTATAGTTTCGCTCTGTCCGTCTGTCCGTCCGCAGATTAGCTCAGAGCCTCTAAGTACAAGAAAGCTATAATTTGGCATGGATATACATATTAATAATTCCGACAAAGTGGTAAAATAAAATAATGAAAAAAATGTTATTTGGTTTTCCTTCTATAGACGTAAAGTGGGAATGTATTTTTTCTCGTCTATCCCATGGTGTGGGGTATCGTTAGATAGGCCATTCAAAAATATGATGGTTTTGTTATGACCATTTTTTGATTAAGAGAACTGTTTGCGTAAAATTAAGCTTTTAATTGCAAATTTTTGTTAGAGTCAAGTATCCCCCCCTGCCAGCGAATGGTTGCTTTTGGCTATGTGAAAAAAATCATGGCATTAGTAAATATAACAAAATTAAAAGGAAAACTAACACAGCTAAGTAGGCTTTATAATTTTACGAGTAATAGTCGACCAACTTATAAAATGTACTTGTAACAGTAAAAATTTTGTACAATGCCATTGAAAAATTACTTAAATAATGTTGTTAGCTGTGTACAACAGAGTAAATATATGCTTATGAATCATGTAAGAGTATACAAAAATAAAATCATAATAGGCTTTACAAGTTTATGAGTAATAGTCCACCAACTTATAAAATGTACTTTTAACAGTAAAATTTTTGTACAAATGCCATTGATAAATTACTTAAATAACATTTTTAGCTGTGTAAAACCGATCGTAAATATAAGCTTATAAACGATGTAAAAATAAACAAAAATAAAATCATATTATCCTTAATAATAATGATTTCTAAATTAATAATGTTTAAGCTCGAATAACGCATTGGATTGGGCGGAGTCGTTGGCAGTACCGGTCCGTAGTCCATACGGCGCATTCGTGCGGGGGAGTCTATTTTGTGTTAATGCAGAAGTAGTTTCGACGTTTTGTAATCTAAAGTCAAATTAGATTCGATTGCCAAGCAAATTCCGCTACCCGACCATAGATGGCGGTATTCTCAGTGGTCACAATTATAAACTTAATTGCGTTTGCCGTAAGGTTGACATTCATGTCATAGGTCGATATTTACTACTACTCAATCATGGTCACATCAGTGCAATATAACACATTGCAATTTTAATAACATTATCGATATTGATAGATACCCGATTTCTTAATTTGAATAAATAAGACCTGGATCTTTTTTATTTATTTTGAGGCTTGTATATATTTTTAAATATAAAATCAATTTGAAATTATGTACTAATTTAATTATGCCCATTGAGGCGGGCGGGCCTCCTCATAATATTATCTTATAGAAATATTAAATTACTTATTTTCTTTTGTAAATAAAATAAGTAATTTAATAAATCTATTAAAATTCATATTTTGTAAAATTATAATAATGTTAAATTATATTTTTCAATTATATTTTATACATTTATATATTTTTCATGCATCTATAAAGCCAATAACCCCGACCCGACTACATAACTGAGTAGCGTAGAAATTTCGAGAATGAAATAGTGAATACCTCAGATTAGAGTTGAATACATACAAAATTTTTCAAATACCTAGAGAGAAATAAACAAGGAGCGTGCGCGCGACGGTCCAGGAACTAATTATACCATTCCCCGTGACTCTAATGCGCGCTCGTATCGGCGCTATTCGCAATTGAAGTCCTTCATATAGATTATTTATTGCAGTTTATTTAGGTTGGTTGTTTCTTCCTATCATTGAATAATTTGATTTTACTTTTTGGTAGTTGAAAATACTCATACTAAAATATTTGTTTTCGGTTTGAAAACATTTGGAGATTTTAACGAAGACTATCTCCGTAACAGAAATACTGCAGTATTCAAATTATTAAGTGACGCTGGAAGGCTAAGAGCCGCTGAAACCGTTTTAATGTTCATGTAAAACAAAAACCTTCATTAGTCCGCATTATTATGCAACTACGGAACCCTATTACTGTGCGTGGCCCGACACGCACTTGTCTGTTTTTTTTTTGTAAAGGGAACATTCTCTCTCCCTTTCCCTCTCTTAGGGGCGGATCTAGCCTTCAAAAATGTTGTGATCTCGGCCACTTGAAAATTGCCCAAGTGAGATTTGGAGTACGTACTCACTCACGATCAATACAATGCATTTCTACAAAGGAAAAGTGTTAAACAATTATGAAGCCACGGACAATACCTTTGATTCTACGTCGACAAACGCAGAATGCGAAATTTTAAGCAACTCAGATAAGCTACGTTGTTAACTTATTCAGAAAAGCTTTAGCTTATGAGAAGAACTCAGAATATAAGAGCGAGCGAAGCGAGCTCGAAAATTTTAGTTCCTTGTCTCGGATACATTAATTTTCAATTTACTATACATACAGAAATAGAAATGTCTTTGTTGACATATGCATAAGCACGAAAACCAAGGAAGCAAGAGCGAGCGAAACGAGCACGTATATTTAACACCGCACCATGACATGTTAGAACAGTAAGTGCTTGTCTCAAGATAAAACGGCAGCTTGTCCCTACGCAGGTAGTCACTACCTATGTTTAGGAGAACTAGTCCGAATAATCTTTTCACTGCATGATATAATTTATAACTTACATATCGACTTATCCATTAATATAAAACTGAGATGTAGGAAACAATATCCACAAAACCTACTTATTTTACGGAACTATCCACTAGTAAAACATTATGTCGAACTTCACGTCCAAGTAAAGTTAATAGACATTTTTGCCACCAAACATTGCTGCATGATATAATTTCCGTCAACATAAGTGGTACTTCGAGTTTTGCTTTCATTAATGTTATGCCGTAATTTTATCACATTCCACCCACCTTGTACGTAAACTTTCGGACTCAACCTGCACAAAAATTACCCGTCAGCGAAAATAACCTTTTTATTTGCATCTGCAGTGTAGAAGCAGTAAAATATAAAAAGAGCTCGCGCTAGCCGGGTCACGTCATCACGGGCCATCTGCCTTGAATATGATTATCCTCGTTTTATGAACTAACTGTTTTACACACGGGAGGTCAGTAATTAGTGCGCGCTAGTTCGGTCGGCATCACTTTGAAGTTTGCCTCGAGTCGGGCAGGAAGTTAAAAACTAACGAACTCTGCCTGAACTTCGTCTATTGAGGGGTTAAAAGAAAATAATGTTCAATAAGGCACTGTTTTGCACGTGATGAGAAAAAATATTGACCAAAGTCTGTGGGAAATTATGTGACATATTTTTTTGTATAATGTGCTTTAATTGCTCTGCTTTTAACTGATTGGCAATCCAAACAAAAGGTGACTATTTCGGAATTGAAACATGGTAAATGATCATCATCCGCCAGTTTTTTTTTCCGACTCTGTCACAGTCTCTCCAAAGTCTTTCTCCAGATAATTGTTCTTCAGAGTAAAATTAAACACAAAAGGCGAGATCCATTCCCACTGCACGGCAAAGTTTTAGCCAAAGTTACCTACGTAGGTTTTCCAAACAAAGCTGTTTATAGTGTATAAATAACAGCACCAGTAAACTATAACATCAGCGAGAAATTCTCAGTGTGGGGTATCCGAGTAGCCTGAAGTTGCAAACTGGGCGATAGTCTGACACTTCGGCGAAGCTTCTTGTAAATTTAGCTCGTTGCCCCAACCCAGACAGCATTTAGGTCAATATGCTATGTTTAGGGTTGCCAACCGTCGTGAATGTGCTGAGACGTACGGTTTCTTTATAGCATCCCGTATGAAGTACGACATTTTTACTAGAATACGCTACACGTTCTATTTACATTTTGCTTTCAAATACAGGCAAAAGTATGCTGTTTCCGCTATTATGTTGAATCCTCTGATAGTACAACATATTGTAATTTTTGGGGACGGTGATTAAATGGAGAGGTCATATTTTTCTATTTATTTTGGGGCAATTTGTTGAAATTAAATAGTAATTGACAAGATGGCATTTTTATAATGCTTATTTTTAACCGGTTGAATGCCCATTATTACCGAACAATAGAAAAACCATTGTGTCTCGCGTGGATACACGGTTCGGGCACTTAAACAAGCTTTAAAATACAACAAAGCAAATGTGGCGCAATTATGGGGTTAGTAGCTTCTGGAATTGTTCAGAGGCTGCTATATTGCTGCTAAAGTAATCGTGTGTCTTTGCATTGTAAAACCATTCATACAATCCATAAATTGTCGTTTTAATAAAAAGCTCTTTGCAATGCGTACAGCCATTTTCTCATAAAGAAATCATGTCAAGGATACACATACACGTCATGAAAAAAACAAATTGTACCTATAATCCTACATGTATAAAGCTCTTCGAGGAAAGGTTTTTTCTATGCCTGTTTTCCGTGTATTAGTGTCCCATAAAACATTCCTCCACATGTAGTTACTATCTGCTTATAAAACTAGGCTAAAACCCACAGCGTATTTAGAATTGCTAATTGCAATGCAACTTTTCCACTTTCCCTGTCACGCGATTGAAATATTACCTTGTGTGCTTGGAATACGTTTTTTATGAGTGGTTTAATGGACTGACGCTGTGTTCAAGTCGTGTGGCGGCTTTTAATTACGTTTTTTTGCTAAAAACACTTTTGTTTTTGAAATTCTCTTTTGACAAAACGTGGTAATTAGGAAATAGTACATAAAAAAATGATTAAAGATTGATTAATAAAATTTTTTTTAGGTTTTCTAAGAAGATTTGTTTGGAATTGGTATTGAGTTAGCGTGAAAGGATTAGCTCGTTTCTATACCGAAAAAAACAGCTAACCTTTAATATTTTCAATGCAAAATATACCCGGAATTTGGGTGTTTACGAACCGGGTTCCTTGTATCATAAAGAAAAAAAACGTAACCGAAAAAGGTAGAAACACAAATCAGAAGATCCAATACCTCTAAGTCTGTTTTGTATCATAGTTTTTATTTCGTTTCCGGGACATTTTTGCAGGGGTCAGATTTTTATGTTTTCCTTGTTTTTCCCCGTTCTTTAGGTCGCAGAGAGCATTCTTATGAGGCGTTGGCATTGCTGATACGCAGCCATTTGTTCTTATTTACTGTTTCAGATTCCTCCACCTTCTAAACAAGGCCTTTTGTACAAAGGAAAAAGAGGGTAGGTAATGAAGTGAATTTCTTATGCGAGGCCTAGATAGTAACTTCAAGTGCTGAAGTACCCACTTTTTCAAACAAAATGGCCGCTGTCATACATGAGTTTTCTTGTGAATCCGTAGCACAGAGAGTTACAAAAAATATATAAAATTGCCTAGACCTAAATCTTTGAATATAATCGTGGCCCTTTGCCTGAAAGTGGGACGACCTCAATCTAAAATCGGGGCACTTAAAAACGACAAGGACCAAATACATAATAAGATTTCACAACAAAAATCAAATAAACAGATAATTTTAATTAATGTCGCAGCTAATACAATAAATCATTTATTAAATATAGTATTGTCACGTAAGTAAAATATTTATTAATATGATATAATAAAAGATCATTAATCAACCCTAAGCTTTATTAAAACAAAGAAGCTTGGCATATTTTTGTGCCTTGTCGCCTGTCACAAAAGCAAAGCACTCTAACGTTTTTTAACTAACTAATTCATGTCTGAAATGGCTTTGGATTGCAAGCCTTAAATTTAGCGTATTGGGAACAGTCTAGACTCTAGACAAACTGGGTCGTGCCTTGATTGCTACCGGAGGGACTATTTAGGCTTTCTTTTTAGTTAAAACTTTTTGTTGTTGGCTTTGGACTAATGATGATGTCAATTAATAGAGCGGTATTGTTCGATTTTCAAATGGTTTTTAGTACATAAGATATTGGGAGACCATTTGTAAATTCGTATAAAAAAAGATAGGATAATCTCATGGGTCAATCAATATTTTACATTTAGGGCTCTTTCAATTAAGGCGTTTGGTGCGGGACTGCTGCGGCGCCGCATTGGTGCGTTTGTTGTACTGCACACGACCAGTTGATTCTTTTTGTACTTTGGTTCAGTTTATTGCTTTACAATTAATGAATGATAAGTCGAAATGTACATACCAATGTATCGCGATACTGTAGTGTTTCCAATATACTTGTTTTTGGGTCTGAAGTCCTAGTGATATTGTGCTAACAGAATTTCTATATCATACGTACCAATCTTAAATCCTTTTAAAATAATGAAACGCAGTCTCACTTGCATTGAATAGAAATGGCTGCACTTTCCATTGGGAAATAAGCTTTTTTACAGAAATAGTTTGGTATTAGGTACTATTAGCAAAGAGACTATCTTACTAATATTATAAATGTGAAAGTTTGGATGGATGTGTGTGTGGATGTATGTAATCACGCTAGAACGGCTGAACGGATCTGTATGAAATTTGGCACAGACATAGGTTATAGTCTGGAAAAGCACATAGGCTATTTATCCCGGTATAATGTGCCCTTGGTATAAGAAAATAAGTTTCACGTGGGCGAAGCCGCTGGCTAAAGCTAGTGTCAGGAAAATGAACACCGCCTCTGTTTATTTTATATTTTCAGATTAAAGAATAAGTTTTACCTTTTAGTAATTAACTTATTTATGAGATGTTATTATAATAACCAAATCTATGTATTTCCATAAACTATTCTTGGATCCCTATTCGTAAGGTTACTTACAGCACCGCTAATATTACTTAATAAACATTTATGCATAGAACTAAGCTATTTTCAATCCAAACGAGGTAGTTACACAGCATCGACGCATCACGCAGGGCTCATCGATTGTTGATACAGACGACTTGTCGCGTTCGTTCTGAGTGAAAGAAGGTTGATATGTACGCGCTGTCACGGCCCCGGCATTAAAGAGATATTGCGCGGCATAAATTTACCAGTCGGATCTCTGAATTAAGTGGGCTTTTATTTGTTGCGTCACGTGCTACACCGAGGCCTCCAGATCCCCCGCCTGTTTAGGCTGCCATAAACTTTTCAGGTTTCCGTTCTCGTTGAAAGGGGACTAATAATAACGCGAACCGTCCCGTCACAAGCGGCGGCCGCTCCTTATTTTATGTGGATAAATAAAACACATTCTGTGTTATCCGCCCGCGCAGTTTTTCTGCGGCCTCCAGCGCTTTTCATTTGCCAGAAGCCACAAGGTAAAGGGTTCACACGCTGTCCGTGCCGTGGTTGCAATTTCCTTTTGTGGCGGTAATTCGTTAAATTTTCATCGGTTGGCAGGGTCAAGTGCGCACACACTGCCCGCTCGAACGCTTCATAATTTAATTCTAGCCGGACATTTGGCGCTCATAAATAACACAAACGAAACTAAATTTGCGTTATATTTATAATTCATGAGGCAGACTCAAAGCGCGGTTTATAGTTAATAATTGAATACAGTGTTTTGTAGATATTTTATTAATGTGAACTGTTTTCGAACGAATTAAACATCCCTTGTTTAGCAATAAATCATGTTTCCGTGGAAGTGATAGGTAGGCAATTAATTGTGTCAAACGTTCGCTGCCGGTATATTGTCTACCAAATTGGTCTTCTTTATTGGCTGTTATATTTTTATTTAGTAAAAAAAAACAACCTTATTTTTTACTCTGAACTGGTTTTCGGCAAAAACAGTGTCTATTAAGTTAACTTTTTGGAGGGGACTTGTATTTATTAATCAGTGTATATCACACTAAAGGGCCAAAGCATAATCGTGGAGGCCTATTCAGTAAAACCTCGCCTCTCGTGCTTTACGTTGTGGGTTCAAATCCGGGCAAGTACCAATGTGACTTTTTCAATATATATGTACTTTCTAAGTTTATTTTGAACATCGCTGACAACGGTGAAGGAAAACATCGTGAGGAAAACTGGACTTATAGTGATAAGATTGTGCTCCATTTGTGTTATTGCTGCAAGGCGTTCTAATGTGAAGATACACCAAATAAAAAAAAAATCGTAAATAATTCTTGAAAATACCGGCAGAGCATTGCATACTGTGAGTGAAAACTTAATTAAAATATTTCATAAATTCAGTACTCGCATCAACAACATGCTCCTGAGGCAACCCACTCATTCACAATACAATTCATTTAAAGTTAAATCCATTCCACAATACATTATTTATCTTGCCCCGAATCCTTTCAGTAATAAAAACAAAACTTACGTGTGTTGTGTACGTACGAGTACGAAACTTATTGTGTACAAGGGTTAATCCGACGGTGCAAAGGATTAAAATGAAATTATAGTATTAGGAAGCTGAGCGAAGCTCCGTTGATTGCTTCGCCCGTTTCAAGTCGAGTCACGTTAGAGGTGTAATTTTGCAAAAAGGGGTGATTGTAAAGTAGTAGAATTCGAGAAGAGTCCATCTGCTGGGCTGAGATCGCGGCTGGCGGACGCGAAGGAGCTACTAAAGTATTAAATGAGTTAACTTTTCCCATTTATACTCACATTATTCCTATTAACTTCGTCGCCGTTCACAGTATGTACCGCCTTGAGAGCTCCTGCTAATTGCAGGTGCCCCAATTAACGAGTTATATCGTTCAGTTGTAATCTCATCAGTGAGTTGAACTTGTTAAGAGGTCATTACAATTAAATAGTTATTTTAAGATCATTTCGGAGGTGAAACTTGGTGTGTACTTGGTTTTGTGTTAGCGAAAGTTTAATTAATAAGATGATAGCTTTTATACAGTTAGGTTTAGGTAGAGGTAATTTCAATTATAGGTGTCTGTTTATTTAAGAGACGTAGTGATAATAATTTGAAGAACCATATTATAATCATATGTAAGCGTCTACTCGCCTGGTATAAACTTCTGCTCTGCTCGTCTCTGCATTGTAGACTTATTTTCGCTTTTTAGGTCGTGGATAAATTTGAAAGAGAGTTACCGCGGCCCTGGCACAAGCAACTGAAAGAACACGGGTGAGTTTTAGTCAGTAAAAGTCTGACTTTAATTCCGACTTCCTTCATCCAGAGCGGGCGAAGTCATTGGATGATTTCCCAACCAAAAAAAAGGCTTATTTTAGTAACGGATTATACAGGCCAAAGACACTCCCGTTGTGACTTTATTTTCTAATTACCTGCATAGGCAATAAATCACAATTCACACTATCTTGGGACCAATAATTGTCACAAAAAAAATACTCTAGCGTATGTATTCTTTTTGTTGACCTTACATTTAAATATTTATGTACTTTAAATAAAAATGAAACATAAAATATTTTGTGCCCGACCGTAGGGTCAGTTTCGGTTTTGGCTAGGTTTGGCCATAAACATGGTTTCGGCGGGAGTTTCGGTAAAAAGTGGCCGAATATTCGGCTCCATAGGAACTAGCGGTCTTGAGCTGATGATTGTGATAGATAACTAAAAGCAGACTGTCACGTTTGTATACTTCAAACTTTAAGATTTGATCCCAGGTCAGTCAGCAGTCTGGAGCTTATGTGCTGCGTTAATGCCAATAAGTTAGTATCTTCTATAATGTGGGCACCTCTGCGAAATAGATAATTTGTGATGTTACGTTAAAACAATAAATATTACATAGGTATTTATTGTTTGACTTTGATTTTGTTTGAATATAAATGGCACAATCCAAAAAAAATATTATTAAATTTTTCACTTTTGCACTTTCAAGTCACATTTCGATACCTATATTTTTTTTTAGTTCCACCTACCAACTTATCGCGATTTATAAGTTCCCTTTTAAATACTTCTTACCCTTTTTATTATACTTATATATAACGGCTGATTTTTTATTGGTCTGGATTTACGAAATATTTGATCTACGAAATATATATTTTGAATTTTAGTATTTTTTTTTTGCCCTTGCCCCATACCCAAATTTCGGTTTCGGACGAAACTAAAAGAAGAGCCGAATATTCGGTATCAGTTTCGGCTTCAAATCGCGTTTTCGTCGCACACTAAAAATATTTCAGTCTAAACCCAGCTACGGTCAGCAAAATATTCGCCTTGTTTTTGCACTTGTACGCAGTACGGTCGGGGCATAAAAGACACGTGAAATAACCTATGAATATTAATCATATGGACGAAAAAGGGCAAAAACATTATGCCTTTAGGCTTAATTATCGTGTTGCGTGTTTTTCGTTATTATATTGAAACCACACCTTTATTTTGTGCTATAGGAATGGTTAATGTTCGCAAGGCTTAGATAATTATTACAGTAATAGACTCTTGACAGTGGCAACGATGGCCACTTAGTGCTAATATATAGAATAGGTAATGTTGAAGTCTAGTTGTCTATGATTCATGTCTTTTATTCATTCATATTCTATATTTGTAGGTCTGAAGAGTATCTGATGTTATGAACCGAGAAAAAGAGGTATTTATGTTGGTGATTAATCATTTAATAACTTACTACACAGGGGAAAAAAGTAAGTCTTAAAAGTCATATTCTATCTAGTCATCATCATCATATCAGCCGAAAGATGTCCACTGCTGGACATAGGCCTCCTCCAAGCGTTGCCACATTGATCGGTCCCGTGCGTCTCGCATCAAGCGTATCCCTGCAATCTTCATCAGGAAATCAGTCCACTGGGTGGGAGGCCTTCCAACGCAACGTCTTCCGGTTCGCGGTCGCCACTCCAGAACCCTTTTGCCCCATCGGCCATCCGTTCTGCGAGCAATGAGCCCTGCGCACTGCCACTTAAGTTTGGCAATTTTGGCAATTCTTCGGTCTATATCAGTAACCCTGGTTCTCTTACGAATCTCTACATTTCTGATTTGATTACGCAAGGAAACTCCGAGCATAGCCCTCTCCATTGCCCTTTGGGTGACTTTAAGCTTTCTGATGAGGCCCATTGTGAGCGACCACGTCTCAGAGCCATATGTCATTACTGGCAACACATACTAGTGAGTCATAGACTTTCGTCTTGAGACAAGTCTTCTCGTCCAACTTAAGTCGAGTTCGAGTTAAGTTGGACGAGAAGATACCGCGCCACTTCCCGCACGCTGCCCAGCCGAGTCAGTTTCGACGGTTGACCTCTTTCTCGAAGTTGGCCCTACCCAACTGGATCGTTTGCCCCAGGTAGACATAGTCGGCCACAACTTCCAGTGTAGAGTCTCCGATCTTGATAGGAGTGGGTGTAACATGGGCATTTAACATCACCTTGGTTTTGTTCATGTTCATCCTAAGACCCATTCTTTTAGAAGCTCTACTGAGGTCCTCCATGGTCTCAACCATGACCACTATAACGTCGGCAAACCGAACGTGAGTAATGTATTCACCATTGACTTTGATGCCTAGACCTCTCCAGTTCAAAATCTTGAAGACACCCTCCAGTGCAGCGGTGAACAGTTTCGGAAATATGACGTCTCCCTGTGTCACACATCGCTGCAGAAGGACGGGTTCCGAGGTCTGATCCTGAAGTCGAATTGACATGGTGGCGTTTTTGTACAAACACTTTAACACTTCGAAGTACCGATAGTCAATATGGCACCGTTGGAGAGACTGCAGTACAGCCCAAGTCTCGATCGAATCGAAGGCTTTCTCGTAGTCCACAAAAGCAAAACAGTTATATCTAGTGCGAAAACGAAATGGTTCTGTTATCTACGTACTGTACAGCTCTTAGTGAAACCGACAGATACTAGACAGTACAAATTCCACAAAGCATACAGTTCTGAAGTCCACCGGCTAGCAGTCACATTAAATTATTAACCCCACTCACATTCAAACAGCATATAAGCACCCCGCAAAGTGCCTCGCCGAGGAGGTTCTGTATGAAAAATTTAAAATACGAAGAAGCCCGAGAAACCACGAAAAATCACGAAGACAGATGTCTGTTAAAGCATGTGTCTAAAGCTGTCTAAAGAATCCCACTGAGGTACTGACACAGAAAGGTAAAGTCGCACTTTACGACCCAGCCAGTATTCACCGTCGCTAAATAGCCACTGAACTCATAAAATCTTTCAAAAGTCGTAGTCGTCGGAACTATTTTATTCTTATTGTGTCTTTATCAGTACTGTAATATTTCTTTGCAGCTTATTAAACTGTTGGAACTGAATCGTTGAGAACTTTTTGTATTTTCTTGACTGTAGGTGGTCTTTCTTTTGATTAGCGTTCTCTTGGCGTAAGATGTTCTTTATAAGGAATGTCTGATTAAACATGGATGTTCTATCTTCTTTTTTGTGACTTTGTCTGTATAAACTATGTCTGTATTTTATTCAGTGAGAGTTTTAAACACAGCTATAGTCTTTACACATGGTGGTTCCTCATCAAAGGAATTTCTCATACATTTTATCGAATAAATTACCTTTCTTCGTACACGATCGCTGAGCTTAATTAAAATTCTCAGGGAGACTGTTGCTTACTTAACGCCGCATATAAAAGTCGGCTAACAAAAAGATCCCAAGTGCATAGCAGCACATTATCCCATTGTGTTGTGAACTCTTTTGATCTTTAACCCGCCACAGTAAGTGGGTTGAGCATGGTGCCAAGGCCAGCTTAATTGAGCTCGCGTCACACATAAGGGGGCTTGGATCAGAAGAAAGTTGTTAATATGACGTGTATTTTTGTTTAGAAATATGGGGGAAAAATGCACATTATTATGATATTACCTTTTATGCTTAATTGCTCATGTGCTACGCGGTGGTGGCGTAGTCAGCATAGCGGTTGGTAAAGTTAGCTCAAACGTGCTAAAATTACTTGCAAAATGCATATTTGAATTTTATGAGTCTCTAGATAGTGATGTTCTATCAGAGACAACCATTGTCAAAATGCCAAAATAAAAGGGATTAGCGATATATAGATCTCGCCAAACTTCTTGGCCACACTGAAGTTGGGTTTCCGATACACAAGACGCGACGCGGTGCTGTTTTTGTATGAGATTTAGTATTGCGCAACCAATGTAGCCAACTTCAGGGTGGCTAAGAAGTTTGGCGAGAATTATAACAACTGAAATTTTAGTAGCGCATGCCAATCCTTTACATTTTTTGCATTCACCAATCTTTTACTCTGACAAAAGCTCACTTTATGATCCCAACTCTTTTCAAATTAACCCAAAACAAATAAGAACATTATTGCACTATCATTCCAGGCTTACATCGAAATAATATAGTCATTATTACGACATTAGGGAAGCAAGTATTCGAATATTTCAAAAACAAAAGACGATAGAGATGTCAAAAATTATTGTTCTCATTTATGTGTCCAAAGCCTCTTGCGGCTGGAGTCTAGCCAAGCCATAAGTCTGGTTCCAATACCAAGCTAGTTTTAAAAATGAACGGAGGTGCATCGACGTTATTCTCTTAAATACAATATAGGTACCTACACGGGGCTTTCGCGTTTACCTTAAACGTTTTATTCAGTAACAATTTTTATGAGAATATTTTTTGCTCGAATTAGAATAAAAGGACCATACATAATTCATTGTAATTTTATTACTACAAACCGTTCATTATTCTCAATATATGTTCATTTCATTTATTTTAAAATTGCTGCTTTTTTCTGAACGAATACTGAAAATGCAAACTTAACAAAACTATCTGGCAGACTACTAAATACTGATGGTATGTATTAGATATTTAATGACAAGTACTAATGGTATTTTCATGTAGGTACTAAATTATACAAAAGCAGATGTGTACTCATTCCATCACTATTAAAATTGTTGTATATCCAGCCTGAACAAGTGTGTATGTTTAAAAGCCCAAAATGAAATCACGCTATGTTTATATATTTACATTAAAAAATAATGTAATATTTTTTTTCAAAGTCAAGGACATAGAAAGTGTAAATACTACACGTCCAATTCAAATTCTATGCAGGTAACAAATCCTGAGCAGTAGTAGTAGTAGTATCACGTTATGTTATATTGCTTTTTATAAAACAATTTTCAATTTTAAACCTCCGTATAGATATTTTAAAATTCTCGTCTGAAATCCAGTCTGCTTTAGGTCCATATGTCTCATGAATAATTCAGTTTGTGTCGCGGCTTGTCCCACCCGGTGTGACATATATGTGTGTTATATACATATAACACACCTACGTATTAACTACATATATATGCTGAACATGACTGCAACCTGTCCTTTATTTATTTACTTACAAATGCCTCTCACGGCTAAATGTATGTCTTCAGATTGCCCTGGGGAAAAAACCGAATCGAACTTGAATTCTGTTTTTCAACAACTGTATTTTGAAGGTGGAGCTGTTTTCTTTGAACAAGATAAACATACAAACAATTGCATTACGTTTGTGTTTAAATAAATGGCATTTTTTATAGTTTCGTCACTTAAATTATAGGTAGTATTAATTATGACATGTAATGCTTTGCTTACTGCACTTTCAATATTTTTTGGGTCAAGCAACGGTAATACAAAAGGATGAAAAAATATTCATAATGAAATTTCAACTACTACGTACAGCCGTTGAAAGGCAGCTGTCATTTGAGGTATAAATAAACCTTCCACGCGGTATGGATGCCATTGCACGATGGGGTTTCAAATTTCGAATGTTTTTGATTGACACTCGATTACACTTACATCTACCTTACAAGGAGTACATCTGATATTTGTGTTCAATGCTTGAGGGGAAATTGAGTTTTGGTTCGTAATCAGCCAGCGGCGTAACTATGCCATCTGAGGCCCGTGCCAAATTTATAGGATGGGGCCCTCCCTTTATTTTAAAAGATTGACACTGTAGTTTCATTCTAAAATAAAATAATTTTTTTTTACAAAAATATACTACCGACTTCCAAATAAAAAAACTACAAACTGAAAAATAACTTTCTTTTTGGAAGTCGGTGTCTTTGATAGGTACTATTTTTTTTCGTTATTTTTCACTTAGTTTTTTTCGTTGTTTTTATTTGGAAGTCGGTAGTATATTTTTGTAAAAAAGTTTTTTATTTTCACTTTATAGCTGTACCTAATAGGCAACCTTGCCTTTAGAAAGGTCTTATAATGCCAGCATAGATTACCCGAATATCATGAAAGTTGAACATAACCGGTGAAATGATAGTGTACCAAGGTGAACTTTACACATCTGCGTACTCCTTTACATTTAAAAGGCCCATTTATGCCATTATGGATGGAATATGACATCGTTCAAATGTCCGCCGCGGCTTCGTATGGTGGCACGAATCCGAGAGGTCCAATTTTTTATGACTCTGCTGCATAGATCCGGCTGAATCCGAGCGATGGCCTGCGTTATGTTGGCTTTCAGGGCAACGGTCGAATGTGGTTTATTGGTATAGACCTGCGACTCCAGAAAACCCCACAAGAAAAAGTCTAGCGGAGTCAAATCACACGATCTTGCTGGCCAATTCACGTCACCTCTGCTGTCTTCAGTATATTATATTTGAAATTATGGACCGCGGATTCGGTATTTGTGTATCGTAAAATAAAATTGGTCATGTTTACCAACTTAGTTTACCAAATTAGTAATTCACATAAAAAACTATGATAAGTTTATCTTTTAAGTTCAGTTTATCGCTTGATAGAACCGTGATGTGTGAAGGACAAAAATGGCGAGAGTTCCCAAGAACTAATCTTCCAATAAATAGATACGAATTACATTTTCCGCTAGGAAAATATGCAATACTTACTTTAACATTTTCTTTGAAGTGAAAAAGTAAACTAAATATAAATTACATAAATATCGTGAGGCATTTTTATTTGTTTTTGTTGTTTGGCTTTCACACCTAAACATGTCTGCCAACCGTGCTGAATTGTTTGTATAGACTATAATAGTCAGAGTAAAGCCTTTGAAAAAAACTTTATTTTTCATTAAAAGGGACTGGTTCGTTTGAAAGGCATTTTTTGGATACCTAGATCATTTTGTCATACAGTGTTGCCAACTTTCTTGGCTAGCTAAAATTCTGCAACAGCCACACTACAGAATAAGATAATTTGAAAATACAAACATATCTTAGGTAAAAGGAAACCGTCTCCCAAGCCTTTAGAACAGAATACGACCAGATACAGTATGCACTGTTTCTACTTGCATTGTCTCAGAGTTGAATAGGTCCCCACGGCACAAACATGGTGTGCATCAATCGTTAGTAAAGGAGGGAATCCAACGCAATGCCTAACTCATACAGCTATACCACAGTGTAGCGACTTACAGTGCTTAGCGTGGACTTGAAAAATGACAAATATGTTGACATCACCTTACAATGTCTTGTAGTTTGGTACTGAATTAGGTTTAAGCATTTCTCGTATCCTCTGACTTTTCGTCCAATTGCCTTCCAACTCCCGTTGACCTACTGTAAAATGGTTAGACTGTCGCTAAATAAAACGGTTTCTTAATCTTGAAATCTGAAGGAAGAAAGTTGGTTATTGTTGCATTTTTCCATCAACTGATCTAGTAGGGATGCGATCGACGGAATAATATCCGCTCCGGATGCATCTTTGTTCTATAAACAAGCACAGGTTTATATCGATAGCTATATGCAAAGCGATTTGGCTTTTAATAATATCTTTTGTCCCAGATTTTCGATAAGAGGGAGTAGTCTTTCCTTGTTAGGACTGAGATAATTTGTATTGTTTGTTTTTTAATTAGTGTGGCGACGTTAGGGGGAGGCATATGTCCAGCAGTGGATGTCTTTCAGCTGAGATGATTTTGAAAAACAATATTTTGATTATAACTAAGTTCTTAGTTTTTATTAATAATGTAATGAAAGATGTCTGTATTTTATATTTTATCCGACTGCCGAAGGAGGGTAATGTGTTTATCAGTCTATGTATATATGTTTGTGCGTTCCTATGTGGCGTTCCATAGACAAAACGCGTTGGCCGATTTTAATTATTCTTACGTCAATCGATTCGTCTTAACCTTGCGAGTGTGCATCGTGTGGGATATCAAAATAAAGGGTTTTAAGAGGTGATTTAAACAATGTATAACACATATGTTTGCATGTACGTAATTAAAAAAAAATAACTATAAAGTTATAAATAAAAAAGTTAATTCAAATATCAAAAATCTTTGTTGATTTTTGAATTAATTGTATCTATTTAGTATTTGTGTTAAATTGTTTTTCTTTTAATGGCATGCATGATCTCTTAATATGTTAATATGTTTTCAATACAGTTGTTAAACATGGTGTACTTTCAGAGGCTATAATTATGATTCGAAAATTAAATCTTTTGCATAGACATCTTTCTGTTACGCGGTCGTGACTTTTGTTTACGAGCTCGATCATTACTTTTGCAGTTGAGTTTTAAATTTATAAGTCAATTTAAAAAGTTTAGTAGCAAGGAGTTTCCATACATAGAATAAAATGGGATAGATTTTATACGAGGAAAAATGAATGATACCGTACATTTTAGCATTGAATTCTCAAAAGCATTCTAAATGGTCGTTTAATATATTTAATCACCAGTATTAATTTAATTATTTTCACATCAACATTTGTCAAAAATCGAATAGGCTGTTTTCGTTGTTAAAAATGTCCAGTTGCAAAAACGAGTCAGTTTTTAATTTTTTCTTTCCTTGTTTGGCTTCGCACGATTTGTGCATTCAGCATTCACGAATGTCACGTTAGGAGCCGTTAGTTATAAGTCAATTTAAAAAAGTTTAGTAGCAAGGAGTTTTCATACATAGAATAAAATGGAATAGATGTTATACGAGGAAAAATTAATGATTCCTTACGTTAATATATCTAATTACCAGTTTTAATTTAATAATTTTCACATCAATATTTTTCATAAATCGAATAGGCTGTATAGGCTGTTTTCGTTGTAAATAAATGTCCAGTTACAAAAACGCGCCATTTTCTGTAATTTTTTTTTTTTGTGAAAAAACAAATCTAATTCTTTGATTTGTTTTTACTATTTCCCACAACTGTATTGAAAAACGTCGATTGTTACACGGGTGTGTATTTTCCACCCTTGTATCACAATGTACTATTTACTGTTACCTTGTAAAAAGAATTTATAATTTAGTTTTTAGTTAGTTGATACTCTAAAAAGCATGCTTTGGCCTCCTATGATTGAGGGAGTGCACTTGTCATTACTTCATAATTGATGATTAATTGTGTTTTAGTGTACATCATTCGTTGGAGGTCCTGAATAAATAAATAGATAAATGACTAAAATATTTCAGATACTATCAAACAATAGCCCAAACTATTACTGACACCTAAATAGTGATAAATTGCCTATCACGTAGGGGAGACCGGGTCAAAATCGTATAGCTAAGGGTTTAGGGTTGTAGGTCTTTCATCTCAAAACACTAATTTATCTTCTCAACAATTATAATTAGTCAGTCTCATATGGAACATAATCACTTGAAAATATTTGGAATAATTAAAATCTTAAACAATAAAAACCAAAAAAAATAAACATCTTCTAATTACGGTTTTACCCCGACACATGGGCAAAACCGTATATTATATACGATATTGCCCCCGAAATTATCTAGAAGCAACGCATCCCATACATACAAAATCATCTAAATCGTCGGAGTCATAACCTGTGCAACCTTCATGAGCCCAACCTTTGCACTCCCTACATTGCACCCAACCTTCGTCCATGCGGCTTGAACCATATTCTTCCAGGCAGTACAAACAAATGTTGTCATTTATTATTTTTTGGTTTAGTTTTTTGGCCTTAGAAGGTTGAGTCAAATTAAACTTAGGAGTTTTATTTTGTGAGATGGATATTAACTCGTTTTTATAGGGGGAGGAAGTGATAACTGCAGTTTTTCCTCTTCGGTTATCGTTTGCTCTTTTACGCTCCACGCTTATTTTAGGAACTGGCATTATATCCGCTGGAGACACTGTTACACGATTTTGGTTCAACGTAGTAATAACTGGCGATGCTGTGTTAGTTAATGGGGTCGGCTCAATGGGTAGCGCAGAAATTAATGGTGTTAAGTGAACGAGTGGCGCTGAAGAAGTTGATGGTGTCGGGTTGACATCTGCATCAGCGGAAATTGATGGAGTTGTAGAAGGTATTTCCGTTGTCTCAGCCGCGGCAAAATCTGTTTCACCGAATACTGTCCTGTTCGTTGGGAATATGCCTGTTTTAGTAAAGCCAGACACGGCGTTCTGTACAGTTGCCGCTTTACAGTACGCTGCTCCAAAAAGTCTTGCCAGTTGGAATTGTGTCACTACTCTACCCGGATTATTCCGTAGCCACGCGTTCACTTCTTGGGTGTAATATGTGCTTAATGGACCCATGATACTCACGTCAAGCGGTTGAAGTCTGTGGGTGCAATGAGGAGGGAAACTTAAAATTACAACTCCATTGTCCCTAGCTTTTTCGATCAGTGGCAGATTTTTTGTATGGGTCGAGTGTCCATCGAGTAAAAGAAGGACAGGATCATCTTTTTTGGGTTTTACTGATGATATGAAATGATTAAACCACTCAACAAAAATATCACTTTGTATCCACCCACTTGGATGACAAACCGAAACTGTCCCTGGTGGAGCACCATCTAGAAGTTCAGCCTTCATCCGAACTCGTGGAAATATTAGCAGTGGAGGAATATAATTTCCAGAAGCAGACACACACAGGACAGCGGTAGTCAGCTGGCCTCTTTCCGCTGAACTAGCTAGACCAACCTGTTTTCTTCCCTTTAAAGCAATTATTCTGCTTTGTCTTTTTGGTACCGTTGTCAGGCCCGTTTCATCCACATTGTAAATTTTCGTAGGCAAAAATTTATATTGATCTATAACTTCCTCTAACAAATCAAAAAATCGGTTGACACTGACCATATTAAATCCCATCGCTCTTGCCACCGACGTCGGCTCGGCAGCACGCAGTGATAATTGTGGGTGTCGCTTCATGAACCCAGCCAGCCAATCTTCTCCCGCTAGTTTATAAACGTTATTGAAACAATGGTCAATATTGTTTGCTTCAGCGAGCTGATACGCTAAGCGTCGAAGATCTTTATACGTGAGACCAAATAATCGTTTTTCCATGATCAAGACATGCTCAACTAGACTTTGTTCTTGAGAAACCGAAAAAGTCGGTTTAAATCGTCCCAAGCCTTTGCGTGTGGAACCTTCCAGGTCATTGTTCTGTCTAAATCGGTTTACTCGATCTTGTAATGTTGATTTCGGTACCTCAAAAGTTTTGGCAGCTTTCAAGTAACCCATGGTGCCATCATATACGGCTTGAACGGCTTTTTTCATGTTATCCGGATCCCATTCTTGTCTAGAAGTAGTCCTTTTATAATTACGCGGCATTTAAACTGCACCTAAAATTAAAAAAAATAAGTAAGTTTATATTCATTCATGCGGGTCAAAATCGTATAGTGGCCGGTTTTGCCCCGTACGGTTTTGACCCAAGACTCGATGTTTAAATATCTCACTCACTACTACATACGCAAACCGATTATACCTATTCAAATATTTGTTAATTACGAGTTAATACACACACTTTAACATAGTTGATTGGACACTTACCTGTTATATGTGTAAATTTCACTATTATTGATTGAATCTTCACAAAAATAAGATCAATAACACCGAAAAACAATAAAATCGATTACTTTGATAACGCGCGTGCATGCAGCGACAAGTGTTTGTTGACAAATAGCTCCGATTGGTCGACGCCGCTGAGCAGTTGGCGCGCGGGAACTTTGAATTATTTGACAAGAATAGACATGCTGTACTGTTTTACCCCGGTATACGGTTTTGTACAGGTCTCCCCTACACATACCGTACCCGTTGTATCCAGTAACCCTAAACTGACAGCGGCCATTTTAGGTATAAATTATTAACGTGCGCACTTTTCAGTGGTATTAAATTTATTATTTTACTAGCTTCTGCCAGCGGCTTCGCCCGAGTGAATGTCGAAAATTATCCCAAGGGAACATATTCCCATGATAAAAGTATTCTATGTACTATTCCAGACTATAATATATATCTGTGCCAAATTTCATCCAGATCCGTCCAGTCGTTTGAGCATGAAGAAGTAACATACATACAAACACACACACACTCACAAACTTTCGCCTTTATAATATTAGTGTGATATAATAATATAATATTATATAATTAGTGTGACTAGCTGTGTCCGCGGCTTGGCTCCCGTCAACTGCCTATGCTTAACCTACTTACCTACCTACCCTACATATCACACTTTTCTTGCCTTCATATTCATGAAGGCAAGAAAAATCCTTCATGCTCATGCATACTGCACTAACACGGGGAGATAGCGCAGTTATGTGGGACTCCAACCCACTAAAACTAAACAGCCTACCCTTCCCTACTTATCTCGACCTGCCTACCTACCCTACTTACCTACCTACCTATCCTACTTACCTTGCTACCTACCCTACCTACTTACCAATTTGTCAGATTGGTAAATGATCTTCCGCGGTGTATCTTAACACCGCCATTCAGAAAATGACGTCAAATGCACAACGCCATCTATTGAAAATGGAGTTCAACTGTCTGATTACCTAAATTGCGATGATTTACTTCTTACACATTAAATACAACCTCGGGGTCTTTAAGTCAAGAGTGAATAGGTTACTTCTAGGCAAGCGAGTTACACCGTCGACCACATCATCGCTTTCCATCAGGTGATATAGTGGTCAAGCGCAAGCCTATAATAAAAAATAAAAATAAACACCTAACTTTTGATAGAGTGAACCGATTGCGATGAAACAAAAACTAAGTAATTCTTCAAGTTCGCAAAATGTTTATGTATAAAAGTTATATACATTGGTTTCGTACATTTTGCGTGATGCTTTCACAACTAAACAGACAAATAGCAAAAAATGGAAATGGGTTCTGTTCCTGTATCTTTTTACACCCTGGCTATTTTTTTGGAAATATGTTCGATGTACAAAAACAACTTTTCTACAGATTTATTAAAATTATCGTATTGATGGATATTGTTCGTCAGTTGCATAAATGTTTCAATTTCAAATTCAATCGGAACCCCGAACGTTTATACCAACTCGAAAGTTCGAACGTCATTCTTTTTGAATCAATATTAAACTGCCAGGCCAGCGTATTTTTCTCCGTGTACTTCAACCGTGTGTGTACACATGTACCTTGTAAAATATGTATTATGAAGACCGCAGCGATGTATAAACTCGACATTTTACAGCTTTTTTACTATGCGGCTGTGGACGGTTATTTTTGGAGAAAACTCGCTTATTATGTATCTTTTTCGGGAGTAGTAAACTACAAACGGTTTATAAAAAAAACAGACTAAGGTATAGTAAAAATATATTTTATGAAGTATGTGCAAGTTTTGAGAAGAATGGCGGGCAGAGATAGCTTGCACAGATGGTGAGAAAATTGCAAATTAAAATGTTTGTACAGTTATATAAAATAACATAGCCCGAAGAATTGCTAAATGTAAGTGGCAGTGGATAGGACACATTACTCGCAAGACGAAAATTTTGAAGTGGCGACTGCGTACCGAAAGACGCAGCGTTGGAAGGGCTCCTTCATGCTAGCCTGGTGAAGACTGCGAAAATCTTCTGGATGCGAGACGCACAGGACCGGTCGATGTGGTGATCATTGACACAGGCCTATGTTCAGCAGTGGACGTCTTTCAGGAAAAATAATGATGATATTATAATTAGCCTGCATTCCTATGATTTGATGTTTTTTTACTGTATTTCCTTTCTACTATACTTCATAAAAGATAGCTTGATCTCTGCGACAGCTGTCAGTATCAATACAGTAACAATAACGTATACGTCAGTTTGACATATGTCGCAGAGATCAAGCTATCTTTTATGAAGTATAGATATACAATATTTTTTCTTTCGTATTTTCATCTTTGTGTACGTTTTCCCTTCATAGTTGAAGACTGCGAGGAATGTACGAATACGTACTAATTAGTAAACGAACAACGACGACTGCCTAAGTTTGCTTATTGCTTTTGAAGTTTACAATTAAATTTCAGACCAGAACTAGATACTACTGAAGGTAAAGCCTTTTGATGTTTGGGGAGGAAAACCCTGTTACACCAATTTAATTCATGGAGTCTACATGGTGCCACTAACTCACACCTTTTCCCATAGGGGTAGGCAGAAAGTACAGAACGCCACTTGCTACGATAAACATAAAATCTGAGTCATGCATGGTCAATCAAGTCATGTATACTGTGAGGACTCTGCTTTAAAAGGCAAACTCCTTACATATAATAAGGCTGGCATGACATACATAGTTTTGCAAGGTAACTGAATTAGGAACACTTGTGTCAGATATAGAATGTTTTTGTTTGACTTTTTCCGTGTATATAAAGACACCTCTGTGCTTTGATTAAGAATCCGATAGAAGCCGCCCATGAGGCAGGCACGCTGCTTCTCGAAATATACGTGAAAGTAAATAAATTTGCCTTTCATTACGTAGCGCTCTGGCTACGTCCCTTACAATACACATGACGTGATTGACCTACGTGCATGACTCAGATTTGCTCGATTACAAGACAAGAAAATAATTTGCAGTCATGGGGACTGTCGATAGAAGTGAAGTCTTTAAACTGCCCAGGTTTACTTTTAACTTTTAACTGTGTTATCCGTATCTGAGTTTGTCATATTAGTATGTCGATAACTCTGTCACATTAGCATGTCGCAGACACGAACCCATACGTTTTGCCCATACCAAAATCGCTCAACGTAGGTAAAGAAGTTTTCTCTTTAAAATTGCATTAAAAAGGTACAACAATTTAAGCTGGTTTTAAATTTGGAATGGCTACATATCAAGAGGTGTGGGTTTGGGCTGGACGCTGCTTTATATTTGTTGCAATTTTTGTATGTGCATAGTTTTGCAAATTATATTCATCAAATTATATATATTTGTTGCTGCATTTGCATGCAAGCCTCGATCTAGATTTTGGTGGAATCAAAACTATACAGCAGAATTTGCTTAACATTTGCATTTGCTTTTTTAACATTTGCATTTATTACTGCTACTTTTTCTCTATAAATAACGAATCCCATCAAATAAAACCGATGTAATACGTTCCTTAATAAACAAGGAAAAACAAAGAATACATCACACTGTTACCTTGCAGTACACACATAAGTTACGAAACTGAAACTCATCCGCGAACTATAAGAAATTGTTATGTATTACTACATAAAATAAATAAAGAATACATTGGCGCAGACGTCATCATTTTCAGGCTGTAAACATTGTTTGTTAAAAATGACATGTACCTATTACAAAGTAAGGGTGGTTACGCACTGCATCCCATCCGTTTCCGTGAAATTTCGACTCCGAAGTAGCCGTAGTACTTCTTGTTGGGACGCACTACATCCGAACTCTATCCGTCATAATGTCATAATTCAGAACATTTTGCACTCGGCACTCAAATCACGGACACGAACGTATAGTGCGTAACTGCCCTAAGCAGTTACTCACTATAAGTTCGGCTGTTTCATAAATCAATATATAAACCTAGTGATTTAAAACAGTACATAATCTATTCAATCAATCAATATGCCTAACCTTTTCCCAATTTTGGTGGAGTCGTCTTCCAGTCTAAACGGATGCTGCTGAGTACCATTATCTCACTTGGAGCGACTGCTTATCTGACCTCCACAACCCACTATCTGAGTAACACGATACCTTTTGGCACGTCTGGTTTTAGAATTCCTGGCTTCTAAGTTCTTGTAACGTTTGTCATAAATCAAAAAATACAATCGGAACCAACGGCTTAACGAGCTTGCCGAGCTCGAAGGAAACTTGGTATGATAAGATGGTCATCCATCCACGGACCTTGGCAAGCGTTGCTTAACCTTGAATATCAACCCGTGTGGCTATTATTATTGAGCCACGAGCTCCTCACCAGTACCTAATCTATTCATTGTGTTCCTAATCTATTCGACGTGTGACGGCCTACGACGGCGACGTAGCCGCGTAGGCCGTCGCACGTCGTAGCAATCTGAAAATGGGCGCACGGTTGGCGCAGTGGTTGAGCAATTGACTGCTGCGCTGCGTGTCGCGGGTTCGATTCCCGCACGGAACAAAAATTTGTATGACCTACAGATAATTGTTCCGGCTCTGGGTGTTTGTGTATGTGAGTTTATATGTTTGTAAACGCACCCACGATACAGGAAGAAATTCCTAGTGTGGGGCAACGTTTTTTTTTTTTTAGAAAAAAAAAACATTCAGAGACAAAACCTTAGTTTAGTTAAATGTGTTGCTTGAGAAATGAATAGTTAATTTAGGTTATATCTAAGGTTATATTATTAAAAACAACACAGTATAACTGTTTATACGTAGTTATTTTTATTTATCGTAAAATCGTTGTTTTCGTTGGCAACGATTTACTATACTTTTTAAATCAAAAGCTTGTTGAAAAGAAGGGTACTTCAAACTGACAGCTCTCAGTACCCGCAAAGAGCAATAAACATGCTCCATGTTTGTTATGAAAATAACAGATATTGCAATAAAATTAAACATTCTCCATATTATTTAAAGAAATAATGTGACAGCACTCGCCAGTGTACACAATGAATTTTATTGCACCCTTTTATTGAAATTATTGAAAAGCGCAAAATGTTTATCGACGTTTTACGGTGAGTGAATCCATATTTGATGTAAATAATGTATAGAATTAATTCAATTTTTAAGTTACAGTCGACCGCGTGTCGGTGGAATCCCTTTGATATTCAACTGGTCTACCACGGTACGGAGTGTCAATAGAAAACGAGGCCAGTAAATACTGGTATTGTTATCACTAACAAGTGATCAACAATTCACAGCAGGCTTAAAATAACAATGATTAAAACAAAGATTTTTTAGCTACAACTTTGAACCTTATTGCGTAGATAGATACATCAATATACAGGTTACCATATTGACAATAGAATCATTTATAATATTATCTCTTTGTCAAACAGCTTTGTCATGAAATATGAAGATTTGAATGAATGAGATATTTATGCAAATTGAGCACAGGTTTCAACAATAACTTTGAAGATACGCCTGAAAATTATACATTATAATTCCAAATCCATTCATCATAATTATAGGTATTTTTTAATGATGATAAAATGTTATCAGCGGGTGTTCAGCAATTTACGGCTAGAGCTAAACACAGCATCTCTTAAGATAAGCAATCTGTCATCATGTGAACATTATTATGAAAATTGTATTGTTTAACAAGTTTCGGCAGTTATTGATTAATGGTTTATGGGCACGCAACAATTTAGCCAGGTGCTGTGATGTCGGTAAATTGATAATTTAGTATGGCAGGTTGCCTTGGAGCTTATATGGCTTGGACCAGAGTGCAAGCGCGGTGAGTAGAGCGGGAGCGATAACCGTAGATCACGAGTTGTTGTAGCAGGCAGTAGAGACTAGACGTGCCTACAAACGGTAAAACAATAGACTATCGATCGCGAGGTTACTTCGATTCGTCACGCTAGGCACCTGCCGTGTGTGTAACCACAGTCATTTCATTATAGTTTTGGTCATTTGATCGGAACGCACAACGCTAGGATATGCGGTGCCAAAATTTGTATACTCAAATAAAACGTCTAGAATGGCCTATTGTTCCTGCCAGAGGTGAGGTGGATTATGTGTCCGGGACCGTATACCACAGCATTGCGCGTTCTGATCAAGAGACCAAAGCTTTACGTCACACTATGCGACCGCCACAGTCACTTTACGATGGCCGCATGCAGCGCCAACCATCGCTTCCGCGCCAGCTCCTTACCCTGGTCGAGGCCTATGAGTTTGAACCGCGGTGCAGCTCGAGATATATGGCGGGATAAACTGGCCCACCATGTTAGGAGATTACCAGTCCGACGTATGAGGACGTTTCGAATGCCCAATACGGATCCGATTGAAAATGATGGACTTTCCTGCCTGGGGATAAAATAGGTAATTCGGTCCATTTGGAGCTGATTCCGTTCTATTACGTTAATGGATTAGATTCAGTTTGTAAGCTGACGAGGTTTATAGATCTGTCCATACTGTGCACAATTTCATTTAAAGGTTTTTGTTTTTTTATTTCAATCTATACGAAGCTAACAAACTTTATTTGCCATCTACTCGCACTTTATGTTGACTTTAACGTTGTAGACTCGCTGAAGATAACTTAGATGGCATGAAAATATCAATTGAAGTGAGAATAGTCTGCACCTTCGTCCAATTTATATAGTTCGCTTTTTGTTATACGCCAATTTAACGTTGTGATCACTCGTTCGTCATTCACACATTATAAATACTAATACTTTGTATCGTAGGTTGACCTTGGTTTTTAGGCAACTCTTTTAAAGCTTGTTATATAAACATAAAAACAATTTACAGAGATAAAAAATTAGAGAAGAGCACAAAGGTACTGCTTATTTGGGTTATTGGACGATTCGCACTAATTTAACTCGCCCGAAAAGTGCGAATCGACCCCTTGTTGTAATATTATTTTTACTGTGGCGATTCGCAGGAAGTTAATTTATTGGTGTGCGAATCGACCACTTCAAAATTATGTAGTAGGCAATTGGGGTGCGTCTCATATTATATCAAGTTATTTGGTATATTTTCATTTCAATAACGTTCACAAGATATAATAAACGTGAGTTATACCAACTTTATATTTTGTGACATTCATCATCATCATATCAGGCGAAAGACGTCCACTGCTGGACATAGGCCTCCCCCAAGCGTCGCCACTTTGACCGGTGCCGTGCGTCTCGGTCGTCATCGATCCACCTGGTGGGAGGCCTTCCAACGCAACTTCTTCCTGTTCACGGTGCGCCACTCCAGAACCTTTCTGCCCCATCGGCCATCCGTTCTGCGAGTAATGTGCCCTGCCCACGGCCACTTAAGTTTGGCAACACTTCGGGCTATGTCGGTATTTTATGACAATACGTTCACTTAATATGACGTTTAAAATCTATCAAGATTCTATTGTGAAAAAGGGATACTAAGTACTTATTTGTCCTGAGTTACAATAATGGCTTTAAAAAAATGGCAAATGGATCAACTGTACAAAACAATAATGCCATTCAAGGATAACGAATACGGATAACATCTTCTTTACTCTTGCGAGCGATAAAATAAAAGGAAGGTTGCACACGCTACTGGATACCCCTAAGTAATTCTAGACAAAAAATAGCTATTCCTAGTTGCGTTGCATACGCAATTGATTTTACACGTTTTCAAGCATCTCGGAATACTAAACACCGTTATAACAGAACTCGTATCTAGCCACTGGGGAATCTCTTCATATAAGTATAGAAAAGACGTAAAAATTCACACCCACGCCGTTAAATCCATGCATAAAATATTAAAAGATTTCTGCCACAAAGTTCAAGAAAATTTCAAATAAAAAGTAAAATTCATTTTAAAAGTAGCCCGGGCCCAGCCCGCGGCTACGAATCTGGCCCCGAACCAGGTCGTTACTCTTCGCTTCAAAGAGGTCGATACAAAAAGCCTCTCACAGGAACCTATTCATTTTGTTTCTCTATTATTAAGTTTTCTGGAATTCAAAAGTAGGTAGCAAAAAACTTTTTAATGACATACCATACTTCGGTCCTTTTGTAGCAGTTTTAATTTAAAGCTACCTATACAAATAGCTGTTATATGAAATGGTTAATATTAATATAAAACCATTAATCATGCACAATAACCACGATCCAATTAAAATTAGAATGGTATAGAGCTATTCAATTATTAAATTGATAATAATAAAACACAGGGCTGAGCTGTCGCGTCATTGTACAAAATTAATGGAAAACCTACGAAGCTATACATAATTACTTATAAAATATTTCTGGTATTTTTCTATGCTAAATACTGTCGGGTATTAGCCGTTTTTGCGCATAGTATCTGCGTATTACTTGCAAACAAGTTGACAATGGCGCGGCACATTCCTCTTCGTCGCACCGAGGTTGCCACTGAGATGAGACACGGGAACTTTGAGAGTAATTCATGGTCTGCGGTTTCAATGAATAGCTGCACCTCCAGAGTGGTTTCCCTAATACATTGTGCCACGATCTACAGGCCCTGAGATGTTCCACAATGAAAAATGTGGTGCGAACGTCGTGTTTATTTAACAAGGTTTGGCGTAGGCCTGTGTAATTTATTAGCACAGATAAATTTTAGCTCTAAACGGCGGAGAGTGGGCGCAAAACATATTGCTGCTATTGACGATAACGAAGTGTAAGCTCTTATGTATTGGAACGGGTTTTATCAAATCTGTGTAAGTTTGTTACTGAAGTCTCATCTGGACAAAGTTTGTTGCAATGTTACCAACATTCCGGGTTGACTTGGGAATTGGTAAATACCGTTTGCCCTTAAGCTTATTGAAGATATGGGATTATAATTCACGGGCATTATATTATTACGCCAACGGCAATGGTTCGATTGTTTTAGAGAGAGTAAATTAATTAGCCATGCAGATCGCATCTCTTAAAACTGTGGGAAAGATCACGTAACAAACCTAAAATATCAACGCAATAAGACGTTGTAGGTTCTGTTAGAAACTTCATAGTGTCATACGCGCTTATATTTGGTCACATATTGTTGAAAGTATAACACTTGAGTATGCGCCTAGCCGACTTACTTATAAAGTTTGACTCGTTACTGCAGCGAAAACTGAAATAGGTTGCATTTTCTTTCTCGCATGTGACCAAAAGGACCACAAGTCCTATTAAAAATGATAGCAAAACACGATTAAGAAAACATCTCACGAATCTAACAAATTCACACGTGCTACATTGTGTAGCGTCAACTTTCCGAGTACAGGCGGCACTCAGTGTCGTACGAGGAAATTACTTGAACGCTCCAACATTTTAAGGTATTTTAAAGCTCCCCTGAAACGTGTTATGTAGCTTTTTGGAATGACAGCATTACTTTTACTTTATAATTTTACCGTGTCGTACATATGCTTAGGTACTTAAGTAATTTCATGTTCCTTTTATTGTACCTCGACTTTGTCCTTAACTTCAGCTGTTATTGTTTCGTTAAAGAGGTGCTCTTCACGTATTTCAAACGCTTATTGTGAGATCTACTAACTTTATTACGGCTGAAGCCCAACGGGCTGATTCTAATCTGTGGTTACAACCCCATAGAATATTTCCCACAGTAAACGTTGCGATTAACTTAACAATTAACGATAATGTATGCGAATTTGCGTTTAATATTTATTTCAACGGATTTGTATTAGCGGGTATAAATTTAGCGGTTGCACATTCCTAAAATTGTGATTGCATTAACGTTTAGTGTATTTGGAAGGTACAGGTACTTGTCGAGTCGGTTTGTTTGGTAATCTAACAGACACCACCACCTGCGCAATGTGGATACGCTTTGTTCTAACTACATTTCTCGGTGATTGACATCTAATTAACCACCGCGTTTACATCCCTAGGGGTACGTGCGTCATTATGTACTAGACAATTCTCAATTACATTACAAACATGAACATAGCTTCGGGATTGAGCTTACAAGCAAGCATTTGTTATGTTGATTCACACACGATTACATATTAAGATCAGTTAGCAGTAAAGATAAAAATGCAATATCCTCTTTCAGGTTGGCTCATGTTTTTTACAACGTTCATATCAAAACAAATCAAATCAACTGATGTATAATGAATACATCTATTATACCACGAACACATTCTTTACTTACATTACGTCCGGTGTAATGTATCCTAAAACCACATACTTCATTAAAATAACTAAGGTATTATAAAACTCAGCAAAAATTCAGATGAAAGCTCAGCTGTGAATGTAATGGGATGGGCACAGTGTGTACAAAGGGACCCTTTTAAACGAAAGTGAAGCATGCGAAAACGTAATTAAGAACAGTGGGTTAATTCCCCTTTCACGTGCCTATATGAATTAGCAGAGTTACCGAGCTGTATTGGATACACGGATCCCTACCGGACAATCTCAAACTATGGAATATTAGAGGATAGTAGGTAATTTTAGCGCGACAATAATGATGTCATTAAAATTGTATACGTCATTGATTTTGTAGCGAAAACTATTTTGAAAGGGCCCTTGTGTATTCGACGGTCACGCGATATCGGAAAAGTTTCGGGATCCCGGGCAAAAGATAACTAGCGTGTTCAATTTATTACCGAGTTCAAAAGATAAATAAAAAGGTTATTAGGAGCGGAACATGTTTATTATAAAGTGAGTTATGATGGGATGTGAAATTGAGCGTGAACTTTATCTATTAAGTCTCAATATGTGCTATTATTCAACATCCCTGGTTTTCCTGTTTCGCGCTTTGTGAAGGTTATGTAGGTAGGCTTTATTCTCTCGTTGGGAAAATCAGTGTCGGGTTCATCTGTCAATATGTAGGGACTGTGGAATATGGATATACCTGCAACGGACAATTGAAGTGCATGAATATATTACGAGTATTTTATCTATAATTTTTACGAAAATATACTTCTGTGCGTTTGTATTTTATCTTGCGTGTCGTTACAAGAATTAAACCCACTATTATACATTAAACCTCTCTCATGTTACCTACATTGCCTGAAACTCTAATTGTCTGTTTCAGATTATAGAAGAAATTTTCCGGAAAGCTTCAGGAATGACAAAGTCGGGTAGCCTAGTAAGTTTTGCTTTCGAGCGTATGGGGGTATGCATATCGCGAGTACAAGGATCAAGGAACTAGAATTAACAAGAAGTAGCTTCAGTACCCGCCTGCGGAAAGCTTACTTGTGTTATGCCTTACCACAAATACATGTGTAACTTAACTTTGAATATAATGAGTAACTCTATAGAAAGTGAAAAGATAAAGTCATAACTACTTAACATCTTTATATTTATAAATGTTTGCAGACACTTTAAAATGATTTAACAGATAGAATACCACAAAGGTACTGCTTTTTTCAAAGGCTTGTTTTTCAGCAGACCTGTAAAAGAAACCTGACCTTAGATGAGAAACGTATAGACACGGTTATGAAAAGAAGAAAATTAGGAATCTTAAAAAATGCTTATCGTATTGAAAACTTCCCCTTTTTTGTCGGTTAATAATAAACTGAAATAGTATATCGAACTTAAAATATTTTTTTTTAGATAAGATCAATGTTATATCTGTTAAAAAAAAAAGTATGTTACATTATTTAAATAATACATGTAAAAAATCAGCCTACTGACATTTCCTTCTTTCAATTTTTTTAATCACAAGTAGGTAACGAGTCTCCAAATCTCAAATATTTTCGCTCGACATAATGTTTCTTTGACAAATTAAACATCCAATTATTACATTATGGATGGCGCAAACATCCGCCCTCTGTTCTCAAGGTCGGTTTAGTCTGTTTCCATATCGGAGCAAATATTTGTATGCCCTATATATTTGTTCGCAGTCTAGATGTTTGATTAGGCGATTTGTGTGTTTAGTTATATCCATAAGGCTGAAATTTAAACTTTCATACAATATTTTGGGAGTAGAAAATTGGTTATGGAACACAAATATAATAATACCAGCTTGGTATAACTGCTCCACTAATGGGCAAATGCCTCGTCTCATACAGAAAAGGCACGAACATTGATCACCCACGCTTGCTCAAGTTAGATTGGTGATTTAAAACTTATATTAAATACTAGCTGTCTCGAAATCTTTGCTCACAATGCAGCGCAGGAGGCAGAGACTCAGACCAGGGCGTCAGAGGCAGACCTTGAGGTTGACATCCTCGAAGACTTCGATACCCTGGGGATTAAGTCGCCAACTGCTCTCGAGGAAAGCCAGGCGATGGAGGAGGGGCCTAAAAACTAAGGCCCTCCTATATCAACACAGGCCCACCAAAATCATCCAAGATGAAGGGACTAAGGTGTGTACAAATTAATTTGCATAATTGCAGAGCCGCTACTGTCCTACTGGCTCGGCAACTGAAGCTTAATTCATACGACGTTGCCTTGATACAAGAACCTTACTTATATAAGGGGACCATAAAAGGCTTACGTGGGACAGGGGGCACGGTGCTTTATGACCGTCCAAGTAATGACGCGAGGACTTGCATCTTTATCAGGGGTGGTATAGAGGCAAAGCGCTTACGTACTTTCTATTACAGGGATCCCACAACAACTATGATCCAAGTGGGGACGGGAACATAGAATAGGATAATTACCCTTACCTCGGCCTATCTCCCATATGAATAAAAGGAACCAGTAACACCACTAATTAGAAGACTGGTTGACTACGGCAACCAAGTAAATCTCGACCTGATACTTGGCTGCAATGCGAATACACACCACGTTGTTTGGGGCAATTCAGATGTCAACAAACGTGGGGAGGATTTGTTGGACTTTGCGGTAAGTTCTTCTTTACAAATCCTTAATGCAGGCAATAAACCTACTTTCAGGACCTCGGCGAGAACTGAAGTTATTGTCCTGACACTGGCTTCAAACAGAGCCAGCACTCATATTGAAAATTGACATGTATCGGACGAAATCGCTCTGCCTGACCACAATTATATATGCTTTAGGTTTAGGACGGCGGGAAAAGTCGAAACTAGACGAAGGAGGGACCCAAGGTATACAAATTGGGACTCATACAGGAGGGACCTCAAATTAAATCTAGGGAGCCCTAAAGGTAAGCTTAATTCCATACTGGATATATAATTTGAAGCGGACAGAATCAAGGCGGGTACCATTGGTACATGGGAAGACAATTGCCTAGAGTAAAAAAGAAAAAGGCCTTTTGCAAAAAGGTACCATGGTGTACTCCTGAACTAGCTAAAATATGTCAGGAAACACGGCAAGCCTTAAATGATGCAAAAGCCAGGAAAGATTTTTCTGCCAATTCTAGCATTCTGACGAGGTATAACACGGCGGTACGCAATGCCAAAAGAACTAATTGGCGGCAGCATTGCACCTCCATCAAAGCTCTGCCAAATGGAATGAGGTTGTGCAAAGCAATGTCCATGACTAAGACAAACCCACTATCATCTTAAGTTAAGGATGAGAATGGGCATCTCACGGAAACTGGACAGGACACTCTGGGCATAATGTTTAGGACTCACTTCCCAGAATGTATAGTGTGCGACAGCGATAAAGAGGAACCAGTCACAAGGGACAAGATCACAAAGCACAGTGCAAAAATGACTAGCTAACGGCAAAGAAATCTACTACTAGATGAAAATAAACTGAAGCCCATAGCGGGCTTCCAGGCTCTCAAATCCCCTGGCTAAAACTTACAGGCCCATTACCGGATGATAATCCTTTCTCAAAAAAGCTCTGGAGACAGATAACCAGGTAACCAGGTGTCAACTGGTAGACAGGTACCTATGACGGGTACCCACTTAAAGAATTGCCTACCGGCGTTCCTGTCTTCGGTCCACAGCACTGAAAAGTTAACCAGAAAAATCTTGTTGCCATCACTGGTTGACTGTGAAGTGCCGTACTCGACCGATGCAGTGAATGCGTGGAAAGTGGCTTGCCCGAATACAGCGTTGCCCGAGACCCCTTTTGCCCAGAGACAGTGCGATGAGCCGCTCTGCAGGCACACAATATTGCTGCACATCAATACTGCTGAGCGTGCCCGCCTGCTGGCTGTGGGAGAATGGGAGTCGGGCCTCTGGCTACAGGCAATACCGTCACCCAAAATAGGTACTATGTTGAGTGACAACACCTTCCGGATCGCTACATGTCTGCGTTTGGGGGCTCCCAGCGGAGCTCCACATCGTTGTCAATGTGGTGAAGCAGTCGACCGCCTCGGACACCATGGCCTATCCTGCAGTAGGAGCGCTGGTCGGTTAGCACTGCACGCCAGCATTAATGATATCATACGTCGGGCACTTGTCACCGCCGGGGTGCCAGCTGTTTTAGAACCCAATAGCTTGGCGCGCGACGATGGTAAGAGACCAGACGGGATGACCATAATGCCTTGGAAGGTGGGTAGGCCTTTGGTGTGGGATGCAACATGTCTCGACACCCTTGCGCCATCCCATCTTCTTAGCACGGCGGGCTGTGCTGGGGCAGCTGCTGCAGCAGCAGAAAACCTCAAACGGCGCAAATACAATAACCTTATTGGAAGTTATATATTTGAGCCGTTTGGGGTTGAAACATTAGGTCCATGGGGTCCGAGTGCTCTTCGAGTATTTCGAGATGTAAGCAAACGGCTAGTCGACTCTTCACGTGACCAGAAGGCTGGGCTTTTCCTTGGCCAGAGAATCAGCATTGCCATCTAACGTGGCAATGCTGCCAGCGTTCTGGGCACTTTTCACGTTGACAGCAATGTGGACGAAATTTTTGACGCCCTTTGACCGCTGCCCTTTTATACGTGTTCGTAGTTTTATTTTATTTTTATTTAACTTAGTTTCCTGACCTAATGAAAAATTGTAAAATAATACCTTTTTTTAAATCAGGTAGTACTTCAGACCCTACAAATTATAGACCTATTTCAGTACTACCTACGTTTAGTAAAATATTTGAGAAATTAATTTTAGAGCAATTGCAAAGATTTTTAATAAACATAAATTATTACATAGCAAACAGTTCGGTTTTACAAGGGGTCGTTCAACTACTGATGTTGAGCTTTTAGGACATATTTATAATGCATGGGAAGACAAGTGCGATGCCTTGGGAATATTTTGTGATTTGTCCAAGGCATTTGATTGTGTTCTACATGAAACGCTAATCAGGAAACTCCGCCACTACGGGATCCGGAACAGCGCTCTGGCTCTTCTTACTTGAGTAATAGGATTCAGAGCGTTGACGTTAATGGAAAAAGATCTCCCGGATCTATAGTAACAATGGGAGTCTCGCAGGGTTCAATTCTTGGCCCTTTCTTGTTTCTTATTTATATTAATGCCTTATTGCCTTACCTCATAAAGGATAACCATGATATAGTGTTGTTTGCGGATGATACTTCACTTTTGTTGGTTACTGACGATGTAAAAAGCGCGATCTCAAAAGTAGTTCACTGGTTCAATGTTAACAATTTACTTCTAAATGAAAAAAAAAACAAATGCATTAAGTTTACCCTACCTCACGTTAGGCAGGTGAAAACTGATGTGATGTTAAAGGGCGAAGAATTGAATCCTGAAAATAGCACAATATTCTTAGGCCTAACTTTGGATGCTAAGCTTCAGTGGGGCCCACATATAGATAAATTGTCAAAGAAGCTAAGCTCCGCAGCATATGCTGTTAGAAAGATTCGTAATTTAACTGACATAGAGACAGCCCGTTAGCTATTTTCATAGTGTAATATCGTATAGTATTCTGTTGTGGGAAAATGCCGCCGACATCCAGACTATCTTTGTTTTGCAGAAAAGAACTGTTCGATCAATTTATAAGTTAAGCCCGAGACACTCTCTCTGAGTGAAATTTAAGGAGATTAATGTAATGACTGTGGCTTCTCAGTATATTTATGAAAATCTTTTATATGCCCATAAAAATATAAAATTGTTTAAAAATACAGTGATATCCATAACATAAATACTAGGAACAAACACAAATTTGTAGTACCTACAACAAGGCTCAAGAAAATAGGTGGCTCGTTTAGATGTCAATGTGTACGCTTTTATAATAAGCTTCCAAGCGACGTACAAGGTCTAAGTGTTAATAAATTCAAATCAATTATTAAACGTAAGTTGTGCCAGAAAGCGTTTTATAACATTAAAGATTACGTTGAGGACAAAAAGGCTTGGGATTGAGCTGCTCCAATTAATTTAGATTTTTTTTTTTTTTTTTGCACCATGAATTTAGTTTTTTATGTTTTTTTTAATTTTTTCTTGCAATGACAAGAATATTTACTTTTTAAAGTATTATATTATTTTATTTTAATTATTGTGAATGTGAAGACTATGTGGATCATTCTTTTTTTTTATTTTAATTTATCTTAGTTAGTTTTTAATCATGGTCTGGCAGTTTGAGTATTTATGCGGCCTAGAGAGCGGCCTACCCGAATGTCCTTTCTTTGGTATTGTTCGTCAATTCGTTGAGCTCCTTAAATTCTAAGTTGAGCTGCACGGTTATTGACAAATGCGTGCACTGACTGGACAGGTCCACTCAATCTGGCTGGTTCTTTCCTCAAAAGACCATTTCAGACATCAGTCTACATGGTCTTCACATGATTAGATCATGTGATTTGAAGACCAAGATTTTGTCTGGACTTTAAAAGAGACTGTGACCTCTGAGTTTGTTTCGGCCTTTCTTCTCAGAGTAGTCAGACAGGAAACACCGACCTCATCTAGTTTAAAAAAATATGATCGACATGTGAAAATAAAAATCATTTATCATTTAACTGTATATATAGGTAGTTATTGTTATTTAAGTATTTAATAGTACATTTAAGTCATTACGCAAAGGAACATGGCATCAATGATATCACGTGCAACTGGATTGACTATATGCTGAGAAGCAGAATAGTCAGATTTGAACTGATGGGAGACAGACTTAGCGCAATAACAACAAGAGGTTGTCCGCAAGGCGGAGTGCTGTCACCATTATTGTGGTGCTTGGTAGTAGTCTCGCTACTTACCAAACTCAGTCACTCCTGTCAATACCGGACCATTCTGCACAGTAGGCGATCCACCAGAAGAAGATAGTCTGGTGTGGTACACTGATGGATCCAAAATGGAATCAGGTACAGGAGCAGGAATACACGCAAAAGGTTACAAATGTAGCAAAAGCTTAGGGAAGATGGCAACTGTACTCCAAGCAGAAACATATGCCATAATTGTGCTCAAGAGAATATAGATAGAGAGAGGAACCAGAGGTAAACCCATTTATATTCTTAGTGACAGTCAGGCTGCAATCAAAGCCATAGCATCCTACAAAGTGGACTCCGGACTTATCATAGATGCTATCCAAACCCTAAACAAGCTTGAGAAGCATAACAGAGTAAGACTGATGTGGGTCTCAGGGCACAAAGGAATCCATGGTAACGAAGTGGCAGATAAACTGGCAAGAGAGGGCTCAGAAAATGATTTTGTGGGTCCAGAACCATGTGTAGGCAGACACGTCGAAACGTGTCTCGTAAAAACCACATTTAGGGAGTTTGCAGATCTGACAACTAACACTTTGGCTGTCTAATACTGGTCTGCAACACTCTAAGAAATTCCTGGGCTCTATGTTCAAAGCACGGGAATGCATTTGGAATATGAGCAGAGGGCAATACCGCCACTTGCTTGGGTCCTTTATTGGGCACTTTGGAAGCAACGACATGCTCATGAAGATGGGTCTAACCGCGACACCCATGTGCAGGTTGTGTGGTGAACATATGAAACGCAAGGAGCACCTGTGCACATGCGATGCACTGGCTGGTAAGCGAATGAGTCTCCTAGGGTTTGGATATCCAAAACCAGAAGACTATAGGCTCATATCTCCTAGTCTGGTTGTAAAACTCATCAAAATAGTTTTCAACGAGATTGGGGAGGAATAGGTTATCTAGGGTACCACAATGGATCCCAATGGATCGAAGTGTCTGAGTTATTTCTCGGCCCCTCCACAAGATAAGTACTAGCTGTTCCCGCGGCTTCAATCCTGTCAACTGCTTACCCTAACCTACTTTACTTACCTACCTACTTGCCTACCCTACTTGCCTAGCTACCTATTGACCAGCCTTGCTGCCTAACCTACTTGCCTTGCTACCTACCCGACCTGCCTTGTTGTCTACCCTACTTGCCTTACTACCTACACCCTACTTCCCTTGCTACATTCCCTACTTGGCTTGCTACCTACCCCTTAAATTATTTTTCTAGTGTCTTTCTATCGAAGCGAATCTTAACATAGCCATTAAGAAAATTACTTTAAATGCACAACGCCATCTATCGAATAGGGAGTTGAACTATCTGAATTGATGTGATGTAATATTTTACTTCTTGAATACTTTAAATTGATCTAAATCTTGATAGACTGAACCGATTGTGCTGAAACAAAAACATAGTAATATTTCAAGTTACGCACAAAAGTAGAAAAATCTGTATCGCTGAGTAACTTCAGGACTTTTATAAAGAATAATATTGCCGTACACATTACGTGAATACAAAAGTGTCAAACAGAATAATCCAGCGTAAAATTTTGTCTGAAATCCCTCCATAAACCTATCATTAGCTATCAACGGGAACAGTTAAAATAAAAAAGTTAACGACGTTATTAAAAAGAATAACAGTGAAATCTGTTGCTCGGAATTCAGCGCACTCCTTTGTAACGGCTTACAATGAAACACTGGTGTCGGTGAGCATTTGGCTTTAATTGTTCGTAGCTGGAACGAGCCACAATCTGTTGGAACCCCCCCCCCCCCCCCCCCCCGGTTCCGATTCAGTGCGGGAATCAGGGAGTCAGGACAAACTTTCCTTGTCCACGAAATATCGCCTGTTTACTGCTGCCTTCGCGACGACGTGATCCGATTTAGAATTGGACAATTAGTGACACGTGACTTCTAATGTTTACGAATATTTCGTGCTAAACCAGTGTTGCTTCAATGTCAAAGTCACATTTTCGGAATTAGTCCGTGATATTGGACTCGGACTGACCCTACTAACGTTCGGACGTTCAGAAGTTCGGTTGGTATAGTTAGATGTTGTGTCATGTCTTGGCGCCAAAGGTCTGTATCCAACTGTTAGCCATGTTAAGTAAATCGACATTTTCATGCAAAATTTGTTGAAAATGAATAAATGACCTTTTGAAAAATTTATAATTTAATGACTTTTGATTTTCCGTGTTGTAAACGTTCCCACAAAAATCATGCGCACACAATATCAACTCGGCAACGGATCGGAAGCGCTTCGCCAACCTAACGTACGCCTTTAAATAAAACAACAAAAGTAACTTTATAACGGTAAAAGAAAACCTATACATAATCGAATACTTGATTTCATGATTAACTAGGAGGTACCTACAACAAACAAACAAAATATTTAAAATAATAATAATAGTTTATAAAATTTAGATTTTAGGCATTCACTGAACCTACGAGTACTGTGGGTATACTTCTACTTCATCATTTGGAGCAAACAGACGTAATGTTATGTTAATAAAACATAAATCATACAAACGGAACTGTTATAATAAATTAAAATACAAACTGCACACAATAATTCACTTCAAACTACGACTTTTCTTTCAAGACATCTTGTAGAAGTTTCGGAAAACAATTCCGATTGCTGAAAACAAGGGATTGTTGAAAAAATCAGTCCCTGCGATCAAATCTACTTCATTTAGAGAACGTGATACACAAGCACAATAACAAGATCTCAATTCCTTCCATTCTTCCTTTCTTTTAAGGAAAATGCGCATTTGAGTAGCGGACAGTGTTGAAGTATTCAAAAGTATTGAACATTCTTGTGATTTAAATACAAATTGTGTTCAAAGAAGCGGGTTGTACTTATACCTACTCAGTGGTTCACATTCTAATTACGGTTTTATCTTGCATGAAGCGTCAGCAGAAAAATAAAAAAATACGACATCTAAACCTACGTATAATCACAAAAGTATATTAAAAGTTAGATAAATTACTTTCAAAGCGAGCACAGTAAGCAGCGATTCGCCGCCAAACGGTAGTGTGCGATACATTTTCCTTATAAAAATATTCCCAGCAAAGCGGAGTTTTTCTTTATTCACGGTCCGCGCACCTGCCGTCTCGAGATGCAATGAAAATTTGTCGTCTTCTTGCCAAATTTGAACTTATTCTTTGCAAAAGCAACGATGTTTTATCTCCTTTCCTCATATTTTGATGATGAATACTCGGCGAAGTGCTGTTTCATAAAGTTTCTTGTGACCGAAATGAAACTGTACAAGCACCGTTGAATGACAAAGCAGCTTATAAGGATGCGCTCTGTCTTCAGTAAATATGTCTGCATAATCTTAAAATTAAAGTTTGCACAAGTTCTGATGGCATGCATCCAGTTTTGAATTCGCTATTTTTTAGTTTGTTTAAGTGTACTATGGTGTTTACAGGAAAGTGCTGTTTGTTTGGTAGATGAATGGTTTTTATGTTCCACTTTGCGCGTAACGTTCTTTGATTGATTGAGGTTGCATGATGGTGCACATTTCGATATTAACGGGATTAATCAAACAAGAGGCATGTTTATCGGTTGTGTGCTTAGAAATCTTATGACAGGCATATAAAAGTCCAAATAAAATCGTCGATAACCTCAGTATTGTTTAGAATGCTTTATCTAAATAAAGATTTATTATTTTCACATAAACCCAAACAAAAACATATTTATATAGCGACGCTAAAACAGTCCACAAATCAAGAAACGTGTAAAAAAGAATTCACCGTTATTGAGATGGAAACACAGCAAAGGCGGCGACGTCCTTCCTTATTCATGAGGCAGGGGTTCCATACCTTGACTCCAATGCGGAACTAACGCTGGCCATTTCCACCACAAATTTTTCGAACACTTACAAACTCTTACAAAACTTTAATAGAATTGCGGTCTCTTTAAGGTAACCTTCTTTTTATCTTGGGCTACGCTGGCATTTGCAAATTTTGAAATTTTGATCGCGTCGGCGAAGTGGAATGATGATTTGTTTGTTGAATGAATTTGTTACTTTATTTGACTTTTGAATTGGATCGGGTTGAATTAATAGAATACGGGTTGAGTGCTCTTGATATTGTGATTAATTTTTGATACCCATTAATTAATTATCACGTATTAACTTACTTAACCTTTATTATTTGAGTTCGCTCAGAAAATTTGACTTTAACTAAATACAAAGTTTAGGATCGTAATCCAAATCGTAGTAGATTTAGTAAACACACAGAACAATTGAAGTTCAAATAAAATGAACTAAATCTTGATCACGTAGCTCCGATATCAAAGTGTACGCCAAGAATCTGAAACTTAATGAGAATCCAGCACTAATTGGAATGCTCGTTTCGTCCCGTCTTGTGATAGGGGATTAAAACTTTATTATTTACTGAACGATCTTTACGTGACACACACCGCTTTATTAAATGCTTTACTTTGTACTTAACAATGTTATAAAACACTCGCAGGCTGAGCATCAAATTACTCGGTATATTAATATGCAAAAGCCCTTAGGCAAATTGCTATGATCAGAAGATCATTGATTATCAATTAAAAAAAATAACATACATGTAGCAAGCAATTTTTTCATTATTGTAAGTGACCACTACTTCACCTGATGCTGGTCAGCTAAGATATGGTCGACGATTGAGTGTTGCACAGAAACCGATATACCGGCAGGGAATTCTAACCCTTATTAGTTACAGAAACTATCGGTACAGGATACGGATTCATAATGATTACTTCAAGAGTTTGACAACCTGATGCGAAGCTAGCGCATTTCCCATTGGGACGAAGATCGATGAAAAGGACGTCAGTGCAATAGTAAAATAAAATACGTTAAGGAAAAATCTTGCTGCGATTTTACGCTGTATTTTACAGCTGCACTTTAGAATTAGGTTAAATGCTATAAATTATGCCACCACATTTTCCTATTTATATTAACAATAGCCGGCTCAGCTCTCCAAACGCATTCGCAACCATTGAATTGTATACAGCCAGTAATGTGCAAATCTCTATAATATTTCAGCTTCAGTAGCGGAGAGTAATAGCAGGATATTCCACCAAGATTTACAATACCGCTCGGCGCCAACGCAGTTTCCTACAGTCACCTCATGATAAATATCAAGTCATCGTTTACTTTTATTAAAGTGTTTTCTTTAAGCAAAATAGACAGTAAGGATGAGTGCAAAGTGTCGCATCTTCCGTTAATTCAAAGGCGGTGGATTCGTTTTCCAGTTAGTAGAATAATACAGTCGATTTGAACTTGCAGCAAACGCAGCCATTTGCAGCATCGTATGCGGGAAGAGAGTTTTATCCGCATCGTTACAGACTGAATATACATCATGTCTACGTTAGAAGACGAAGCCATCGTCTTCCTTCAATCAATTGTTTTCATTCAATATACTAGGTTGATCAAGAATGAAATATCATTTTCAAAGCTGAAAATCTGGAAAATTTAAATCAAAACACAATTTTTTATTTTATATAGGCCTACATGGGCACTTATAAAACGTCAACAAAAGGCGCACGGTTCGGGTTGGTCGTTTCCTATGGAGAAGAACCGGCAAGAAACTCCATGGTTACTCTTTTAAAAATATGGTTTGTTTTTACAATATTTCCATGTTACAGCATTACTTAGATATGGGAGGACAACGTAGGCCCGACAATAAAACGTTAGAAACTAAAAATAAAATTTAAAACGAGATATAAAGTTATCAAATGTTATCAAGCATCTAGAAATCTAGAAGGCCTACAATGTTCACACATTCACAAAACAATCGGTAAAAGCATCTATACAAAGGTAAAAAAAATAAATTGAAACTGTCCCACTAACAGAAGCGAATGCCCAACTATGATAACTAGCATTCTAAAACTGTTCTCTGAAAACGAGTCTCGTGATTTGTCCTTATTTAATGTATTCCTTGTACAAAGAAAGTTTAAATTGTATTTTTCTACAGAGAGCATCGCTACGCTTATTGTGTCCGCCGCCCGAGCGTTAACGAAGAGCTTTCGTTTTAAACCGAACGAGGAGCTTAATAAATTGTTTGCACCCGCTTTCTTTCCAACAGACAACGTAGTTTATCAAATACAAATCAATTGCTCGTTTAGCTATTGAAAGGGTTCGAATCAATTGGCTGAAACATATTGTTCAAGTTTATTGATTAAGTTAGTGGTCGTACCTCAATTTGTTTTATAGAAACAAACTTCGTTATGCAAATTTAAAACCAATTAGGCTTATACTAACGACCCTTTTTTTACAAAATATATTAAAAACGAATTTATAAAACTTTGTGGCTTGAACACAAAATTAACTTGCTAACAATATTAAACATTTTAATTATTCACCTTTACAAAATGTAAAACCAGCCATAACAGCCAATATAAAGTTAATCCACAAAACCTAAGCAGCCCATAGGCAGACACTTACGCCTCAAATTAAATACGCCTATAAGGGTAACATTAATAAGATAAGATAGTGATTTTAAGTTCCTGTTTTCATATTCCTTTTTACTTGAGAAGATTTTTTTTTATTTTTGTTCAAGAAAGTTGTGCTTGATTACAAATACAATACAAATTATCTTTATTGACATAATTTTTTACCGCATTTATTGAGGCCTGTGACTTCCGAACTAGGCGGACCTGTATGACAGGAGTCAGCACAGATTAACTCCTTCATACTTTTAAAAGTATTTCTCAATTTAAATATCTACCTACCTACTTGACTTCAGTTGGCACACCAGGCAGACACGTCTTGCGGGTAGTCATCATTAATGCAATCTTTAAGGAGATGTTACAAAATTAATGATTTTCAATATCGGCACAGTCTAGCCTCAAACGAGCTCGATAGGTTCCATTATTCATTCCACATTACTTCGAACATAAACAACAAAGTGGCACGTCTCAGGCGCTTAAAATATTTTCTGACATGAAGGCATAATAAAAAATAGCTTGCATAAGCCACCCGTGATCGCCAGCAAAGCGGAATGTCAACGGCTTCGGCATCAATCACTTGCGATGCCGGGGATTACTCAAAACGGAGCGTCATCCTCTAGCGTGGAGGCGACGCAAATTTACATAAATAAGCTCATCTGTATTCAACATGCAAGCCGAGAGGAGCCCATGCAACAACATGTGGCATTCAACTTGCAGACCTCTATTATTAATTGTGGACAACTGACGCGAGGGAGCCGTTCCACAGACTCGTCTGCCGACCACGACCCCAGTGTTTCTACTTTAATGAAAGTGCCTGCTTAAACTTCCACATTGTTTATTGATCCATATTTGCACAGATTAACCCTCAATTATTTACCTATGTTTACATAACAAGGGTTGTACAACCTTCATTGTATTTAAACACAACACAACAAAAGTGGAAGCTTTTAAATCGTACGCAAACGCCGGAAAAGTTTTCTTGTACGGGCAATTAATAACTTGAAACGCTCCAGAGTAACGCTGGCCCAAGTAAACGTGTAAGAGCGCTTCATAATAATACAGTTTAACAACAGAATTAACCCCGAAGGTTGCTATTAAACAAGTTGGTCGTAGATTTAAATTTTGAGCTCGTAAATTAACCCTTCATCCTTTTGAAATAGCAAAGGGATTGGGACCTAATGGTCTATTTGTGAAACGTAATGGGCCGGCCTGGCCGAGCGTATTAGACAATTTGGACATATTCTGACTTCACTCTATTCACGTAGAGCCTTTATACTGGATCTTTATATATAAAAGGTCGCAGGATACAAAGGATTAAAATAACTATTGCAATAAACTTTCTTTCTTGTTTATTATGTTTTCAGCTTTGTATTTTAACTATAATGTTAGTTGTAATTTTACTTGTAAGTGCTTATTTAACGAACCTTTTCTGTTTTAATGTTGTTGAAATGTTAGTTTGAAACATTTAACTGTTTTTATTTAGTAACATCTCTCAGAAGATTAAAATGCATTTTACGACTAGATTATTCATCACAAAACCTTAAGAACCTACCGACATGAGAGTATTAGAGAGTATTACATGTTTGCAAATGGCAAACTTTGATTGCCAGACGTACGTACCTATGTAATTATTTTCTGTGCCAGTTCTCGTCAAGTATTTCCATTGAAAATCTAGCTAAGAGACATTTTCTTTACAAAGAGAAACCTTATTAAAAATACTTTTAGTAGATCTATATTCACGTTTGAATATAATATTGAGAACTTATCAAAGACGAATGAAGTAGGGCATGGTCATTTATTTATGGAATAGTGTACTAATAGGTACTTAAATAACGAAAGGTTTTAGTTTTGTCTGTTTATTCATTTAAACATAAGCACATAAATAACATTTTTAAATGTTTGTACAAAAAAATAAAATTCAAGCTACTGTTGAGAGTAACTTCCAAACAATACAAGTCGTGTCCAGAAGTACCAGCTTCTGAATCAAGTCCTTGATTTCTGCCTTAGTTTAATTCTTAAACATGTTTTTAATAATTATGATATAAATGAATCTGTCCCTTTTTCAATCCTGAGAAAACAGATTTAAGGTGAAGATTGTTACACTTTTTAAAATTCTATATTTCATTTACCTGGCTATATATTATAACATCACTGCATTACAATAATGTAATATACAAAAACAGATGTTGAATTGTCTGTCATATGATCGTACTTCTACAAGAGGCAATAGACAATTGACATTTTATCTCCGTAAGTTAAAAAGGCAAAATTGTATGGGATTAACATTGATATCGATTCGATATCGAAAAATCACGTGATCAATCCGATGACTAGTACCTTCACTGACATCGAATGCCACTTGTCTAAAGCCCATTACATTACTACTAACAAAGCAACTATATATACGTATCTACTACTAACAAGTATCCTACCTAGTACTTAATATCTACCTAGAAACCTTAACGAGTGCGTGGAGACGCGAGCGAAATTCTCCTAAGGCCAGTATTGCCTACAAAAATTTCTAGACTAGAGTAATAAAGCATTAAGTCCAACTTTTTTTCAAAGGCCTCACACTCGTAGTGAGAGACTTATTCACACGCTAAGTTTTTCTTTCCTTTAATGGCTTCGTTTCGTACAAAGGGTATAATTCTAGGCCCCAGTAATGTTAGCTTTGATACCTACATACGTTACGTTTTAAAGTTGCTCTAAGAGAAGAGTACCTTCTTCACATTCACGTAAGGTAAATTATAATAATTGCACGTGTTTAATGACTGTTTATTAAATATTCACATTACCTATTATTATCTACAATTATTATATTGCTTTGAAATGAGAGTCTTCTTTGCAACTCTAGCTCAGAATATAACACTTCAGTAAGAACAGTTAATTTTAATTATACTTTTCAAGTAAATCTTGTTATCACAATTCTAATAGCGTTACAAATAAAATTAATCATTTAACCCTTCTAAATAAATGTACAATTTAAAGGCATAAAAAGGTACGCCTACCCACGCACACAGGTGCGTTTCATTAAATTTGTGTAAAAATAATTTATTTTGTAAACCGAACGGTGTTCTGCGGCCTCTTCCAAACACATTTTGTAACCTGATCTAAATACGGTAAATTAGGAATGACAAACGCGATTAAACGGACCGCCAGGTTTGGTAAAGCTTAATTAAGGATTACGTTACCAAAAAGGACACAAATTACGTCCACGTTACAGAGGTCGAAGGGTTATAGACTGCACAAAAAATACAAAAGTTTACATCGATTTTATCTGATTGTTCGAATTTTGGTAATGCTGAAAATAATTTCCGAGTTGAATTTTACCTTCGTTCGTTAAAGTGGTGTTAATTATTTTATTTGCCTGGCTGAAACAACATTATGAACGTGTTAAATAAATTCTCGTTATTCCTTAAAAGAATTACGAAATTTACGACTGCAAGAATTTATGTATTATTAATGTCTACGTTTAACATTTATTCTGAAACACGCCCGTGCTACCTTTAAAAATAGGTTTTTATATTCTGCTGCAGGCCCTAACGAGGCTACATTATATCCTCCACTTCCCGGTGATAAATCAAGACACTCAAACGAAGCAACAATTCTACAACAGCAGCAACAAATCATTACGACGTTCCGAACATCCAGGACTCCTCGTCCTTAAATAAAAATCCGTTGAAGCGTACGCTGGCAACATTCGACTCGTTTATGTAAATCTTGTTGGTGCGTGCTGATGTATTCACGCCTTCTGATTTTTATCGCTGAGTATTTGATTCACTGAGGTGTATGATATATTTACATTTTATCCTCTCATATGATATTATTTGAATGAAAGGAACCGGAATAGCGGAACGATTTGTCGATGGAAATGTTTTGATGGTACTTGTAGAGTAATTACGAACTTTCTGTTTGATGATGATTTAGTTTTTGATCCTGATTGCTTTTTTGTTTTGTTCGGTTGTATTGGAGTGTTTGTGCCGAATGATTCGCCAGCTGTCGATGCATGAATTTTTGCAGCAATACTTTTGTATGTAAATGAATAAAAGTCTGCTACCGAAACGGGATGGGTTGATTTCATTCAATAATAATGTAGAGTGTTCACGGGCTTTTTATGTTCCGTACCAGAATAATAAATCGCTTTTCCGCCTCCAAATTAAAGCTTTATTTAACTTTTTTTTTTATTGAATCGATTGTGCATTAAAATAGCCAATGCGAGTGAAGATACTTTAGTAATCATATGTCAAGCAGTTCCTGGCCTCTGGGTATGGTTGGCATTTCAAAACACAAAATATTGAATGTTTATAGTAATATACTCGTGCATGCTTTCTTTCTATCACTCTATTAAGTGAACAGTTTATAATTTTTATTATAGTTTCATAATTCGACCTGAAATAAAAGCATACTGATACCAGTTGCAAACTATTTTTTATAAGTTATTTTTTGACAATTGATTAAAATGGACCGCCCGGATGGCCCTATAAATAAAAAAAATACAAATAATGTATAAATTGGAGTGGTTACTAATTGAATCTTTCTTATAATTTGCATCCTGTCTCTGGAAATGTAATAAGGATGTTCAATTTGTAGACAGTCGGAAAACTACTGTTAATAATAGAGCCTTTTATATTTTTTGGATAAATTGAGAATTTTATGCAAGTATAAAATGTAATATGTTTTATCGTTTACAAGATTCACATAAAAAAAAATCATGGTCTATTTTATGAATAGGTTGTACCGTTAACCGTATCTTGCTAGTACCTAATATCTTAAATGTTGAAGTCTGTTAATCACATGGGTAGACCTTCACCTGGATGAAGTCATAGGATAGCTACTTTTTATTCTGGCAGTAAGATTCCGTGGGATAATTTATTTATCGACAAAAATATATAATCGAAACTAATACGGTAATAGTAGTTTATGAACCTGTTACATAATAAGGGGTATTAAAACATGAGATATGTGCAGTTTCATACACTACTTTATCTACATTCAAATATTGGGATTGAACCTACTAAATAAAAGAAAAGTTAAAAGAGTAAGAAAAATCCAGTACGGCAAAACGTATGAATGACGTCAAAACCCAGCACATCACCATAATTGATGGAAATTCCTTGGTGATATTAAATTCTTGGATTTGCCCTGTGTGTATTCTTGCATTATTTTGCTAGAGAAAAGGTGTTAAAATAAAATTCAATTTTTAAATTTCGGTATTGTGTTTATAAACTACGTCAATATAAACTCGTTTTGAAGTTTATAATTTGAATATTACGATATGAGAGTAGATAAAATAGTTAATTATATGTTGGCAAAAGTAATCTCTGGAATAACCGATCTGATAACTTATAGGCTTACATTCAATCTGCCTAGCCTTTTCCCAACTATATTGGGGTCGGCTTCCAGTCTAACCGGATTCAGCTGAGTACCAGTGTTTTACGTGAAGCGACTGCCTATCTGACCTCCACAACCCAGTAACTGGGTAACACGGTACCTCTTGGCTAGACTGGTGTCAGATCTCAAGCTTCTGACTACTCGTAACGACTGTCAAAGATCTTTAAATGACAGCCGGGACCAACGGCTTAGCGTGCTTTCCGAGGCACGAAGGAAACTCGGTATGTTGAAAAGGTCACCCATCCACGGACAGACCTCGTCAAGCGTTGCACATCCTTGAAGATCGATCCGTGCGGCTGTTATTATTTAGCCACGAGCTCCTCTTTCTTTTTTCTCCTCTAACTTATAGGCTTACATTATGTTTCGGAAAATGCACGGCTGCTGTGGGATAGGCTATATGAGCGTAACCAAAGACAAAACAAGTCAAAAATTATTTATTTCTACTAGACCATTAAGCGGCACTTTTGAGCGTCAAAAATATAAATTTAAAGTTGATAATAATTGATTCTACCGTCCATTCAGAAAAGATGCTTGTTATGGAGAAGAACGGACAAAATACTCTTTAAAAAAACAAGTGTTTTACAACATTTACCTACATACATAAATTCATATACGTGAGGACGATGCACCCAGCACTAGTATACTACGTATAGGTATAAAGTATTACAAGCACAGGTAAATACCTTCACTTGATTAATAGGAACATGGTTCTCACATACTTTAAAATATTGCAAACATAGGAAAATTACCTAATTCTTAAACAACGGAACATTGTGCGAGTCAATTTCTTAAACAAAAACAGAAGAAAAATAAAAATAAAGCATTACTATAATTATGAATATAATACAAATTAACCAGTTTGATTTTGTCTACACTAAAGATTGTCCTATGGAGCAGAACTAGCATGTTTCCAAGCATTCTTATCTTGAATATGATCATCTAATTTGTAATATGCTTGTTTACAAAGTGTGCTTTTAACAATAGTTTTAAATTTTCTTTCATTTAGTTTTAATATCTCACAAGGTATTTTGTTATAGAATTTAACACGTACTGTGTTACCCATGAAAGAAATAGCTAATCTATAAGATGGTTGATCTAACTTATCTTTATTTCTAGTATTACATTTGTGTCTATCACTAACTTTACTGAAGAGATTTAATTTTTTTCTTACATACATAACATTTTCATAAATGAATTGGCAAGAAACTGTCATAGTATTAATATTTTTAAATAGCTCCCTAGAGATTCTCGGTGACATATAAATGGCTCTGACAGCTCTCTTTTGCAATATTAATATTGATTCAATGTCAGCCGCCCGACCCCACAGCAAAATACCGTATGACATAATGCTGTGAAAGTAACTAAAATAGACCAAACGCGCGGTTTTTACATCCGTTAACTGTCTTATATTTCTAACAACATAAGCGGCGAGCTCCGAGCCGACCCGCAAGAGATGTTATGTGAGGTCATTGTGATTTGTCGTCTCAAGTGATTCTTAAGAAAACTGTTTGATTTACATAGTCCAGCGTTTCTCGATTCAATATAATGTCGCATTCGCTACTTCTGACATTCGGCAATGTGAATCTAATACATATATTGTTTCTTTTCCATTTAGTTTTCCTCGGTTTTCCTCTCCGGCTGTTATGAGTCCTTAACAAGACAGCTAACTATCATAATATGTGGGCGTTCAAGCAAAAAGGGTCCAGTAGTGGGGTGTTGAGTTAAGACTAGGTTCAGTATCTAGAATAGTCAATTGATAATAAGAATTAAAAAAATATTCAAGAACTTGCACTTTTCTTTTAATCAGAAATTTGAAATTGAAACTGTACTTGCGTTTGTATGAGTTTACAAAACTGCGTATATCTCGGCAACTAAATGCCGAGAACTGTTCCCTTTCTGATTTGATGCCCACATATTATATCTAAGTTTTGAATATAAATTACCAGGTAGGAAACTAATGTACCTATGATGTTGTCCATCTACGTGATATGATCCTTTGAACTCTTTTAAATCCCCGGGGTGGTGATGTGGGTAATAAGGGTTAGTTATGAAGGGAGGGTCATGCATTTTATAGTTTGTTGGTGCCCTAGTTTCGGATGATGCTTATTATTTTGTTTGATTAACTTTGGTTATATTATTGACATTAATTTTTGAAGTAGTAGGTTAACATTTGGCAGATTAAATAAATCATTTTTATATGCATACAATTGGTGAACTATTTTTAATCTGTAACTTTGTAGGTATTCCACCTAAAGAACGTTCCTCTTAAACACGGAGTCTAAACTTTGGACAAAGTTCCATTAAAAATTAAAATTCGTCTCTATTCAGTGTGGACTTAGTGAAAAAAAGCCATCCTTATTGCTCACATAACAAAGATTTGTAAAGGGTAAGAGGATAAAAATGGGCGGAAAGTTTGTATGGAAGATCGTCACTTTTACAATGCGATGGGGAATGCCATCAGGCATTAAAGCTCGTCAAATATACCTAATCTACTTAAAAGTCGGCTTTAATTGATAGTATATAGTATAAGTACTGCAGTTACAATAAAAAAGCAATCAGTGTTGCCAACCTGTCCGAACAAAAATTCAGATTAATCCACCTTTAACTAACCGACGGCGACGTAGTGAACGAGGTTTTAAATTATGTTTCGGCTGTCGTCACTAATTGTGAGTCGGTTTACCTTGTTACAGATTACAAAGGTATTATGCGCGTATGTTTGTTTTATTATTGTTATATGAGACGGGGAACCCGTACTAATATTAGTGAATGGCGTATTATTATATTCTCTACTTATTGTATGTAAGACAATTGATCGGGTTTAAACCGGAGCATTTGATTTAAAGCAGGTTGAATCTCTAACTGACTTCTCAGACCCATGACTTTTATAAGCATTTTATAGATGAATCATCATTATTCATCATTTCAGCAGAAGGACGCTGCTGCTGCTGGACATTGGCCGATCCTGTGCGTATCATATACAGTGGGTGCACACAGCCTTCGCCAGGTCATCGGTCCACCTAATGGGACGCCTTCCAACGCTGTGCCTTCCTGTACGCGGTCCTACTCTAGATCCTTTGGGTCCCATCGACCATCATTTCTACGAGCAATGTCCACTGCCACTTAAGTTTGGCAATTCTCCGGGCTGTGTCGAATCTTTTCTCTCTTGCGTATATCTTCATTCTGATTCGATCACTTAAGGAGCATGGGTTAATGTAAGCGTCCTGGTGAGGCCCACTGTCACCTTACCGGTGGACCTATCACAGTGCTGATAACAACCTCTATAATTGCTACACTGATTATAGATCTAAAAAATTTGTCAGATCACCCCTGATCTCAAAATTGGATAGTACCGCTACCTCATCTTCGTCCGAAATACCTAAAATCGGGCACGATTACGGGTTGTTGTAATAAGTTATTGGTTTACAAATTTCCTCACCGACTTATATTCGTAATTAAAGCAAATCCTAAACTCAAATTTATTGACAGGCGGAAGAAAATTATATTTTAATAAGTTGATATTTAACGCGCGGTAAAATTGTTTCACGATGGATTTTCTACTTTACAAAGATTAAAGTTACAAGGGTCTTTCATTAGCAAACTTGAATTGCGTAGCAGAAGAAATATGAGCCAACTTCGATCATTGAATCGAAGACGCCCGAACGCCTTTGAATAGAATTTATACAGAAAAACCTGTCAAATACGAAAAGCGAGCTCAGGATAATTGTTCCGTAAGTTAATTTTATTCCTTCACTTTTCGTCGAGTTACAAAAATAAATTAGAGAAAAGAGGCTTACTGAAGTTAAATATAAAACAATCCGCAACTAACAAGAAAGTAGGTTGGTTCTTTTATATTATTTTAGTTTTGATCGTAAGCTCCTTAAAATTCATTTTATGGAAGTTGGCCATGAATGTCGCGACCCGGCCAAGTCTTCTAAAATTACAAGGAAATCCGGGGAATTAGGCGGCCGTCTCTTTAATACTAGTTCTAGCTCTGTCTTAAAATTCATCAAGGAGTCATATTAAAATTTAGAAGTACTTAACTATCTGGCATTGTCAAATTAATTTCTGAAGCAATTGTTTCTTATTATTTCAGGAGAAGGACCGTTCAACGTGGTGACGCTTGGGGGAGGTCTTTCGGCTGATATGATGATGATTTCAGTCAAAATCAATAAAACCTAATATATTTTTTTTTGTACGGGTGGTTGTTCATTGTAGGTATCATTTTATTGTTATCGAGCTTTTAAATTATTTTTCATGGAGGAAATGTTTTTGCCTATCTTTTACTTCTAGCATTCAGTTTTTTTTTTACTCTCTTTCGTTTTCTTCTTTCTACTAAGTTTTACATTTGAAAGCTTATTTCTTTTGTATGGTATTTTGTGTCGATAATTTTGAAATATTATCTGTTACATGATTTGAAACCGAAACAGGTTCGACCCTTTTGACATGAGTTTCAAAAACACATATTTTAGCGAAGCCGAAGGAAATTGTCGTAAGTAAAGTTTTGACTCGGTATATTTTTCACGGCATTTTGCACGGCTACCAGTATTTTTAATATACCTACCGTGCGACTAGCTGATATTTACCAAAATTTATTCATTTTTTATTTGACCTACTTAAATGCAAGTAGCAAAATTATAATGCTTCTAAATAATTTGATTAAAATGTTAATATGTTATCTAATATTATTTTTGTAAACATTTTATTATAAGTTGTAATCAGTTTTAAATAATGTGTTCTAAACGTTGAAAGGCGAGTATTTCGTAGCTTCATAAAGTGTTCTCTGTTATATGTCTTAACATATATTTTTTTGTAATATTTTATGCCAGATTTTTGAAAATTAATGCACGACTCGGTATAAATGTTGAAAACTCAAAAACTCTCCTACTACTTACTACGGGAATTTCAAAGAAACGATGGATGACTTGAGTTGAAACATGAGGCTAGAAAGAAGATATTACGGCCAAGAGAGAAGTAAAGAAGAAGCAGAGGGCATGTTTCGTTGAACCCAAATGCATGAGAATAAGGGCAAGAGCAAAATCAAAAAAAAAAAACCGGCCAAGTGCGAGTCTGAGTCGCGCACGAAGGGTTCCGTACCATTATCGCAAAAACAGAAAAAAAATCTTGTTTGTTGTATGGGAGCCCCACTTAAATATTTATTTTATTATGTTTTTAGTATTTGTTGTTATAGCGGCAACAGAAATACATCATCTGTGAAAATTTCAATTGTCTAGTTGTTGTCGGTTCATGAGATACAGCCTGGTGACAGACAGACAGACAGACGGACCGCGGAGTCTCAGTAATAGGGTCCCGTTTTTACCCTTTGGGTACGGAACCCTAAAAAGTACAATATTACTTAGGCATTGAAGTTAAATGTTTTTTAATTTACATAAAGTAAGCCCAAATAAATGTAATTACGTTCGACGACTCAGACAGTTTGCTGTATTAGGTCAACTAATAATTCTCTAAAATTACTTTAGTATCACATGATTAATTTTAAATGTGCTTTTACTAATATTGATCTAATACAGATAAGTTAATGTTTATTGAATTTATTGAAGTTGAGAAGTTCAAGGCCGTTCTTTCGGGCGCAATGATAATGTTGAAATTTGTGACTAGCTTGACTGGAGCTTAGGTTTCGCCTACAAAGCTTCATCATTCATCCTTTTACAGGGTTTAAGCAATAAGGAATCGTTTCTTTCAGCTGTCCGCTTAAATATAGGATCGACAGTTTTACAACTAAAGATAGGCACCAAACAGAAATGAGTTATGATAATTACACAAGAAAACCATTTCAGCTTTCCACTATTCTCAAGCGTATCAATCAATACTTGTTTCATCGTCATTTTGTTTGAAGTCCACAAAAGAGGCCAAGTCAAGCTATAAAACACCTCAAAATACACTCTTATGCATTCTCAAGCTTTAAAGCAAAAACTACACACCCGTAACACAGTTAGTGGCTTAACGATAGCTGTAAACGTCAATCGACCATGACTGTACACATTCAGTGCGTGCCGCTAAAAGTAAATCGTAAATTGTAGTAAAGGTAAACACACATGTGTGCAGTTTTGGCAGCGACCACAGACGATAAATCAGTGGAACATTGACAAACACGACTGGGCTGCAATCGCGGATGTCCCTGTCTGCACTTCCGCGTCGCGATGAGTAATATCCCAGGCCGTGGTACGGAAACATCTACACTTGGACGCTGCGACCAATAAACACGTGCTGGAAAATTGTTATGACAAATAGAAATTATTGTGATGGGAAATAAAATGTAGGTGGAGGGTGATCAATGTACAGAATTACTTTTAATTCGTTGCCAATCCTTCGCGGGGTTAATCATTCTCTATGCTCTAACGAAGGGACAAAAATAACTTTGCCGTTCGAAAACTGTTGTACCATTCATTCATCAATATACAAACTTTTTACTTTTCCAAGTACATTTTTATAAGTTGGTCGATTATTACTCGTACACTTGTAAAATCTACTTAACTGTGATAGTTTTCCTTTTAATTTCGTTATATATACTACAGCCGAGCAATAAGAGGAGTTCGTGGCTAAATAATAACAGCCGCACGGGTCGATCTTCAAGGTTAAGCAACGCTTGACGAGGTCGGTCCGTGGATGGGTGACCATCAACATACCGAGTCTCCTCCGTGCCTCGGAAAGCACGTTAAGCCGTTGGTCCCGGCTGTCATTTGAACATCTTTGACAGTCGTTACGGGTAGTCAGAAGCCTGAGATCTGACACCAGTCTTGCCAAGGGGTATCGTGTTACCCAGTTACTGGGTTGTGGAGGTCTGATAGGCAGTCGCTCCATGTAAAACACTGGTACTCAGCTGAATTCGGTAAGACTGGAAGCCGTCCCCAACAATAATTGGAAAAAGGCTAGGCATATGATATGATATACAACAGCCGTGAATTTCTTCACTTATCCAAAAGCAACCATTTAAACTGCAGCAAAGTGACCGCCAGGCACTTAACAATCACCACTACATCACAATGGCTAGTAAAGTCAATCAATAGGGTACAAATAAATAGGTAGGTAATGCCCAAATTCATTGTCTAACCGACCGTAATAATTAGTTAAAACTAATAGGCTCGTATCTGGGCCAATATCTAGGTGAGCACTTTATGACTCAGCACAGTAGATTGTTTCATTATTTAATACTAGTTGCCTGCCCCGGTTTCGCTCTGGTTAATTTAATATAGATTTTGTGATTTTCTACTTCTTCATGATTCTGATTGCCAGGTAGTTCTAAAGTCTTTACCACACATGATTCCATCCCCGGATATACTTATTTCTTTTCTTTGTTTCTTTACTCCTGGTAGTTTCAGAGTCCTAATTTAATCCAAATTTTTGGTATTAATCCTAATTTTTATCCGTGGTGCTAGGCAATTGGGTTTATCCCAGTTGTAAACGACCCTTTGTGCCTATTGGCCTTGTTTGTTCTGTCTCCTGCTTGATGTGGAGGGAATTGGAAATTTATATTTTTTCCTACTCCTCCGTTATTCTTTCCGATTAATTTCGTTGCGGGATCCAAGACAGCTAAATTCATTCGCCGGTACTTCGTCGAGCTTCATTGCCTCGGCGCTTTTCTGGTGGTTGCCACTGTTGATTCTGGCTTTCAGGAGTTGCAGTGGTTTGGGAATAGTGCGGTGGGTTTGTAGTCACCACTCATGATTCCAGCCCCGGTTTTTATGACTTCAGCATTCTGGTCTCCTGGTCAGTTGTGGAAAATCTAACAGAGCTCATAGATGGTCTAAGAGTACATAAAAACCGGCCAAGTGCGAGTCGGACTGGCCCACGAAGGGTTCCGTACGATTATCGCAAAAAACGGCAAAAATCATGTTTGTTGTATAGGAGCCCCACTTAAATATTTATTTTATTCTTTTTTTATTTAATCTGTCTAGCTATCACAGTTCATGAGATACAGCCTGGTGACAGACAGACAGACGGACAATGGATTCTTAGTAATAGTATCCCGTTTTTACCCTTTGGATACGGAACCCTAAAAATTACCATACTTTCATCCCATATTTTATCCCTTTAGGGGATAAATCTTTCATCCCATATATTATTAAATCTATATCCTCTCAAAATTTCAAACTTCTATCATATGTCAGTCGGGACATGGCCTTTTATATATGTATATAAAGGGTCTTTCAACAAGGACGGGTCGATGTTAAAATTGAATAAAACAAGATGTGTGTGAGATATTAACGAAATTTATTTTTTATTTAAAAGGCCCATTTATGCCATTATGGATGGAATATGACATCGTTCAAATGTCCGCCGCGGCTTCGTATGGTGGCACGAATCCGAGAGGTCCAATTTTTAATGACTCTGCTGCATAGATCGAGCGAGCGCTACAGATCAATGATAAACAATTTCTTTTGGCTTGAATAAAACAATATGGACGTGAATGACTTGTGGTTCCAGCAAGATGGCGCTACTTGCCACACAGCGAACGACACAATCGACATTCTGCATGAACGGTTTGAGGGTAGAGTTAGAGTTCCGCTAGACTTTTTCTTGTGGGGTTTTCTGAAGTCGCAGGTCTATGCCAATAAACCACATTCGACCTTTGCCCTGAAAGCCAACATAACGCAGGCCATCGCTCGGATTCAGCCGGATCTATGCAGCAGAGTCATTAAAAATTGGACCTCTCGGATTCGTGCCACCATACGAAGCCGCGGCGGACATTTGAACGATGTCATATTCCATCCATAATGGCATAAATGGGCCTTTTAAATAAAAAATAAATTTCGTTAATATCTCACACACATCTTGTTTTATTCAATTTTAACATCGACCCGTCCTTGTTGAAAGACCCTTTAGATAGATAGATGTAGTTCTTACCTATCGGTAAAATTGGTTCCAGAGCTAGTATGTTTTAGTAAAAAAAATGTATGAGTTTTTTTTACGTTTAGAGAAAATTAATGATGCATGCAGTGTATTCATTTTACTTGTTTTCAAAAACGAATAAAAATAAAGTGAATATCAAAAAAATATGAATATAAATTAACAAAATCCGTTTTTGGACACAGGAACCGAACATAAGACATCGCTTCCATTCCCCATTTTAAAACATAGGCCATACTTAAAGCAACAGGAAGCGAAACGAACCAATATTCATCTTAGCATTTTCTCTGTATTCTACAGAGAAAATGCTAAGATGAATATTGGTAGAAGACACGCGTTAAAACCGTGTATATGCTATTTACCGTATCAACTTCCGAAATGTAGTGCACGTCTAATCCGGTTTGTAATGCTCTAACCACACGGTCTAATTTTGTTAATATTTGTATTAGGGCACACCGAAGTCGCCGGGCGTGGGATGAACGGGTTGTCCAGCCAATTAATACTCTGTCGTATCCCAATGAACCTCTCTCCTTCCTCAACGGTTAATTAAAGGCTCACACGATACCGTTTAAAGGTACCTATGAAGCTGTTATAACTTGACATAGATTCTAAATTAACTATCTGGATGGATCAATATGCTACCTAGGATAGCACATTAGATACAGCGTAGCTTCAACTTAGATTATATTTTCCTATCAAAGTAAATGTTTGCGTCTTACAAGACGCGTAGATAAAATATCTAGCGTATTGTTAGGTTTTCTTTGATAAACACATATTTTATTGGTTAAGTATTAAATTAGTTATTTTTATCATCAAATGGTATTTAAAAGTTGTTAAATTGATTACTCTAGGAAACATTCAAATGTCAAATGACGACGCATCTAATGACGGTTCACGTATGGAGGAGTGAATGTTCTGAGGCGAGATGGGAAGTCTAGTCAGGACGAGCGTGGAAAATGTTTGTGTTGACCTAAGTGGATATATTGTATTTAGTTTATGCTAACTTAGTGTGAACCGGAAAACAAAGAAATGTTCAAAATCCAACCTGTGTGTTATTTCTGAATTGGGTATTTTAAATAAAAAAAATAAATTTATTTTTATGTATTTTAAAACTTTACATATCACAAATTAAATTTTAAAAAGACGTCACAATGCTCAAGGCATTTCATAGTAACTCAACGTCAACTACTTAAATTGACTGAAAACATCCGAAAATATATAATACAGGTAATATATCGCTAATGTGTATGCAGCTAATGTATAGCTTTTATATTATTTATTATATATATATATATATATATATATATATAATACAGCTAATGTGATTTAGTAATGTGTGATAAAGGATTCATAAAGGCTAATTTCGGTAATATACTCCATGGACGCTTTGGAAGTACTGAGCATAAAAAAAGTAGTCGTAATGAATATTACCTACGTGTTATTGGACCGGTGTTTGATAATGTTGTTTATCAGGTACATTTAGAAACATAATTGTTATAAAGTAATCGCTTTTACATATGGGTAGGTGATATTGGTGTAAAATAAAAAATAAACAAACACGATTGGCGCGCAAATACGACTTTGGATATCAAAAAACTTCATTAGATACCACTAAATTTTATGAAGCCGAAATCTGTGGAGTCTTTATATTTCTTAATTTATGCATACATATTTTATAACAGATAAATTGTGTAGAGAAATAACTGTATAAGAAGTGATGATATAAAATTAAATTGTTTCATGTATAAAATATATAAAAAGGTAAATAATACATATGTTTAATTCCAGACACACTTCTAGTATTATTCAGCAATTCAATAGCTCGATGGTAACCAGAAATATATAGATACATGAATAAACACTATTACGACAATTTTACCTAAATATGAAATATTCTACTTAAAATTACGTAGAAATGGAAGAAAAATTTTCAGACAAACTGTCCAAAACTTTTAAGTTAAATAAATACGAAACACTATTCCTCTACTTGCTGACACGGCAGGGGTCCAACTAAAGTTATTTAGTCCGGCGCCCATTCTTCTGATTTTTATTTAGCACAAAAGATTCCTAAGCCTCCATTTTGGTTGGGTATCCCATTACGCATGCCAGGAAGTATGAGAGCACAAAGGGAATGAAGGAACGGTGTGGGATGGTCCTCCTTTATTTATTCAGGACCTCGCAGAGGAAAGTAATTCATGCGTGTTTATTAAAAAGCTGAGTGGTTTTATCGACCGAATAAATTAAAACACAACGTAACGTACCGTTTGGTATATTAAAATTCATTTCGTTTCCGTTTATAACGCGTCGGTTATTATGGTGTAAATTGCTGTAATGCTTATGAAGACATTATTTGAATACATAAAAACGTAGGTGTATTGAAAATGTGTAAGCTGGCTGTATATAGCACCAAAGAGACATTACTGGGCCCGGGAGGTAGGAATTAATAACGTAGACTTGTGGTACATTGATAATAATGTAGGTACATATACGAATGCGTGTTTTAAACTGTTAATGTAAATAAATGTATTTGGTATTGGCTTATTATTAAGGTGAGTATAGACTAGAGCAGTTACTTGTAACAGAACATCGAGCATTCGCTGTTTTTATTTACTCGAACCTGACGCCCGATGTTTTGTTAAGGCCTGATTTAAAAAAAGACAACTAGCATTTTAGTGTACCATTTTGTCGAGCAAAGGCACGAGCGCCGGTGACGTGGAGTGACGTCAATAATGAACGCAAAGTACAAAGAAATGTTACAGGTAAGTGCTCACTCGCCGTGGCATTGCGTCGAACACAGCATTGAACATTCGCAAGAACATTACAACAATTTACATGTACTGTAACGTTCTGGCAGCAAACTGAGCATTTGTCTGTATTGTACCATTCTTAAGAACATGCAACATCTCATCTCCTCTTACATTACATTGTAATGCTCGCGAAAATGCTCTAGTGTATACTCACCTTTATGTTGGTTTGAACAGTTTAAAGGATCTAGTTCTAAGGGTTGTATTAAGTAACTGAATATTATTGAAATAAGATATAATTTTGACTGTGTATAACTTAAGTAATTTTTGGGATGTAATAGTAGTTACCAATTTAGAATGATGTTCGTAATTGTCTAGCCTCCGTCGCATAACTCCCAAGGCACGGTGACGTCACCTTTTTATAACTCCAATCATCATCTATATTTCCTTATCCTTTTTTATTTATCAAGAAGGCCTAGCGGCCCAGATAAAGTGAATTTCTATCAGCCATAATGGTTTTCCAAAATTTGAAAATATTTTGTATCGTAATATTCTACTGAAATGTCGCGTGGTAAATGTCATACTAATTTTGCCATTTAAACAATTGCTGTATAAGAATATCTTGTAATAGAATATCACATTTTATAGGGCGGAGTTAAATTTTTTGTGACTATAAATATTGTGCTACTAAGTCAGCCTCTACTGTTCGTTTATAGGTAGATTTTCCATAGAAAGGGTAACATAAAAAGTAGATATACGGATATACGGTTTTCCGATATTGCGACATAAGTACGACGTCGTTACACGGATATGGATGGCCATTTGTCATGATTTGCCATAACACCGATTCGCTGGGAAAATATAATGGTTTCTAATCTAAGGGAATAATTGATGGTGGATTTGAAGTGTCAATGCAATTTTACGGTTGGACACAATTTTGTTGCTTATGCGGATATTTAGATTTTTGGCTTTGTCGATCAAATTCTTTTATTTATGTCGGTACTGGTTCCGACTGATATGACGCATTAAAAAGTCTATGGAAATATAATACAAAATCAATTCTTTTCTATTAAAGAAAACCATCAGACTGATGAATGAAAAACGGGCTAAGTGTGAGTCTGACTTGCGCACAGAGGGTTCCGTATAAACAGCTACATTCGCCAAAATAAATAGGTAAAATTACTAATGTTCATAAACAATGAAAACACCGAATATTTCTCTAACGAAGGGTGAAAATGAACTTTTCCGTTCGAAAACTGTCAGCCCCATACATGAATAAACAAAATTTATGCTTTGCCTAGTACATTTTATAAGTTGATCAACTATTACTCGTAAACTAGTAAAGCCTACTTAGCTGTGATAGTTTTCCTTTTAATTTCGTTATATTTACTACTGCCGTGATTTTTTTCACATATCCAAAAGCAACCATTTAGCTGGCAGGGGGCAGGCGGAAATGGCTAATTTTATGCTGAATCGAAAAATGGTTTTCACAGACCCGTAATATTTTTTTATTTATTTATTCAGGACCTCCAACGAAAGATGTACACAAAAAAAAAACCACAATGAATCATCAATATGAAGTAATGACAAGTGCACTCCCTCAAGTATAGGAGGCCACAGAATGCCATTTTTGAATGGACTATCCAACAATACCCCTCACTATGGGATAGAGGTGAAAAATAAACATCCCATCCACTTTACGTGTACAGGAGGAACATTTTTTTTTCATGGTTTTATTTTACCACTTTGTCGCCGTAGTAAATATGTATATCCATGCCAAATTGTAAGTTTCTAGTACTAAGAGTCTCTGAGTTAAGCTGTGAACGGATTGACAGACGGACATAGCGAAACTATAAGGGTTCCTTGTTGGCTACGGAACCCTAAAAAGGATCATCAAACTCCTTACAATGTTACACTGCTAGGTAGTTTAAAAAGTAAACAGAGCAGGTTTGCATATCCGTTACTGAAAACAAACAGTTTTCCTTAGATCCAAAAAGGAATTTTAATTACAGAAAGGAAATAAAATTAATTAGTAGGTATTTATCGATGAGCCTTTGATTAAACTCCGTCCGACATCCGCAGCGCTTCCTTAATTAATAGTAAAAATGTTTTTTCACTGAAGTAATTAACGCTCTTATAACCTTTTTGTAGATAAATTAAACCCTTTAAAAAAGGGCAAAAGTATTCCTCGAGTTTGTTAAATTAAAAATGTTTTTAATCTCAAGACAGCAATATGAGATAACAAGACGTTTATTGTTGAACAAAGTTTTCAAGAACGACATTTCGAGGCAATTATGTTTAATAGTTTAACCTGTTTTAATCTTAGCAATTTGAACAGACATTTGAGTTAGTTAAGAAATAATTTGTTAAGCGTAGGTGCGACGGGAGCATGCGACAACGGCGTTCGTAGTTTACTAGATAAAGTTTTCCCAGCGATGTCTTGTTTCATAAAGGCGTATATGTATTTTATATTTCTTAGTGTTAACGCGGTACTGGATGTATGGCCACTCGGTGCCAGAATATCAATATTGGACCTCCTTTGGACAGTTTTTTTTGCAAAATATTTTTCATTTACATATCCTATGTAAGTTAACAAGAAATTCTAACCATACATTTTTCTTTTTATAAATATTTTAAATATCAAAGTCGTTTTGGAGGCGTTAGCAAAAGAAGCGCAAAAATACCGCGTTGTATTTTTTTAAAGCAAATGTATTAGTCATAGGAAAAAAACACGTTTCACAAATAATGTACATGAATCAATAATGTTTTATTCATACCTTTTGACCTAGCCTTACTAAAGAGTATGCTTTAGAAAGACACCGTTTCTCGGCACTAAAGCGGAATAAGGGCTTTAAAGCTTTAGCTACAAAATTTGTATTAAATGAATAAACACCAGAGGCACTACAGAAAGTGTCTTTTTGACAGCAATGGCGATTGTCAAAATGCCAATATGTAAGGGATTGATCACTCAATTTCAGTAGCCGTTGACCCTACACATTTTTGACATTTTTGACCGACGAAAAATAAAGGGAGAGTTCGACGTGTAAATTTTATTTTTTATGTATGACCTCGCATAACTTTTTATAGTGTGGTCCCATTTCAAAAATTCTATTTTTTTGGCAAGAGTGTACGTAGAAGTTGGACCCATTTAAATTTGAAAAATAAAATCCACCACTAAAGGTAGAAAAAAGGATTTATTGATAATCTTCCTACAGAATTTTCTGAACTGAACTGAAAAGCGAAAAAAAAATATTTGTAACAAAAAATTTAACCGACGAAATAACAAAAAAAAGCAAAAAAATAAAATAATGATTGCAGCTAGGTTGATCTTCGTTGTTTGTTTGTTTGGCGCCGCTGCGCCTCAATAATAGACTGTAAGTTTCTTATATTTTTTTGCTTTTTAGTTCGTTATTTAGTCAGTTAAATTTTTTGTTTATATTTTTTTTTGTCAAAAGCTATCACGCCGCTTACGTTGAAAGAATGTCACTTGTCGAGAGCCTCAGATGTACTAGCTTATATAACGTAAACACGATCTTTAAATACAACACTTTCAGGGTTACCTATAGTAGCTCAAGATCGAAAGGTATAGAAAAAATAAAGGAATAACTTTACCCCGCAGTGGAAAACAGAGACTAAAAAAATAATAAATAATAATAAGATTAACGAAACAATATTTTCAGGGCACCCGTGTAGCATGGGACCTTACTCATAAAGGTAAAGTTCTACCTACTACGTAAGAAAATTGAAACGGGTAAAATCTATTTGTTCAGCAAATTCTACAACAGCAATAGCGAACCTTTTGAAGGCCGTAATAATAGAATCCACATTTGTATAATAATTATTACTTACTAAAGAAAACTTAGAAAGTTTATTCAGACCAATTACGCAGAATAGACGCTAACAGCATTTATTAAAACTTCATACTTTTATTGTGAGTACCTACATAACGGCTGTTATACTTGTAGAAAGTATTGGAAAAATACTCGGCAAAAAGAACTTCTAACAAAAATATGAGAGCTTACGAGAATATAGATACATTCGTATCCACCTGGCTAATTCCAATATTATTATCGTTTCAGTTTAGTTAGGTACCTTACTCACAACCCTCGTCGTGTGAAAGTGACATTTGATTTAAGGATATTCTGAATAAAAACCTAAACGGGAAATCCGAAATCCTCAACAAAAAAGTGTCACGTCAAAATTAAGGTAAATTTTGACACATACGTAGACACATTTTTCACGTTAGAGTGGATAAAATTATGAAAAGGAAAAACCACCTTCCTGAAACACTTAAGATATGAATAAAATTCGTAGAATATTAATAGATATGAACGTCTTTCATATTTAAGTATCTTACTGGTTTATTAAAAGCTTTTTTCTCAGTATACGTGTTAGGTATGATATAATCATCGAAAACACTACTACAATCTCGAGATATGATCCAAGGCATCTAAATTTCGACGCACACAAAATTTTAGCCAGTCCTAAATAATCCTAGGCTTTACGACTAAAAAGTTGGTAACAGTCTTCAGATTGCACTCTTACGTACAAACGCAGCCTTTTACGAAAATAGGAAACTGATGAATGAAGTTTCTAGGGGGATCGCACATGGCTAAGTATTTTTTTTTCCGTCGATTCATGCGTAATGAATTTTCATCATCAAATTATATCAACGTTCAGTGCATCGTTGTTGATGAAAATGTGTTTCATCCAATCGTATTCCGAAGTAACGTATGATCAACGTCCAATGCATATTTTATAGTATTACTATTATAGCTTCTGCCAGCGGGAGAAGCCGCAGCTATAATAATAATGAATGTCGAAAATTATCCCAAGGAAACATAAGTAAAATAAAATAAGCCAATATTGCTGTTTTATTATAGTTTACAATACAATAATATTTATTCGTGACGATCGGTTTTTCCATCAACAGCTTGTGTCCTTCGACAATGGCCTCCTCCAAAGATTTCCACATATCTCTGTCTCTCGCAATTCTGATCTATTCTGGACCGGCAACTCTTTTGAGGTCATCTTCCCATCGTTTCATTTGTCGACCTTTACTTCTTTTGCCGTCCCTGGTACCCACTATGTTATTATTTTAGTCCATTTGTCCGTTTTCTCTCTCCTGCCCATTTCCATTTAATTGTTTTGCATACTTTATTCACATCTTTAAATTTAGTTACATTTTAAATTTTGTTTATCTAATTTTATCTTTTTTTCTTTTAAGGAAACATATTTCCGGGATAAAAAGTATCATATGTGCTATTCCTGACTATACTACTATCTCTCTGGCAAATCCTGAAACACTTAAGATATGAATGAAATTCGTAGAATATTAATAGATATGAACGTCTTTCATATTTAAGTATCTTACTGGTTTATTAAAAGCTTTTTCTCAGTATACGTGTTACGTATGATATAATCATCGAAAACACTACTTCAATCTCGAGATATGATCCAAGGCATCTAAATTTCGACGCACACAAAATTTTAGCCAGTCCTAAATAATCCTAGGCTTTACGACTAAAAAGTTGGTAACAGTCTTCAGATTGCACTCTTACGTACAAACGCAGCCTTTTACGAAAATAGGAAACTGATGACTGAAGTTTCTAGGGGGATCGCACATGGCTAAGTATTTTTTTTTCCGTCGATTCATGCGTAATGAATTTTCATCATCAAATTATATCAACGTTCAGTGCATCGTTGTTGATGAAAATGTGTTTCATCCAATCGTATTCCGAAGTAACGTATGATCAACGTCCAATGCATATTTTATAGTATTACTATTATAGCTTCTGCCAGCGGGAGAAGCCGCAGCTATAATAATAATGAATGTCGAAAATTATCCCAAGGAAACATAAGTAAAATAAAATAAGCCAATATTGCTGTTTTATTATAGTTTACAATACAATAATATTTATTCGTGACGATCGGTTTTTCCATCAACAGCTTGTGTCCTTCGACAATGGCCTCCTCCAAAGATTTCCACATATCTCTGTCTCTCGCAATTCTGATCCATTCTGGACCGGCAACTCTTTTGAGGTCATCTTCCCATCGTTTCATTTGTCGACCTTTACTTCTTTTGCCGTCCCTGGGGTACCACTCTGTTATTATTTTAGTCCAGTTGTCCATTTTCTCTCTCATCATAATGTCCTGCCCATTTCCATTTAACTGTTTTGCATACTTTATTCACATCTTTAAATTTAGTTACATTTTTAATTTTGTTTATCTAATTTTATCTTTTCTTCTTATAAGGAAACATATTTCCGGGATAAGAAGTATCCTATGTGCTATTCCTGACTATACTACTACCTCTCTGGTAAATTTTATCCAGATCCGTTCAGTAGTTTTTGCCTGAAAGAGTGACAAACATACAAATACACTTACACACTCACAAACTTTCGGCTTTATAATATCAATAGGATCATCATAACCAATCAGGCAGTTCCGTGGTGAGTTAAGCCATATTCCCCCGGAATGGCTCACTATAAAGTCGATAAAAGAGAGCCACGTTCTGCCCCGGACATTTATGAACTCAAGCCATTGAAAAATGGTGTGTCAATTGTTCACTGTAACTATTGGATATACGTGTCTATAGCCACTTTAATATACTGACTTAGAACGGGAGAACTGCCCTGGTTTAATATATAGGTCTGAGACTGCCGCATTTTAGATGAACATTGGCCGAAATAGAACGGAATTGTCAAACGGCTTCGCAGAGGAATAAGTCAAGACGTAGAAATAAACAAATGAAGATCAACAAACAAAGGAATGTAGGTTATAGATAAAAGTGAGCAACCATGGGCCGATTTCTGAATTGAGCATTTGGAGTTAAAAACGTATCAAACCCTACTTTAGTGACAAATTTTGACAGTTTACAAGCTAAAACATAGTTGAAAAATGCTCAAATTCAGAAATCTGTTATTATTATAAAATTGGTAACTTATTTTTGTAAAATTGTTGTGAATGTTTCGTTGTTAGTTTTTAAATTGAAACTAGGAAGCATAGTTGAAAAATGCTCAAATTCAGAAATCTGTTATTATTATTAAATTGGTAACTTATTTTTGTAAAATTGTTGTGAATGTTTCGTTGTTAGTTTCTAAATTGAAACTAGGAAGCAAACAGGAGTCATAACATTGGTACACACTACTTGCATGTGATAGCAGTCAACATAATATCTTTCAACGAAGATACAGTTTACGCTTTCCGATTTCTCTTTGGCTCTGCAAACCGAACTGTTACAGACGAAATATTGATTGCAAAGGTCAGACAGTTCATTTGTTATTCCAGTGGATTCTACTCCAATGAAAATGATCTGCTGAAGGGCAAATCGAATTGCAAGTTTAAAAATATCCGTATTTTGCAAGCTGTACCTACAGAACATTTTGGTTAACGTTGGCAGTTGTTATATATCGTATTATACAAATGAGATTGATGATGATTATTTCTAACCCTCGACGGAAAAAGAAGGGCGGGAAGTTTGACGTGTGTACCTGTGTGTTTGTGAATTTGTGTATCTGTCTGTGGCATGATAGCTCTTAAACGGATGAACCGATTATGGTTTAGTTATTTTTTTGTTTGAATGGTTTTGAAGGTGAGATGAAAATCGGTTCAGTCGTTCAAAAGTTATGGGCGTTTTAATGTTTGAATCGGTGTATTTTTGCAAGATATCGTGTCATAATTACGTGTTCGATAGATTATCGATCGAAACGTGTTCTAGAAAAATTATGTAGTTTAAAAAGTAAGAAATAAAAATGTGTCAGGGGTCTTTAAAATTTTAATTGTTCCACTTTTATTTAACTTGCCTTGTTAGTTAAATAAATTTTAAAATAGTTATGGCCCAGTCGATTGAGCAGAAATTTTGCATACACGGTTTGGATGACAATGCATGGTTAGCTGAAAGTTTGTTTCTAAAAACATTTTTTTTATTAATATTTTATTACGAAACGACAAAATCTGTTTGATTATAAGGTGCATTTAAAGAAAGTCCTTGAGGCCTTAGAAGGTAGTGATCATATAAAATGGTCAACCGTTTCTACCACGTCATCACTAGCTTTTTATAGCAAACCTTTGCTACAAAATAACACCTACCAATCAAAAATTCTCCAACAAGACAAATAAACTGTATACAACGCTTTATACTTCCATAATAAGTAAAATTTTATGAGAACCACGAAATGACATGTGGAACACAGACCGCTGGCACAACGTGGAAGCTACGCGTGCCAAGCAATTACTGCTTTGCTTATCTTGCGCATCATACTCGGTATATTAAACATTCTAAACATGAAGTTTTTCTGCTGACTCATGTCCAGGATTAAAACGGTATGGCCGTAGTTTCTCCTACACTAATTTGGAGTAAAGTTGGAGCGTAAACGTCGAAAGTTGAACAGTGACCTAATCGACTTCTGTGCTGCAAAGAATGCGAACTTTTGTTCTTAGAGACCTTCGTTGTAAAGTTGGTGGGCAAATGTTTTCTTCTTAATCAGTATCTAGAGTTGTGTTATTATTTTAGTGTACAATATACCTAGTTTATTCTGTCTAGTTTTTAGGTAAATTTAATCAATAAATAAACATTAAAATAAATACTAGTTGGTAGTTACATGAAACGGTGTAGCGACAGTGTCTGGTTAGGGTTCCGTAGTCAACAAGGAACCCTCATAGATTCGCCATGTTTATCTGTCCGTCCATCCGCAGCTTAGCTCAGATACTCTTAGTACTAGAAAGCTATAGTTTGGCATGGATATACATATTAATCACGCAGACAAAGTGGTAAAATAAAACTATGAAGAATATAGTTTTTTTAGGGTACCTTCCTGTACACATAAAGTGAGGATGTATTTATTTCTCGTCTATCCCATGGTATGGGTTATCGTGGTAGGCCATTCAAAAATATTACGGGGCTATGAAAACCATTATTCAATTCAGGGATCCGTTTGCGTAAAATTAAGCATTAAATTGCAAATTTTTGTTATAGTCAAGTATCCTAGGCCAGCTAAATGGTTGCTTTTGGATGTGCAAAAATTCTCGGCAGTAGTATATATAACGAAATTAAAAGGCAAACTATTGCAGCTAAGTAGGCTTTACAAGTTTACGAGTAATAGTCGAATAATTTATAAAATGTACTTGGAAAAGTAAAAATATTGTATATTGATGTATGGGGGCAACAGTTTTCGAACGGCAAAGTTAATTTTGTCCCCTCGTTAGCCGGCCGGTTGGCCGGCTTTTTCTTATTCTTTCCTCCCCAATTATTTAAAGTTGGCCATCGATGTCAAATATTTCTTCTCATCTTTTGCGAGATGGAATAGCTTAGCAGCACTCAAGACTTCGGTCCATTCGTAAATGTTTTTCAGCTAAGGCATTTTTGTTAGGCCAATAACGAGGAAACGCGCTATTGGCCTAACATAAAAGCTATGCCCATTATTATCAGTTGCAGGTAGTCGTACTTCTTGTGCCGAAAAACAGTATGTAGTACAACGGGTTCAAAAATAATTATCATTGGTATGCGTATACGCACAAAAATACTTGGAACTCTATGCACTTTCTACGCCGTTTTCTTATTTCCCAAACACTCATACTGTGATTCTGCCCACCCCGTTTTCCTTTATCCCATAAATAATCAAGGAACATTCTAATAAGGCTTGTAACAAAGCTACATTCAAAAGGATACGATGTTACGAATAGAGATCTTATTCCAATCTTTGTTCCAATTTCAATATATGTGATATGAATATGAATTTATTTTTAATTTAATAATGATTTATGTTAATTATTCTTAATTTACTTTGACTGCTTGCATGAATTTTGACTTTAGTGATCTATTACTAATTTGCACGCCGAAATTAAAGGCAGAATAAGATATCTGTAATTATTGCCTAAGAACTTTCTGTACCATATTGACGCAAATAAATGATTTTTGTTTTTTTTTTGTAAAGTAAACTGCCGAGCAATGAAAAAGTTCCACCCTCAAAATGCCGACAAACATCTTAATTGAATTTTTTCACATTGAATTTAAAATTTGAACACAATATTTACGTTTTTAGTTGGTAATATTCTGATGCGCTGTTAAATGTACTTCAATATTGCAGACGGCGTCATTAGCCTTTCCCGTTTAGGAGTAATTTGGTGCTATGTCACTGGAACTTTTTCATTGTTCGTTAGTGTATGTTCCACAGCTGTTTTCTTCTTCTTAATCAGTATCTTTTTATGAAGTTACCATATTAGATTTGGCGTTTGTTTCACGTAACATTAAGTTAACGTCGACGCAGGAATTAGCAGTCCCTATACCAATAAAACGGCCTAAAACACGATCAAAAGCAGCATCGTAATAGCAACACAAAAATGATTCTTGCGTAAGCGCGTTCTCTATTAGTCATCGAAGGTAAGCATACGAAAAAATACTTTAAAGTTTCAACAAATCGTACTGTCCTAGACGGTGGGGACTTCTCTTTTCTCTAAACTCACATAGTTTTAAGGCCCATTTTCCTTTCTCCTATAAATTATAAACAAACATTCGAGCAAGACTTGTATCAGAGCTACATTAGGAAGGATACGATGTTAAAGACAGATTTTTGGCCACTAATAATGTTGCTAGAAGACATTTTCTTTGTAAAAAATGTGCCATTACAGTACACGTAATATTAAGCTAATGTAAATCAGTGTAAGAATTGGCAGTACTTGTGTTATTTAAAGGGCGAAACCACCATGGTTAACAGAATCAAGAGCAACATCGAAAACAGCAACACGATTCAGCGCACAAAAAATGGGTTGAAACTTTCAACAAAGCGTACTTTCCTAGACTTCTATTTTTTCTAAACACACACAGTTTTAAGGTCCGCCCCAATTTCCCCATATAAATTATAAACGAACATTCCAACAAGGCTTGTAACAAAGCTACATTCAGAAATCAGAAGGATGCGATGTTAAACACAGATGGTTTGCCACTGATAACGTTGCGAGTAATTAATGAACTGCTCGCAAAATTAAATGTATGTGTATTGCGTTAGCATACTGTTTAGTTTATAAACTAAAATACAATATTGTTTTAAACGCCGAATATTCTGACAAAAATACTTTATTACAAAAAAATAAACCTCCGACCTCCTCAAAATACACATACAAAGTGAAAAATATTCAATTTCGGAAGGTGGTGTCAAAAAATTAAGAAACGAAAACAGGAAAACCGACTTAAAAAGTTTTTTATTTTTCACTTTTTTGTGGTTCATAATAAACAAGTTTAAGTTAGGTACCTATAATGCCCACAGTGATGCCAGAATAGATTACACGAATAACATGTAACTTGAACATAACCAGTGGAATGAGAGTGTACCAGGGTGAACTGTACACACCTGCGTACCCGTTTAGAGCATACTGGCGTGATGGCGTGTTATGAAATGGTATAAACAATAAACAGACATGCGATTGCAGCAATCCCGAGAGATTTGCCGTCATTTATTGAGGAGTTCTGTTGTATAACTCCGAAGTTCTTCATCAGATCTTTACCAAATTGAAATGGGACCATTTCGAAATAAACTTCTTTCAAATAAAAGAAGAATTTTGCAAATCCGTTTATTATATTATGACGGAGTTATGCCGTTCGGACATACATAATAAATATATATATAGGAGGTTCTCAATTCGGATGTATAGAAGCTTCTCCTTTTTGGGAAGTCGGTTAAAAAGATGTGTTTATGTCACAGGGTGACGATAAAAAATGGGATTTGATCAAATCCCTATCGTACGGAATATCTTATAATAATAACTATGTGGTACGATTTCCCTAAAGAAAGTTAATGTTTTCATCAAACGACTTAACTATTTTACTGATTATGGTTATTTTTCAGTGACAGAAAACTACACTCTATCGCTAACTAAATTAAATAGTCTGCACTTTGTCCCAAAAAATGGTAGGTTTTTGTGGGATAGTCCTCAGTGGCGAGACCACGGGAAAATAAACAATATTAATCCATGTACATATATAACACAATAATAACCTATTCATTTACAACAAGCGCTACTTGTTATTTTTACCAAAAACACAATACAATTTCTCTTCAAAAACAGCATTCAAAATCGCAGCAACAAAACTAATTGATCTCAAGGACACTAAAGACTGCAATAGCCGTGAATGCACAATTTAATTCTAATTGATACAGGTTGTACATAAACAGTTCAACTTCAATAATACGAGCTATATAAGTCGGTTGAGCCACAAAATAGATACATGTAGAAGGTTAAATCCGTACAAAGAGCGAAAATGCACGCTCCACTAAAACCACATACGATACACATCAAGCAGTTTACAATACCTCTAAGTATCTCGTCTCTAGTCTTTTAAATAATCCGGTGACATTGTGCATTTTCAATTTGTAAACTGCCGGGTACTTGTTTTTTTTAGTAAATATTGTCAATGTTGCTCGGTATCTACGGTTTCGGTTTCGGGTTTCGGTTTAAGTCAAAATTGTCTTTTTGACTTCTTTAAATGTTCTCAAACTCAAATACTTTGTGACTGGCATTTATTTCAGATCTCTTCCGTACGCATCCGTCCGATCATCAATCTATACCTGAAGTATCAACTAACATAAGAGACATTTACCCAAAATACATAAATGTTCTATACGTATGTTAATTATAATTAGTACTTCTGTTATCGACGTACGCGTATGCATCTTTTCGCTCGTTGTACGAGGCTGACCTTCTATACTTATCTACTAACTGGCTCAGTGTTGCTTCCTAATGGAATCGTGTCGTCGAGCGCAACACCATTCGAGATTAACTTTAATTAAGTGGATGTTATTTGAAACTTCAGCTGGAAGGAAATTTATCCTGTTACATAAACCTATGTACGGTGTATATACAGCTGGATTATGTATTCTTATTTGAGTGTTTACTTGGATGGAACTTGGCTTAATTGGTACAGCGGACATTTATCAATTTGTTACGTAAAGATACCATTGCCCATGTACGGTATAGGGGAGAGCTCTCGCTCTTCTCGCATGTCGGGAGCTCTCCCCTATACCGTACATGTTACCTCTTTATACCAGCGAGAGATTTCAAATGAAAACCAGGTTTACCTAAAGAAACAGATAATTATAAATAGTTGATAAACCGGACGTTATGTCAACTACTCTAAACAGGGAAAAATCGGTGAAGGTGGGTAATTTGTTTCAAATGTCATTAATTCAATGTAAAATTTCACCCCATAAAGGTAATTGTTCATGGTTATTCTTTTAGTTTAGATTAGTTAAACACACGTCATAAGTAACAAAATATTTTTTTTATCTATAAAGGCCATCAATTCGCTTTTAATAATATGAAACAAATTCACAAAAGAAAATGTCATTAAATTCGTATTAACAAAATTATGCTTGTGGTGCAGGTTATTAATTGCCGTACCATGTTATTTTCGGGGTTGTATCAAAATTGAAAATGTATTTGCCTGTACAGACTGGTATCCAAATGAACATTTACAAGCAAATGCACGTATTCAAATTTTGCAATTCCAATAGACACAAAGTGAGTGATTTGAAATGAATATCGACACGATCCGGAACTAAATAGCTGAATGTTTTGCCGTATAGGTAATTCAAATCACCTTTAGAAATTGCTCTCGCCATTTCATTATTTACCTGATATATATATACGCCTGCTTTGTTGTGTTTGAAAACATCTGAGCTAGCTATTTTCATGTCTTTAAAATAATTTACTTATTGCCTCACCGGAATTAAAACTAAGCAAAATTGAATGGATTAATGCTATACCAACATTCGTTAAACTCTCAGCTTCGTTAAACTGAACCACTAGAATTTCGCGCCGAAATTTTTCATAGATTATACAGATATCTGGAACAGCAACAGGACCGTTAAAGGCTTATCTAAACCAATTATCAAAGGCCGATAAGGGATAAAATTAATTGCAGAGCCAAAGCGAAATTTTTGGGAAAAGTTGTTACTCCTAAATTACGGTTGGCCACATTAGATGTAAATGACTAACACGTTCGAGTTATCTCGCCCTGCAAATTCACTTTGGCCAAGCTCATAAAAATGATACATTGCCATACTTGGGTGGAGCTTTGCAGGATTTAGACGCTCAGGGCGACGTCCTGAGGGACGCGTGTACCATAAACATAATCGCTCTCATCAGCTGCCGCCTCTATCGATGGGAGATCGCGCGTACATTTTTATGGTGTCCCGTTTACGAGCCGCCAAAGAATTTGTTTTCATATAAACTTTTATGAGACGTTGATCGTGTTCTGCAGTGAAGAATGTTCTGAAAGTGTTAGCAGTAAAATAAATCGAGTTATTTTGTTTGTCTCGATTAAGATTATGAATAAGGCTAACATCAAATCATTATTTCATTTGAATGATAGAATTTTCTTTTAAGCGGCTTTGGTTTTCGATAAAATAAATAGACCACCTTCGTTTATAAGAAACATGAGTTACAAGGGGAGGATCCTTGAGCCGAAAAATAGCTGAGGTAGCCTACAGGCGGGCGCGCGCGATATTGCACAAACTTTTTTGACGTTCTAACAATCTTTGCTATCTATTTTTCTTAGACAGAAAAAATCACAGTAAACTCTCTCGGAAATTGAGCTTCTCGTGCCTCCAACATATTATCCCTATAAATTTACCTGACATCCTCAATATTTCAGGCGTTTTCACCGACCTGACCTCTTTTAATAAATCCCTACGTATATATACGTGAAAGGAATGTCTGTAGGTTTCCTCTTGTTGTATTGTATGAACGATACAATTGGCATTATTATAGATCAGCCCTTTTATCCCTCTTGCCGACATTAGGTATGCGGTTTTACGCAGATTTATTTATTTACATATACAAGCGTTGAGTATTCGAGGTAGGAAATGAAACCCCGTAACATCTGTTTGGGCTACAAAATAAAACAATGTCAAAGGTTGAACCCAAAACCTGAAAGTTTAAAAGGCAGAACTAAATTGTTTTAGTGTAACTGATTCGGGTTACAACAACTGAAATGAATAATATAATTCTGAAGGAAACAGAGGGTTTCGTATAACATATTAAATTATTAGTAGAGTCTGCCCATAAACAACTATTCATTCCTTTTAAAAACACAGTCAGTTGATAAAAAAGTGTTCTGTTATGTGTGCCCACCCATAAGGGTAAGGCAAGCTGTCACTCTGGAACCTTCAAAACTATCAAATAACTAGTCTTTATACAAAGCCTAACATAGAATAACCCTTTCATCTTTTAGAAAATCCTTTCATCGCTTCAAAGTAAAAAGAAACCTGACAAGTACGTAATGTGTAACGGTTTTGGGAACCAAGTATTCAAAAGCAACTGAAAATCAAAACCACAATCAACATTAACGTAAAATTGTTTATTAAAAACAAAATAATACTCGTTGTATACAGTTTTTAATTAATTCCATGCATCATGCTTGATTTTATGCGAAGTTTAGCAACCACACATCGGGATGATGGACGTCCACGGGAATTAAATCAGCTTGTTTGCACAGCAAAGTAAATGACTAGTAATTATTGGGTAGTGGTTAGTTAAATACTCGGGAAATCACAGGCCCTATTAACACTTTAAACCAAGCCTCTTTTCGGTGTTAATATTGTGTGAAAAATCTGGTTGTTCATTAAACTGTTGCAATTGCTATTAAGCCAAACCACATCGACATACTGGAATTTAAAAATGTAGCCCCGGTTTTTGGAAATAAATTATCCGACCGTCACAAATTAAACTCTAGTGATGCGTATGGCTGTTGAAAATTCTTTCAACCAATCACAGTAGCTAACGCGCTCTTGAGAAGTATTTGCATTATTTTCACTCCAGAACTGGGCCTTAGTATTTTAATGTCAGTTAGGCTGTATCAGACCTATTACCTAGGACAGTTTTTATTTTTGCTTTTCTAAAACAAATAATACCTTATTTACTAACTGCGGCACGAAAGCTGCCTTTCCTTTGTACAAAATAAGTAGATTCTTTCAACAGATGAATATCAAAGACTTATTCACTATTAAATCAACATTCGAGGATCACAGATATCTTGCTTTAATTGAATTAATCATTTCTTTAGCCGTTTTATGAGATAGTTTTACTTTTTTGGGTTCCGTACCCAAAGGGTAAAAACGGGACCCTATTACTAAGACTCCGCGGTCCATCTTTTGTCTGTCTGTCCGTCTGTCACCATGCCGTATCTCATGAACCGTGATAGCTAGAGAGTTGTAATTTTCACAGATGATGTATTTCTATTGCCGCTCTAACAACAAATACTAAACTAACTAAAACCAGAATAAAATAAATATTTAAGTGGGGCTGCCATAAAACAAACGTGTTTATTTTTGTTTGTTTTTTTGCGATAATGGTACGGAACCCTTTTTAACTGGTCCGACTCGCGCTTGGCCGGTCTTTTGAATTATTCGCTAAATGAACAGTTTCATGGATGCGCATTGGCTGCATTCAACTTTCTTAGACGAAGTTCTTTTTGTGGTAAACAAATAATATTTTGTTGTATTTATGCGAATAAATATTGTATGTACGTAGGTCCTGTACCAACCTTTTTGAATGTACAGGTCAGACCTGTGTGGTCTGACGTGTACATTCAACTTACAGAGAAATTGGAAATATTCCATATAAAATAATACTGTTCCAATCGTGGCTCTTAAGAGAAAAAACGTATAAAAAATAAATTATGACAAGAACCGCGTGAATTCATGCCTGGCAGGGGTGACCATGACGAACTCCGCTAGCAATCCAGTGCCCCAGTCAAAGCTGTCTGCAGAACATCGTCTGCTCCCTACCGTCCTAGGGCAGAAAACATCCATGAAGCTTTTCATAGGCAAAACATGGATGATATGAATAGATACCTAATTGTGAAATATAGAATTGATCAAGTCTGTACGAACCTTTATATTAACAAAGTTGGTATTCCAAACTCGGTTAACATAACGTATTGTAATGTTTGTCGTTGTATGGAATAACAAAATATTACTGTTTTCTTTGTTCATATTACGATACTTATGAAACAATACGGTGAAAGGCAGAACAGTAAAATATGTTACACAAAATAGGTAAATGGATATCTAAGGAAGCTAAACAAGTTAATATTTATTCGTATAGAAATTGGCAATATAAACGTTATTTTCTGAATGTATGTAGACATGATCTGGAATTATTATGATGAAGACCTTCATTATAGAATCATAATATCCAACAAAGTAACATAATTTGCGTTAATATCGATTGATAATGAGGATTATAACTCGGTTGTTGGTCTAAAATGTATGATAATGATCCTTATATAGGACATTCGTTAGATATCAAAGCTACAAAAGCTACAAATTCGTTAGATATCATTGTTATGATATGTCCTATCACTATATGTATGTATCACTAAGTATATATCACTTACACTATATGTGTTTGTTTATATATATTTATATGTGTTTATATTTTAGGTTAGTCGTTCATTTTTCTTCTCTTCCTGTTCTCACACACTATTTGTCTACATTTCTTCTTCATTTCTCCTTTTCGCGGGTCTGAGGGTAGAAATTTCTCAAGATATAAGCAGTACTTTTGTACTCCTTTGTCATGATGTGTTTTCTGTATGTATTTTCTGTGTGTACATTAATAATAAAATAAATAAATAAAAATAAATAAATATATTTATAATTTAAATGTTAAAGTTTGTGAGGATTGAAGAATTTGAAGAATAACAATATCCTTTCACGCAAACACCACTGATCGGATTTTGATGTAACTTTACAGTAATCTAGGTTATAGATCAGAATAGCATACAAGTTATAATTTATAAAGATCCAAAGTGTGCAGAGCCGCAGGCGGCAACTAGCCAAATAATAAAAACAACACATTTTGTCGTCAGACGCAAAATACCCAAATCCCGTATTTTTACCAAAGGACGTGTTTACGAAAACATCAAAAGAAAGGGAAGCCGTGATAGTGATATCAATAAAGAGAGTAAATTATAAGTGGCCCACACGAGTCAGTATCAATAGATATATAACAAAGGCCAAGGAATCGTTACGAAGGGCCTGGCTGGCGATCGGTCGTGTGATGGATGGCGTCCCAAGGGCCTCGGGACGTCACTCAGTGTCATCGAACTTTGGCTGCCGATTTATACCTATTACTAACAGTATAGACTGATTGATAAAGGATATAATACTTGTTTAAAAATGTTGGGTGATTGAAAATTACAAATAAGGACTATTGAGACTAATAAGTAAGTATGTAGGTAAGGATCATAGCAGGTCAGTAGCTTCTGTCTACCCCCATGGGCAAAGGCGTTGGTAAATGTATGTATGTAAGTGGCAATTATGAGTGCTATAATTATTTCGTCAGTGAGTTTTCCTCAAATTTCGCATCTCTTTTCTTTTGTTGTACTTTTAATACAAATATAAGACATCCCTCCTCTTTGTTCAACCGTAAGCACTGAAGCTTTGTGAAGAAGAGATTGTGTGATGTAATAACGAAATTCTCCGCTTTGGTGGAGTCTTGGCCTTACTCAGATTTGCACACAGCTGTGATAACTCGTTAAATTTCTATACATTTTAGTTTCTTAAAGTCATCTTCAAGTCAACATAATTTCCCAAAACCAAAACTTTCTCGAAACTTTTCGTACTTCTAACTTAACGTTTACGTCTACTGTACCGTACCGTAAATACCGTAGAACACGAGCTAAAACATACTTGTGCATGATCATGCGAGATATGAGTGTAGTCGGGTGCTACATGCTTGTATAGTGCAGCAAAGGAGCAATTTCACGGGGAACCGCGTCACACTCAGTGTGCTTTGTCTGGATACAAAATTATATTGTGTTTGAAGCTATGTACAGAGATGTTGGCGATTAGGTAATATTTTTAGTATTTCGTCGATCGAACTGTAATATTATGAGAAGAGCTGAATCAGTAAATTCGTCACCACATTCAAACATCATTGTTTAAATTATCTTTACTAATCGTAATCTCATAGAGCAGTGGTGGCCCAGTTGTAACGGCTGCGACTTACAAGTTGTAGGTCATGGGTTCGAAACCAGGTAGGCGCTTTACTTTGCGTAAATTATTTCATCACCAATTCTCTCAAAACGGTGAAGGAAAAGATCGTAAGTAAACCTGCATGTCTCAGAACCAAATATTCAGGGATATGTGACATCCATCAAATCGCGCTGGGCGTGGTGGATCGGAAGTTCCATTTCCTCTCTCACAGAGAGGAGGCCTGTGTCCCAGCAGAGGGAATATTAATAGGCTGATGATGATGAATCGTCATTTCATTAGTGACTCTTTCAAGCCATTTTATCCATCACTAGCTGTTCGCCGCGGCTTCGCTCCCGTGGGCCACCCCACAACATGCTTATTCGGGATAAATAAATAGCCTATGTCACTCAGGAATAATGTAGCTTTCTATTGGTGAAAGAATTTTTCAAATCGGTCCAGTAGTTTCGGAGCCTATTCGGTACAAACAAACAAACAAACAAAAAAATCTTTCCTCTTTATAATATTAGTATAGATAAAGATCATACATTGTTTCTCTAGTCCTTAGACCAACCTATCCATTGAATAGCTTTTCCTCATTAAAAAGTGTTTTGAGGTCAAGTAAAATTCCCCTGAAACTTTTTATCACTTCAATTTCATATATAACTTCGATCGATAGACGAAACAAACTTTGGGACCGGACATTACCAACGAAATTCAATTCGAGTCCCACTCGTACTTCAGCCAAATATTTCCTAAATATCGACGTGTTCTACAAACTAGGAACAATCAACTATAACCCGTTCAATAAAGTTACCCCTATGCCATTTTCTTTCACAGTGACGTTACTAAAAATCGTGGTTTAAGTGATCGAGAATTCTCTATGAATGGTGAAGAAGAACATATCTACTCACGAAACAAGGTCGCTACTTAAACAAGTGGGTAGCCGAAAATAATATTAAATCATTAGCCATGTAGTATTTTTTAATAATTAAAAATCGGCCAATCGCGAGTCGTACTCCCACACGAAGGGTTCCGTACCAGTATCGCAAAAAACGGCAAAGAAATCACGTTTGTTGCGTGGGAGCACCATTTAAATATTTATTTTATTCTGTTTTAGTTATTGTTGTTATAGCGGCAACAGTAATACATAATCTGTGAAAATTTTAACTGTCTAGCTGTCACGGTTCATGAGATACAGCCTGGTGACAGACAGACAGACACACGGACCGCGGAGTCTTAGTAATAGGGTCCTGTTTTTACTCTTTGGGCACGGAACCCTAAAAAAGAGCTGACGTCAAGTAAAATTCCAAAAACTTTTATCAATTCAATTTTATAAATGACTGCGATTGATAGCCGAAACAAACCGGACTGGGCATTACCCACAATACCCACGAAACTCAATCCGACTACCACTTCAGCCAAATATTTCCTAAATATCGACGTATATCACAGACTAGCAACAATCAATTTATAACCCGTTCAATAAAGTTATCCCTCTGCTATTTTCTTGCCATATCACGGTGACGTAAATAACAATAATGGTTTTTGTGATCCAGAATTCTCTATAAATGGTGAAGACATATCTATTTACAAAACAAGGCAAGTAGGTAACCGAATATAATTATTATTCAACCTATAACCAATATTGTTATGAAGATGGATATAATATATTGAATAAATTAAACTACTTTGTTGGTAATAGACAGTAAGTTTGCTAAGAGAATTTTTGTATTGTTTGCCAATACTACAGTAGTCTTTGTTTCTAGAAGCTAGATTGTGACAACCATTACCTAGGGACTAATAAAGACCGATTTAAAAGTTTCGTACTGTAACCTATCATTAACGACTTTCAGACAGCCTAGTAAAGAGAACACAATTTCACTCTATTAGTTATAATATGACGATTGAGTACCTATAATGATGAAGGCAATTAGGTATTGATATTAGAGTTCAGAGACCACTACAACCCAAATAGCTCTATTTATAGCTACTAGGACAAGTCCTTTTGGAAGGGGTCTCAGAAATATTACAGGTAAGAAATTATAGGATAAATATAATTTCTGTTGAATACCTACACAACAATTCAAATCATGTAATTACACGAAACCCAAAGAGAAATAGATAGCATTTTTTATATAAATATAGTTCATTCATATTATCCTATTTCCTGGTTATCTCCCAGGCCTACCGCCGTCGTAATGTGCCTCGGGGATTTGTTACATTACTCGCAGCCTCTAGATTATAACTCGTGTAGGACATTAAATAGATGAAGTAGCTGCTCTAAGAAAGTGTTTGGGCTCTACCATATACGTAGAGAATGGATTGAGCTTTCCCCTATCCTGGTATTTCATAAAGGTAGAAAAGTGTGAAAGAGATAAAGCGATCGTGCCGGCGACCAGTTGTCTTTTTCTAGAAATTCTGATTGTGCTACTTAGGCTTGCAATGTCACCTTCGTCACTAAGATCTATAGAAGCGGGACAGATCAAGTCAAAGTGACCGTGGCCAAATTCTGTCTCTTTCTACAGAATACTGGTTGGTCCATTTTTCTTGTATATGGGAGTCCAGTAGAGTTACTGAGAGAAACTCGAACATCAAATAGCTACTCTTTTGTGACTGTGGATGACGTGTGAGGTAACTACGCACAGTGTTTTATAGACCCAAAAAAAGTAACATCGGCTTTTTATTGGCTATTTCTACTTAATAGTTAATTACAAATGCACGAGTAGAACTCCCATGTGCCAATTTTGAATACTTGATTTTTTTTTTAATCGCAAAGTTTTCGTAACCTTTAATGTCAAAAGAACAAAAAAAACTGTACACAATTGAATTTTGTTCGTATTGCAGTTTTATTAAGCATGTCAAGGAAAAAATTATGCAGTGTTAAAGTAATCAAAAACGATAATAGAACTCGCAAAAAAAAATGTTTTACCGAAATCAGTATTTATTTTTTTATTCATATTCTAGCTCGAAGTAGAACCTCTGACTGGTACAAACAGATTCCTTATACTAAGGTTTATCATTCATAAAAATATTACTTGTAACTTGGGCCTAGGTTTTGAGAAAATGATTTTCAAAAATATGTGTTAGGGTTGTCACTATTTTGACCATTTGTGACGATTAGTTTTTATCACATAAAATCAGCAGGTATTTTATCTTCTATAATTGTATAATACTAACAATTGATTTTAAAACACTTTTCACGTGAAATTGTACACAAAATATATAACTAACGAAGTAAATTTAATTGAATAATAATCAAGTAATTCTAATTCCCATTTTTTCCGATGGGAACACGATATGAATCACACTAAAACTAATTATAGTTATATAGTATTAATAAAGGCTTATCTTATTTTTATTCAATTCCATTTAATACACGCAATTATTTTATTTTATCGAATGATGGCAGAGATTTCTCTTTTAACAACTGTCCCTTTAATCCCGTGACTCTAGCTTCATTTTTGCTGACAATTCAAAAGTAACTTTTATACGAGTCAAAATAAAAATGTATAAATATTTTTATTTCAACTAATCCAAGTTGAAATAAAAATATTTTGAGTTTTTGATTTTGACGCGTACAAAAGTTGCTTCAGCGATGTAGGATCGAACCAACTTTGATGTACCTATAATGTAGGCTTGTGGAAGACATGTTACCGACTCGTATAATGACGTTATTGACGCGTTATCGAGTGACGAGAAACACTAAAAACAGCATTAATATTTTCACGCTTTGAAAAAATTTACTCTAGTATAATCGATCCCTGTCTGTCTATATACACAGGAGTCTCCGCGATTACCTTCTACTTAACCTATCTGAGTTATAATGGGTGTTGTTGTTTACGATTCAATAGACTATATCTGCAACGTGCACTTTGATCGATAAGTCATAAATACTTTTAAACTAAATTATAATTAACTTTAGTTGATTATAATTTCCTTGCCTTCATTTATAAGTCTATTAATTTCCTATAATTCTGCTAAAAATATAAGGCAAAAATGCACAGGGAAAAATTTTAGGCAATATTTAAATTAGAACTTGTTACAGAATTTTAGGAAATGAAATAAAATCTTGTGAAATTACGTTTAAGAATTGACTTGGCTCAATACAAAAATATCTTATCTTTGTTTGTTGAATTTTTTTTTCATTCTCTATGCTAAGTCGCAAAAATAACATTATTTGTTAACAAACTAAGGTTTTTTTCTGTTTGACTGAAGAGAAAAGAGTCTTTTCAATTACAACCAGCTGTTCAAATAGAACAAGCCCGATATTTCATTAAGATAAAAACGTGATATAACTTTGAAATAACACATTCTGGAATCCAATGCGTAACCCTAGTAAAAACGAAAGGACTTTTCTTTTGAGAAACTAAGTACAATTTACTAAATCGAAAGCTTGTCTGAAGTTAGTAAAAAAAACATACAAAGATATATTTGATGTTGTAATTAGGTAGGCACCTAAGTTCTTTCAGCTAGAAAATTGCTGAGTCCGCTGAGAGATCAGGTCGAAAATCAAACTAAGCGTCATCAATCTTGTTCTAGCTATTAATCTCTGTATTAAGTCTTTCAAAATTCTTTCACATGCCTTGGGAAATCTGCCTTCAGACTTGAGGCTGGTATTTGTTTTAAAGAAGAACAGGTCGAATAAAGAAAAATAAAAGCCCTAGTTTCTTATTTTTGAATAATAGAAAATCTTCTGACGTGTCCCCGAAAATAGTTTACTTAGAAATAGCTTCTAGTTTTTAGAGATATTTAGCCAGTGACCCTTTTAGACATACAATTTTTTTTTGTGGCTCTTTTATGTGCATTCTCTTACTCTTAAAAAATATTGGGTTTTTGGTAAGTGTTGAACTCCTAAAACAAATACACTTTGCCTTAGTACCCAAATAATTTATTCTGTCACTTATCTTTATAGTTTTGTTCGTAACGGGCGTTTATTTGGCCAAAGATATTTGCGGTTGTTTTCCAGAATAACGAATACTTTATTTTTACAGAATTCTTTTAAAATATTTTGAGAGCCTATAACAGAAGACAGCAAAAGAGCTGTAACAAAAAGTTATTATAGAAAGTTTCTAGACCTACTCAATAATTACCGTTTCATTATTTATTTAGACTTCATACACAAAGGTACAAAGGTGGACTTAATGCCTTAAGCATTCTTCCAGTCAACCAAGTGAGTACATGACTGTCCTATTTCTCCTGGATGGGGCAGAGAGCGTCCACAGTAGTCTCCCATCTTTTTGAGTTTAATCCTTCGGGTCAGTTGCCACGATTGCCAAACAGGTCTCAGCTGCGCGAAGGTAGCTCGTGCTTGAGAGATCCGTGTAGTGATGTCCTTTTCTCTACTTCCGGTTTCCAATGCGATGCTCTCGAGGTAAGTAAACTTGTGGACGCGTTCCACTGCCTCTGTGCCAATCAGCAACGGTGCAGTATTCTTTACACCAGATCACATCTCTTGGGTCTGCCGGATGTTTATTTTTAGTCCCGTTTCTGCCACTTCCTGAAGTAAATCGTTTAATTTTGCTTGCATGTCACCGTGGGTATGACTCAGCAGGCATAGGTCATCGGCGTAATCCAAGTTTTCTAAGACGTAGATAATCCCCACTCAATCCCGCGGCACTTGTTTTCAAAAATGCGAAGCAAAATTCCGCTAAGAACGACTAGAAAGAGGAGCGGTGAAAGAAGGCAGCCTTGGCGGACACCTGCGTGTACTGCTAAATCAACCGAGATGAGGCCGTCGTGAGTTACCTTATAGAAATAATTCTTGTATATACTCTCCAAGAGACGGAATTTTTTTGGCGGCACTCCAATGTCCAATAGGTGGGATCAGACCCTGGACCACTTCAACGTATCCAATGCTTTTTCGAAATCGACAAAGGTAAGATTCTATTCTGATTCTTGTTCTAGAATGATACGGAGAGTGTTGAACTAGTCCGTGCACGAGCTGCTCTTTGCGTAGGAGAGGATACACGGTTTTGACAACCTATCCAGCATAATCTTGCAAAAAACCTTCAAGGGTATTGAGAACAACTTAATACTTCTCCAGTTATCGCATTGACTTAGATCTCCCATCTTGGGTATAGTTATCAAAACACCCTTGTTCCATTCGTCTGGAAGCTCCTCGGTGATCCATATCCTTTCTACGAGAATCTTCAGAACGACGATGCAGTGGATATGCCAGCTTGTAGCATATTGTAACCAGGACTCGACTTGATAACGGTGGATGCGTTACTTACCTGTCTTGAAAGAGAGGACTGCTCATGCAACTTGCGAAGCTGACAGGTGCTTCCGTGTCGATGTCGAGAGGCCGGGACGATGTAGAACTAACTTGCAGCGCGTCAGGTGATGATGTTGCTGATAAACGGAAGGTCTTCTCAAAGTGATAACGCCAGTGAAGGAGCTGCCTTTCGACGTCACTATAAGCTGATCGTATTAAGGCTTGAGCGGCTACTTCTTATACTTGCTATTACCTGCCAAGGCTTTAGTAGCTTTATACAATTCCTTCAGGATACCGGTGTTTGCAGCTTGTTGAGCACGATCAACAATACCATAAGCCTATTGCCTCCTTTATTTGCAAGTGCTGTGATAGATTTATTTGCGTTTCTGACGGTATTGCCTGTTAAGGTTGGCTCGCATGGCATCATTATGGGTCTCAGGCAGTCTCAGATAAAGGCTTCTTCTGTCTTTGATCAGGTTCCAAGTGTGCTATGAGATCCAGTCCTCTAAGTGATAACATGGCAGGTTATGCTTTATTTAATAATTTAAAAAAACACGAGTAGTAAAAAAAATTGCAAATCTTTTATGCGTTTGTGCATTGACTATTATACAAACACGTGATAAAACCAACACCAGATTTTTCACTCCCATCCTACAAGCCCGCAGCCCGCATGCGTTTTTAACGACTTTATTATAACTACGACCAATTTCGCTAATTAATGCAAGTAACAGGCACTGATTACGGTCGAGATTACACTGCGAATACATAATGTACACGTCAGCTTGCCTGCTGCTCAATATGCCACTGCACATTGAATTGCGATCAAAAAGCACATGTTACATTATACAAACGAGACCTGCAGGCATAGGCAATAGGAGACAATTAAATAAGACATTAGACGTCTTTGAGCGAACGCTTAATCAGTTATTAGTTTTTTGGTAGGGGCATCGTCCGTGTGTAAGTCAAAGTGTGTGTCCTAAGCTATGCCGCCGTGGTTTACTAGTGTTCCTAATTGTGTCCAAATCCGTTCTACCGTTAAAGAGTGATTGATTAACAAACATCGATACATCTTTATCCATAAACTTACACACACAAGCTAGTTGAAACATGACTGAAATTTGGACACAGAACTAGTCTATGATTGTACCTATTGAGCTGCTCCAATTAATTTTTTTTTTTTTTTTTTACTGTCTGAATTTTGTTTTTATTTGTATTGTTCGTCGAATCTTTGAGCTCCTTAAATAATAAGTTGAGCTGCACGGTTACTGACAAATGCGTGCACTGACTGGACAGGTCCACTCAATCTGGCTGGTTATTACTTAAAAATAACTTTTCTGACACAAATCTACATGGTCTTCGCATGATCTAACCAAGATTACGTCTGGACTTTAAAAGAGACTGTAACCGCTGAGTTTGTTTTGGACTCTTCTCAGAGTAGTCAGATGATCGATGACCTCATCTAGTTTAAAAACATGATCAAAATGTAAAAGTGTTTATACAATCCGAACTTGTCGAACTTGATCCAAGTCTTTATAGAAATAAAATCATTTATCATTTACCTTCTGCACTTGTGTGTTCACGTACCTACCGCCCTTTGGCGTTAAGTTAGATAAGGGTCTACATAAAGTTACCATTACGCAGTTATGAATACGTAGAGAAAACTATCTTTCGATCGCTGAAACCTATTGTCAGTAGATATAGAGATTTTCTTAAAGCACCCAGAGTCTCCTAGACCGGGACTGCTATCCTAAGTATCCTCAATAAATATGATACTTACGTTAGGCCGCTCTTGAAGTGAAAAGACCAATTGTCAGCGGCAACCCTACTTAAGCCACCGAACAATCTGTGCAGCAAAACCCTAAAAGAACGGTTGAACCGTAATAATATTATCGTTCGAAGTAATCTGAGATATTTAATGGAAGTGGACGGTCACTAGATGCAGCCACGTTGCAGTTGTAAAACGTGCGCAGCGTAGAAGATGGTGGAACTTCTGGTTTCTTAACGTTCTGAAGCTTTAACAAGATAAATAAAATTCAGCTCTGATCGATTTATAGGTAGTGTTTACATGAAGAGATGCAAATCAATGTATGGTTTTTTAATGCAAACATCATCAGTAATCAGAAACATTTTTGATTTATACAAAAAATATCGAAGAATTAATCATTATTGATTGATTCTTAACTGCTATAAATTCCGTAACTGCTTCGTTTTCTTCTTCTGCTCTTATTGTTCAAGTAACTTCGAGTCTATGGTTAATAATGGGGCAATCCATTATTAACCATAGACACGAAGTTAGTTCCCAGAATAGAATAAGCAGTAAAAGATGTATAAAAATACTCGGAAATCGAAATAAATATACCGTACGTGTAATCCTTCAGATCGTATTCACAACACTAAAGTACTGTAGTATTATATTATCTGTGACTAAAGTGTTGATCCCCAAAATCAATTAACTCACTACTAGAGTGAAAACGATAACAATAAGGATTACTTTTGTCACAAAGCCCCAGTCTTGGCTTCCAACAATATTTCCGGAAAAGCAAAAAGATTAACTTCTTGCAGAAAAGAAACTCCATAGGACAAAGAGAAACCGTTTTGAAAGATTTAACGAACATGTCGCGGGATGTTGTGGAAATATGCTCAAAGATTATACCTACGTAACGAACCTACCTTAATATTTATGTACTAGTCTTTGCCCCGGTTTCGTTCACGAGGCCTTCGGGATCGTGAAAAATGTTTACCTACTGTTGTGTAGGGATATTATATATTCTGTTAGGCTGCAAGGGCCTTAAATATTGTAGTAGTAGTACCTACACTTTAAGAATACATTATAGCAACATGTTACTCTAATCTGGGCAAGAGTCGCAGCAATAAGTATAGTACTTTATTTTTAGTAAGCTAATTAAGTTTAGTTATAGGGATCACGATATAATGTTTCTGTGGAGCTAGGAATCATTTCGACGAGTTCTTGGACATCAGTTCAATACCATAGTCTTCAGGCTACTTCATCAGTATTGAATGACGCTTTTGTCAAGGCAACACCTTCCAGAACTCTGATATTCAGGACGAATTCCTTGACCACCTTTTACGACTTTTATTTGACTAGACTATCCACTTCATATAAAACAAGGTTCCTAAATTGAAACCTACACGAGCGAAGTCACATTCAAAAGCAAATATTCATTTAATTTTAAACATGTGCCAGTGGAAAGTTTTAGCAAATAGACAGAATGCGGTTGTCCCTATTTGTTTTTACGAGGAAATAGTTTTCTGAGTGGATTCCAGTTTATACGTTTAGCTTCTGGGATTCAGGGAACTTGAGAAATGTGCATGCATTAATAAAACCGCTGCTTAGGAAAATCTTTTCTACTAACCTGTTGAATAAAATGTCGTTTAATCTTGTCCTGTCCTACTTATTCTAGGGTTTGTTTTTCCACCAAAAGCTATGTTTATATGCTTTGGTTGATAGATCAGTAATCGTCTGAAATAAACAATCATCAAAAGTTAAAATCAATCTAAATCAATTAGTATTTAACTTCAAACAATAAAAAATCAAAGAGCAATTCTTATTTTGTTTCATGTGGCAAACTTTCACAAACGCTCCCAACTTTCATAAATGTTATTGTTAAGAGGGTGTTAAAATGAGGTTCTTAGACAATAGTGCAGTGAAGGAACAAAGGCGAAAGTCTGAAGTGGCGTAAGTGTACACAGGTCAATCCTTGCCTCCCGCTGAGTAAGGATGATTAATCGTCGTGGGGAGTCCACAACGAGAAAATAACTATTTCTCATCTTTTGAAAAGTCTGTCCGAGCAAAACTGCCACAGGCAGCATCCTTGTCACGCTAAGTACTTACACATCGATCCCTGAATGCTGATTTTATTAGGTATATTGCGTTTTGACATGCACCCGTCTGGCAAGCCTCGCTTATGTAAATATGTTTCTTTCTCTTTATGGTTTCGGAAACGTTGACGGAGATTAATTTGAAACGGCAAAGATATTTGAATAATGTTCAATTGTTTTTCTTATTTTATTCTGTACTTGCCAAAAATCATGCGATTACCTTTCTAATGTGTGGTTTACTTTAAAAATATAATCAAAGAGTCGTTGAAATACTCATTCTACGATACATAATGTTACAAATACTTTTTTGATGTCAGATCATCCTTGAATATCAAGAAAAATGCTACGAAAGTCATAAATTTTTATCTCAACAACCATAAAAACGGGCAAGATTGCAGTAAATTGACGTCGTATAATCGCAACGTCTACCGTAAAAAAACGATCAATTGCTAAAATATGCAATAGAGATAACAATATTTTATACTGAAGCCTATTGATTTGTGATCAACTGATTTTGCATTACCTATTTGTTTATAACAAAACAAATATACCGGATTAATGTAATTGTGAACACAAATGTGGACTGTGGATTTGCAAATGGAATGGGAATTCAAATAATGATTTGATAATTAGTACCTTAATTCGGCATTTCTAAAGGTACTAACACATAACTTCTTATTAATTAAACAATAAAATGTCCTGTCGTCTAAAAAGGAACACTAATGTTAAAGGAATCCGTGTCAAAGTAATCAAAATGCCACAAAATTAAAATTGTTTGTCTGATATGCTTCTTTGTTTATCCACCGCCCACTGTCCACCAGATATGATGTACCTTCAATCGATCTCTCATCTAAGTTTTTCTAGCAAATTGCGCACTTAAGTATTTCAAGTAGGTATTCACAGATCATCACCCCCACATTCAAAATAGCTCACCGTAATTAAAACGATTCTGCTTTGATATCGATTCCAGCAATCGCTTCTATTCGTTAACTAAAGGTACCGAATTATTGATGTGAAATGTTTTAATGAAATCGTCTCGGGGCAAATCGGCTTATTTCCAAGGAGCCAGCCAACACGCGCTGACTCGGCTACAACCAAATGATATGCAGGCGAGCGCAGCTGGCGGCTAATTCTGCATAGACAAGCTTCATAAGACACGACAGATACGATATTAATATTGGTAATACACGATTGTTTGACTAATCAATTTCGCCAATTGGAATAGTTTCCAAATTGGCAGCGTTTTGGGACAACCGCAGCAATTTAGTTTCATGTTCCTCGTCTCTTCAAAACACAACGTTAATTTAATATGCCATACATATATTTGAGATTGGAGCAAGTCATTTTCGTGTTTCTGGTTATCTAAGTAATATCTATGTGTGTAGCACGTCAGTATTTTATTTACAATTCGGAGTCCCAAGCGGACCCGACAAGAAGTGAATTGGCAGCGTATGAAGCGACATGCAATCGTAACGTATTGGATTTAGTGCAAACGTTACGTGTAGCCAACCTGCAAGCAATAAAAGGCATAATTTATCAATAGGCTAAATCATCGAAATCCTCTCTAACTCTGTAGTTTATACCCAAAGAGTTATGCAGAGGTATACGGTAAAACTTTAATAACATTTTACGTTGTATGTGATAAGGAGCGAACCTTTTGCATTGATTGAGCACAAATCTAATTCTAGATTCGTTTGAAAATAAATTGAGTGGTATCGGTAGAACATGGGATTCATCATTATTTTAGTCTTTACGCTTTGTACCTAATCTGACTTCAATACAATGGATTGTGAAGAAAGAATCAGAGAATTAGCTGTCACGAGGCAGCTTCATTACCAAATGTCTCGTATCTTTAGGTATCTTTTCTAGAAGCCACAATTCTGTCACAAACTATCCACGTTAAATAACCCGTCGGTATATTGTCACAACTTAAGCTTATTAGCTTAGTTGATTCCATGTTTATTTAGTCTGACCTCCATCATGACTACAGTACACTCGTGTGAATTACAGGATTATTCCGACGACCATTGTCTAGTAGAACTGTGGATACCTACATGAATAAACAGTATGCCCAGTAGTTTGATTTAGAAGGATCGTTTGCTCAGTCCTTGGGGTCGATGACCTTGTGTAGGAGACACGTTGGTAACAAATTATGACTGGCTTTGGTAATTAAAAAAGAAAGATTTTCAATAATGGCTTATTGGTTCGGCTGATTTATTTCGTTCTAATACCAAAAAGTTATACCACTGGTATTTCTTTTACTTAATATATTTACTATTCCGAAAGAATACCAATCTTTAAATAATAAAATTTAATGTGCAAACGAATACTAACAACTTAAATTTGGTACAGTCAGCTCAGTCAAACCTAACCAAATTTATCTGTATGGACGTTAGTTATCGAATTTATTTTACACCAATGGTTCTTGATGTTTTATAATCGTAAATTTTAGCACATTCAATTGCTATATATAAATAAAATAAAAGATCTCGTCACTACAACAGAGTAGACGGGATATTTTACAATTATTAGATTAAAAGTTATTTGTGTCTGTGAAAAAAATACCTGATGTAGTTATTATTACATAGTTACCTAGACGTAAATAATTACGTACCTATCTAAAAATAACAATGACAGGTAAATTATAATATAAATTAAGAGTTGATTTATAAGATATTTTGTTATTTTTTAGATTGTAAGTAAATTGTTCTTGTTTTGATGTTTTTGCAAAACAAATATTATACAGGTACAAAGAGGAGCTAAAATTATAATAAAGTTAATTATTAGCCATATTATTTTATTATTGAACTAGATGTATTATTATTTATTATTATTTTATGCTCAGCCTATTCTGTCTTACTGTAGGGCAAAGGCATCTCCTTCTTCCTTCCAATCCTCCCGGTTTAGGGCAATAAGACGTATGCTAACAATTTTTGTTTAAATAAAATTTCTTATAATTTCATACAAAGCATTTTTACTGCCTGTACCGTGTCTTTAAAATTGTTTTGATATTAGTTTAAACAATGATATCCGTTCAAAATAGATAGTAAATATGATTTGAAACAAATACCAGTGCTATTAGTTGTTGGTGTTACAACGGAATAAATCGTTTGGCTTATGGCTTATTTATGATTGAAATAGCTTTAGCATTCTATTCATTTCCTCTGTCTATTTATTGGTTCCTTGTTCCGATGTAATTACGATAAGTATTTTTTCCAATTCCGAAAAGACTAAAGCCCATGATTGAGTTTTCATAAAGCGCATACCTACGAGTTGCGTGTCTAGCAGACGACCCAAGAGTTAGATTGACCCGACACTATACCGAAGATATTCTGGACGTCAGCTTGTACGAGATTAGGATGGCTCTGAAACAGCTTAAAAACAACAAGGCGCCGGGTGATGACGGAATCACGGTTGAACTCCTGAAGGCGGGTGGGAAAGCAGTCCTTAAGGCCCTTCAGAAACTGTTTGATTCCGTCATACTCAAAGGCAAAATGCCGCAGGCATGGTGCAGGGGTGTGGTGGTACTCTTCTTCAAGAAGGGCTACAATTCCCGGCTGAAGAACTATAGGCCCAACGCACTTCTTAGCCATGTCTATAAGTTGTTTTCAAGAGTCGTCACGAATCGTCTCGCGCTGGTTTGAAGATTACCAGCCTCCCGAACAAGCCGGATTCCGAAAAGGCTTTAGCACCGTAGACCACATAGATACGCTGCGGCAGGTTATACAGAAGACCGAAGAGTATTACCTGCGTCTCTGTTTAGCGTTTGTGAACTACGAGAAAGCGTTCGATTCGATCAAGACTTGGGCTATACTGCAGTCTCTCCAACGCTGCCAGATCGATTACCGGTACATTGAGGTGTTGAAGTGTTTGTACAAAAACGCCACTATGTCAGTCCGTCTTCAGAATCAGACCTCGAAACCAATCATTCTCCAGCACGGCGTGAGACAGGGAGACGTTATTTCTTCGAAACTGTTGACTGCTGCGCTGGAGGATGTCTTTAAGATTCTGGAATGGAGGGGGCTCGGCATGAACGTTCATGGCGAGTACATCACTCACCTTCGGTTTGCCGATGACATAGTGGTCATGGCTGAGACCATGGAGAACCTCGGTAAAATGCTCGATGACCTCAGTAGAGCTTCCGAAAGAGTGGGTCTAAAAATGAACATGGACAATACCAAGGTCATGATGAATGCGTATGTAACACCCACTCCTATCAAGATCGGAGACTCTATACTCGAAGTTGTAGACGAATATGTCTACCTGGGACAAACGGTCCAGTTGGGTAGGTCTAACTTCGAGAAAGAGGTCAACCGTCGAATCCGACTCGGCTGGGCAGATTTCGGGAAGTTGCGTGGTATCTTCTCGTCCAATTTACCGCAGTGTCTCAAGACAAAAGTCTATTAGGTGGTTGGTTGCTCAGAGTTTCCTTGCGAGATCGAATCAGAAATGTAGAGATCCGCAAGAGAACCAAGGTTACCGACATAGCCCGAAGAATTGCCAATTATTTATTATTTTATTATTTTATTATTATTACTAGGTGGACCGATGACCTGGTTAAGGTTGCGGGAAGGTGCTGCATGCGAGACGCACGGGATCGGTCACTGTGGCGACGCCTGGGAGAGGCCTATGTCCAGCAGTAAATAAAATATTTCTGTTTTATAAAATATTGGAAAACAAAGGAATGAGAAGCCCCCAAAGCGCCACGGTGCGTCAATGTTGGTAAGTCGGTCTACTTTGTCGCGCAGTGCCGCTACGCTTAGTTTCGATGCGTAGTGCGTTATATCTCATACAATTTAATACAAAGTATATTTGGTCGTGTCGCATCGCGTTGCTCCGCTGACGCGTAGTTACGCCTAGTGCGGTCTGACCTTTACTCGGCAAAAGCCCTGACGAGCGGCCCCTCCTCGGGTTCCTCTTCGCTTCACCGTGTGTGACCAAGCCACGGCTACTGAGCCCCCGCCTCTACAATGCGGGAACCCACCGGGACAACCATCCTAAGGACGAATAAAGACCGATTTAAAAGTTTTGTACTGTAACCTATCATTAACGGCATTCAAACAGCCTTGTAAAGAGAACACAATATCACTCTAATAGTAATAATAATATGACGATTGAGTATAATGATGAAGGCAATTAGATATTGTTATTAGAGTTCAGAGACCACTACAACAACCCAATTAGCTCTATTTATAACTTCCAGGAAAAGTCGAAAAGAAATATTATACCTAGGTAAGAAATTATAGCATAAATATGATATCTATTCCTGTTGGAATACCTACACAACAATTCAAATCATGTAATTACACGAAACCCAAAGTGAAATAGGTAGCACTTTTTATATAAATATAGTTCATTTATATTATCCTATTTCCTGGTTAGTTCCCAGGCCTGCCATTGTCGTAGTGTGCCTCGGGGATTTGTTACATTACTCGTAGCCTCTAGCTTTTAACTCGTGTAGGTCATTAAATAGATGAAGTTGCTGCTCTAAGAAAGTGTTTGGGCTCTACCATTATACGTAGAGAACGCATTGAGCTTTCCCCTATCCTGGTATTTAATAAAGGAAGAAAAGTGTGAGAGAGATAAAGCGATCGTGCCGACGACCAGTTGTCTTTATCTATAAATACTGATTGTGCTACGTAGGCTTGCAATGTCACCTTCGTCACTAAGATCTATAGAAGTGGGACAGATCGAGTCAAATGTGACAGTGGCCAAATTCTGTCTCTTTCTACAGATTTCTGGTTGTTGGTCCATTTTTTATGTCTATCGGCTGTACTAAGAGAAACTCGAACATCATATAGATTTCCTTTTGCGTCTGTGGATGACGTGTGAGGTGACTAAGGCATTATACAATGTATCCGAACTCGTAGTATTAAAACTTTAAGGTCGTAAAATGTGGGGTAAATCCCCACAAGTTTTACTGTATTTCTTAAAATTCTGCTAAAAATATAAGGCAAAAATGCATAGGGGTTAATTTTAGGCAATATAAAAATTTTAATTTTAAATTAATTGGGTTAGAGCTGTGATTCTTTTGTCAGCGTGTAGACCAATTCAAAGACTCACAAAAACATAATTAAAAGAAATGTGTTAATTACTAAAAATTTTGCAGAATTTTAGGAAATGTATTATAAACTTGTAAATTTACATTTAAGAATTGACTTTTATGGCTCACTACAAAAATATCTTATCTATTGAGTATTAGTTGACAATTTTCTTACATTCTCTATGCTATGGCAGTAAAAATAACATTATATGAACGCGTCCCTGACACCTAGGTCCAAAGTTATGGCTGTTAAACTATTTGGATAACGTAATACGTAAGTCACATAAGGATTGCTATCAAGCACTCCTTATGTGGAGTGTTTTTATCGATAAAATATATTTATTTTACGGCCTTACAGTCCGGAGAGATTGTATAATATGGTATTGAGGTGTAAACTAACAAGCATTAGGTAATAAGTCATTATTCTCTGAACATTAGGTATCAAATACATCAACATAATTAGATATTACCGAGATGGTTGACAGAGAATTTTATATTTTGTAATTTTTTGAATCAGCACTATCTTTTTAACAAACCATGTTTCTTTTTCTGTTTGACTGAAGTGAAAAGAGTTTTTTCAATTACAACCAACTGTTCAAATAGAACAAGCTCGATATTTCATTAGGATAAAAACGTGATATAACTTTGAAATAACACATTCTGGAATCTAATGCGTAACCCTAGTAAAAACGATAGGAGTTTTCTTTTGAGAAACTAAGTACAATTTACTAAATCGAAAGCTTGTCTGAAGTTATTAAAAAAGGAATACAAAGATAAATATTTGATGTTGTAATTAGGTAGGTACCTAAGTTTTTTCAACTAGAAAATTTCTGAGTCCGCTGAGAGATCAGGTCGAAAATCAAACTAAGCGTCATCAATCTTGTTCCAGCTATTAATCTCTGTATTAAGTCTTTCAAAATTCTTCCATATGCCTTGGGAAATCTGCCTTCAGACTTGTATTTGTTTTAAATAGGGACTAGAGGTTGAATAAAGAAAAGAAAAACTCAAGTTGCTTATTTTTAACCCCCGATGGAAAAAGAGGGGTGTTATAAGTTTGACGTGTGTTGCTGTATATTTGTGTGTCTGTCTGTGGCATTATAGCGTCCAAACGGGTGAACTGATTTTGATTTAATTTTTTGTGTTTATTAGGTGATTTTGTCGAGAGTGTTCTGGGCTATGTTTGAATAAAATCGGTTTAGCCGTTCAAATGTTATGGGCGCTTTACTGTTTGAATCGGGGTGCTTTCGCAAGATATCGTGTCATAATTACGTGTTCAATAGATTGCCGATCGAAGCGTAGGTGTCTACTATGTACTAGATAAATTATGTAGCACGAAATAAAAAAACTCCAGGGGTTTTTTAAATTTTGAAATTTTCTATTATTCAACAAGTAATATCGCCGGCCCCGGGCAATAAAGCGGTAATCGCCGGTTACGCCCTTTTTAATGTTATTTGATTTTTGGCTTCTCTGAGTATCAATCTATCACTCCAATTTTTTTTGGATTTTTTTATTAATATTTCTTTAAAATAAATGAAAATAACGACTTTATTGCATGGGAAATTATTTTATGACTTAGTTATGTATTATTGCATTACTCTTAGAAACATAACACAAACAACCAGTAAACATCTTTACACTAAATTTGTAAACGATGAGAAACAGTAACATATTTAACCACGTTTTTTAAAATAAGCTTATTATATCAATAAACTGTAAACACTTAATACAATGTATTCAGTGAGAGATTTTATTCTGTACAAGCTATTACGTCTTTCTTCCCGTAAATTTATTGTAGCCCCGGCGACGTATTATCATGTTACGCTGAACGAAATACGCAGAAAGGTTGGGGTTGTAAAGATAAGATGTAGAAATTCTCTTCATGAAGCTGAAATTTGGCAGATGGGTCTGAATCTTCATCAACTTCCTGCCTCTGACCCATGTTACTTGGGATCGACGCAACACGTTTTCTTCTTCCATACAGTCCTGTCCCCCGTCACGCCATCACTGACTTCCTTTTCTTTCATATCACTCCTCACACTTTTCTTTGACCGTCTCCTCCTTCTCCATCCACATTTATATTCATAACTCTTTTAGTAACATGCGTTTCATCCCTCCTCATCACATGCCATACGAGAACAAACGGTTTCCTGACGCCACTTTCAAACTACCTCCAATATACTAATTTCTCACTTTATCCATTCTCGTCACTCCTCACATCCATCTCAACATTCTCATCTCTGCTACATGCAATCTCTTTTCATCCATCTTTTTCATAGCCCAACATTCTGATCCATACAGTACGACAGGTCTAATCACGCTCTTGTACATTTTCTCCTTTAACTTAGGGGCATCCGTGGGTCGCAAGTTGTTCCAGTGACCTGTCGCCATTTCATCCTTCCCGAGTTGATTCGGTGCGTAACATCTCGGTCTATCTCACCGTCCACGGAACTCGAGAGATCGCCAGAATCACAGAACAAGTATTCTGTTTTATTTCTGCTCAATTTCCAGCCCTGTGCCAGCCCTTCACTCTCTTGTCTGTACCACCAAACCTCCAAACTGGACCTCTAGGCCACTCTCGGCAACCAGCACAATGTCGTCGGCAAATATCAAAGAGCCTCTTCCTGTATGTCCGACGTCTGAGCATCCATTATCATCAGAAAGAGGTAAGGACAGAGATCCGACTCTTGATGCAAGTCGACTGCCACACTGAAGCTGTCAGTAGTGCCCATTGTAGATCGGACTGGGGTACTGCATCGACTGTACATCCCTCGGACCAACTGTACATACTTCCCAGGTACACCTTTCTTCTTAAGGGCCCACCACAAAACCTCACGGGGCACCTGCTAGTATGCCTTCTCGAGGTCAATGAACACCATGTGCAAGTTTTTATGTGCACCTCTGTATTTCTCGCACAACTGGCGGATTGCGAAAATGGCATCCGTTGTACTCCGACCAGGCATAAAACCGAATTGGTTATGCGATATTTCACTCTCTTCTCTCAGCCGCCTTTCAATAACTTTCTCCCAAGCTTTCATACTATGTGACATTAGCTTTATTCCTCAATAGTTGTTGCACTCTAGCACATCACCTTCGTTTTTAAAGATGGGCACCAGCGAACTATTGCACCATTCATCAGGTATAGCTTCTTCCCGTAACAAATTATTGAAGAATAAAGCTTACCACGAACATCCATCGACGCGCAATATCTTGCATACTTCAACTGGTATCCCGTCCGGACCAACTGCCTCACCATTCTTCATTCCATTTACTGCTATTCTTCAATCTACTCCTAAAAGGGGTTGAAGTGGGGTACTATAGTTTTATGGGGAAATTAAGAGTACCGGTTATGTTTATGTGAAATATTGATTATGAAATGCGACTTAATGTGTATTTTACACAATAAGGACAAAATAAATAATAGATGCTACTATATTAACAGGTATGAGAAAAGGGAAAAGCGTGTTCATTCGTCGAATCCCAATAATCTCCACTGATCTTCCATTTCAATTTAAAAGACTCAAGTTCCCAATCAATAGCAATAGCAAAACTAAGTAGTAATAATTATTAGCCACAGCTCGCGGGTAGCAGGTAGCAGAGGTGCATTTGAAAAACCATCGTACACCCACGACCAGCTATACATAGCATATGCCCTTATGTCCAGGGCTCAGAATGTATTAGCGCCAAATAGAAGGACATAATACCTAGTATAAAACATTGTACCCATGTGTAGCGTCCTAAAATGTTGTGCCCGTGATTAATGGCATAAGTAAGGAATGTCAATTACCTGCAGATACAATTTAAGATAGAGTGGTATCTTCAATTCGCGGTCAAGCAGAATCTATGATTCTGTAGATTTTTTTTCCGTTATTTATAAGTATCTAACATCTACCTGTTATTTAATTCTATTATATTAATTTAACGATTAACTTATTTAATTCTAGACGTTGGTCAGTACCAACATTTAAAATTAAATAAGTTAATCGTTAAATTATGATAATGCTTGCTGTACCTGGATACACTATACAGGCTGAGTTTTCCAAGTGGGCGTGGATGGTCAAATCAGACACTATGAAGAATAGCGAAAACACTTAAAGGGACACACTGGGCCGATTTTGATGAAAACTAAAACTGCAACATTGAATATTGCTCTCTCCTGTATATCGACAACCAGAATTGCTTATAAAAATTTAGTAGTTAATAAATAAAGTAGTTTATAAAAATTATGTGCATTTATTCAAGTTAAAGTAGCATAATGTTTTTATTTTTTTAAGGATTTGTCTGTTTTATTTTTGTTTGCAAAGTTTAATACTTAATACAAATTAACAAAAAATAAAAAATATAAAAAATCATAAAATACTGTTTAAAATTATTAAAAATAAAAATAAATTACAATATAAGGTCAGTCTGTTACGATGGTTACATAAAAATATGTTTCATTGATAGGATTCTAAAATAGCGATAAGTGCATGATACAGCTAAGCTTTGGCTATAAAATTTCCCTAAAAAAGGTGGTAATCGGCCATTACGCTCGAGATCTAAAGTGGAAATTACGTCGTATTACATACTTACATTCCTAAATCTCAGTGGTCGGTGTGTCTAAAAAGTCGTTAATGATGTTACAATTTAAACGGTATCGTCTATAATTTGTATTATACATTTTTTTAATTATTTCTTTAATTTTATATACCATTACAATTATTTTTAAATGGTTAAATTGGTAAAAAAATTAGCTTTCATTTGACACATTGAACTCCTGTTTTGGATTACTTTACGCTGTAATATAAATAAATTAGCTTCTTTTATTTCTCCTGTAAAATTTGATTTTTGATATTACCGCTTTATTGCCCGGGGCCAGCGATATTTCAAAATTTAAAAAACCCCCGGCACATTTCACAGCAACACACCTCAAACTTATAACACTGCTCTTTTTCCGTCGGGGCTTAATAATCTTCTGCCGTGTCCCCGAAAATAGTTTACTTGGAAATAGTTTCTGGTTTTTAGAGATATTTAGCAAGTGACCCTTCTAGACATACTATAATTTTTTTTGTGGCTCTTTTATGTACACTCTCTTACTCTTAAAAAATATTAAGTTCTTGGTAAGTGTTGAACGCCTAAAACAAATACACTTTGCCTTATTAACCAAATAATTTATGCTATCACTTATCTTTATTGTTTTTTGTTCGTACCGGGCTTAGTTTATTTGGCAAAAGATATTTGAGGTTGTTTTTCAGAATCTTTTAATACTTTATTTTTACAGAATTTATTTTAAATATTTTGAGAGCCTATAACAGAAGACAGCAGAAGAGCTGTGACAAAAAGTTATTATAGAAAGTTTCTTGACCTACTCAATTATCACCGTCTCATTATTTATTTAAACTTTATACACAATAAATTACTTACTTGACTGAATGTCCTATGTCCAGGGGCAGAAGGCGTCCACAATAGTCCTCCATCACGATCGATCTTGAGTTTCACGCTTCACCTCGCTCCAGGTTATACCGATGCTTGTCGCTTCTGCCAACACGGTGCGACTGACACCAGGTTTAACGGTAACACTTTCTTTTGCCTTGGGGATTCCAATCCAACGCTTGCTTGACCAGAATCCCTTCGCAGCGTGTGGCCAATCCAATTCCACTTGCGACGCTTGATCTGGTGGTTGATAGGGCTCTCGTGTCATTTCTACTACAGCTTTACGTTGGTGATGGTGTCGGGCTAGTAGATTGTGCTTATGCGATGAAGACAGTGGTTGACAATACTTAGATCTGGCGTGAGGTGTCTTTTGTGACGTTTCACGCCCATTAAGCAGCACGGATTTGACATTTGACCCGAAGAATTTGAGTTTAACCCTTCGGGTCATTTGCCCTGATTGTTAACGGTAATCCAAGTTTTTTTTTTTTTTTTTTTTATTTGAGATGGGTTTGCTCTTGACTCTAGTCTAGGTCAGAGGTGACAGAGACAGAGTCGACGATGGAGTGAGTTTACCCAGAAGAAGCCTGTTCACTCTAACCTTGAAGAGATTCGGGTTGAAGGCGTTCGGAAACACGGACGCAGGTAGTGAGTTCCATTCATTCGCTGTGCGCATTATGAAGGATGTCTGGAAGCGCTTGGTGCAAATTGGTGGAATGGCAACAAGGTAAGGATGGTAACTTGCAGTGCGTCTAGATGTCCGATGGTAG